>JASAUF010000536.1:0-1200000 GCA_030180095.1 Magnolia changhungtana | reverse complement strand
TACAGATAACAAAGAACTTATGACTAGCAAAGGACATAACAGGGGCTGGACTCCACACGTCAGAATAAAATAATTCTAAATGACGAGAAGCAGTAAAATCAGAAGAAGAAAACAACGGTCTGTAAGCCTTGCCAAGAGGACACGAAGTGTAGAACGATGGAGGTAGACCGAAAGAAGGAATGGAGGCAACTGCAAAAATTTGACGCATGATCCGAAGAGAGGGGTGTCCTAGTTAATGGTGCCAAACGTCAGAAGAAGCATGGGCGGCAAGACACTGGAGCATAGAAGATGATGAGCCGTCAAACTAATAGAGGTTGACTGTAATCTGTCCCTGAGCTAAGATGTTCTTCGTCTAACAATCCTTAACCAAAAAAACCCATGAGTGGAGTTTAAAAAAGACATTATGTTCATTAGTAAATTGAGAAACAGAAAAAAAAAATTGCTAATTGAAGGAACATGAAGAACTCTAGAAAGAGGAAAAGAAGAAGAATTAGTATGGAGAGATATGTTACCAATGTTACGGATTTCAATACCAATGTCATTGCCTACATAGACCTGATCATCGCTTGTATACAGGAGTAGACTGTATAAAGTGACTGTCATCAGAGGTAACATGACAAGTCGCTCCAGAATCTGGATACATGTCAGGTTCTGCACATTAGGAGTTATCATTGATCGATGCATAGGCCTGAATTAACAATTTGTAGGACTAATCAAGATAATGAGGGCAGTGCGGTGTGGTGTGATCAACACCATTGCAAATTTAACGGAGGGTGGGACATGGCCCCATGATCCCAGGTTGCATTTGTCGATGTAAGGTAGGGCATGGGGAGGAAAAGCAACCACCGGAGGAACGAGGACTTGCAAAGTGGAGAAACTGCATCTCCATTCTAAGTAGGGATATTGTGGTGGGAAAAATTGAGGGCGATGAGAGGATACTGAAGGTGATTTTTAGGTTTATAATTGTTGAGGCAAAAGGTAGAGGAGGATGGGCGGCCCTGAGAGGTCATTAACACCTCAGATTTGGAGTCAGTCTTAGCCTGAAAAAGCTCAAGCTGCGATTCATGACTCAATAATAAGCTATGGAGCTCTTCAAAGCTATGCTTGCATCCTAAGTCACGATAGGCTTGACAAATTAAAGATATTAACCAAATAAACGGCCAAGAATGTAATTGAATAATTCAGAATCACTAAGAGATTGGTTAATGAATGTAAGACGATTAACGATCGAGCAGATATTTTGAAAATTAGTCTGAGATAGAGTTGTCACCTTTGACGGTATCTTTCAAGAGGCGACGAATGTGTAGTTCACGAGTATAAGTTTTAGCAAAGAACATCTTCACAAGAGAGTTCCAAAGAGCATAAAAAGTAGGAGAATTGACGACAAAAGAAAGGGAAAGCTCAGAGAGAGTGGCAATGAGCTAACTCATGAAAAGTTCATCCATGCAAAACCACTCAGAATATTGAGGGTTAGGAATGTTGTCGGGAAGTTTCTGATTGGGAGGAGAGGTAGAGTCATCTAAATAGCCTATAAGAGCATGACTATTGAAGACTGGAAGTAAGGTTGCACGTTAGACTAAGCAGTTCTCTCAGGTCAGTTTAATGCTAGCTAGTAACCTTAAAGGTGTGAAGAGTGGGAAGAGTTGAACTAGCTTGAGAAGTAGTCTGATTCTAGTTGGAAGGGCTGAGATAGAGAGAGGAGTCAATTGACGCCATTGTAGTAGGAGGAAGAAAAGACTAGAAAAGAAAGGAGATCGTTTTATAGGAGGTCGGATGGCTTTAATACTATAACAGAATTTGTAATTTATGAAAAACTTGCTTGAGTTTTTTATATTGCTAACGTATGCATATATACAAGTTTGATATCCTATAGTTTAGGATCTATATTTTTACAATATTTATTAGAGTTTATCTTTTAGGGCGTGTTTGATTTTCAATGGCAGTGTAAATACTCGTGAAATGAGTAATTATTACCATTTCACCCGTTTGAAAATCAATTGAAAATCCACGGTACTTTTTACCTTGAAAACCGGTTTAAAAGAGTTATTTTAAATTTTCAGACTCCAAGGTGATGTATATGATAAATCTATTCCGTCCAGTCATTTTAACACAATATTTTAAGGCATGATCCGAAAAATGAGGCAGATTGAACACTCAAATGGCTCACACCAAAAGAAACAGTGGGCCTAAGAGGTTTTTAATAGTAAGTGTTTGATTCCTTTTTTCTAATGGTGTGGTCCACTTGAGCTTTTGATATACCTCATTTTTTGGCTCGTGCCATAAATTCATCAGGCATAATAGATTAACAGTCATCACGGTGGGACCCACAAATATGTTGTGGCGTCTCGATTTTTGCATAAAAAATGCATGTCGTCAAATTAAACATCGAAAAAAGTGAGGTAAATATAGGAAAAATAATTATTACATAATTTCACAGATTGTCCTGTGAATTAAAAAATCAAACAAGCCCTTAGGATAAGCAATCTAAGTAATGTAAGGTATAACTTTACAAGATTCTATGATACCCATTTTTATACAGTTAATCAAGGAAACAGCTAGAGGAGGACGTGTATTTGAGCCAAGACTTGAAGAATTCAGATGCATTCCGCATTTATGTAGAGAATGAGGTACCTGTGCCTTATTACTATATTGATCGCATCCTCATAGTATAAGGCCAACAATCCAACAACAACAATAATCAATAACCAAATAATGTTTTTCCCTTTATCATTTTTCATTTTAAACATCTATTTTAATGTTATTGTTCATGTTGTCAAGACCATTCAACTAGTAAGATTGTTAGAAAATTTTTCATCAACATTTTACCCACGAGATTTACAACAATTCTAATAGTGCAATCGTGTAACATGAACAATGGGGTACTTTTTAATATAAACATGATTCATTTAATAGATTTTTATGATATTTATCTACGATTTGGATTTAAAAAAATTATAATGCATAGAAATGAAATTTTAAAGTGAATTTTCTTTAAATATAAAAAAGTAATATTTCAAAATGTCAACCTCTTTGTTTTTATTGTGGTTGAATCTGGACACATGGCCACATGTATACCGGGTGGCCTAATTTTAATTAAACATCTGCAATTAAATTACGTATAGAGTATATCAAAGATGTATTAAACTCGAATTAAATTGAATGCTTGTGACCCCGGGCGCCGAATTAACCAGATTAAGACTAAATCTGTGAAGATTAACCTGATTATTCAACCACTAATTGTTATAGTGATTGGATAATTTAAGAATGGGAGGGTTATTCCTTCTAGATGTGTCCTTTTTACCTTGAAGACAATAACTTTTCCTTCAACGGTGATAACTTAAATCGTATTTCATAATAAAATCAATAAAATATAAAAAAAATAAAAAATAATGTCTTGATTGACAATTTTATTAATCAAAGTATTAATGCAGTACAATCGACAAAAAGAAAAGAAAATAAGTAGAAGAGATTACCTATGGTGGTCTACGCTGATGAAAATGATCGTGGTCTTGACAATGCTTTGGACTTAAATGGATATGAGACAGTCATGACAAACGGGCAATAGAATATTGTCAAAGATATACCAAGTAAGAAATCAATAATTTGAGGATCCAGTGACAAGGTCATGGATATTTATATTAACCTACCAGTATATTGCAACGATGTGCTGAACAGTAGTAAAACTAAGTCAGGAAACTAAGGACCTGTTTGACCACCTGCATTAATTGGGATTAAACTAGATGGAATTGAAAAAGTAGCATTAAATGCATGTGTAAGGTATTGTCTCTGGATTGAATGTATCCCATGCTTTTTAATGGCATGTTTGGAAGATATTAGAGTAACTTTTATCTCGCAGGATTGAAGCAAAATTATGTTTGGGAAAGATAAGATTGCAAAAATCAGGCCGGTCAATTATTAAACAGGCCACACTAGCATGTTGAATCACCCTGTCAACAACTTTGACTTAAACATTCCATTGTTTTTCTACAGTGTGACCTGCCTGAGAGGTGGTTCACAAGGGTAATTTTTGCACCACGTGATCTTCTTGGCGGGGCTTACCTTTTGCATGGATCTGAATCTCTTTCGGATATAGATGCGGATTTTCCGCGAACCACTTTCGCAGGAACTTCATGCAACGTGAAGTTCAGTGGGACCCACTGTGATGAATATAAGAAATCCACCATGCCCAATAGGTTTACAATATCATTTTAGGTGATGGGCCCGAAAATGATCTAAATCTAAAACTCATGTGCGACATGCATAAGATAAATATGTATAGGTAAATTCCTACCGTTTAAACCTTCATAGGTCCACCATGTTTTTTTTAATACCATCGATACCATTCACAAAGTAAATTCTATACACATATTGGTGAAAAGTTATAAGTTATCATGTTTCAAATCTTATGTGGCCCCATATATGTCTCAATGGTGAACATTTAATCATCAGTCGTGTGGCCCATATGAGAATTGGATTTTCGTAATTTCTGGTTCAATGTCATAATATATTATTCAAAAATTGATGAACGTGGTGGATTTCCCATAAACATCACTGTGGGCCCCAGCTAGCTATCCTTCGCACGTAGATCCTGCGAAAGGCGTTCACAGGAACCCACATGAAATCAGATTGATATCTGCATTATCATACTAATTTACTCAGTACCCACTTATCGTACCGAATACACTCAGTTGGGCCCACCGTCAGTGTATTATCTTATCTACATCCATCCTTTTTTTCAGATAATTTTAGTGATTAAGATAAAAAAATGAGGTATATATAAATCTCAAGTGGACCATATCATAGGGAATAATGATTTCCACCGTTGAAACCTTTCTATGGCCTATAGTTATATTTTCTTTTCATCAAACCTGTTGATAATATCACAAAGACATTGATTAAGTGAAAACACAAATATCATATTGATACAAAACTTTTATGGTCCCACGAAATTATCAATGGTAGATATTCAATTCACACTGTTTCTGGTGGTGTGGTCGATTTGAGCGTTGAAAATTTTTCAGTTTTACTTTAGCGATCTAAACTTATCTTCTAAAATGTATGGACGGAGTAGATGTAATCACATACAGCACAAGGGGCCCACAGTCAAGCGTCATATCCAAATGGCTTCATTCATGTGGATGTCACTCAAACACATAGAAGTGGAAGCGATTTACCCTGTGGTGAAGTTGAAGCGGGTTACGGCAAACTCAAGATGGGATTACTAAATCCTTCCTTTTGACAGACGGTATTAGCGAGAGACCCAGAGTTTATTATCCCGAGTTGAAAAATCGTCTCCAAACATAACTGTACGGTGAATATGGCAGGCTGACGAATGCAATCCCAGATACCCCCACTTAATGCGGGTGACCAAACGGGCCTTAAAGGCTCTGGACTTGCTGCAACATGACGCTGGATAAAAGTTGAGGGAACTAAGCTAAGAAACTAATATATATTCATGGAAGATGGAAGCAATAACTAGCATAGTGTTGAAAGTTTTTGTATGATTATATTGGCGTGCGGCCCTAAACACATCTTCAAGTACTGCTTTTATAACTTTAGAAATGTGGTGGTCGTGTGTTAGATAATGCATGTTACTTGTACAAGAGTCTTTTAATTATGATATGGTCGTATCCTACTTGGATATAAAGTTATTGTTGTATTACTTCATCATGAGCGATGTATTTCTTTTTTCAGATGGCTTCTAGTTATTTTCTCTGATTTTCTCATGGTTTTTATAAAGATTGTAGATATTTTATGTATAAATTTTCTTTTGTATTAAAGTCTTACACTGGTCATGTTATGTGGTTATTAAATACATGAGTCTCTAGCGTTAGCAGTTTAGCGAAACTTCATTTACATGTGATAGGTCATGTATGCCTTGCAACTATTGGTCACGTGTTATACGAGAAATGTATTGGTCACATGTCAGATGAGAAACGACTGCCTTTCTAGTTCTAGCCCAATGTATGATTTTGAGCACCGCCTTTTGGTATGACATGTCTTCAACAGATAGACATTTGTGGTTGTTTCCTACTTCGAGTATGTTTCTCTCCCATTTCCAGTGAGTGTGTCGACACGTGTTGACTTTTCGATCGCTCATATGGGTTATGTCGGGCCAAGTGTAAACAGTTTTCATTATTATTTTTGAACTATAGAAATTGTAGCTTTCACATCTTATATTTGTGTCATTGTCTTTTTTCTTCATCTTTTAAGAATATGTTTATATTATTTCTTTATCTTTTAACAATATGTTAATATTATTTCTACATCTTTTAAGTATGGATTGCGTCTGACCCCTAGTCGAACCTTAAAGCATCTGACCATATATGTGTGGGGGTCTACTGTGATGTATATATTTATCCATATTGTCCATCCCCCCCCCCCCCCCCCCTGTTTTTTTTTTTTCTAATCATGTTAAGATATGGACAAAAAAAATGAGGCAGATCTAACACTTTAATGGACCATACAAGAGATAACTCTTGCATTTAATGCAACTTGCTTTTACTACTTTGTACATTTAATGCAACCCAAGCTTAATATTTGGTGTGGTCCACTAGAGTGTTAGATCTGCCTCATTTTTGTGCCCATACCTTAACATGATCTAAGAAAAGGAATGGACGACGTGGATTAACAGATACATTAGGTGGGGCCCCATACAGATTTGGTCGGGCGCTTAAAGGTCTGATTGGGGTCGGACACGGTCCGCTCCCTTTAACCACCTATAAACTTTGAAAATTGATGCCTATGCTTTTATGTTTATTTTTTAGACGTATAGCCTAATTTGGATTGATAATATAGTAGACTTGGAGTCAACACTAACCAATTAGCTCAAAATCTAGCAGTTAACTAGAACCTGCAGAATCTATAAAAGCTAGAGAATCCAAAAACTCTTTTGCTTTAAGTTGACTCATGATCTACGATCTAGGATTTCGAGTAAGGGTCTTCGGTTATATAAAGGGATGGTATTAGGCACCTTCTTTGTCTGTAGGGGTGTGCAGTCTCTTATTTGTATGGTAAGCTAATTTTAAGAGATAAGATAATAAGATCAGAAAAAATATAATGGGACAAGATAAACTCGAATTTCTGATGTGACAGCGTCCGGAATTTCGGCAAGCCATAAAGCATACATCTAGAGAATGTTTAGGGAAAAAAAAAAGAGGTTAAAAGGAGATGTGATGATGCTAGAATGATATGTAAAATGACTAGGTTACCATGAGTTTCTGATTAATAGGATTCGATGTTCAAGCAAGTCATAGACCATACATTCAATGATAACTTATAAAAGCATGCGAATTGAGAAGGGAGATGATGATGCGATTGACAAAGTATGAATGTTAGTGATAATAGCACGATATTTGACTTGAATTTAAAATGGCTTTGAGGTGATTTTTGAGATTATGGAGGGTAAATGATGATGTGACAGCTTAGAATTAGTAGACGGGAAGGAGGTGTCACATGACACACTCCCATAGGTTGATGAGGCTCGGTAAAATGGTAAATAGGTAAAAGTTTAGAAGTAAGGTCCTGACACAATTGTCTCTTCAGGTGACCAACAACTGTGGTTCAGGGCATATTTCTCGAGATGGAGTAGTACTACAATTATTGTTAACGTTAGTCAAACTACCGCCACATCTTACTTTATAAATATGGTTAGATGGTTTGTTCAGCTCCAAAAAGTGACTTTAAGGCCTAGGTTTGGGCTTTGGCTTGGGAATGACTTATGTTTTGGCTTTGGCTTGAGAATGATCAAGACTTAAGAATGACTTTTATTTGGCTAAGGCTCGATAATAGCTTAAGAGATGGCTAATGTCATGCCCCAAAATTCAAGCAAAGAGTATGGACTATCAGACCCGAGTTTTGAGTCATAACTCATACACTATGTGTACTTAACTCATTTTATTATACGATTATTGAAAGGCAAAAATAATATTTATTTTACATTCCAACCAGGTCAATTCACAATCATTCACACAAAATTATTTAAGTACCAACATCCATTCATTCTTAACATCCATATACATTCAATCATCATAAATTAGACATTAGTCATCAATCAGTATAACTTATTAATGAATACTTGATACAGATCTAGACCAATTCAATTAAATAAAATCAATTAAATGCTTAAAATCCTACAAAAAAATATCATCTTTCATTATATATAAATGAGACCATTCTAACAAGTAAAATTCTAATTAAATAATTAGGAACGGTCCAAATGCAGTCAGTCTCTCTTTTGATAGGTACGACCACGTTTCTTGTGAGTCATGTTCAGGTTTCAGTACATGCTCTGGTTCCTGAACAATTTCATCAACTGTATCTCCATTTATACAGTTTTTCCATTAATAAAAAGATAAACTGACCAGGTTAGTGAAATAACCCAACATGGTTCATGTATATACTAATTAAAATAGTATAAAATATATAATGCAAAATAGCATGAATGCACATGATGTATGAATGCATCAGATGGGGTGATCGTTCATCTGCTTAGGTTGGAGATCGTTAACTCGCATCCACCCATTAGGTAGGTTTCCACCTTCTAATAAGCTCGGGTATAGCCTGTATTTGGTAACGATCTACCTGGATTGACGTTTCTTCGAAGGAGGTACTCCAGGATCGACAATGCAAAATACTTATGCGATGGATGATGTATGATTTAATCATTTCATAGCTATTCATAAATATATATCTTATTATGAATATACGCATGTGATTCTATCATGTTTTCAGTAATTAAATATGAGATCATAGATTATCATGTGACAAATTTATATATTACCACCAGTTAAAGCAATAAAATAACACATCAATTAACATAATGCATCAATCAACCAACCACACAACTAATTCTATTTGAATTTTCATGAACATGAGATATGTTTGGATCACTCGATTACTTGGGTCTAGCAGAGAAGAATCCACTAAATGATCAGATTAATTTGAATTCATAAATCCTAACGATTATATACAACACATTATTGTTTGATCCAATTTCATCATACAATGAGTCCCACCTTTTTGAATTCAGAAATCCTAACGATCATATACAACAATTTCATATATTCAACCAATTAAAGCAACAAAATAATACATAAATTAACACAACACATCAATCGATCAACCACACAACCAATTCTATTTTAATTTTCATGAACATGAGATATGTTGGACTTACTCACCTGAGTCTAGCGGTGAAGAATCCACTGAATGATCGGGTTGATTTGAATTTAGAAATCATAACGATCATATATAACACTATTTTTTTTATCCAATTTCAACATATAGTGGGGCTCACCTTTAATTTATCACTTTAGGTGGTTAACTATTATTCAACAAATCATAAACAATTTATACAATCTTAATAAGTTCATGATTAAAGATTAATTTCATATCGTGGAAGTTTTTCCTTTATTTTTATATTAATGAGTTATTTAGTCTTTGGATCGGATCCAAACCGTTTATTGACTTCCACTTAATCGATTTAAGGAAAAATAATGAATTATTCAGATCTAGACTATATAGGATCCATATTTCCCCTAAAACCATGTTAATAATAACTATTCTTACGATCATTGTGGCCCACCAAACGATCAGATTCATCCACAATTATAGATGTAAAGATAGATTTATCTAAGAATATATACAAGTATACGAATTAATGTGTATAATTATACCTGACTAGTGTGGCTCATCTGATGGTCAGATCAATCTAGAAGTTAAGACCCTTGTATATTTTGGCCTTTGGGATTTTATGATCCATTCAAATATCATCTGTCACATACAGTTGACCCCACACCAATCTATATAACCAAGAAGTTTTTAAATGAAATAGAAGTTTTTTATCGAATCAACGCATAAATCGATGTGATGATGGAGCGGCCGACCTGTCCCGATCATTGCATAGATCGGAAAAAAATAAACTAAATGCATAAACATTAATAAAAGAAGAATAATATACCTACCAAATCTGATTTTTCCAAAGTCATCTCTATATATCATTTTCTTAATTGTACGCAAAGTGTCTTTTGATTAATATTTATGTTGGAGTAGAACTCTTACGACACATTGCTTAAAAAGAAATTCTTGTTAAGAGGTTAAGAGATACGAAGAAAGAGTTATAGAAAAATAAAGGGAGATGAATTAGAGATAAAGATAAGATGTGATATTAGAATCCAATACGAGACTAAAAATAGGGTTTTGGATAAGATGAAAAGATAATTAAAATATAAAATCTCACACACATTCTCTCAATTTTAAATTTAAAATAATAATAATTATTTTTATAAGTATTTTATTTAATTAAAAATCACGGACGTTACAATTAAGGCTTACAAAGGACCACGAATGTCTAAAATACGAGGGTTTTAGGTTAAGTTAGGGTTAGAGTAATAACTTTTAAGGACTATTCATGTTTTATCGAGTTGCTAGCATGGGTGGGGTGTCTACACCACCCCCACATGTATTATCATAATTTATTAACCACCGCATATACTATAAGTTTTCAATATACACTTGCACCTAAATTTTAAATAATTTTTTCATCATTCTAAAGAGTTAAAAATATAAAAAATAATTAGTCCAAGGCACCTAAGCTCAGTAAAAGTAAACATGAACCTAACATTGATAGCTTGCCATGGACTAAACATGTGTGGCCACCAAACATGCCTTAAATGAAGGTTGCATTTAGTATTTTTTACAGCACTCTGCAATGTTTGTGGCAACCAAGCAAGTAATGCTTTAATAATGGCCAACTTCCATAAAGTAGCAAAATCAAAGCCAAAGAGGCAAAAATCTACTTACACAGAAACCTGTTTCCGAGGACCATCATTTGAATGAAATCATAAATTTACACGTTTTCATGGAAGTATACACATATTACTCATTTTGATATTGAGTTTCAAGGAATCCTTATCTTGACCATTGCACTGTAGTGCAGAACCATCCCAACCGTGGACTCGATTGCATAGTGTAGCACACAGCACTGACCTCGGTACTGTGTATTTCATGAAAAGCTCCGTGCACCCTCACCAAAATGTATGTATTTAATCCAAGCCGTCCATTTATTTTTTCATGCTCATTTCATGACATAATATGAAAACCTATACTAATGGAAAACACAAATATAAGCTTGATATATTTCTTATAGTATGGTCCACCTAAAATTTAAATCAGCCTCATTTTTCTCAGGCCCTAAACTGAGACTGGAAAATGAATCAACAGCGTGGAGAAAAGCCTATGCATCGCGATGGACTTACGTAGCTCTTTCAGCAGTTAAAGGTACCAATGTGGGTGGTGTGCGGATTGGCTGGTGTACTACACACCACTGAACTAGCTAGTGTGCATACGTCACCAAGCTATGTGGGTTTCACCATGAGGCATGAGTTATATCCAAACCGTTCGTCCAGTTGTAGAGCTTGTTGCAAGGCTTTAGCCTAAAAATAAGACAGTTCCATATATCAAATGGACCACACTGCAAAAGGCAGTAGGAGATTGAACGTCTACCCTTGAAAGCCTTTTGGGGATACGTAAGTTTAATGATATGTGTTTTTCCTCTTCATCGATGTCTGTGTGATTTCATGAACAGATTGGATAGAAAATAAACTTTACATTAAGCTCTACGGATGTTTTAACAATGAGAATCATTCTCCCACTACTATTTGTGGTGTGGTCCACTTGAGCTTTGGATACAATTCATTTTTGGGTTCATGCTCTAAAACGATCTCACCAAATGGATGAACAGTGTGGATATAATAAATACATCATTTTAAAGCCCATATAACTTTGATCTCCTTTGAACCGTTCGTACAACTAAGAGCTCGTCTTCGCACGACACGTACACAAACTAGCCAGGACAGTCGTTTATAGTACACAAACTCTACCAACCGTCCAAATGTCGGCGATCAATCAAACGAGTACAATCACTCAATCCATGCTATTTGGGAAATAGAACGGTTAATCCCATTCAATGCCATGTACCGCAATCCGACGGTGTAGATGGTTTATACACCGATCTCCAGTGTATAGCTCTCACGATCATTGCTCGCGTTTCACACATGAAACAGTGACATTTATTGCAATTCAATTGAAATTTTGACCAATGATTTCACTTTTTGAGGGAATTACATGTACTCCGGCGGAGTACACTGCACCAAACTCATGGAAACTCATACAAAAGCCCACCCACATGCATGGCATATGTGCCTAGGAATCCATGGTCTTACTTGTGGCTACACCATGGAGGAGATTGGTCCATTAATCTCACTAACCAATATCCAACGGTCAAAATTTAATGGACAAATTTGATCGTTCAGATCATCTGGTAAACGTGAGTTTCAGTCATACAGAGTCAATAATAGAGCCCAAAATTTTTTAGACGGTCTGGATTGAACTATTTCATACCAAGTGTATGTTGATCGTGTGCTTGTGTACGATTAATAATATTCAGCTGGAGTATCATATAAATTTCTCTTTCCAAACCTAACTCCAGAATCTCAGTCACATGTCCACTCAAATTCAGACACCCAACATTAGTAAGAGAAAACCTTGATACTCTGCCGGATTATGATTGATGATACACAAGCACTAATAATCATTTTAATATTGAGTCCTTCACATGAAACTAAGTTATATTAAACCATCCAAATTATGTTTATCATTTTGGATGTATCATTAACAGAAAATTAAGCATTTTTTTATTGTCTCAGTTTCAGATCAGTCGACATTTATTGGACGGTTGAAAATGAAAAAAAATCCAACCGTACATTTCAACAAACAAGTGTCTGCTGATCAGAGGTTAGGATTCTTTAAGCAATATGATTTTGGGATTTAAACTTAAATACAGGCCGTTTCATAATTTTGTTGGTTTATTCTAAGTTAATAGGTGCCACGTGTAGAAGTTCTAAGTGCACGAGTATCAAGCATCATAGGCTGCCGGAGTATCATGTAACTTCACGCAGGAGGTAGATACTTTGGGAAGGGCAGTCATTTTGTAGAAAAAAGGAGGTTATTCGATACTCTGGCTGCGTATGACGCTTGATATGTTGGCCCTCTGAAATGGTATACGTGGCACACATTTAATCAAGTTGAACCGACTAATTTGTGGGACTCATCCTCCCTAAACCAAAATCCCAATTTCAATATCTTTGAACAATCCTAACCATTGATTCAGACACACTTGTTTATGGAAATAGGACCATTGGATATATTTCATCTGAACCATTCAATAATTGTCCACCATTCTATGTAGTCAGCTAATGAAATAAGCTAGTTTTTTTTTTTAATTTATTTATTTATAGGTCACGATACATCTAAACTCTACTTATTATTTGAACTGTTAATTGAATTATTCGTATTCCAAGTATTTATTTCCTAGGCGCCTGCGTGTCAACCATCACACTCGAGCATAGTATCTATACTTTGGAACTCCCTCTACCCGTTCCTGTCACGTGATCATAAGACCCTAGTCACGTGCTATGTCCGATGCTTTCCTCCCATTGACTTTTCTTTGCACGCAGTGAGATGACACGTTAGAGCCAGGAGAAGCAGACACTGGGAGAGTTATCTGTCTACAGTACACGTGGCATGGGTATGTATCGATCGGGACTGTCCATATGGTAGGAACTATCGTAGATGGGCCATGATTTGAAAGTAGCATCGGTCTAACGTCCCCATCCTTCATATTCGTTCACTTTCCTGAAAGATTTCTTTCCTACCGTAGCTTAGAACTCCATCAATCAGATTCCAAAGATAATATTTTCTGAATTTTTATTAAAAATATTACCATCTGTAGTATGTCCAACTAGATGGACAGTCCAGATTTACCCTTTGATCTGCCAAGTGTAATTTGAAAAGATGGCTGTACCGTACTCCGGTTCTTCCGGCTCTACCGTACCATCATCTTCCTTCCTTGCTCTTAGCTTTTCAAGCTCCACACGCACCTCTCTACACGCACCAATATACGACGGATCACGTGCAAATGTGGCCTTCATCAATTCATCCAAGCCATTCATAACGTACATTTAACCCTTTCAACTTACATACAACTCCAAAAAAATTCATGAATCATATAAAGTTAATGAATTTAAACCAACGGTAAAAAATAAAATACAATTAAATGGACGACCTGATTTCAGAAACGGTATAATATTTATTTTAGATAAGTTAAAAATCTGGATGTAACATGATCCATGGTTCGGATTCGATATACAGCTAACAAAGTGACAGTGTTATGCGTGTAGTTTTAATGTGTAGAGATGCGTGTAGGTTTGAAAAAAACTCCTTTACTCACCCCTTCTTCACACGAAACCTTTGGCAAAAGATGAAGAGAAAAAAGGAAACATGAAAATGAGAGATTTTTGCTCGTAGGAACTCTCCTTTTTTTTTTTTTTTTAAAAGAAAAATTTCTCCTTTGAATTCATTGAAGATGGTTTTGAAATCGAAGATGAAATGGATAGGTCTTTTTGGGCTGGTTTTATCAGCATTTTCTCTATTTGCTCATTTCCTGCTTGCAAGATATACTTCTACTGAGAGTAGCGTTGCTGATGAGCAGCATTCAGTCACAATCTTCACTTGGAGGCCTAGATTTGAGAATGCAGATCTTCTTAGAGCTGTAATGGACAAAACCCATAAAGATTTCTTTGTTTTTTCATGTTTTTTGGATTAAAGATTTGATCTTTTTAATGGGTTTTGGGTTTTTTAGTGCCATTTTAATTCTTTTTTTTTTATTTTTTTATTTTAAAGACCTTGTTGTTGTAGTTCTTATTTTTGTGAGTGGTAATGGTAAAAATGGAGAGAGATTTTATCTTTTTTTTTTTTTTTTTTTTAATTTGATTAGATTCATGTTTTTTTTTTTTTAAATTTATTATTATTATTATTATTTTTATTTTTAAATTAAAAAAAATAATATTTTTTTCATGGAAAAAGAACATCTAGATTTCAAAATTTTTAAAGGGTATTAATCTTTTGAATGCCATTAATCTACAATAATGGGTTTTGGTTGGGTTTTTGAATATTGCATTTTTTGCTGGAAAAACAGTATTGCATAAAAAAAAAAAAAAACCAGCAAGTTTTTTATTTTTAAAATTTTCAACTTTGAATTAGACTAACGTAATGGTGTTTCTTGTTTTTAATCCAATTTTTCCCATTTATATTATTTTTTAATTACTTGGTTTTGATTCTAGTCTTCTTTTGGGAATTCAGAGTTCAATGTATAGAAGGTTATGGGGTCCTGTAAGGCCTCTTGAATCCCTACATCCACATGCAAATCCCAGAGGAATGTACCAAGGTTAGATCTTTCTTTCCATTTTTCTGTTTTGTTTTTAGAAGTATTATAAAAAAAAAAACTGGTACTAGATGATGGGGAGTGATCACACACAACCATAGCTTGATAAGCTTAACATGAGAAACCTTTTTTACTGTCAAAATGTCGCAAGCGTAGAACTTCCGACGCCGATCCGCTTATCAAGTGGCCCGCAATTGCTGGCCATCCATTGATTCTGATGATGTGGGCCACCTTTTACACAGCTTGGATGTCCTACACATACGACATGTGGTTGGGAAAACTGCGAAGCGTGGTAAGTTTACCATGCTATGGTTGTGTATGATCATTCCTGGTAGTTGATTTCTATCTGCTTGTTATTATGCAAGACAAGGAATGGAACCTTTTGTTCCTTTTACCTTTGAATTTGTAATTAGAATGGAAGAAAGATTGCAGTTTGTAATTGTTGGGAATTTTCAGAATAAGCTAAGATTTCTTTTTTTTTTTTTTTTGTTGAGAGGTAACGATAACTATATTAGAAAAGCATAAGCTAATATTGCAATCTCCTTGTTGAAAATGGTGTAATTGGGTTTTCAGTTGATACAAGTAGGTCATCCATGGTTTGACCACTGGTCTGATGCAGATTGCCATGATGGGCCACACACAAAAATCTCCCAGATTGGAAGAATATGTCCACCAGGCTTGGCCTGTTTTTAGTTGAATGTGGACCATTCCTCTATTTCTCTTCTTGACCATCTGTTTTCAGGTCACAGCCTCACAGCTTGGAAGGATTGGATTTTCCTACCAAGGAGATTTTGGGGCGTGATCCATCTGCTGTGGGTCTAGCAGACCAATGGTCTGGAACACTTAACCATGGGCCCCACTTGTAAAAACTGCACTGCAACTGGTACCATGTATACCCACGAGTCGTGGAGCTAGCTAGACTGATTGTGCTTCCTTTTTCATGTTTCTGCATTGATCCAATTGATCAATGTTGCTATTTGTTAATTACAAGTGACCAAGTTGTAAAAGAATTCCTCGTGAGAAATGTATGAAGATATAGAAAGCATATGCATGGGTGTGACTTCTTCTATAAATATATTTCTTCCTTGACTTAGTGTATGATGTCTAAATTCCTCATAGACGAGAATTCTCGTGAGTGCCTGTTTGGATTGTGGTAAAAGAAAAGAAAATAAAAGGGTTTTCTGTTGTTTGGATAGAAAAGGAAATAGTGATATTGGAAATAGAAATTGTTAGACTTTAATGTAGTCAAATTGTTATGCAGAAGATTTGAGTTTACCATTATGAGAGGAATATGAGATTTACAATTGGCATTGAAACAAGAACTCCAAAAATAGACTCCAAATAATCATAACACTTTTCTTTTCCCACAATCCAAACAGGCCCTAAATTAAGTGATGACATTGAATTAAGAGCCTTTAAATCCTTGTGTATCACATGGCTTTCTTTTCATAGTAGACAGGCTCTATTAACCCTCTAATCTTTCATGTTCGATCATGAACTGAAAACATTACCTGCCATGCTTGTCAAGTCACATACTAAATGCCATTTGCCATTTTAACCTGCTTTTGGTATCTCAATTGAATTGAATTGCAATTATTCAATTCAGTGAAGTTGAAATGACTAAAGTGGGTGAGACCCCAATTAGCTACTTCAGTCCTTTAAAGTCCAAGTTGAAATGCTTGAAATTGCAAGTAGGGTTTGGTCATTGCTTCCCACTTTTAGGCTGTGTTTTGATGCTCAATTGAATTAAATTGCACTTATTTAATTCAATGAAGTTGAAATGACCAAACGGTGGTATGCCTCGTACCACTCACAAGAAGGGCTAATTCCCAAATAACAATGCATGGAATTGCAACAAGGGTTCTTCATCATTATGAGCTCCATATTAGTCATTTCCTCTATATCTAATTGAATTATTGCAATTCAATTCAACTGCGCATCCAAATGCACCCTTATATGCTGAGTCTCTCTGTCCAGTTGAAGGCAAGACAACTTGCAAGAATACATAACATAAAATGGAAGGAATGCGAAACACAAAACATGACAATCTTTGAGATGATTCTTAACAACAATTGATGTCGAGAATGTTTGTAAGCCATTGAATAAACAATAGTTGGATTGAGAAGAGTAGGTGGGAACATTCCAATTTCCATCATGTGATTGATCTGTTTGTCCTCATATTGTGGCCCCAATGCGACACATGTACATGACATCCAGAGCGTTCGTTTGTCAGGCCGCAACACATATGTGCTCTGCCCCAAAAGTCAGGCTGTTCTGCTCAACGGCAGGTGATGGGTGATGCATGTCACATATGTAGACTGTTGTCCAATCTCTTACAAATGTATTTTTCTTTGATACATGTATCCCCCACCCGATCAGCAGTCTGGCCTGATTCTCGGGCTGGATAACATACATGGTATGAACACCTTGGATCTTGCACACATGTGTCTAGGCATGCGTGGTGAGTCCCCTGCCAAGTCCAAGTGCTTTTGAAATATGTTCTTGCATATATGGATACCATGTATCTTATATATATATCGACACGCCATGTGTGCATAAATCTATGTAAACATTTCTAGTAAATTTTGTGTAACAAGCTTGATTTCTTCTTACCTTTAATACTTAATGACAGGCCCTAGTGTACAAACCAATGGCTTTATCTTTGTCAAGATACAAGGAGGTTTCCATGAGATCAGGAATTCGGTGAGGAACTCACATTCGAACCGCCCATTGTTTGATAATAAGAACTGAAAAAGCCTACCATGAGGGGAATATTTGTTGATCTTCTTGTTCTTGCAGATATGTGATGCTGTTGTGGTTTCTCGGCTTCTAAATGCTACATTAGTTATTCCTGAGCTCCAATCAACCACAAGCAGCAAGGGAATTAGGTCCTCTCAATTGACTTTACTACCACCTTACTGCTTTTGAGATTGTGTTTGGATGCACTGTTGGATTGGATTGCAATTACTAGTTCAGTTAAGTGAAAATGACAAAAATTGTTACCCTTCCTCGATACTCGCAATGAGAAGTCACCCATAAATTTTCATTGACATTCCTTTCAAGGAGCTTTGCTAAGCTGACATGTGTGTGCAATAACATGATAGGTCCAAGATCCGATCCATTGATCCGAACGACCTATTGTCAATATTGGAGTCCACATGCTGAGTGGACCAGATTTATTCTTGGGAAAACATGTAAAATGTCAGACCAACCTGATGGATGGATTGGATCTTGCACCTGTGTCACACTGGCACATGTGTGGTGTGTACACGGTCTTTACTGCACACGTGTGCACGTAGCAAATCTCTCTTTTAAAGTCCTACTTGAGAGTAATGTAATTGCAACTTGGAACGTAGTCTCTTCGTATGTAAAGTTAACCAAGAATATTTGTACTTTTCGCAACACTTATTAGTGATTGATTTGCCATACAAATGGCAATGAGATCCAAAGCCGTCGTCAGGTAGGCCATATCTTGGATGGGCCATGCCCTAAAATTTGCAGGAATTGTACAATCTGAACCCTTGATGGGTAAAATAGATGTTAAAAAGAACTTTGGTTAGGTTTCTTTGTACCCATGCATTTTCTTTCCCCAAATGTCCTCCGATAGAATAGCTACAAGTGTCTGCTCACTGTAATTTTTTGGGCCATGGTTAACTGACGTGATCGGTTCAGATCTTGTACACAGTTGCCATGTATTCGAGTATGACTTTCAACTTAAGTGAAAAGAAATGACTAACATTATAGTCCTTGCATGAATACAAAGGTAACTACAATTTGGTCACTTCCACTCAATTGAACCATTTATTGCAATTGAATTCTAGTGCATCCAAACGCGCTCTTAAAGTTTAGGAGCACACTCACGTGGTACGAGTACCATGGTAACCTTAAGACGGTACCGACCAGATATGCAGCCCAATGATGTGTTTGTGGAATCCAACTCATCTGTCAGAGTGTAACCTCAAAAAAACCACCAGCCCCAAACATCAGACCATACAAAAGCTCAGGTGGGCCATAGAACATGTCGAGAGGGAACGCCCACTATCAATTAGAGTGGTCGGCCTACTGGTTGTATATATAGAACCAGTCTGTTCAGACCTTCATCAAGGTCAGATGAAGGGCCAGGCCAAAAATTAGGCCGTTTTACAACTCAGGTGTGAACCTGTGAAATCAGGCCCACAGATTGGATGGTGTGAATGCATCGTGTTGGCCCCACATCTGGTTGGTACCGCCATGAGGTTAGGGTGGTACCGGTACTACTGGAGTGAGCCCCTAAAGTTTAATTACACCGCCAATTGATAAAACCAGTCAGCTTTGTCATTGTTTATCTCATTTGTTTCTTCTTGCAGTTCTGCTTTCAAGAGTTTTGCATACCTTTATAATGAGGAACATTTCGTAGCGGCATTAGCAAAGGATGTCTTAGTTGTAAAGAGCCTGCCTAAGAATTTCAAAGCAGCGAGGAGGAATAAGGAAATGCCCGTATTTAAAGTGCCATATTCAGCTTCTCCGGAATTTTATCGTGAACTAGTCCTCCCAGTACTAAAGCGGCATTCAGTAGTCGAATTGCTTGTTACAGATGGAGGATGCTTGCAGGTACATATTACGGAAGGAGGAGGATACATGGGATTTCAGTTTGTGCAAGTGGGGCCCATTTCTCGGTGATCTTGACCTTGGTCTGATGAGTCTCATTGTGGATGTTCTATTTCTAAGAAAATTACCCAAGTTAGGAAGATCGCAGCCGCCAATCTTGGGTTGTCTTTAAGATGAATCTAGGGCAATGCAAGGAGGTCTTTGATGCATGGTCCATCCCAAGTGATGCCCAACAGAACAATGTGTTGTGATGTTGATGCAGGACAACTAACCACTTGCTCTAAAAGCTCGAACTGATAGAGCATGACAAATCAATCCCTTAATCTCAGAGCCTAGGCCTCACATCTCATGGGTTAGGACTTCGGCCATACCCCCCTCGTGGGCCCCACTTCACATGCGTTCTGCTTCATACGAGTAACCCGCCTCACACGGGTGGCCCACCTTGAGTGTGCCCCTGTATCCCACAGGCCACCCCACTCAAGCCCAATGTGAAAATGCCCTTGCATTAGTTTGCAAACTGAAAACCCAAATATGATGTGCATATCCTTGGTTGATGATCATCCAATTTGTTGCTATATTAACACAATCATTCAAAATTCAAGACATGGATTGGGGACTGGGCTCTGCAGCTCTGAAACTGTGTAGGGCTATCTGCGTGAGAGATTAAAGTGGCGATCCGTGGACAGGCTGCTGATGACCTTGCCGAAAAATAAGGCTTGTTTGCTCATCGGGTGGGCCACACTGCTACGTGTGAATGAGGCTAGTTCTCTCTTAAACCATCCATTTTTTTGTACCTGTTGGCCTACCTGATGAGTTGATTAGTTGAATAGTCTCACTTTTTGGCTAGGCCATCTACAGGGTGGGCCCCACCAGGTATGTGCCAGGACTCAAGTTTCAAGACTTGGTTTTAGACGGGCCTTGGGGACTCGGAGTTGTAACCAACTAAACTGACTTGACTCGGCTTAGACGAGCTTTCATTTTACAGATGCATGGCTCAGATGCCTCACACGTGTTAGGTACTTAGGTTGGCACAGGTGGCCCACATGTGGGCTTAGCACAAGTGCACTTATAGGATTTAGTAGCTTTCTTGTTTCATGTTCAAATGGATGCTGGAATATCCTTTTATTCCCATTTTTTTTTTCCATCAAGCTAGGCTATCCTCCCACCCCATCTTGAAGAATGCCAGAGGCTGAGGTGTAGGGTTGCTTTTCATGCCCTTCGATTTCGGGATGAGGTCCAAGAACTTGCCACCAAAATACTTAATAGGTGATGAGATGCATTCCTTGATCCTTGTTTCTCAATCACTTCATATGTTTTCCTTACTTTCTGAACTTTTAAAAACCCTTTTCAGGCTACGGGCCACAGGACGGCCATTTTTAGCATACAATCCTGGGGTGACTAGAGATGCTCTAGCTTATCATGGTTGTGCTGAGCTCTTCCAGGTTTGGAATCCAATCCCTTCAAGCTCATGCTCAGTTTGGAAACATACACACACAGGCACCTCTCAAATGGCCACATGGACATGTTTGCGGGAATCCAAAGGTGCCGTGGGTGGGCTTCACCGTCTTGATGATGTGTCCCAATTACGCGGCCGATCATTAGATGGGCCAAACAATGCCTGGTTTAAAAAATTGCCCCTAGTCCTCATGCAAGTGAGTGGACCAGCCTGTTTTGGCTATGTCATCGAAATGGTGTGGCCCATCTGATGTGTGGCTCTTATTTTGTAGACTTGGCATTTTGTAGACGTGCACCTGGGCTTGACAGAAGTTTTTGTTGTCAAGTATTTGTGAAGAGTTTCTGGGTTCTGATTTTATGTGCATGGCATCCCCAAACTCTTATGAAGGATGTACATACGGAACTCATACAACATAGAAGATTGTGGATGATCAAACGTGGGCTGGTGAAGGAGGAACTTCCTGTTAATTCCATGAATCAGCGTCTCAATGGCTCATGTCCACTGATGCCAGAAGAGGTAAGTAGTGGTAACTTATACACCATATACATGATTTATATCATTGATTCAGACCACCCAAGTTGGGTCTTGTCATAAAGGGTGGCAATGGGCTGGGTCGCTTGCCCGACCCAGCTTGGACCTACTTGCTTGACCCATGGACCGAGCTTGGGCCTTGTATGCGGGGCCTGATTAATTTTCGGGTCAGGCTTGGACCCAAGTCATTTTAGCCTGACCAGTCTAGGCCCCCACCCGGCCTAACCTGACTTTTTATGTACATGTGTTATATCCTGCAAATATTCCTTTGCAATCCTCTGTTCGGCAACCCATCCATCTTGTATGCAGACTGTTGGTTTCATTCCTCTAAAATGTCTATTTCTTTGTGCATGTGTGGCCCACTTGATCAATGGATAAATTAGGAACATTTAAGTTGGAAATATGGATTTCATAAATTTTCAGGTTGGGTTGGGCCCAGGCCCAGCCATTTTGGGCTTGAGCCTATTGTGCTAGGCGCATGCCAGGCTTGGGCCTTGGGTCTTAAGCATCAAGCTGGGCTTGGACATTGCCTGGCCTGGCTCTAACCAGCCCATTGCCACCCCTACTCATAATTGATGGAACACATCCACAAAACTCACATTGTAGACGTGATCTTAACCATCTGATATCGGTTGTTGAATTTGGAAATTGATCATTTTCTCTGGCTGGGCTTTTGATGGCCACTAATTGGATGATTAGATTCATCCTATACTTGTTTTTTGAATATGCTATCCATAGTAGGGCCCACAATTTGGAAAGTCTGGATTGACATGCCTTTATGCCACATGGTTTGTGGATGTATGCTCACCATTTAATAAATGGTGGAAATCACTTGTACTAGATGGTGGAAATCACGTGTGGTAGATGGTGGAAATCACATGTAGTAGTCTAGCCCATGGTGATCAGGTCTATGACGGTATGCACAAGCTGTAACTGGTTGTAAACATTTTATTTTACAGGTTGGTATTCTTCTTCGTGCATATGGCTATTCTTCAGACACAATAATATATGTTTCGGGGGGTGAAATATTCGGCGGCCAGAGGGTATTGATTCCTCTACATGCAATGTTTGAGAACGTCGTTGATCGGACTTCTCTAAGCACTGCTAGAGAACTTGCAAGTATCTACGGCCACGAGGAGTGCCTGATCAGCTCTCCCCATCAGAAGCTACCTTTGGTTAAGGAAGAAATGGACCTCAACGCATGGAAAAAATCAGGCCCGCGTCCTCGGCCACTTCCACCGCCTCCTGCCAGGCCTAAATACCCACACAACATCGAGGGATGGTGGGGTTGGGTAGCCGAAATTGATAAAGAGCCGGTGGCATCAATCATGGAGTTGAGAACCAATGCTCATAAATTGTTGTGGGAAGCGATTGACTATATAATCTGTGTTGAAGCTGATGCATTCTTCCCTGGGTTCGATCGAGATGGCAAGGGGCATCCAAGTTTAGCGAGCTTGGTCATGGGTCACAGGCTCTATCAGTCCACTGCCTCAAAAACGTTCCGACCTGATAGGTATGCTTTTACATTCCATCACCACCACCACCACCACCATCATAGCCTTGTCCCGACTATTCGGGGTCGGCTGTATGAGTCCTATTTCACCACTAAATCCTATATAAGGCCTTAGCCTTGATGAATGAACAAGCCTTCATAACCCTTTTCATACTTCCATTGAAGTCCTTTTAGTTCTTCCTATCATCATTTTTTTTTTTGTCATGCCCTTTAACCTTGGGTGTGTGTTTAGATACGTGGATTCCGTGGACATGTAATGATTACCCAATGATGATTTCCATGGTCATTGGAAATAGGAGTCCAAAAATCGGGTGCTTGTTTGGATGGCAAGTGGAATTCTCAAATTCGTTAGACAATTGTCACCTTGTTTCTTGTGTTAGAGAATTCTGACTGTGAATAAGGTAATGAATATTGTGTGGAATTCACGTATCCAAATAGCCCAACTGTCTTTTCTATGAAAAATAATTTCCGTTTCCACATGGATTCCATATTTCCAAACATGCCCTTGATCAACTTTCTTTTCTTTACTAGAGACGTCTTGTAACACCCCGTACTTCTAGTACTCGAGTGTTACGGTGTAACCAAATTTGGCATAAATACAAACCTAGCTTAAGTAAGCACTCACGTGCATTCTAGACTAAATCCGACCGTTAAAAGTAGTCCTAATCCATACATCAAGCTATTTATCCGTCGGTTTCTAAGATGGATCAATCGTCGCCCATCAGATCCACAATGTCTCGTTGATCTGTGGCCTAACGATGGATATTCGGCCAAACTATAAGATCAATCATAAGAATATCCTTGTTAAAGATTAGGCCCTACAAATGTTACGTGAAACAATAATAACTTATAACGTGAGTCAACGACTACGACTTAAATTAAGTAGTGGGGCCCACCTGAGCCATGGATCTGCTTCATCCTATGCTAGGGACCCAACTTGAGATGCGGAACCTATTAGTTGAGGTGGATCAGACTTGGGAATCCATCAGAATGACGGACTAGTAGGAATCACTAATTGATTATGAAATCACTTGGTATAGCTCACTTACAAATTTAAAACAATATGATCCTTCTTAGTAGAGCCCTATGGGCGGCTGACCAAGTAAATGAATGACATTGATCAAGATGCAAACACAATAAACAACTTAGAAAATTTTAATAATAATAATAACTAAATATTTAATAATATAAAGTCATGGGCCGTATGGTCCTAGTAACCTATAGAGCGGGACCCACAACATGATAAAAGAAAACATATGTATGTGGAGTAAAGATAATAAAAATAAAAGGAAATAAACAATTACAAAAATAAATAGTTTATGATAACATAATAATAATGGAAGAATTAATATTAATATTAGTATTTAATTAGTAACCTATTATGAAAGCCTTACAAACGGCCCATTAAGATCTTTTAACCGTTGACGTTCAATCTTGGGATGATCCGACTCTCAGATCAACGGAAAGCAACTGTTAGAGCTAGGAATCAGCTTGTATGGCCCACATGAACCTTGGATCTGCCCCATCTTTGGTCAAAGGCTAAGACAAGAATCATTGTGGACCCCACTATTGGTTGCTTGTGTACCATGGTAGGTGTGCACTGGCGGTGCACTGGACCATGAGGCTTGGTCAAATCGGGTTTGATCTGATGCCTCCCACCAAAAGAGGAAATTCTCCTCTTTTCCTTCTTTTCTCCTGCGCTGCAATAACGTTAACGAGCAACGCCCGTTGATTGATCGATGGCCCACCACCTTTGGCTGCAGCTCCATTCGGTAGAGGGTCCATGTTCACTCCCCAAGTATAGGGTTGTGATGTAGTAATAAACTCGGTAAGATCGAGGTCGAATCCCACGAGGACTGGTTGTCACAACTCAAATCTAAGACTCTCCTTAACTAATCCAACAAATGGTGGTATGAACTACTAAGCACAATTCTAAAAAAAATAAAACAATTAAGAACAGGGAAGAAAATTCAATCGTAGACACTAGACTTTCGAATCCACCCCTAATTATCCAACCCTTGTTTTGTCTGTTGATTCACCTTGACCTTGATTGATACCACTTAAATAGAGAAAGCACAATCAAGTGTCCTAAATCGGGCATACAGACTGCTTAATTCCTTTAAGCAATGCCATGAACAATACATCCCATGTCCTTGGTCGGGCACATGGTATGCAAAATTCATTAAAGCACCACTGTTCCTTCCTCTATAGGAAACCCGTTTCTTGATCGGACCTCAAGCACCTGTAAAAAGCATCCAAACAACATCCATCTATACTTTGGTCAAGTTCATAGATGGAGAAGTATGGAATTTAAACCCATAAAGCCCACTCAGAGAAAGAAGCAAATTAATTAAAATTCAAAGTAAATCAACCAATACAAGAGTGATCAAATTAGGGGCTTCATCTCAAATTTCAAGAGAGATTAGTTACCCATAAAATCCATAAAAAGATATTAAATAAAATTCATAAAATAAAACACCAAACCGAACAATCTCTCTCTCTTCTTCCTTCTCTTTCTTCTCTTTCTCCTCTCCCTGGCTCTGGATCTGCAATTCTCTGGATCTGAATGCCTCTCCCACGTCCAAAACTTCCCTTTTATAGCTGCTGGATGGCTGGAATCGGTGGCAGCGTCGTAGACGGACTCGAAGTGTAATTTTTCGCAGCCGTGATCGGTGGGCCCCACAGAGGTGTTTTCTGGAAAATCCACCCCGTCCATTGGATTCAGGACGAAATTTTAGTCAAGAATGGGTGGTTTTGAAGGTCCATTGGCGTGGCCCACAGTAGAAATCTCAAAAAGATCAGATTTAAACGTCGCCAGGTAGCCTGTTTGTGGCCTCTGTACCGCACACGTGTGTACGCATGGGAGTGGAATCTCAACATGGTTTTGTAGTGCTCGCAGCCCTCTACACGATGGACGGATCAGATTGGCCGTACGGGTCATGTGTGGGGCCCACTGTCTTCCGCAAAAACGGCCAGCGCCGTGCGTTACGCGAGCGAGCGACGGAGATTTTCCTTCCGCTGCCAAGATGGTGGGGTCCACGTCCGTTTGTATTTGAACGGTTGTAAAACCATCCTCTGCTATAGTCTCAAATTTTGCCACCTAGGCAGTGGTGATTGCTGCCTCAGGAAGTGGATGGACGGCTTGGATTGGCCATTTGGACACAAGGTGGGCCCCACAACAGACGACCGGCGGTCGTTTGCGGGACGCTGTAACGCGTCTTGCGTTTTTCGAAGACGAGACGGGTCAGCGTCTCGCTGACCGTCTTGGGTCATCTGGTGTGGCGCGGATACTCCTGCGCTCCGTGCACATGCCACACGTACAAGGCCCACTGTGATGTTATCTCGAAATCTGCACCGTCCATCCTCTTTCCCATCTTCATTAAACCATTGGGACTAAAATTGAGGCAGTTCCAGATATCAGGTGGGCCCAGAATCGATGGTTTGTGGGATGATTTGTCCGTTGGGGTACTTCCATAGTGATCCGAGGGCTGAAATTTGAAATGTACGGTTGATTTACGGCCCCCATCACATGTATGAAGTTTCGAGTTGATCGGATGGCGGGAAACATGTGATCTTGCATTTTGCACCAATTTCAGGCCTCTTTATCATGCTTTCCTCATATCCCAGGCGTGTATATTCTTCACCATTGGTTCTCTGGATCCCATCCCGTGTTCTGGAGACTTTGGATCATGAAATCCATGCTTTTAATCCTCTTTTCAGTCCAATGCTCATTATTACATCCTGCAATGAAAACACGATTAAAATATTCCATTAAGTCTTATCAGGTATGTAAATTTAGGCAATTACTGGGGTCTGATATGTAATATTCGACCCTGATCAGTCCACGTGTGACTAAAACCTGACCCATCTCACATACTGAAATGCTTGCGTGTGACCACAATCTCCAGTGAAAGTAGGCCCTACAAACACATTGTTTCCAAAAACGGAAATTGTTCTCCGTGCAAACATGCTGGCAATCCGCATGAGAGGTGTTTGGGACGATCTAGAGCATCCAAACAGTCCCATCTCGACCATCCGATGTTGGCGGTTTAGGGCTCCCTCATGGTGAAGAGAAAACTACGGCTAGTTTTATTTCTGCCCACTGTTTTGGAGGTGGTTTCGGATAGATTAAATCCACACCATTTTCTCTTAATCTAACGGCTTAGAAATACTAGGACAAGCCATATAAGAAGGATAGCTTCAAGCAAGGGCTCTTCATACCATTTGAGGAGAACCAGCCGCCGTCTTCTCCATTTGAACTCACTGACCAAACGCCTCTAGAGCTTTGATCTCGAGCTTCCATGAGCTCTTATAGGCGTATACAAACCGTTCAGAAGCAGTGGAATCAAGAAAGACCTATCGGATTTTGATTCACCATTGGAGCCGCACCTTCTTCCCCGACAAGCTTTCGGTCATGTAATGGTGTTGCTGGACCAAGTCCAAGCTCTATGTGGTTCCAGAAGAAAAAGAAGAAAGGAAAAATAAGAAAAGAGAGGAAGAATGGAAGAAGAGAGCAGGTGTGGGTGCGGCATTGTCTCGGCCCAAATCGAGCTTGATCGACTCGTGCACCATTGTCGGGTCGACTGGACATGGGTCGACTGGACTCGGTTCATTGAATCGGAGTCGGGTCGACCTTGGGTTTAGTGAACCTGCTAAACTGAGAGGGAGAGACGAGGAAGAGAGGTGAGGATGTGTTGCCACATCGACCCCACTCAGACCGAGTTTCTGACTTGCTTGAACCCATTCGAAATGAAGTTCGGGCTGGTTGGACGCTCTAGATCGTCCTGACTTTTCAGGACCTGAGTATATGACCCGTATCCCAAAAACCCGAGTGTTAACCTTAAAGGATGGTCAAATTCCATATATATATTATTTAGCTTCAGAGTAAGCAGATGAGCGTAGAATGGACAAATCAATATAAAGAAAAGTTTGCATTTACATTTGAAATATATAAGAGGTTGCCCATAATGACTTATACAAACCAATGTCTCAAAAATTAGCAAATACAAGAATTACATGATTCAATGCATGAGAAATAGTAGAATGCAAGTAAATTTGAGCCGCTAGACCCCGCAGCTTCTCGAGGTAGATACAACTATGCAACCCTGACACTTGTACCTGACTCCTCATCAGCCTGAACCTGAAAATCACTTAAGCCACCTGTGTTACCTGTACGGTTATATATTTGATGGATGAGTGACCAACTTAGTGTGAATTCCCTTCAAAATTACACACCGCCTCATTAGATAAGCATAGTTATAAAATAAAGCATACAAAACAATACATGATGCAGGTCTTATTAGATGCATGGATGCGTGAATGCAATCATTGCCCCGGGGATGTTCATCTGTGTGGACAGTGGACTCGTCACCCATGCAATCATCGACCTGGGAATGATCATCCAATCGGACAAAGTACATACATTATGTACGGTAGTGATAGACGCTGGTTTGTGCCATATATGCATGATTAGCCAAACCATTATTAGTTTAGTTACAATCAGCCAATTTAAATAAGCTCAAGGTCACTACGGGGGCTTGTCACCAGCGTAAGCCAACAGCTCGGGCATAGGTCCTATACCACCATCCCCGGCTCATCAGACCACCATCATAGAATGTTTAATGGAAACCCGTCGACTAGTGACCAATCATATTTCAGTATATGGGGCTTACCACCGCAGGGTTGTATAGAAATAATACATCGAACCCATAAAGGGCAAATACCAAAACAAGGCCAACCAGGACGAATATCAAAACTAAGCCACATAGGTCGAATATCAAAACTAAGCCACATAGGTCGAATATCAAAACTAAGTCACATAGGTCGAATATCAAAACTAAGCCACATATGGCAAATATCAAAACTATGCGATAAAGATCATCCTTAAAAACCACTTAGACTCAGTAACCCATGGATGGTAGGCCCACATCAATGTCCAAATTAAACCATCATTCAAGTAACTACTAGATCTAAGGCCCATTATAAACATTATCAGTCAAGTTACATCCCAAGTATGGATGTACATTTATAAGTGGGGGTTTCCCACTGATATATCCCAAGTATGGATGTACATTTATAAGTGGGGGTTTCCCATTGATGTACCAGTTTAAGTTCTATAAGCAATCCACAAGTAATCCGTGAATATAAGAGAGTATGCAGTACGAATATTAAACATGTAATCTAGCAAGTCATTTCCAACAATTACACATGTGATTATAAGATGGATATATCAATTGTCAATTAAAATAAAACTATTACTTAAGCTAATGGGAAAATGGAAAGCTCAAGGGGAAGAATTATCACCTCATATGTCGACTTGCCTTCTAATGTTATTGGGAAGTGTGCACGCCCTTACACTTGGATCCTACTATAAGTTATGAAATTGTGCCATTAGATCCAACTTAACTCACTGTTTATGTTCAAGGTATTGACCTAGGGTTTAGATCGTTTAGGATTTTATCCTAGAGTTTCGGTCTAGGCTAGATATTTAGGGTTTGAACCCTAGTTGGTGTGTTAGTTATAATTCAATCTTAATAATTACCAGATAACCATTAATGTTAGTGTTATAATTTATATTAGCTAGCACATTAATAATGATGATTCACAAGTTCATATGTAAATATACCGATATTACCTATCATTCGTATAATGTCTAATAATTTCTTAAATAATGCAAGTAATACTAACAAAATTCCTACTAACAATAATATAACAAGGATTATACTAATCCCATAATGAAAGTGATGAGACTAATAGTTATCGACAATGAATCTATTCATAATAATATTTAAGGATAATAAATAAAATGTAGAAGTCTAATAATCATAGTTTTTTTTAATTATTTCTAATACTAATATACGTAACATGTTAGTGGCTATTCATGCTTAGTATTCATGATAGTTAGGGTCTTAACTATGCTATCTAATGAACTTCGACCTGCAATCTATCCTATAGTTAGGGTTTTGATCACATCATCTAGTGGACTTTGACCCACTCTCTCACTTAAGGTCAAGGTTTGAGAAATATAAGTTTAATAGTTATAACATCTAATTAAATAATCAAAAGTGATTTACAACACAAGAGGGTGGAGGGTTTTATACCTCAACGGAGATTGGATGTGGTCCAGCGAGTTAACTCGGGAGGTCGAGTTGAGTTGACACAGCCGTTGCACTTCTTCTTTCCTTCTCCCTCTTCTTTCTTCCCTCTTCCTATTTTTCCTTTAAAATCTAAGGTCCAGCAAGCTGGTTGGGTTAAACTAGACCCAACCTAACTGAAACAAGCCCAACTCGGGCTAACTCGGTGGAATACAGCCGAGTTGACAAGGCAGCAACAAACGACTCAATGCCCTCTCCTTCATTCTTCTTTCTCTCCTTATTTCGTCTCCTTTGTTCTTCTCCTTCCTTCTCTTCACGTCTGATGAGTCCAACAAGCCCGAACTTCATTTCGAATGGGTTCGAGCGACTCAGAAACTCGTTCCGAGTGGAGTCGATGTGGCAACACATCCTCACCTCTCTTCGCTGTCTCTCTCCCTCTTAGTTTAGCTGGTTCACTAAACCCAAGGTCGACCCGACTCCGATTCAGCGAGCCGAGTCCAGTCGACCCGACAATGGCGCACGAGTCGATCAAGCTCGGTTTGGGCTGAGACAATGACGCACCCACACTTGCTCTATCCTTATATTCTTCCTCTCTTTTCTTATTTTTCCTTTTTTTTTTTTTTTTTCTTCTGGAACCACATAGAGCTTGGACTCGGTCCAGCAGCACCGTTGCATGACCAAAAGCTTATTGGGGAAGAAGGTGCGGCTCTAATGGTGAATTAAAATTCGATGGGTCTTTTTTGATTCCACTACTTCTGGACGGTTTGTATACGCCTATAAGAGCTCATGGAAACTCGAGATCGAAGCTCTAGAGGTGTTTGGTCAGTGGGTTCGAGTGGAGAAGACGGTGGCTGGTTTTCTCCTCGAATGGTATGAAGAGCCCTAGCTTGAGGCTATCCTTCTTATATGGCTTGTCCTAGTGTTTCTAAGCCGTTGGATTGAGAGAAGATGGTGTGGATTTAATCTGTCTGGAACCACCTCCAAAACAGTGAGCGGAAATAAAACTTGCTGTGGTTTTCTCTTCACCATGAGGGAGCCCTAAACCGCCGACATCAGACGGTTGAGACGGGACTGTTTGGACGCTTTAGATCATCCCAAACACCTCTCATGCGGATTGCCAGCGTGTTTGCACGGAGAACAGTTTCCGTTTTTGGAAACAATGTGTTTGTAGGGCCTACTTTCACTGGAGATCATGGTCACGCGCAAGCATTCCAGTGTGTGAGATGGGTCGAGTTTTGGTCACACGTGGACCCTCTACCGAATGGACGGTTTGGATCATGGCTGCAGCCAAAGGTGGTGGGCCATCGATCGGCCAGCGGGCGTTGCTTGTTAGCGTTGTTGCAGCGCAGGGGAAAGGAAGGAAAAGAGGAGAATTTCCTCTTTTGGCAGGAGGCATCGGGTCAAACCCGATTTGACCAAGCCTCTTGGTCCAGTGCACCGCCCGTGCGCACCCACCATGGTACACACGCAACCAGTAGTGGGGTCCATAATGATTTTGTACGAAATCTACTCCACCCATTCCCGTTGGTGGGCCTTGTTTGAGCCTTTGACTAAAGATGGGGCAGATCCAAGGTCTAGGTGGGCCATACAAGCTGATTCCTAGCTCTAACGGTCAAGATATCCCAAATCGGTTACGTTTCGGTCGTAACGGCTGATACGTAACGGTAACGGCATCAACCGTTACGCGATTCGGCTCCAAAACGTGGCACCTCTGTTTTTTGGGTTCGTAACGGTCGTTACGGGACTGTAACGGCCGTTATGGTACCGTAACAAACATTATGGTCCATAACCTTTAAAAAAATGAAAAAAAAATGGTTTAAAAAAAATGCCTTTTTTTTTTTCTTTTCTTCTCCTTCTTCTTCTTCTTCTTCTTCTTCTCGCCCTACTACGGCTGCGGCCCGGGACTCCTCCTCCCTCCTCCTCCTCCTCCTCCCTCCCTCTCTCTCTCTCTCTCTCTCTCTCTCTCTCTCTCCCCCTCTTCTTTCCCTCTTTTTCTTTTCGGTTTCCCTCTCCCATTTTTTCTTTTGAAATCGGAAGCGGACTGACTGTTGTACCACACACCAGTATAGCTGTTGTAGGTACGTGTCATGCTAAGACGAGCGCTGACACTCCTCGAGCTCCGAGTTGTACAAACGGTTCAAAGGAGATCAAAGTTACATGGGCTCCACAGTGACGTATTTGTTATATCTACACCGTTCATCTATTTTTAAATATCATTTTAGAGCATTAGCCAAAAAATGAATCGTATCCAAAGATCGTCTGGACCACACCAAAAATAGCAGCGAGATGATTTTCACCGTTAAAAAATTCGTAGGCCCACCATAACGTTTATTTTCCATCCAATCTGTTCAAAAGGTCAAAAAGACCTGAATGAAGAGGAAAAACAAATTTCATATTGATCCAAAAGTTCTGTGATCCCAAAAAGGGTTTCAATGGTAGACGTTCAATCCCCCACTGCTTTTTGCAGTGTGGTCCACTTGATAATTAGATCTGTATTATTTTTCGTGTCAAGCCTTAAGACGAGCTCGTCAAATGAATGGACGGTTTAGATATAACACACACCTCATGATCAGACCCACAAGACTTGCTTGCGTCAAATGAATGGACTACGTACAAGTTACGCAGCACGTCCCACAATTTAATAAAATGTACACGTGCCACATGGGCCCCACCATGATGTATGTATTTTATCCATGCCGTCCATCCATTTTGCCACATCATTTTAGGTTATGATTTAAAAAATTAGTAAGATTCAAATCTCAAGTGGACCACAGCATAGGAAACAGTGGTTATAGAATGTTCACCATTAAAAATTTCTTAAGGTCCACTGTAATGTTTATTTTCCATCTAACCTGTTAATAGGGTCACACTGACGTGGATGAAGGGAAAACACACATGTCAGCTTGATCTAAAACTTTTGTAGCCCCAATAAATTTTTAATGATAGTTGTTTAATTATTGTTGTTTCTTATGGTGCGGTCCACCTAAGCTTTGGATCTGCCTCATTTTTGGGGTCATGCCCTAAAATTATTTGGCAAAAATGGATGGACGGTGTGGATATAACACATTCATCACGAGTGGGGTCCAAAAAACTTTGAAACTCGTGTGCTACACTTCACAATCCGAGTCCTACCTAATTCGGGCCCTTAAAAAATTACACACGAGACATGTATTAACTTAAAATTTACCAATCAAATTATGGACTGTAATTGCTAACTCAAAATGCTAACATTAAATTGTTTGAATAGTTTTAATTGTTAATTTGTGGACGCTTATTTTTTAAAATAGGGCCTTTTGATTTTTTTTCATGATTCACTATCCAATAAATGTCCACCAATTCACAAGTGGGATAATGCCAATAAGTTGCATGAATTTGAGGCTGATTTGGGGCATGGATTGGTCCTCCAAGTCAGCCCCAAATTGGCAATGCGATCTACCTGAATTTAATTTCATTTTTTAAAAGAACTATTGGGAGAAATGATATCAAATTGTTAAGTATATAAATTAGATATTTAGAAAATTAAATATATGAATTTTGTAGTTAAATTCAGGTTATTTGGTTTATAAATTCATCAGACAGTTCGATACAACTTCTTACCAAAGAGTGGACCGTTACACCACCATAAACATGTTCCAATTTATAAATGAATGCATATTTGGAATGCTTAGAATGTTTCGGATTTAATCTATATTTTTTCATTTTTTTTTTTTGGTTTTAAAAAAAATTGCACTATTACGGGTCGTTACGCTCCCGTATCGCCGTTACACCTCCGTATCCGTATCGGTATCGGAGGGCACCGTTATGCCAATCGATACCGATACGGTTTACCTTGCTAATGGTGGTTTCCCGTTGATCTGAGAGTCGAATCATCCCAAGATTGAACGTCAACGGTTAAAAGATCCTAATGGGCCATTTCTAAGGCTTTCATAATAGGTTACTAATTAAATACTAATACTAATATTAATTCTTCCATTATTATTATGTTATCATAAACTATTTATTTCCTTTTATTTTTATTATCTTTACTCCACATACATATGTTTTCTTTTATCATGTTGTGGGTCCCGCTCTGTAGGTTATTAGGACTATACGTCCCATGGCTTTATATTATTAAATATTTAGTTATTATTATTATTAAAATTTTCTAAGTTGTTTATTGTATTTGCATCTTAATCAACGCCATTCATTTACTTGGTTAGCCGCTCATAGGGCTCTGCTAAGAAGGATCATATTATTTTAAATTTGTAAGTGAGCTATACCAAGTAATTCCATAATCAATTAGTGATTCCTACTAGTCCGTCATTCTGATGGATTCCCAAGTCTTATCCACCTCGACTAATAGGTTCCGCATCTCAAGTTATGTCCCTAGCCTAGGATGAAGCAGATCTATGGCTCAGGTGGGCCCCACTACTTAATTTAAGTTGTAGTCGTTGACTCACGTTATAAGTTATTATTATTTGACGTTACATTTGTAGGTCCTAATCTTTAATAAGGATATTCTTATGGTTGATCTTATAGTTTGGCCGAATATCCATCGTTAGGCCACAAATCAACGAGACGTTGTGGATCTGATGGGCGACGATTGATCGATCTTGGAAACCGATGGATAGATAGCTTGATGTATGGATTGGGACTACTTTTAATGGTCGGATTTAGTCTAGAATGCACATGAGTGCTTACTTAAGCTAGGTTTGTATTTATGCCAAATTTGGTTACACCATAACACTTTAGTACTGGAAGTATGGGGTATTACACGTCTCTAGTATATGTTGCATGTGATTGAACCTACTCAATCTGCTCTCCATCACTTTATCACTCAACCTCATGTCCTTCCCTGCGTGATTGCATCATGCTCATGTTTGGGCACATATCCTAAAATGAGATGGAGAAATGGATGGACGGAGTGGATATAACACGGACATCAAAGTGAACCCCATAGAGCTTAGGATTAGCAGGGATTCTTGTAATCCTAGACTCCTAGTATAGGCAAGTCGCATCCCCATATATCATTGCTAGTCAAATAGGTTCTTTTTATGAAATTTTCCTTTTTAAGTTTCATAGACTTGAGCAATCACACAACGACTTGAGCAATCACACAACACTCCGAAGGCACATCTACACCACAAGCATAGCTCTAATTCTATTGGGAACATCCTCATCAATCGTCCTATTCTTTTGAAGGATGGAGCCAAGACAATGAAAAAAGAATCCCTTTTTGGGATCTCGTGACCATCGATTTTAAGTTTTTAAGCATTTAGAACTTTTCCTACTAAAGTTGGATTACAAGTAATCTGCCCTCTTATTCTAATTTCGAAGCCTTTAGTCTCTAGAGCCTTCTATTCCAATTTAGGATTTCCGCCTCTCTATTCTCATCGACCAACACTACGTCATCCACAAACAATATACACTAAGGGGAGCTTTGCGTGCAATAAAGCTCATGTACACATCACACAAGTGCTACCTTGGCACCAGAGGTCTAAGATCCAATCCATCCATCAGAATGGCACTACTATATTGATGCCCTAGCCCAAGGATCAGGTCGGTCCACTGGTCAGGTGGGCTACTTTTTGTGAAACAAATGTATAGCTATAAAAAAAACTTGGCTGAAGTTTTCAAACCCATCTACTGGTATGGGGGCCCGCATACTGATTGGACCAGATTTTATTTTGGGAAAACATGTAGAAGGTCGGACCAACCTGATGGATGGATTAGATCTAGCACATGTATGGCGTGTCCTTGAGCTTTTTTAGCACACACGTGCACTTGGCAAAGCTCACACCTAGGGAAGGGACCTCATTTGTATAAGCCATTATCACCGCTATTGGGAAGGGCTTAATGTCGGCCTCTGATGAACACCCACCGCCATTGGGAACTTGGTCAATCTCACTTTAAGCCATTATCACTCCCCCCACCTGAGTTGAGGGCCCTATGTCATGGATAGATCATACTCATGGGCTTAAGTCATGGACTTGGCCAAATTTATGGCCATCTTGCACAATAGGGTGGTTTCGTATCACAAATGTAGAGAATTTTAGAATAGTATAAATCTTAAAAAAAAAAAAAAAAAACTTAAAATAGTGTAGAACAAGGTTTTAAAGAACAGTTATATAACGGTCGTTACGTAACGGTAACAGTAAGAATCGTTACATATTACAGCAAAAAATGACATGTGAAGGCTGTTAATGGGGCCATTAGAGGTTTTTTTATATATTATTTTTAATTATTGATATGGGTGGAATATTCTAGAAACGTTCTAGAGAATTCTTAGCCATACATGGAATATCCTAGCTATATGTGTATAGGTTCTAAAGTCCTCTTAGCTCTATACAAGGAGTTCTCATTTGTTAGGCATCCAAGAGTTGTAGTTTTGAAAGCTCTAGTGAATACAAGTGATTCTTCTACACACTTGTCTCTCTCTTGCTTCTTAGTGAGTTTTGGTATTTAGCATGTGGGGCATGCACTTGGGAACACTGATTTGTTCATGACAGGACTGTCAACTATGAGACGAGTGTTACATGGTCTATGCTTGGGGATTTACTTGAGCTGTGACTCTACCTCTAGCCCTCTCTCTACTTTCATACAGAGTGCAAAATGCCCTATTGTGCATTCCTTCTAGATGGACCACACAACAAGCAAGTAGAGTACTCAAGCAGATAATTCCTTTTGCCCATCTAAGGACTGTGCCAAGCCAGAAAGAGATCCTGGTTGTAACCAAGTGTCACCCAAGGGACACGGAAGTTTCCTCCACAAGCCAGAAAGAGATTTGGAAAAGTTTCCACCACATGCTTGCTGCAAACTGACAATGTATGAATAGGTGGTTAACCGTTAGGGTGGCATTGGGCGGGTCTAGCTCTGGCCAGGTCCAAGCCCCAAATAAATTGGTCAGGTTTGTGCTCAACCAGACCTGGCTAGGCCCCAAATTGATAAAAATCCCTTTATACCACTTGAATGTTCCTAATCTATCCATTAATCAAGTGGGCTACACATGCACAAGGAAGACATTTTAGAGGAATGAGACCGAAATGGTCTCAAGATGCATGGTATTGTCTAGCCGAGGATTGGAACGGGCATATTCATAGGCTATGACACACGTGCATATGAAGTTGAATCGGGCTGGGTTGACCTCAAAATGCCTTGAGCCCCCCCAAAAAAAAAAAAAAAAAAAAAAAAGAAGAAAAAAAGAGAGATTCTTGTATTAAGCTTTCTTAGAGTTTCATAGTGTGAGTCAGACAATCATTCCTGAATAATTGTCAGCTTTGCTCATCTTCTTTGCTTTTTTAAATAGGTACCGTAATTCTTCTCCTCCACCCATTTGGGATTTTCTGTATGCAAGATTTGTTGATGTCTCTTCCACTTTGATTATGATCCCCAACAATAAAGAGCCTGAAATATAAATGAGTCCTGGACGTGTACATGGTCGAAGAAACTCATCTAGTTTAGATGTGGCCCAAAAGTCAGGCCGGTCCACTCATCGGGTGGGCCAGATATTTTTGAAGGAATTGGATGGTTACAAGAAATTGAACAATGGTCCACATTTACGTATAGCGTCACGCACCAGAAGAGCAAAGCATCAAACACAAACTCACAGCATGTGGCTCCCACAGTGAACGTCCCTCGGACCAAAAATTCAGTCGCTCCATTTTTATCAGGTGGGCCACACGTCTGAAGAAATGAATTTTTGGAAAACCATTACATTCGACATGCATGTGTCAGTTGCTTGATGAATGGGCCGCCTTGATTTTTATTCTAGGATGAGATGATCATTTGATGAGCGTCACACATAATCTCTCCTTCAATTCTTGCTCATGCCAATACTCTTTCATTTGCTGCTTCTCTAACCACAGAAGAGTAGTCGTGAAGCTCTTGGAAGAAATCCGTGATCATCTGTACCAAGCAAATCGAACCTGGCTAACATCCGTGCGCAAGCACCTGAGTAGAAGCGTTCTCGACGGCCTAACCGAAGCGTCCTCAAATTCAAAGCCACAGGTCTTCCTCTCCCACCCACTTCCTGAGTGCTCATGCTTAAGCAACGGGCCTTCCGAAACTTCAAGTCCTTCAGGCCGTGTAAAAGATCATGTTTCTCCTGGTGTCGAGCACCCATGCCCTGCTTGGATGGACGCCAATACAATCACGCGGTCTGAGAAGGACAAGGAAAGGGAGGAAGAACTTGATGAAGATGATCCTAGGTTGGGGCAGCCTTTTCAGGTTGGCAGCGACCGGGAAGTTGGTGGGCCCGACATCAGTAACAAAGAAGAGTCCCACATGGAGGACCAAGAAGAGATTGACGGTGGGGAATGACGATCAGAGGCTGCATTGTGTTGCTGATGCAGTAATCTCTTTGGACACCCATCTCGCGGTTGGCCTAGCGCAGCATCGGTGTGTATATATCCTTTTTCACTTCAATGGTTTTGGGAGCCTGAGAGGGTCGATGAACGGTAGACGATCTCAGTTTCAGTTGTCCTGATGTGCCAAGTTCATACAGGTGAGGGACCTTGATCTGATGATCCAGATGGTTGAACCCATAGCATACGAACGATGCCCCAAAAATCATAACCATCCAATCTTTTTCGATCTTGCCAGACCATGAAGTTTTTTATTTCATTCTCTTGTACGAAATTGATTAACAGATTCGAAATTTTTTGGGGTGTCTGCAATTCATTGTGGGCTCATTCATATCAACGGTCTGGATCAGAGAACCATTGAAATTACTTATTCAAACTTGGCAGGTCAGGACACTACACATGACCCTATAATTCCTCTTTAACGGTCGAATCGGGTTCCAATCATGCTACAACGGCTCAATGACACAGGCTCGTAACTTGCTCAAGAGACTGAGATGGGCCAGTTCTGGACGGCTGTTTTCCTTGGTTGAACTGTCAGTGTGCTAACAAACCCATTTTGATGGTGGATGAAAGGAGGATTGTTTTGGAGATTAGAATACAACATGTGCTTCTGGCACTCTTACATGGTCTACTAATCTACCGTACATATAGTATAATGTTTGTTAATACAGGTTGTCCAAGTAATGGCATTTTGGATGTAGCCTAGCCTGAAATTCAGTGATCGGACGGACAATCCCAGCCATCCAATTTGTGGCCATCAAATTGGTGGTCTGGATCGTTGCTTCATCGACAGTGGGATCCACAATTTGGTGGTCTGGATTGTTGCTCATATATTCGAGGTCATAACACCAGTTTTGTTATATGTCTCTTCTAGAGGTGGGCACGGGACGACTCGATCGTGCTAACTCGACTCGACCGACTCGTTCAGATCCGACTCGACTTGAACCAAATGGGTGAGTTAGTCCTAACCGAGTAGGCTTTGCCCAATCCGAACTCAAACCGAGTCGAGTTTGAGTTACCTAGTAACTCATACCTGATTCGACCCAAAACTCAATCCGGTTAGACCCGACTCGATCTGAAACCCGACACTCTAACCCTACCTGCCATACCCTACCCTGACCTGATCCCAAAGTCTCTCTCCCTCTCTCATCCTCATCTTCCAAGCGCAACCACTCACCTCCATCACCATCCTCTCTCCTCTCCACTCCCTCGGTCTCTCCCTCATCTCTCAATCTGACTCAGTTCCAACTTGACCCGACTTGGTACTACTAATTGGATCCGACTCGGTCCAGATTAGTCCAGGCCAAACTGGACTCGGATTGAGTCAGGCATGCTGGACTCAGTATCGAGTTCGAGTCAGGCGTATTTCAAAACCGGATTGAGTCGAGTATGCCCAGCTCTAGACTCTCTTCATCTCTTGGGCTGTTATTGATTTGAATCAAAAGTAGCAGGTTCAAGATCAACGGACAGGGAATTTCTCTGTTGTTCACACCAAGTTTGTATGTGGGTCCCATGGTTGGCTTTCAAAGCCATTGATCTGATCCACCCAACAAGGATGGATGGACCGATTCCCCCAAAATTTACCAAACTGAAAGATCCTACCCATACAATTTTGACCAATTGATTAGTGTGTTTGGGCATGGATGGAGTCCATCAGATCAATGGCTTGGATAAACCAGCCATGGGCTGCACAACAGAGAAGATCCTATTCTCACAGAAACAGGGAACGCTTGTAAAAATTAAGAAATCTCCACCGTAGATCTCAAAGAGAACTTTGAATTAATAGTTCATGCACATGGGCATGTGAAAACCCCAGAACACGACCTCTCTAGACCGTCCAATATTCTCATGGCGATCTTCCACCTACGATGAATTTGGTCTACTGGCAAGTTCCCAAATCATCCGTTGCTTTCTTACATGTGTAGCCCACTGCCCACTTGATATGCTAGTTTTAGATAATTTCCAAGAAACCACGGCTTGTGGTGTGCCATATGTCACATGTAGGTTTGGGAGTTGACTTATCAAAGCAATTGAAATTAGATACGTGGGATACAAGCTTGTGTTGAAACGATTTGATTTGATTGAATCATATGCCGCTGTTAAAATTATTTGGATCAAATCAAACTGTTTATCGAAATGAGTCAAGCGAAGGTCTGGATTTCAAATATGATGGCTAGAAACATCCAAGAAATTACAATCACATCATCCCAGTTGGTCAGCTTAGTGTAACTTTTTCTCAACGTTTCTCCTTTAAACTAGTCGTAATCACAGTCCATGACCCACTCGATGCTTTCTCTACAAGAAATCTCATTCTATATAAGAAAAGCCTTTCATATCCTAAGCAAACAACGTTCCAAACCTCTCTCATTTGCTAAGAGGATTTCTACAAATCTCTCTCTAGGAGCTGAATCCTTCCTGAAGAAGATGGATAAAGAGAAGAAATCTAGTTGGTGGACCACGTTGTGTAAAACATTGTCATGGTGCTTCTCTACATCTGGAGGTGACGATCGAGACCGTTCATTAAGTGTGTTGTCCGGGCCCACAGCAACCATGGTCGCTGCGGGGAAGCATTTCTCTCGTAGCCATAAATTACATTTACCCTAGATTTATGTAACTTCCTTAAGTTCTTATAATTGGCTCTCCTTTTTTTTTTTTTTTTTTTTTGTCATTCAAAACTGAGCATTTATTTGTTTTAATCAAATAGTAAACACGTTTTTGGGTTTGTCTTATGAGGAAAACTTTAATACTCTGGAAGTGTGCAGTGGTTGATGCACAGGCACTAAGAAATTGTTCACGTGGAGTATCCAATGGTTTAAAAACAAGTAAGAGTCCACAAAACAGAGGTTTGGATTATTCATCTATTGGATTTTCGATTAGTAAGCTATATAGCTAGGGTGGGAACGGGTCATGCAGCCTGCCTGTCTTTGGACCCAGCTTAAAGGCCAGGATTTGGCTGGTACATATGGTCCAATCAATTTCCGGCTGGGCTTGGGCTAGAGTCATTTTAGCCTAAGCTAGACCTGCCCGAATTCATATATACAAGTATTCTATTAATTCTACAAATTTGTCATTCCAATCCTCGGTTAGGCAACACATATACATCTTGCATGCAGACCGTTCATTTCATTTTTCTAAAAGTTTATTTGTTTATGCATGTGTGGCCCACTTGAATAACAAACAGTGCAGATCCGGTCTAACCAATTTGTTTTGAGATTGGGCTTGCTGTGCTACACGGGCTATGCTGAGCTTGGGTTTGAGGCATAACAGTATTTATCTATGGGTAATTTTTTACTATAGACCCGACCTAGCACTCACCTTTTTTTATTTGACTCGAACAAAATCTACCTTACCAAACTAGACCTCTATTCGTACGGACGTACCAATAAAAACAAAAATACCCCTCCTTTTTTCTATTGCTTTACCCTAAAAATCAGGAGTATTTTTGTCCAAAACCCTCTATTCGTACCCTAAAAATCTACTCTTGTAACATAAGTTTTTGAGCGTAAAAAAAAAAGGCATACAAGGGAAGAGCCAACAATGCTAATTTTTTCTTTATCTACAATAGAGCTGTAATTTGGAACGTTTGCATTAATATTAGGCATGCAGGATGCGATGGATGATAATAGGGCTGCAAGTTGGGTTTGGGTCCAGAAGAACCTGGCTAACCCAACCCACTTTCTGGTTGGGTTGTCGTTGTCCTTAGGTTGGCTAGGATTGAAAAAATGCATAATATGTTTTAACCTAATTCGAGAATGAGTCGAGAAGAGGTGCGACAAGCCTACTTAATGTTGGGTCAAATTGAGTTACGAGTCAGGTTTAACTCAACCCCCAACCCAACACAACCATAGATATTTATTATACAAATAAAATAAAAAAATAAAAAAATAAAATCAATCGTCCTGTTTCAACAAACAGGTATCAACCAATCACCGGTTAGGATTCTTCAACCAAACTCATTTTGGACAATGGGTTCCTCAAATTAGCAGTTTAATTTGAGTTAATGCATATTACTTTCTAAGTCCTGCGTATCAAGTGACATGTCCTGCCCGAGTATCATATAACTCTCCCAAATGAAATCGAGAGCTAGATGTGCTCACTCACTACTAGGATACTCATGGGTGAGGGCTGTATAATAATCTTATTTCGAAACACGGTGTGTGGGGTCCATAGTGATATTTATATAACATTCAATCGTTTATCATGTCTAGGCCGATCCAAAACTCAGGTGGCCGGGTTAGGCCATGCTATGTAAAATCATGCCTAAAACCTATAAAATCACATGGTGTGGACTGCCTAAGCTTTGGAATGTACATGCATCTTAGAAATGGATTGGATGATACAAAAAAAAAATACGATGGGCCCACAGAATCTAGAAGATTTAATTAGTGAGCATCCCATCTCAATTGTTGCATGTGGTGTGGTCCACCTATGTTTAGTCTGATTTTTGAGATAGGTGGAGAAACTTAAGGTACCCACCTTCTCAACAGAGTGGTTGTGGCATCATGAAACGGTGGCTCTCACACACCAAGCTGTAGAATACGCTTATTCTATAATTCAATTACAATGGTTGCACCAAATGTTATGGGAAAAATAGGTCGGCCAATGAAACTTAGGTTAGATCGGAAGACCATGGGCTAGGCAAGCCCGGTTAACAACCAATGCGGTTTAAGATGCTACTCTCGAGTAGAAAAACAGTTCGACTTGTCTCTATGATCGCTTCTAAAGGCAAGTCGGGGAGCCTAGACCTCAGGCCTTGGCCACCGTTCATCAATAATCCAGGTCGGCATGCCCCCAGGTCGGCACAGCCTCAGATCGGCATAACCCCAAAACAATATCGCCCCAAGAGAGCGTTGCTCCAGGTCGTCACGATCCAAGGTCTGTTGAGAATTTTATACAGATTGATGTAAATTCTGTATAATATGGAAATCGAAAAATTACGATAATAAAAATTAAGGACAGGCTGAAGCACGTCTGAAAACGCTGTCCTTAAAGCGTTATTTGCCCCTACTCAATTAAATTGAGTAAGTTGATAGGTTACAGGCAAATAGCTTCTAGGATACGATGAGCCTGGTGTGGGTCTGCGTTCAGCAAACACGAAGGCCCACCAATTGGAACTCAATTACACAATTTCTGACAGTATTACAATATAGAGAAAATCCCAAAGAAAGAAAAAGAAAAAGAAAAATGGTTTCGACCACTGCTCTGGTCAATTCAAATCTTCACTATTGGTTCAGGTTGAACGCCCCAGACCACACCGGGAGTCGTTCTTCAAGCTAAGGTTCAAGCCTTGCTATGTTCTTTGGAAGCACTAGAGTATTTTAGTTGAGAGGGAATGGCTGTCTCAGTTCGTATGGGTTTGCTGGAGTGAGTTGAGATGGTTTGGAAACTCATCCAGGCCCTCTTTTTATAGGCTATGATGGCTAGGGGGTTATGGTCCAGAGACTTAAATTTCATTAAGCCATTTCTGGCTGTTGGAAAACTAGCCGTTTTATGGCGTTTTGCCGATCACAGTATGGACCATTAATCTGCTTCATGCCGATTGATCAGTTGTGAGACAACAATAGCATTTTCTCGGCTTGTTGGGCTAGCCATGCGATTCTGGTGGTCCTCGCACTAATGGCTAATTTTATTCTCGATTCTGGCTAGAATGTGACTCTTTCACAATCGATCTATTTATACTGAGAGATTTCTCTCTCAGTTCTCTAGTCTCTCTCGCGACCCTCTGCGACACGATGCAGACGTGCGAAGTGCAAAGTGCGCCACTAGCGCCTCTACAGCCACATTGCCTCACATGCCCACGCCCTCGCACCAAGCCTGAACCCGAGCCCGAGCCCGAGACCAAGACCAAGTCCAAGTCCGAGTCCGAGTCCGAGACCGAGACCGAGACCGAGCCCGTGCTTGAGGCTTGGAGCGCGAGCACGTCAAGGTCGTGTTTTCCAGACTGAACACGCAAGGTCCATAGTCCACGGACTACGAGGGTAAATATTATAATACTCCACTGTTTTCATTTAAACCAATTTTCCTTCTCTTCCCTTTCCCATGTGGGACTATTCCCAAAAACCCGCAAAAGGTATTTTTTTCAAAACAACTTTTATATATTATATATTATTTTATTATTAAAATATTTTTATTAAAATCAATATTTTGCAACAATCCCCCACTTGATTTTATAAAAATATTTTATCGGTTAAACAATTCTGCTAGAATAATCAGCTTATATGCATAAAGAAAGATATCTTTCGATTTTAATCTTCCCTTAGTGTAAGTATCTCAAAACTCTATCGAAATTACTGGTAGCCGCAGCTTTCAACCAGTTATTCCTAGATAATAGAGTTGGAGAAACTACACACATATTCGCTATGTGTTTAGAGTTCCCACAATCTTGCTCAGCACATTTAATGGCCATGTGCTTATCCTAATTCGTGAACGATCCTGAGAGAAAAACTCCTAACTCTCATGAGAGACGGCACCATCTCTACGTTCATATAGGTGAAATCCTTCCAGTGTCTTCGTTACTATAAGACACTTGTCCTATAGACTGGATTTCATTAAGAGTTCTTAGACTCAACTCTCTTTCGTAACGCTCAGCACTTATCTATTATGGATGAGGTTTTTTAATTTAGTGCTGAAAAACTTTTCACATATCAGTGATTTGTTTTTACCCATTAAACCCAAATTTAGAGATTTTCTAACTTCAGGTTGGGTTACCATCACTGGTGGAACTTTGGTTGAAGAGTTTCAACCCCATCCCTCTAGATGTAGCCTTTACTACCTCTTTCGGTAGAGGTTTAGTGAGGATCTGCCAGGTTGTTGCTTGATTTCACATAGGAAATAGTAATGATTCCATCTCGAATCAATTGTCTGACATAATCATGTTGAAGACTAATATGTCTAGATTTACCATTATAAGTGCTGCTATAGGCTCTAGCTAATGTGGCTTCACTATCATAATGTAATGACACAGTCGATATAGGCTTTACACAGAAAGGAATTTCTAATAGAAGATTCCTTAACCACTCAGCCTCTTTGCCTGTTGCAGCCAGGGCTATGAATTCAAACTCCATAGTCGAATGCGTTATGCAGGTCTGTTTCTTGGATCCCCAAGATACAGCTGCACCTCCTAGGGTGAATACCCACCCTGTAGTAGACTTGTTGTCCCCTGCACTCGATATCCAGCTCGCATCGGTATATCCTTCCAATACGGCCGAAAACTCTAAATAAAATAGACCTAAGTCTTTTGTTGCTTTTAAGTAACCAATGACTCTACTAATTGCATTCCAGTGTTCAGCACTAGGGTTACTAGTAAACCTACTAAGTTTACTCACAGCATATGCGATATCAGGTTTAGTGCATTGCATAGCATACATAAGACTCCCTATGGCACTCGCATATTCTAATTGTGCAACGGTTCTTCCAGTATTTTCTTTTAGCTTGATACTTGGATCAAATGGGGTCTTTGCTTCTTTTATATTTAGATGGTTAAACTTATTTAGTATCTTCTCAATATAATGAGATTGACACAAAGCATAACTCCCACAATGTTTTTTAACTTTGATACTTAGGATGGTATCAACTTGTCCAAGATCCTTCATTTTGAATACTGAAGATAGAAACCTCTTTGTTTCAGTTACACCTTCTATTTTATTACTTATTATTAACATGTCATCAACATACAGACAAATAATAACGATACAACTACCATCTACTTTAGAATATATGCATTTATCAGCTACATTATGCATGAAACCATGAGAAAGTATTTTGGAATCAAACTTCTCATGCCATTGTTTTGGTGCTTGTTTTAATCCATACAAAGATTTGACTAATTTACATACTTTGTTTTCATTTCCTGGTAGAATGAATCCTTCAGGTTGTTCCATGTATACCTCCTCATTGAGGTCACCATTCAAAGAAAGCGTCTTTACATCCATTTGGTGGATGTGAAGATGATGTATAGAAGCTAGCGCAAATAATATCCTAATGGATGTTATCCTAGCTCCAGGAGAGTATGTGTCAAAATAATCTATTCTTTCTTTTTGTCTAAAACCCTTAGCTACTAGTCGAGCTTTAAAGGTTTGGATTGTTCCATCAGTGTGATATTTTTTCCTAAATACCCACTTACATCCTATGGGTCTAGAACCTGGAGGTAAGTTAACTAGCTCCCATGTTTGATTTGACATTATGGATTCCATTTCATCGTTTATAACTTCTTTCCGTAAAGTCGTCTCTCAGAGGATATAGCTTCTTTATATGATTTAGGATCATCTTCTATAGTCATCACTATAGGTATTTGTCTTATAACATTTTCTCTATCTGCTTCTACAAGATGGAAAATGATGCGTTGTGAGTCTATGTAGTCGTCTCCTAGACTCTTCTCTATTCTTGTTCTTTGACTCCTACGAGGTTCAATAGGAGCTTCCACTATATGTGGAGCTATGCTATCTGTTTCTCTATTAGGAGTTTGAATTTCATTATCCTTTGGCTCCAAGGATAGTGAGTTCTCAAAGAACTCAACATCTCTTGATTCTATTATTGTATTAGACTCCATGTCTAGAAGTCTATAAGCTTTACTATTTTGTGCATACCCTACGAAGGCGCACTTTATAGCTCTTGGTCCTAACTTAGTTCTTTTTGGGTCAGGGGTTCTACAGTATGCAAGACACCCCCACACTTTTAGATATCCTAGGTTAGGTTTTCTACCTTTCTACGTTTCTTATGGAGATATTTTATATTTTTTAGACGGTATTCTATTTAGAATATGGTATGCTGCAAGCAGTGTCTCATCCCATAGACTTAGTGGTAACTTTGCTCTTATCAGCATTGAGTTGACCATTTCTACTAATATCCTATTCTTCCTTTCAGCTATTCCGTTTTGTTGAGGTGTGTATGGAGCAGTACATTGATGTATCAGTCCATGTTGTTCACAGAAGTTATCGAATTCATTTGAGAAGTATTCTCCTCCTCTATCGCTACGGAGAATTTTTATCTTCTTATTTAGTTGATTCTCTACTTCTGCTTTATACACTTTAAACATGTTCAATGCTTCATCTTTGCTCTTTAATTGGTACACATACACATATCTAGAGCAATCATCTATAAAGGTTATGAAGTACCGTTTACCTCCATGAGTAAGAATGCCGTTTAACTCACAGATATCACTGTGCACAAGATTCAACACTTGGGACGATCTTTCAACACTTGGAAAATGTTTCTTTGTCATTTTAGATAGTATGCACACTTCACATTTTTCGGTTTCATTATCTGTGTATGAGATTAAACCATTCTTAGCCATGAACTTCAAGGTACTATACCCTATATGGGCTAGTATATCATGCCACAGTCCAGCGGATTCAACCATATACGCAGAAGTGCTACTTTCATTCAGAGAAAACTTGACCATCCCGTTACAAGCATATCCCTTTCCGACAAAATTCTCATTCTTAGATAGAATCGCTTTCACTGTACACCACCCTTATCCTGGTTTTCCCGAAGATCCCCAAACTAAGTTTCACCTCGTGTCCGGGGACGTGGCAAAGACATTAGTTAGAATCACTTTCTTCCCAGAGGTGAATATCGGCCGATTCGATAAGCCTTCCTTTGCCAACGACCTTCGATCGGACTTCATTACCCATTTGGACTTCTTGACCATCCGTCAATTCCTCATAGGTTTTGAAAGCGATTTGTCGTAGCACACATGTACAAGAATGGCAGATTATCATACCACCAACCTGAACTTTGCCTTGGATGACATTCACCTCGGTGATCATGGCCACCTTATCGCTTTCTTCTTCTCCGCACTTGCCTCTTGTTTAGACTTGCGATATCGATACTCGAGCATAGTGCCTCGGTTTTCCTGCACATGGCATGGGCCTTTGAACTTTCCGTTCGTCTTTTGGGTGTTTTTCTTGAATTTCTTTATCAGGTTTCAGAATTATCCTTCTTGGGATGTTTGTTATTAGAGTTCTCATCGCATGTTCCTTGACGGCAGGTATTCCCGTTATCATTCTTTTATCACTTGCACGGGATTCTTCCTCAATTCTAAGGTGTTTCGGATTTGTTCCAAGTGTGTAGTTCTCGGCTTTATACAACAACTTCTTTCTATAGTCTTTCCACATCGGTGGCAATTTGGCGATTATTATAGCCCCGACTTGGAATGATTCAGAAGATCTATCTTTATCGCTTTGATTTTATTTACTATTAGTCATAATTCTTGGATTTGGGGTAAGAATGTTTGTTATCTACCATGTTGAAGTCAAAATACCTGGCGATGAGAAACTTGTTGGTACCTTCTTCTTCAGCCTTGTATTTGAACTCCAGAGTAGCCTAGATCTCCTTTGCTGATGACGTCTGTTGGTACAGATCGTAGAGACGGTCGGAGAGTGCATTCAGAATGTGTCCTCGACACAAGAGTTCATCTTCGGCTCGTTTAGTGCGGGCGGCCACCTGTTCAGGTGTGTCGTCGTCGGTTGCTTCAGGTAGCACTTGCAAATTTGGATCTAATATATAGTAGATCTTTAGCGCCGTTAGGAGAAACTTCAGCTTGTCTTGCCATCTCGTAAAATTGGTTCCATCGAACCGATCAAGACGTATCAAGTCCTGATTCATTAACTTGATGGATGAAACACTGTTGGTTTCCATTATCAAATAACGCTTTAAGATTGTTGAGAATTTTATACAGATTGATGTAAATTCTGTATAATATGGAAACCGAAAAATCACGATAATAAAAATTAAGGGCAGGCTGAAGCACGTCTGAAAACGCTGTCCTTAAAGCGTTATTTGCCCCTACTCAATTAAATTGAGTAAGCTGATAGGTTACAGGCAAATAGCTTCTAGGATACGACGAGCCTAGTGTGGGTCTACGTTTAGCAAACACGAAGGCCCACCAATTGGAACTCAATTACACAATTTCTGGCAGTATTACAATATAGAGAAAATCCCAAAGAAAGAAAAAGAAAGAGAAAATTTTGCTGGTCATTCAAATCTTTAGCTATTTTTGAACTGCCCTAGACCACACCATGGTTCTGTTCTTCAAGCTAAGGTTCAAGCCTTGCTATATTGTTGGAAAAGCACTAGTATTTTAGTTGAGAGGGAATGACTCTCGGTTCAGTATGGGTTTCTTTGAGTGAGTTGAGATGGTTTGGAAACCCATCTAGGCCCTCTTTTTATAAAGCTATGGTGGCTAGGGGTTATGGTCCGAGACTTAAATTCCATTAAGCCATTTCATTTGTCATGGAAAACTAGCCGCTTTATGGCCGTTTTATCATTGTGTATGGACCATTAATTAATCTGTGCACGATGTCCGATCATGTGAGATGACAAGCCTAGCCGTTTCATCATTGGCTAGCCATGCAAGAAGCATACTGGTCTCTGCAGATTAATGGCTCACCAAGAATGACTTTTTTCACCGATCTATATATACTCAAAGATTTCTCTCTCAGTTCTCTAGTCTCTCTGCCAACCAGCCACCCGCTTAAGCCACTTAGTCGCACCGCGATCCTCTGCGGACGTGCGAAGTGCAAAGTGCGCCACTAGCGCCTCTACAGCCACACTGCCTCACATGCCCACGCCCTCGCACCGAGCCCGAGCCCGAGCCTGTGCCCGTGCCCGTGCTTCGCACTAGAACACGCAAGGTCCATAGTCCACAGACTACGAGGGTAAATATTATAATACTCCACTGTTTTCATTTAAACCAATTTTCCTTCTCTTCCCTTTCCCATGTGGGACTATTCCCAAAAACCCGCAAAAGGTGTTTTTTTCAAAACAACTTTTATATATTATATATTATTTTATTATTAAAATATTTTTATTAAAATCAGTCGGCATGTTTTCACCCTTGGAAGTTCCGACCTGATGACGACGCCATCTATCTGAAGTTCTAGCCAGAGATCTAGCTAGACATCTCAAGACGGAATCCACCCAAGATCTTAGGTGAAGATCTCTGGAGATCTCCACAACAAGAACATGATTCAAATCCCTCTACAATACATCCCTATCAAATAGGGAAACTCTTTCTACATCACTGCCTCTCCTCAACCACAAATAGGGACATCTTTGATGGTGAAAGTTACGCATAATCTTAAGCCCAAAATATTATTTTCGACCAGACCCAGATTCCCTACTTGACTTTGGTATCGGAGGATTCCCTGCTACAACTAGGGTCTCTTCTGTTCGCTCTCTATGCAGGTACTCGAAGGTCTAGGGAAGGCTTCCAAATTTTTGCATCAACACCAAATATCATGAAATTTTATGGTTTATTATTATTATTATTTATCCACCATCAGTCAAACTCGTTAGAAAATTTCACGATATTTCATGAAATTCGGTGCCACCAAACACACCCTAAATGGAAACACGTAATCGAGGAAATGTAATATTGATAAGTTCTATTTGGTACAAATGGGCCCAACGGTTTGTTGATCCAAACCGTTCATCTTATGAGATCCATTACAGATGTTAGCTGATCGAAAATTCCTACAGACTAGAAGGTCCTCTCCACCACATATCATGCTTTCTTCTTGGCCATTTCATTATTTTTCCTAATCATCTATCACTGATTAAAGGTTTACAAACCCCTAGCAGGGCCTTTTTTCTTGAGACATTCCCCATCTACGTCATGAAAATTAATATCAACGGTTTGGATAAGAGAACGGTGGTCCCTGTTTTCATGTAATGCTACATTGGGATACTATTCTCGTTCCGATGCATCAGTTGCAAATGCAACCACTTGCTAACTTGAAGTAGTTCTTCAGATACTCTCTTGCCTTTTCCAAAATAATAAAATCCTGTGGAACTGCAAATCAAGCAAAGATGAAAAATGTTTCAGTACACCTTACTAAAATACAACCATACGGTAATGCCATCGTTTACATGGGGCATGCATGCACATCGATCTGGACCTTCCAAATTGTAGGCCCCCTTAAAAATTAACCGTTTAGATGAAGTCATCTTCTCGACTACAATGAAATCAACGGTGGTAGAAAAAAACGATGGCCAATGGTCCAAATTCATTGTTTAAAATTTAAAAACTATGACCATATAGTCAGCATCATGGGCCATGTTGCATTCGCAAATGGATATGGCCCTTGGATGGATTCGATTAATTTAAATGTATGCCACGTGTATGGTAGATGCATGCACGAGTCCCATTGCTATGTTCCATCAGAGCACGGAACCATGTGATACAGCTGCACACCTTGCACTTACACATTCGTTGAGAGGAAAGTTGACGTCCAACTCAACGGTGAAATCCAATCCGTCCATTGCGTACGGCACAAAAATCAGCTGGATACAACACACACAAACTTATAGTTGGAATTCCCTCCCATTGTTCCCTGTGGTGCGGCCCACCTCAAATGTGGATCTGAATGAATTTTGCCCCTTTTCAAAGGGTCCACCTGGTGGAAGGGGTAGATGTAACTATTGAGTGTGAAATATTGCATATTTTCTCTTATGTCTTAGCTTTATAAATATGATGCTGCTTAATTAATTTAATTAAACATGTTTTCATTTGCGAAGTTATTTCGAGAGCTTAAAGTGAAATTGATGCTAAAAGAAATATTTATGATCAAAAGATCATTAAATGAGAATTTGAAAATTTGAAAGTCATTAATGAAGAATTCACATACTAAAGATCCAAAGGACTTGAGTGAGGAATGAAGTGAATAAAAAAGTTGAAGTGAAAAAAATAAATCCTGAAAATTGGTCAGAAAAAATATATTCAAAAACTCTGAATCTAAATACTGAATGTTTTGAAAGTCCATTTTGGGAACATGTGCAGAAGGCGTAAATTTGATGCAGTTTATCAACTTTTCTAAAATTTGTGCGAAAGCTTAAGTTGCAAAACTATTTAAAAGAGTCTTTAAGCCATTTCAAATTATCTTCTACGATTTGGAAAGTAAAAAAAGGCCTAGGTGGAGCGCCAACAACGTTCCTCGCTTCGATTTGTTTATGGATTCTAGTGTATCTTTTACTTTTTCTTTTGTTTTTGAGTTAACTATAATGAATTAATCTCTTAGTTCGAGCTAAAAAGGTGAAGCCGTAGTTTATTTTAATACTTCCCTTGCTTTGATTTAAGTATATATTGAGTTCTTATTGATTTATAATTTGATTAAATGAATATTTTCAGTTTTCTATAATTTATTGTGACTCAAATTACAATAAATAGCATGATAGCTTTAAATATCTTCTTAATATGTTTTGAGAAGTGTATGATGTATAAAATTCATGATTCGTCGTAGTCTATATCATGGTAGATGGTCGGATTTCTTGATATTATCCCATGAATGATTCATGAGATAAATATGTTAATAGAACATTCAGATTTTTTAGTTTTTATTGCTTATTATTCAACTAGATAGAATTCTAATTCCGGTTGTAACTCTTTAAATCAAATAAAATAGCATCATAATATCTATTTGTATATTCTTAGTGCCCTAATTTTTCTTTTATTAATTATTGATTGTTAAATTTTTGATCTCTCAAATCTTCAGATTATTATTTAAATTTAGCTTTTAGTTTTATTTTAAATTTATTTCAAAAAGATACACTGATAAGACCCCGTGGATTCGTCTTCAATCTCACTAAGTTATTACTACATCGCCACCCTATACCTGGGGTTGTGAACAGTAACACGTGCTATACAGTGGCCCCACGGAGACCAAGTGCTGTAAGCCTCACCTTGTAAATATTCAGGTGCAAATATCAGGCACATCTGTTCATTGGACGCATGGCACTGTGAATTCAATGTTGGGAACGGATGCACTGAACATACACATGTAACTCGACTGACGGATGGATTAGCCTGATGTTTGTGCCAAAAGATCTTTAAGGTAGATCCTGCCATTTCAACGGCTCAGATTTCAAAAAACGGATGGACAGGGTCGATTACTCACAAATATCACTATGGGTGGGCCTCACCTGAATGTTGGTGCCCATTGATTTCATTTGTGTGGCCCACCTAATGACTGGATCGACATAAGTTTCACACTAGATGATATTCATCATGAGGTTGACCTATTAGACGTCTCAGAATCTCTACATGTGAGACACATCAGCGGGAAAACGGTGCAGTATGGTAGCTTATGGTACAGACGGCTGTACACGACACATCCACGGTGTTAATGAGCACGTTTTGCTAGGCTACGAGATGGTTGTACGATCTGAACCGTCAATTTTCTGGTTCCAATATAATCGGATTGCCTACTCCCCCTGCCATCAGCCAATGGCGGTGGTGGGTGCTCTGTCGGCCCCACCATGATGTATTTGTTTCATCCATGCCGTCCATTTATATTTCTAGATCATTTTATGACATGAGACCAAAAATGAGGTATATCCAAATTTCAATGGACCACACTACAGGAAAGAGTGTTGAATGAACGTTGACCATTAAAAGCTTTTTAGGGCCATAAAAGTTTCGGATCAAGCTGATCTTTGTTTTTTCCCTTCATCTGGGTCTGTATGACATAATTAACAGATTGGATGTCAAATAAACAGTACAGTGGGCTTTAGGATGATTTTAATGGTGGATATCAAATCACTATTGTTTTCCTGTGGTGTGGTCCACCTTATATTTTTATCCCACTCATTATTTGTATAAGCCCTAAAATAATCTGTAAAAATGGATGAACGGCATGGATGAAGCACATACATCATGGTGGGGCCCACAGAGCACCGACCATCAGCCACCAGGCTGCTGGCAGGGGGAGTAGCCAATCCGTTTCCTTCTGTACGAGCCTACAGTAAGAGATTCACGTTAAATGGATGATTCTAACTATCGACTTATGCATCTGAATCTGGACCGTTGAAAGGAGAACTACACAATCAGTTGTCAGAACCATCATTTTAGCGTGATTATTGGATCACAGGCCATCCAAAAATGTGCACAAAACATGGACGGTCCAAATCATCAGAACATCTCTGCATGTGGGCCCCATGAGGCAAGTGATCATCAACGGTCACATGCAAACCGTAACTCCAACAATACGTACCGGTTTATCTTCAAAACGCCTAACGTTCTTGAAACTTTGAATCAGCCACATGTTGTTGCTCGTCTCCTCCCCATCATTTGAGAAGTCTTCCTCGGATTCGGATTCGGTGAAGGATGGGATCTCCGACCGGTCGAACACGACGCTCACCGCCCTGTTCTCCACCATTGGATCATCTTTTCGGACATCGATCTTTGTGGGTGGTTGGTTACGATTCAAGAAACCTTTCAGTAGAGATATGATTCGGATTCTACGTAGAACAACGAATAAAAGCATGATTGATATGAGAATGCATGTGATGGGTATGAAGAGAACGAAAGCGATGGGGAGGAAGATTAGAGAGAAGAAGAGAGAAGGAAGGAAGAGAAACGGGAGGAGGAGAATTGTAAGCAGCTTTGGTGCCTGAAAGAAGGTGGTGGATTTGATTGAAGACATTGAGAATTCAGAGGGAAGGTGAAATGGATATTGGATTGGATTATCCGATGGGTTTTATGCGTTTGGTGATAGAAAGAAGATTGAAGGATGTCAGGGAATTGGATTTTGATGGATTTTATGCATTTGGTGATTGGAGAATGGTGAATTTGAATGATGGGATCGAAATTCAAAGGAAATGATGATATGGGTATTGGATTTTGGTGGGTTTTACGAGTTTCGGGAATGAAAGGAAGTGGATTTGTGAGGTAGCTTGAAGGATTTCAGGGAATGGTGAAATGGGAATTGAATTTGTGATGGATTTTTTGCGTTTGGTGTGAGAATTCAAAGGGAATGGTGAAATGGGTATTGGATTTTGAGCTTTCAGAGATTGAAAGAAGATGGATTTGTATGATAGCTTGAAGGATTCAGGGGAATGGTGAAATGGGTATTTGATTTTGATGGATGTTATGCGTTTTGTGATTGAAAGAAGGTGAATTTCTTAGAAGGATATGAGAATTCAAGAGGATGCAATAGCTAATTAGTTTGATGGATTTGAAGGGTTTGGTTATTGAAAGAAGGTGGATTCTAACCGTTGACTATGTAAAGATATGAAAGAAGGTTGATTTTAACCGTTGGCTGTCTAAAGAGATCCTTTGGAGGTATACTCTGGAGGGATGGCTCAACCGTACTCCGGTTATTCCGCTTCTACCTTCTTCGTCATTGGTTGGTACGTGGAGCTGAAAGAGGGAGTAGAGATCGACTAAAATATGCTTGGTTTATTCATACGTCCAATTATCTAAATTTGGAATGTCTGAGCTGACCATGCATGCATGCAATTTCAATGGTGTTAGGAAGTGGCCACACGTGTCATAGATGCATGTCAATCCAGACCATCCAATTGTGGACCACCCAAAAGTCATATATTTCCATCGGTCGATCCTAGCTTTGACATCTATTCCTGTTTCTAACATCCATTTCAAAGGATTTTTTTTTTTCGTGATATGCATCTTCCCGGTGGGGGCCATTATTCGGATGGTCCATATTGATTTCCATGTATGGCACTACGTGCACGGGCAATGTGCTTGTCTGTCTGATCACCAATAACACCCTTCAATGGATAGGCACGAACCATGACTCCACTACTGGTGGCTCAATCTTTCGGGTTTAAGATTTAGGAATGGAGTTTAAGGTTTTGGTTTTGGATTTAGGATTTACATTTTAAATTAGGTTTAGAATTTAGGATTTTAAGTTCAGGATTTAAGGTTTGAGATTTAAGGAGAATTTAGGGTAAGGCATAAAATTTAGGGTCAAGGATTAGTAGAGCTAGACACCGAGTCGACCTTGGCCCAGTTCGGCTCGGTTCGTCGTTCAACAGCCACCCCCAGCTAGAGTTGTGCATGAGTCGAACCGAGTCCAGCTTGGCACAGCTCGACTCGGCTCGGCCACTAGTTGACCCTAGCTTGAACTCGGCTTGACTCTATCCTCAACCCTAACTGGCCAGCTCGGCTCGGTTCAGTCAGCAGCTTGGGACAGTTTGAGCCAAGTTCAAGCCTGTATAGCATTTTCTCAAACACATGAAGTACACCTTCAATCTCTCACAGTTTGCAAAACAACAACAACAATTTACAGGTATTTCATCAAACACTCAATAGGCTGCATCAAAATCAAGATTCAATGGTAGTTTTATCATGTGCGTTTTGTTTTTTTTGGGTAGTGTTTTGTTTCATATCTATACCTTCCTCGCCACCGGCCAATCCCACAGAGAATGTATCCACCCGAAACAACACTTTGTTAAGTCATTTCATCAAATACTTGGTGAGCAACATCAATATCAAAATAACCGAGTCACCGAACTAGTTCGATTTGAGCTCGATTCGAGTTGAGGTTCGATTTGAGTTGATTCGAGCTCGGCCAAGCTCGAACTCGGCTTGAAATTTTTTCGAGCTCCAAAAATTAGCTCAATTGGGCTCGAACTCAGTTTCGAGCCAAGTCGAATCGAGATTTTTCAAGTCGAGTCAAGCGAGTTAATCGAGCTAACTCGGTTCATGTAGAGCTCTACCCCCAGCTCAAGTTCAGCTCGGCTCGGTGACCGAGCCCGATTGGCCAACTTGACTTGGCTTGGTCAACAGATCAGGATAGATTGAGCAGTTCGAGTTTGAAATTTCGAGTAGAATAATTTGAGTTCGAGGTTAAGCTTTCAAGTTCAAGGTTGTACATGTAACATAACATTCAGTCAATAACACAGTAAAATTGAAAATAAAAACAACTTACAAATTGAAAAATAAAAAAATATTACAATTACAAACTTACAGCAACATTAGATGCATTTCTTTTCTGTTGTTATTACTACAAGAGAGGAGATTCATTTGTCGACCTTGAATTGCTATCCAATTTTTTACATGCATATGTGTTCACCACTCATGAATTAAAAGGTGGAGAAGATTTTTCATCGTGCTCTTATATAGTTTGAATTAAATTGTTCAAACTTTTTTGGTGAGTAGATTTATATGTAGTTTCCCAACATACTGTAAAATGCACCAAGATTGGAGAGAAATTTGGATGGTTTATTATCCTTCTTTTTTGCTTATACAGCTTAATCTTTCATTAACATCATGTTGTCTTGGAAGACATCGTTAATGTTTATAAGCTTTTTCAATATTATATGTTTCAAGAAGAGTAGGAATTGTTCTTATTCTATTGTTAATAATCTGGTTTCTTCCTTTGCATTGAGAAGTTTGGATTGGGAGTGGAAGATTTTTTATTCGAATCAATAAGGGTCTAAAAAAGAAGTTAGACCTCCTTTGAGGCTTTATAACACTATTTTGCATTTCCACCTTGACAAGATAATTAAATATAACTTGAGTCGATTAGTTTTGTTAACAAACTTGACCCCATACAAATAACATAAAATCTTCAATTTTTTTGAACTTTGAAAAGTGGACTAAGGAACCATAGTCTCGAATATTGGTCAATGGTTCAGTTGATAACATATCTATATTTTATATGTTAGAGAAATTAGCATTTGGGCAATAATAAAATATAAAAAACAAAAGTAAAAATGAAATATGAATTATAATATAAATAAAAACATAATACGAAAATAAAATAAAAGTCATTGTTGCATTACACTTATAACCTCCCTCAACATTATATCCAAGTATATAACACATTACATCAGTTTCAAGTTTCAACATATTAATAATAATAATTTTAAACCTAACTTCCTGCACATTACTATTTTTGCATATGTAGTCTCATCTTAAGATTTATTCTCCTCCTCATCTTCCTCAATATAAAAAATATTACCTCCCAAAATAGGATGCAACCAATCTTGTGGTGGGACTCATAAAGCCCCTTATGGGACCATCGATCTCTAGCTACGTCTTGGTGTGGATTGTAACTAGTTCGCACCTAATCCTAGTGTGGGCTTTTAGCTACGGTTTAAAGCTGTAGCAATATAGCTATGGTTTATATCCATAGCAAAATATCCTCATATTTCATAGCTTTTGCTCCTTTTTTATGATAGTGTGCTTTGTTGGTAGGGCTGAAAGTTGGGCGGGTTCAACCCGACCGACCTGTGACCGACCCGATATTGGGTTGGGCTCGGGCAGGATATTTTGGGTCCGATCTTAAGCTTGGGCTATACAAACACCAACTCGATAAAACTTGGGTTGGGCTCGGGTTGCCCGACCCAACACGAACCCGATCAATATATAAGTTACTTACAAATTATAATTGAGTGTGGATCTTTTGTGCACACCAGTGATGTCCAGTCTTATTTGTCCACATCATTTCCAAAGACTCAAGCTAACAAGATATGCCAGATTTCTCTCTCCCAAATAGATTTCGTGCTATGCTACATGACTTTTAAAGGAGTAGTTGCCTTATATTTTAACTTATTTTTTTAAAGAAAAAAATGAAGTTCTATATAATGAATAATCACATATATAATTAATAAGATTATAGATACAAAAAATAAGTCCTATATTGAAATATAATAAACTAATTAATGTAATAACAAAAATATTAGCACGTATATACCCAACCAACCCGATCAACCCGACCGAGCCCGCTTGGGTTGGGCTTGGGTTGAGAATTCCCAACCCGAGATTGGGTTGGGTTGGGTTAGGGTTGAGGTATAAAACCCTTGGGTTGGGTTAGGGTTGAGCACCAACCCGACTCAACCCGCCGGACTTTCATCCCTATTTGTTGGACCTTTTATATTTAGTATATGAGTTTGTGTCATCTTTGAATGTTTATGAAAGAAAATAAAAGAACCTTTCAAAATTTGGATTTTATTTTATTTTATTTTATATCAATAAATATGTTTACCAGGAGTGGATTATGGTGATTTTAGATAATATAAAATACATTTATCAGGTGTATGGGCATAGCGATAGCCCTGAGGTTCCAAATTTACCAATTTTTTTTTTTTTTTTAAATAAGTGAAAAAACAAATAGACGGCTCAGAACCATGGAATGCTGAGTTTTTATTTTTATTTTTTATTATTTATTTATTTATTTATTTTTATAACCCCGTAATGACAACTCAGAGCCATTAAATTATGACCATGAAATGGCAACTTCATACTGTCAAATTTCCTCTCCACAGAAATCTCATTCGACGGCTCATCCAGATCGAAGAAAATGATCAGACGGTTTCAAGTCGTCAAATTTCATTTTCGACATTGAATTATTTGATGGCCATCTTTGACTGGAGTTTTCTAAAATTTGATGGCTTTGGGCTGTCGAATTTGGACGTTTTTTTTTTTTTTTTTTTTTTACGTGGTGTAAAATTTATTCGGATTTTCAAAGATTTACGTGGCAATCAAATTACCGCTGTATATAGTTTTTGTACTTTTGGTCACTTCAACTTTGGGGGGTTCATATTTGCTCTGTGGGATTGCTGGAATGGGCCTAGCTGGTGGCCTTGTTGCCACCGGTGCTTGTTGTAAATCGACCAAGGGCCCACTCCTTTATAGATGGCTTGGGGGCAACATGGGATACCCTAGCAAGGATTTGTACTTCAAATTTGCATATGAAACCTATCAGCTGATTGGGTCCATTGGGCCTTATTGTGGATGGAGTTTTGGAGGTTGGTTGAGCCATGTTCCTAAGGGGTTTCCAAGCTCACAAGTCTTGCAGTGGAGTGTAAACGGAGTCCATGAATCAGAGGTTTAAGTTATTCAGTTATCAGACTTTGGAAAAACCTATTTAGGGCGTGCTCTGCCGTCCGAGCCTGGCTCATCTTTGGACCTAGCTTAGATGACAAGATTGGACTTGGCACATATGGCCCAATTAATTTTTAGCTGTGTGTGGGCTTGAGCTATTTTAGCCCAAACCTACACATGTTTAAAAATATGCTGTTCCAATCCTCAGTTAGGCAACACATACATCTTACATGCAAACCATTGCTTTCATTTTCCTGACTGTCCATCTCTTTATACATGTGTGGCACACTTGAATAATGAACAGAAGAACTTTTACTTTTCACTAGAAAGAGGGATTTGATTAATTTTTGGGTTGGGTTCAGTCCAACCAAGCTCAGGTCTTCGGCATTATAATATCTAACTTTGTTATGTTGCATCCAGGGTTTGATGGATGATACTAGGGCTGCAGGTTGGGTTTGGGTCGAATTGAATCCGGCTAACTCAACCCAATTTCTGGTTGGGTTGAGTTGGGTTGTGATGGTACTTATGTTGGTTGGAAAACTGCAACCTTATTTGAAATCAGGTTGAGTCCGGATTGAGAAAATTCTGGTTGGATTTGGTTGGGTTGGGAATAATCACATATATTTGGACTGGACTGGGTTGAGTCGGTTTAGGTTTTGAGTCGAGAGAGGAATTCGGGTTAGGCAACTTAGGTTGTTGGATTGTGGGTCGGGTACTCGTGAGTCAGGTCCAGCTCAGATTGATCCTTAACCCAACCCAAGTTCCTGCATATCAAGCATCATATCCTGCCGGAATATCATATAAATATCCAAAATGAAATGGAGAGCTAAATGTGGTCACTATGACAGGATCCTCTCCATCTGCTATAGAATAAGCTTATTTTAAATCACGGTGTGTGGGATCCATAGTAATATTTATATGATATTCAACCGTGCATCATGTGCATCTATCAAGCAAATTCAAAACTCAGGTGAGTAATTATGACATGCCATGTAAATTTATATGCCTAAAACTTATAAAATCGTGTGGTGTGGACCACCTGATTTTTGGAATATACTAATCTTTCTAGTCACACATGTGTTGTACCGTAATCCTAATTGTTTTTGGGAAACTCAATTAAAAAATATAAGAGTTATTGCAATGGAAAGATATTGTAGGCTAAAGATCCCTAAAGCTACTTGGAGTGCATTTTACGAAATCACAGCTGACAGGATGACATGATAGGGAATAGTCGGGAGAAATTCAAAAGCAAACCAAACAGTTATCTAAGCGGTCGAGTATTATCTTGAAGGTCGACTAAGTGGCTGATATTCATCCAAGTAGTCAATCAAGCAGTCGAGTAATGGTGGAACTCTTTAAACGTGAGAAGGATTGATGTAGAGTGGGTCGCGGACAGTTTCATGGCCAAGATGGATTAGACAAGGCCCGGTCGACGACAAAAGTGATCCGGACTGTCGGACCTTAGATCAGGTGTATCTCACAATCTGGAATGAGTTAGCTGACGTAAAATATATGATTTTGGGGTAGAACGAGCTACTTTAGCCAACCAACCCAGCTATGCTGGGTTGTGACGCTCGGAATTGCGAGAAACCCCTGATTTGACAGTCGTTTTCCTCTTTCAATTTCGTTTTTACTATAAATAGTAAGTTTTAGTTTGCTTATAACTCTTCATCCGTTGGGCTTTAGGAGTTGCGCCCAACGTGAAAAGAGCTTAGAATAATTAGGAGAACGGTTTGGTGAAGCCAAATAGGACACTTACTATTTTTGGCCGAAAACCTTGCGCACTAGTAGACATCACGACCGTCTATAAATAGTAAGTTTACTATTTATAGTAAGTCGCGGATTCTAGGAGTTCTAGTTGTAGTTTGATTCTGATTTCTTTCCCATTGCTTGGTACCCCTATTTAAAGGGTTGTGAACTCGTTTTTATTAATTAATTAATCAGTTTCGAATTTTATTAGAATTTATTTCTGTTTTTCTGCTTTCTTTCCTCGTGGATTCGAGAAGTCTCTGTGAGGAGTCCAGAGAAGCTCCGTGGATTCGGAGTATTTATCCTCATCACGTTCATCCCTGCGTCAATTGGTATCAGAGCGAGGATTCCTCTCGGGCCGATGGCAAACAACGAAGGTATGAATCAAAATCCTGTGGACGGTGATCCAGGGATTCGTTATCTTTCGGAAAGAATGGAAGCTTTCCACCGAGAGAGTCAGTTGACCATGCAAGGGTTGCAGGCAACCCTCGACCGTCTTGCGGATGCGCTATTTCCGCCCCGAGCCCTAGGTGGTGCTCCACCACCTATGGTTCTCCATCACCCATAGTGGCTCCACCACCCATGATTGCTGTACGACGCAACCTCGATTTCCGTAGAGCACTACCAGTGGCAAACCGTAGGGCTACACCAGATGATTTAAGTTCTAGCGACGAGGACCTTAATGAGGGTTTTGTCCGACGACCAATCCATGAAGGCGATTACCTAGATCGTGCCGAAAGAGACTATCGAGGAAAGGCTGAACTTCCTAGTTTTAATGGTTTATTACGTATAAAAGATTTCCTCGATTGGCTAGCCGAAGTAGAGAGATATTTTGATTATATGGACGTGCCAGATCATAAAAAGGTAAAATTGGTAGCGTTTAAGTTAAAATCGAGCCCGCTGTACAAGGCGCCCATCTCATCATGGCGCATGGTGGGAACAATTACAACTCTCACGAGCCCGCTATTCCAACAAAAATCCGACAAGCGCCCATCTCATCATGGCCACGGATGAGACGTTTGTTCTTCGATCACGATTTATCTCCCTAGTGATTATAAGCGAGTCATATTATTCTAGCAATACCAAAATTGCCGACAAGGAAACCGAATATTTGAAGCTCGAGTTGAGTTCGCATTTCAACTCGATTACACTCAAGAATTCCGGCGGTTGGCTACATATTAAATATTTATGTCGTTTTAATTTAACCACGTATAAAAAATAAAACACGATTTATAGGTGGGGTAAACTCGACTGACTCGAACCACCGACTAATTCGGGGACCGAGCCAAGCTCAAATGTACCTAGTCATGGACCGTGGATGAAGCCCAAGATGTACCCGGTAACCGTGGATGAAGTAGTTCAATTGGGTAGGGCAGAAACACAACTTGCAAGAGTTCCTGCTCGTCCCTATCCTTCAACTCGACCCCCCATGACGGGTCTCACACAGGATCTAGTGCTGGCACGAGGAAAAGATCTAGTAGGAGAACGTCCTCAACCTCCTACAACTGCAAACCATGATACGGGGGCGGCTCATCCAGACCTCAACGTGCAGCACCCACAACAGCGGGCTCAAGTAGGATTCTAAATCCTTATGCTCGGCTAAGGTCGAACAATTGTTACCGCTGTGGCCAGCCAGGCTACTTATTAAATACTTGTCCTCAATGTCCCGCAACACACTTGACTGTAAACGAAGGGAGCATTGAAGATGAGGCTGCAGAAGAAGATCATGGCTATGACGAACATGAACAAACCACTGAAGAAATAGCAGGTGGCGATGAAATGACGGGCGAGGATTGTGGTGAATTTCTAGTTGTGAGGCGATTACTGTATACCCCACGAAAGGAATTACATCTACAACAACACAATATATTTCGTACTTGGTGCACTGTCAACGGAAAGGTCTGTGATGTGATCATAGACAGTGGTAGTAGCGAGAATATTGTCTCCAGAGTGATGGTGGACAAGTTGCGGCTACCAATGATGAAACATCCTTCCCCGTACTCAATTGGCTGAATAAAAAAGGTGAATGAGACCAATGTAACTGAACAATGCACTATCTCATTTTCAATTGGTAAAAATTATAAGGATCAGATACTTTGTGACGTGATCGACATGGAAGTTTGCCATATGCTACTCGGTCGACCCTGGCAGTCAGACCGTGATGCGACCCATCGGGGACGAGACAATGTCTACGTATTCGTTAAGGATAGTCGAAAAATAATTCTTGCCCCTATGACACCAGAGAACCACCCTGAAGCTTCTAAAGTGAAGGGGAGTTCCCTCTTAACCATTCAGGATTTCATGGAGGAATCCAAGGAAACCGGCGAGGTGTATGACGTAGTGGTGAAGGGCGAGGAAGAAGAACCCTCAAACATCCCTCCAAGTTTAAGACTGTTGCTAAACGAATTCAAAGAAGTCTGGCCTGAGGATTTACCTGATGGATTGCCCCCCATGAGGGACATCCAACATCACATAGACCTCGTCCCTGGGGCTAGCCTGCCCAACCGCCCTCATTATCGGATGAGTCCGAAGGAGTGCGAGATACTTCAGGGGCAAGTGAAGGAATTGATCCGTAAGGGTCTCTTGAGAGAGAGCATGAGCCCATGTGCCGTATCAGCATTATTAACGCCAAAAAAAGATAGGAGCTGGCGCATGTGTGTCGATAGCCGGGCAATCAACAAAATCATCATCAAATATCGGTTCCCAATACCACGGTTGGACGACATGCTAGATATGCTAGAAGGGGCCAAGGTATTCTCTAAACTAGATCTGAGGAGCGGGTACCATCAGATTCGTATCCGACCCAGTGATGAGTGGAAAACGGCATTCAAGACTAAGGAAGGGTTGTATGAGTGGCTGGTTATGCCTTTCGGCCTATCAAACGCACCAAGTACTTTTATGCGTTTGATGAATCAAGTGCTAAAACCAAGTTCGGCCGATTTGTGGTAGTATATTTTGATGACATATTGATATATAGCCAGGATGAGGCGGAGCATAGGAAACATCTCAGGCAGGTGCTACAGGTCCTACAAATTAACAAGTTGTACCTCAACTTGAAGAAATGTAATTTTTTAACTGACAGCCTGTTGTTTCTAGGGTTTGTTGTAACGTCCACAAACATTCGTGTGGACGATGAAAAGGTGCGAGCTATTAGGGAATGACCGATCCCGATGAACATTCATGAGGTGAGGAGTTTTCACGGGTTGACGACTTTCTATCGTCGATTTGTACGAGATTTTAGTACCATAGTCGCGCCTATAACAGATTACATGAAAAAAGGACCGTTCCAGTGGACCGATAAAGCTGACAAGAGTTTTCATGAGATTAAGCATCGTTTGTCTACAACACCGGTCTTGGTGCTTCCTAATTTTAACAAATTGTTTGAAGTTGAGTGTGACGCTTCATACGTCGAAATTGGGGGAGTATTATCACAGGAAGGTAGGCCGGTAGCCTTCTACAGTGAGAAGCTCAGCGAAGCCCGAAAGAAGTGGTCGACTTATGAGCTTGAGTTGTATGCAGTTGTTTAGGCGCTGTGACATTGGCGGCATTATCTGATTCAAAGAGAGTTTATTCTTTACACTGACCATCAAGCATTAAAGTTTATTAATAGTCAGACTAACGTGAATCGTGTACATGCTAGATGGGTTGCATTTTTACAGGAATTCACGTTCGTTCTGAAGCACAAGTCAGGGCAGTAGAACAAGGTGGCTGATGCACTTAGCCGTTGTGCATCGCTACTTGTTACGATGCGCAACAAAGTGGTCGGCTTTGACTGTCTCAAGAAGCTGTATGTCAAGGATAAGGACTTCAAAGATTCTCGGGTGAAGTGCCAAGAAGGTCACCCCAGTGACCTTCATATATAGGACGATTTTCTCTTCAAAGGGAATCGATTGTGCAGCCCCCAAAGTTCTCTAAGGGAGCAGATTATTCAGGAGCTACATGGAGGTGGCCTCGGTGGACACCTTGGGCGAGATAAGACGCGAGCTCTTGTGGAAGAGCAGTATTACTGGCCGCAATTAGTACGTGATGTGGGAAAAGCCGTACAATGTTATCATGTTTGTCAGACCTCCAAGGGACAATCTCAGAATATGGGCCTCTACACCCCGTTACCTGTGCCTGACGGTCCTTGGGAGGATTTATCAATGGACTTCATGCTTGGTCTCCCACGAACACAACGCGGCATGGATTCGGTGTTCGTGGTGGTAGATCGTTTCTCCAAGATGGTGCACTTTATCCCATGGAAGAAGACCCTCGATGCAACACACGTGACAAATCTATTCTTCAGAGAGGTCGTACGACTACACGGGGTCCCTAAGACTATTACTTCTGATCATGACACAAAGTTCATTAGTCACTTTTGGCGGACTTTGTGGACTCGATTCGATACACGACTTCAATTCAGCAGTGCTTACCACCCACAGACTGATGGGCAGACCGAAGTTGTGAATCGCACGTTGGGAAACCTCCTTCGCTGTATTTCAGGAGAAAAACCGAAGCAGTGGGATTTGGCCTTGTCTCAAGCAGAGTTTACATTCAACAACATGGTGAACCGCTCGACAGGGAAATCACCGTTTCAGATTATCTATGGACGAGTGCCTCGCCACATGCTTGACTTGGTCCCTCTGCCCAAGCACCCAGGCACGAGCATTGCAGCAGAACATATGGCAGATAAAATCATGGGCATCCATGCGGAAGTGCAGACCAAGCTACATGCCTCGAACGAGAAGTACAAGGAACAAGCGGACAAGCACCGACGACAAAAAGTGTTCGAGGTGGGCGACCGAGTTATGGTCCATCTGCGCAAAGAGAGATTTTCGACCGGGACGTACAACAAGTTGAAAAATAAGAAGATTGGACCCGTCCCAATCATTCGAAAGATCAATGACAACGCTTATGTTGTTGATCTTCCCGACGACATGACGATCTCACGGACTTTCAACGTCGCGGACCTGACCGAGTATCATGAACCAGCGCAGGATGAGAACTCGAGGACGAGTTCTTTTGAAGTGGAGGGGACTGATGTAGAGTGGGTCGCGGACAGTTTCATGGCCAAGATGGATCAGAAAAGGCCCGGTCGACAACAGAAGTGATCCGGACTGTCGGACCTTAGATCAGGCGTATCTCACAATCCGGAATGAGTTAGCTGACATAAAATATATGATTTTGGGGTAGAACGAGCTACTTTATCCAACCAACCCAGCTATGCTGGGTTTCGACGCTCGGAATTGCGAGAAACCCCTAATTTGACGGTCGTTTCCCTCTTTCAATTTCGTTTTTACTATAAATAGTAAGTTTTAGTTTGCTTATAACTCTTCATCCGTCGGGCTATAGGAGTTGCGCCCAACGTGAAAAGAGCTTAGAATAATTAGGAGAACGGTTTGGTGAAGCGAAATAGGACACTTACTATTTTTGGCCGAAAACCTTGCGCACTAGTAGACATCACGACCGTCTATAAATAGTAAGTTTACTATTTATAGTAAGTCGCGGATTCTAGGAGTTCTAGTTGTAGTTTGATTCTGATTTCTTTCCCATTGCTTGGTACCCCTATTTAAAGGGTTGTGAACTCGTTTTTATTAATCAATTAATCAGTTTCGAATTTTATTAGAATTTATTTCTGTTTTTCTGCTTTCTTTCCTCGTGGATTCGAGAAGTCTCCGTGAGGAGTCCAAAGAAGCTCCGTGGATTCGGAGTATTTATCCTCATCACGTTCATCCCTGTGTCAAGGATCTAGATGGCTAGATCAAAGCTATAAATGGAAGAAGAATTTAGCAAGGAAGCTCGTCTCATACCAACGCAAACAAATTAAACTTATCTTTCAAATTATCCCGTCGATTCGCATTCCATAGTATAATTTTTTACTTACCTTGTTAAGCAAATTATATTCAATTATGTAATCTTTACTTTCCAAGCCTGATACTTTTACATTCTGTAGTGTAATCCGTAGCAATAGGTAAGTAGTAGACAATCTCTAGCTGTAGTTTGAGTTTACGCTTGCACATTGGACTCAATTAATCCATTAGGAAGGTGTTTTTCAGCTGTTCTTTGCAATTGATTATAAAAATTTCTTTTCCATTCTATTTTACTTGTATCGAAAAGTCCTTTTGCACGGAAGGCAAATGTGCAACCTATTATCAAAAGGACAAACCCCACCCTCTAAATATTGCCTAATCCGATTTTTACACATTGAGCGAGTGATTGAATAGGCAATTGATCTCTTTCGATTTCAGTCATACGCCACGTGTTTGCCTATGTTGGCGCTTAGGATCATTTGTTGTTCGGTTTGAATTGAAGTTGCAATTTCAATTCTGGCACGCCTGCGCACCAAATGCAGAAAATAATAGCAACGAACAACATGCTTCTCACAAATGAATTAGATGACATATTTTTTTTTATTTTTTTTTTAAAAACAAAACAAAACAGTGAGGCCCACATAAGCTAAAAGATTTAAACGGTGACCACCATCCCAACCGTTCCCTGTGGTGTGGCCTTTTCAACGTATACTGGATGTCGCATTACTAAGAGGTGGCTCTCATACACCACACTGTAGAATAAGTTTATCCTACAATAGTTGGAGAGGATTGGACTTCATAATTCAATTACAATGGTTTTGTAATTGCACCAAATATCACGAAATTTCATGATTTGTTATCATCAATCAGTCTAATTAATTTAATACGAAAATTAATGAAATTCGGTGCAACCAAACACACCCTAAAAATAAGATAGAAACACATAATTGAAGAATTGTAGTGTTGATGAGTTCCATTTGGTACAAATGGGGCCACGGTGTGTAGATCCAAACCGTTGATCTTAGGGGATGCAGATGCTAGCTGACCTAAAACTCTACAGACTAGTCCTCTTCACCAAATATCATTCTTTTTTGTGGCCCATTTCAGTATTTTCTCTAATCATCTATCTGTGATCACTGATCAAATGTTTACAAACCCCTAGCTGGGTCTTTTTTGTTTTTTGAGATATCCCCCATCTACATCATGAAAATTAAGATCAACGGTTTGGATGACAGAACGGTGGTCCCTGTTTTCATGTAATGCTACATTGGGACACTATTCTCGTTCCGATGCATCAGATGGTTACTTGAAGTAGTTCTTTAGATACTCTCTCGCCTTTTCCAAAATGATAAGATCCTGTGGAACTGCAAAACATGCAAAGATGAAAAATGTTTCAGTACACCTAGCTAAAATACAATCAGACGATAAGCAATACCATCGTTTGCATGGACGCAGATTGCATCCTACCTTGATGCAAGTGTTTTATCCACGCCGTTCATCATTTGTCTCAGATCTTTTTAAGGTATGAGACAAAACACGAGGCAGGTACAGGGCTTAAGTGGACCAAAAAGTGGAGATTGAATGTCCACCATTAAGAACTTCTTGGGAGCTGGAGAAGTTTCAGGTCAAGCTTATATTTATTTTTGCATTTCATCCATGTCTACATGACCTTATTGTTGCGCAGCACGCCAACAACGCAGTGAACCGAGATCCAATCTCAAGTCTCACCCACAAAAGATAAATAGGAAGAATTATAAACTAGAAAGGAATAAAAGCATTCAAACAAACCACGAGACAAGATATACGTGGAAAAACCCCAAACTAGGGTAAAAAACCACGGATGCAAACTTTCACTGTGAAGAACGAAGATTACAAGGCAATATACTAACCTCTCCCTTGGAGATACAGAGAAAATCCTTTTTCCATACCTTAGAATAGCTCCCCAATATTCACCTTAACCCTAGAATAGCCATAAGGACCCCAATTTATAGTTTTGGCAACTTCCCTTTCACATTCCAGTTGCGAAAGGACTTGCGACACGAAATCTGCGAAACTCTTTTCCACATCTCAGTTGCGAAATGACTTACGACACGAAATCCGCGAAACTCCTTTCTGTATCCCAGTTGCGAAAGGACTTACAACACGAAATCCGCGCAACCTCGACTGGTAGTGGGCGGCCCCAGATGTGGTTCCACTTCTCAACAATCTCTCACTTTGAGACACATTGCCATAAACATTTGTCTTCTTCATCCGGAGTGCACCACCTCCCCGTCTTCAAGCTTGAAGACCAATCAAAGCTGAACAGAGTTTTAACTTCTCCCTTATTGTCACGTCCCAGACTCGGAAACCGGGCTCACAAAATTCCCGATCGCCGAATCAGTAGCAAGGCATTGACAAATCAGTAGAACCCCATTCTCGGCTCCCGGGCCCATACGCCAGGTTAGATCCCGGGATGCTACAAGGAGGATTTCTAAAAATCAATTTAATTCGTAATGAGCATAACCACAAGCATAACCCACGAACAATAACCACAAGAACACCATCACAAAATCCACTATGAACAAAAACTTTAAGTACAAGGCGTATAAAAGGGAAAATACAATATACTGAAAGTGACAAAACTCCAAAAGCTCCAGAAGACTGCTGCACGCTCCGAGCTCAACGCCCGCTGCAACCTAACGCCACCACGCATCTATCGTGCATAAGCTTACAAAAAGCTTAGAGGGTGGTGAAAGTGTGTGTAAGGCAAGTGCCAAGTATACAATATCAGAGTAATGCGGAAATATGTGGTAAGTTCATGAATGCTATCAGATATAATAAAGCTATGTGATGCAAGGCATGAATGATATCGGTCATACCAAGACCATGCAATGCAAGATGCAGCTCAAGCATGCCAATCCTCATGTCAATATAGTTATCAGTCTGGATAATCACCGGGTCTAGTACACTCTACGCCGGCTTGCCCCCCTATCCTGGACGCACAACCGGGAGAGCGAAAGAGACCTCACTATCCGCACCGCCAATATCGGGCACGCTCGTCGATATGGACCGATTCCTCAAGCCGGTCGGACTCAACCTAGAAATTGCCCCTCACTCGTGCCGGTAAGGTCACACCCTTTCCAACCGAGCCACGACACGGTGGGAGACGCGGCCTCCCGGTATTCGGCCCTCATGCGCTCGTACATCCACTCGGTCTCGACGTTGGAGTCATCCTCTGGTACCATCGGGTTTAGGGATTTTCACCCGAGGGACATCTATGGCGCCCGTATGCTAGAACCAAACATTTCCAGGTCCAATCCAGCCACCCACGATGTGTCTGTGGAGGCTATGGCCCCGTATCGCTAGGGCATACGATGAACTACAATCACACAATGCAAGTGCATGAGTCACACTACCGGTCATGCAACGATCTGCGTAAACCATGCGCTCATGTAGGGCAACTCCGCCTATCAGGGAGCCCATAAACAGTTCGCCCGAAGGCATATGCTATGATCAGTCACTCCTCATACCAGTCATACATATGATGCGTATGATAATAAATCATGGATCTATACTAAACATGTATATAGGGATGGGCTCTGCATATCACAGAGATGGGCCTAGACGCCTGCAGAGTACAAGTATGGACCTATCAGTGGGCCTTAAGGAGTGTGACAATGCGGACATTTAACCAACATTATCCCTACAATGTGGACGTCAAACCAACATTGTTCCCAAAGCATAGCCTGCCATAAAGTACCAATACACAAACCATAGGAAATCACACATTGCAATGGACCAATATACATCTCATTAGGCCTCGACCCATAGTCCTCAAATACATCAAATGGGCCGTCTCATATGGGCCTTATATAAATCAAGTGGGCCGCATTAGTGGGCCTTATGTACATTGCAATGGGTCATAACCCATGGGCCCTTAAATACCTCAAATGGGCCGAATCACATGGGCCTTATGTATATGTATATAACAAGGTGGGCCTCAACCATGGCCACAAATACATTAATATGGGCTCCATCACATGGATCAAATAGGCCAAACCACCATTAAAATTTCCAAGGCCCGCCATAATGTATACAATATATAATATATAATTGATAAATATATATACATATAATATACATAATATATACAATCTTATATAAATAATATATACATATAATATATATATATATAGGGAGAAGGTACAATGAGCTCGAGCTAACAATTAAGCTCCCATGAGCTCAAGCCAGTGGACCCCATGGGCGATGTTTGTCAAACATCCAAACCATCGGTCGATTCACCATTCAATGGTGGGCCCAGATCTCAAAAATCAAGTCAATCCGTTACTTGTGTGGGCCGCACCAAATACAACGATTGAGGCGGCTACCCTCCATTACAACATTCATAATCATTTATCGGGCCCACCGACTTGGGGTTTCCAAATTCACCACCCATTGTGGGTGCCCCATGAATGAGGGTCGAGACCAAGTTTCGGCGCATGCAAAAACTCGGGTGGGGCTCACCGTCCACAAGCAGTGGACTGGTGTGGCTACACATACATCACGGTGGGTACCACCGTCCGCCCGACGGTGGTCTGACAAACACATGCATCACTTGTGGGCTCCACGTGGGGCCCACCCTAATGTTCATCTTCCATCCAACCCGTTCATAAGGTCGGGAAGGCACGGACGAAGGAGAGGACCAAATTTCACTTGATCCGAAACTCCTGTGGACCCCAGAAAGGGGTTTCAACGGTAGAGTTCAATTCACCATTTTTCTGTAAGGTGGGCCACCCGAGTCACGTATGGGCACAGAAATTTGGAGGAGGCCCATTTATGGAAGTGGCCCACCATATGAACCAGGATGGATGACAAATATACATCATGGTGGGGCCCACGGTACTGGAGCCGTGGTCCCTGCCTACACGCCCGCCCGCCCGGCGTCTTCTCTGACAATGACGAAGAAGAGCAATGCTTGCTCATTTATTTTTTTTTTTTAAAAAAATGGAAATTGTGGGGTTTTTCCTATGTGGGGCCCACAAAGTTGAATCCACCCCGACCGTTGGATCCCACGACCCATGAAAAACCCACGGAGTCCAATATTGGGTATTTTTCGGCGTGTAGAAGAACTCCAGGTGACTTTAAATGGTGATCATCAGTAATCTCAATGTTATGGCCCACTTGATACTCGGATCAACCTCATTTTTCGGATCAACGTCTAAAATGAGTTGCTAAATAAGGTGGACGGATTGGATTGGATACAAACATCAAGGTGGGTTCGATACAAGTGGCCCACTTCCAATGCCTTGAAAAAGGCTATTATTTGTGTTTTTCAAAAACGTCCAGAGAGTCCCTGGACTCTTTCTTTTTTTTTTTTTTTGGGCGTGCAACGCCTTTGAGGTGGGCCCTTCATAGGTGGGCCACCACGTGGGGAGGTGGTGTGGTTACAACATATATGTAAAGTGGGCCCCACCTAAGATGGTTTGGATCCAATACATACCCTATTGTGGGGTCCATCCAAGTAGGCCACACGGCCGTATCATCTTAAGAAAAGAAAAATGAAAGAGAGAGAGAGAGAAGGTGGGACACACGTGTGATGGAGGGACCCCGATACTATGGGCCCTCCCTTGCATTCCATTATACATCAAACGGTAATCAAAGTGGGCCATTGGCCACATCTTAGGGTCCCAAGTGAGATCCATACCATTGATCGGTAGGCCTCACTTGGCCCATCATAAAAACACAAAAGCTAGCCTATAGGAGCACCCACCGTCGATCTTCTTCGGTCCGTTGGAATGCCAACCTCCTTGTGCTCCTCTTTGACGGTGGAGATGAAGATTCAAGGGCTAAGATGGAAGATTTTGGGATGGAAAGTGGGCCACACTACTCACTTCTCTTTTTCTCTCCTTGGAAAAAATGTGGACGTGTGAGGCTTATGGGTTGCTTGGAATTGGTGTGAGAAAAGAGAAAGAGAGAGAGAGAGGGAGATAAGGAGAGGTGATGGGTGTGATGGGTGAGTGATGTGAGGTGATGGATGGGTGAAGTGAGAGGTGGTTTGACTTTGGTGAGAAAAAGCATGGGTTGCTTTACTTGTGGAGAAAGGTGATGTGTACTTGACATTGATTGATTGATGTGATTGATTGATTGATGAGATTGATTTGACATTGTGTAGAGATTCTCTCGGGATTGAGAAAGCGCGGCGTTTCTTCGAAATAAACGCTGGCTCACATCTTCTGGTCAGAGTATCGGATTAGTGCGTGAGTCACGGCGTTGGAACCGCGGCGACGGTGCGGTCGCAATGATATAGGTCTCGGATGAAACCGACTCGAATCTAAAGGATACGACTTACGATCGATCGCAACGTCGATTATCAGTCGTGGATTGCCGGACTTCGACGGAAATGATCACAGGATTCATCGGAACAGTACGAACTAGGATACGGGTCTTACACTTATGACCGCCTTGATCAGCATATCCGCACGATTCTCATTTGTATGAATCTTCTCCAGAGCAATCGATCCATCTTCCAATAACGAACGTATGAAGTGATATCTGATTGCAATATGCTTGGTCCTTGAATGAAAGGTTGAATTCTTAGCCAAGTATATTGCACTCTGACTGTCACTGTATAGCTTGTAATCTGCTTGCTTCTTACCCAACTCTTCCATAAAACTTGCATCCACACCATCTCCTTGCATGCTTTTGTAGCATGACATATTACTTTTTGTCAGATGATAGATACTATCTTCAGCAATTGAGAGACCCAATCCCGGCAAGACTTCTCGAGTAAAGACATAACATGTAGTGCTTCTTCTGCTGTCGATATCTCCTGCCAAATCTGAATCCACGTAGCCTTGTAGCTTGATTTCTGATCCACCATAACATAGCCCTACATCCTTAGTACCTACCAGGTATCTAAGAATCCACTCACAGCTTCCCAATGTTCCTTCCCGGGATTGTTCATGAACCTGCTAACAACTCCCACTGCTTGAGCAATGTCTGGCCTTGTACTCACTATAGCATACATGAAACTCCCTATAGCTGATGCGTATAGGACTTTAGCCATGTAATCCCATTCCTCCTGCGTCTTTGCCCCTTACTCCTTAGATAGCTTGAAGTGGTTGGCTAATGGAGTACTAACCGGCTTAGCACCTCCCATATTGAATCGATCAAGTACGTTGGCTATGTATTTTGCCTGTGACAACATCATTTTCTTGTTTTCCTTGTCATGCTTTATCCTCATGCCTAGGATTTGTTTTACAGCTCCTAAATCCTTCATGGCAAATTCTCTAGACAGTTGTCTTTTGAGATATGAGATGTCCTTCATGCTTAAACCGGCCACAAGCATATCATCAACGTAAAGAAGAAGGACGCATGATGTACGATGTATCAAACTTCTTCAAATAATAACAATGGTCTGCATGACATCTCCTAAAACCGTTTCCTGACATGAAACTGTCGAACTTCTTGTACCACTGCCTTGGGGCCTGCTTCAGGCCATATAAACTCTTCTTCAGTTTGCACACCTTGTTCTCCTTTCCTGGTGCCATGTATCCTATCAGCTGATGCATATATATCTCTTCTTCAAGGTCCCCATGAAGAAAGGCTGTCTTAACATCTAGTTGCTCTAGATGTAAGTCCTCTGTAGCCACTATACTTAAGACCATACGAATCGTAGACATTTTCACTACTGGTGAAAATATTTCAGTGAAATCGATACCTGCCTTTTGTTGAAACCCTTTCACAACCAATCTGACCTTGTACCGTTTCGAACCATCGTGCTCCTCCTTCAGTCTGTAAACCCACTTGTTATGAAGAGCTTTCTTACCCTTTGGTAGAGTGACTAGCTCCCATGTACGATTAGACTCAAGAGAGTCCATCTCCTCATCTATGGCCTGCTCCCACTTAACCCGTGTATCTGATTGTAATGCCTCTTCAAAACACTCTGGTTCACCATTATCTGTCAGTAGTAGATAATATAAGGAGGGTGAGTATCGAATTGTGGGTCTCCTCTCCCGAGTAGACCTCCTCAATACCGGTGTCTGTAGCCCTGCCTCATAATGCTCCTATGGATGATCATCCTGTGTCGCTGTAACACCCGTGTCCGGTAACTCTTCTAACTCTACAAATTCTTTCTCCCCAGCCTTATTTTCATGCACACTGTCGTTATGCATCACTTTTTCATTGAAGACTACGTCTTTGCTTTTGATGATTTTCCTGTTTTCTGCATCCAAAAACCTGTAACTAAAATCATGCTGCTCGTAGTCTATAAACGTGCACCTCCTGGACTTCACATTCAACTTGTTTCTGTGCTCTGCATCAATGTGAACGTATGAAGTGCAACCGAACACTCTGAGATGTGCTAGGTTCACTTCTTTCCCAGTCCACGTTTTTTCTGGTAGCTCACCATCTACTCGTGTTGAGGGACTTCTATTGATGAGATATATGGTAGTATTTACAGCATCTGCCCAAAAAGTCTTGGGCAACCCTGCATATAACCTCATGCTCCTGGCACATTTAAGGATGATTTTGTTAATGCGCTCAGCCACACCATTCTGCTGTGGTGTCCCTATAATTGTTTTCTGATGTTTGATTTCATTTGCTGCACAATACTCCTCAAACCTCTTATCACAATACTCTCCCACATTATCAGATCTGAGACACTTTACTGTTTTACCTATCTTATTTTCTACCATGACTTTCCACTTTTTAAATACATCAAATACATCAGATTTATACTTTAAGAAATAAACCCACAGTTTTCTACTAGCATCATTAATAAATGAAATAAAATAACGTGAGCCATCGAGAGATGATACTTGTGCCGGTTCCCACACATCAGTGTGTATAAGCTCCAACAGATGTGTCTTTGGATTACGTCCTGTCTTCTTGAAACTTACCTTCTTCTGCTTACCATACACGCAATCCTCGCAGAATTCTAAGTCAATAGACTTCAGCCCTTGTAGCTTCCCTTTTGACAATAACACTTTCATTCCCTTTTCACTCATATGTCCCAACCTCTGATGTCATAACTGCTCATTCACTCCAGTTGATGCGACTGCGAGTGAACAATATGATCCTGAAGTCATGTACAAAGTACCTTCCTTCTTACCTCGAGATATCACCAAGGCACCTTTTGTGATCTTCCAGGAATCACTGGTGAACGTCGTCACATAACCGGTATCGGCCAACTGCCCCACCGAAATCAAGTTACGTTTCAAACTCGGTACATGTCTGACATCCTTCAATTTCAAAGTTGTTTCGTCCTTTTGACTTATCTGAACATCTCCCTTTCCAATAATACTGCACGGCTCATCATCACCCAGGTATACTCTCCCAAAGTCACCGACACATAATTACGCAGAACTCCCTTGCATGAAGCGGCATGAAATGAAGCACCTGAGTCTATAACCCAAGACTCATTCCTCGAATCAAGAGACAAGATCAACGCCTCTGTGTCACTCTCCTCAGATAGATTCATTGAATCCTTCCCACCTTGAGAGTTTTCTTCTTGTTTCTTAAGCGCTCTGCAATCACGTTTCATGTGCCCCTTCTTGCACAATGCCAACACCCGTCTTTGTCTTTCGGTTCCTTAGACTTCTTCCTCGACCTAGAATGCCTGTGTTTATTGCTTTCTTTGTTCAGCGATCTTCTTCTTCCTTCAACGTTTAGAGCATTCCCTGAATCCCCTGAAACTCCTGATGCCTTCCTTTTAAATTCTTCGCTGAGAATTAGATCGGCCACTGTAACATCCCGGATTTTCACTGTTTTGGATTTCCAAAAATCCTTGAAATTTATTTATTTATTTATTTTATTAACTTATAATATCACTTAACGACCATTAGCACTCAATGTTAGTTTATACTGGGGTGGACCAGTCTAGCTATGATAGGACCAAGTGTGGGCTGCCAAGCCAGATGACCCGTTTATACTTAACAACAGCCCGTGTGGGCCACCCAGCGACCGAGAAGGGTCAGAAAAATCTAAAACTTTAGAAAATCATAGATCTCACTGGGCTTGTAGTCCATTGCGGTTGTGGACCCAGTGGACACCCAGAAGTACCATCGGCGCTTGCCAATGCGCCCACCAATGCGATTAAAATCGCACCGATAAAAAACGAGACTCGGGTCTTCTAGCCGTCGGATTTCTTCCAAATTTACGGTGGTGATTCAATATATTTTTCTACACCCGTCCACCAAATCTGGGCCCGGATCGTGGCACGATGACCGTTGATCACGAATCGGGCCCGTACGACCAAACCCCGCATCCGTTCGTTCCCAAATTTTGTAAGGCCCCTCATCGGGCCATGGACCACTTATCCTATAAATTTCATGGCTAGAGGGCCATCAAAAATGCTCCAATCACCAAAATGGCCCCCACAGGACCACTTAAAGGTCAGAAACGCTTTCTCAGATCATATATCCGTTCATCCGTTCGTCCTCAATTTTTGCATGGGCCCTAGTTGGGTCATAAGGCACCTACACGCCGAATTTGGTGGCCAGAGGGGTGTTAGGGCCACCCCAACACCAATAGGGAGTCCCATAAGTCTATTTTAGGAAATTGTGGAAGCTTAGGGCCATTTCCACCAAATTTGGCATTATAAAGGGGCCTCATTTGGGGCACCCCTCTCTCCATACGAATTTTACCCTAGAGAAAGGGAATGGAGAAGAGAGAAAAGGGAGAAGAGAAAGAAGAGAAAGGAGAAGAAAGAGAGAAGGAAGAAGGGTAAGGTGGACCTTAGATCGTGGTGGGGCCCAAGGAAATCAAACCTCACATCTCCCTACCTTATCTCCAAGAAGAAATCTCATCCACAACCACCATTTTCATTCCGTTGATCGCCTAGGTAAGATCCAACACTCATTCTCCTTGAAACCCTTGTGATAAGAAGAGTTTTGCTTGAGATTCTAACATGTAAATGTTGTTTTAGGGATTCCAACCGATCAACCCCCAAAATCCACCCCCCTAGGGCGTTCCTAAGCCTTCAACGAATCCGAAGGTGCGGACTATTGTTCTTAGGTGGCCTAGCACCAATTATAATACTAGCTTAATGATTTTGGATGCTTGATTGGTACATTTGAAAGCCTAGAAAATCCTAGGAATTGTAGGTTCTTGAAATTGTATGGATGCGCATGACGGTTCTTCATAATGTTATTTTGTTGTTCACATGATTTCGTGTATGGATGATAACATGCTTATGCTGTGTCATTCTTTCACATGTTATTGATCTATGTTGTGTATGCTTTCATTACCCTTATGCATATGATGGCTTGAGATGGAGGAAGTGCGTAACTTCCTCACACACACCCACACACCTCACATGCACTATATTTCTTGATTGCATGCTAGAAACATCTACTTCGAATGACCGAGATGCATGGAATATGATGATGACATGTTAGTGATAGTTTGTATAGTCGGCTTATTATGGATAACCCTTATTACATTGGGTTGGTCAGGAAACATGAAGAGATCGAAGGCGGCTCTAAGGGTAGGACCGCCTCGAGGCTAAACCCGTGGGTTGGGGCGGGCGTATTCGGGTGGCTGTAGTTTGACTACATGGGTCTCCTGTGCCCGAGGTCACTCGTCTCACGCTCGCTTCACACGTGCGGTCTAGCCTACTAACTGATCAACCCTTTTTGTTAACCCTGTATGCTCACATATGTATGGAACCTGAACCACCCTGCAACCATTGTAGCCCATTGATAATACACTTGAAACTGGTCCACAGCCTCGTGAGCCGGGCATAGTGGAATGGGACACTGTGTCCGAAGCTTTGTCGGCCTACTGTTGGGGTACCGCGCCTCCCCGTAGTGACCGCGAGCGATCCCTTCCTTTCGGCACTCCTCATGTGCTTGGTGTCGGGGATGAGGAACCCGACGGGATCACGGACCGCGGGGCCTCGGCCTCACACATTGATGGGGTCTTGGCCTCGCAACCAGCGTAGGGCAGTGATACGTAGGGTGAATCAGAATCTCCAACCTGCTGGATGAATGGACTTAACTAATAACTCGGCTAACACGATCGCATTGCATTACATTAGTTAGGGTGGCGACTCGGCAGTCGAGGTCGCTCTGAGGGAGTGTTGTCATATGCGATTGTTAGATGGAGTCGCTTGAGGGAGCGTTGTGGCGAGGGCATGCATCATATCATCCCGCATGCATGCATTTAAATAAGAGTCGCTAGGTATTGATGATTGTCTGCTTTTCATTAAGTTCATATTATAATTGATGCCTGTTGTAACTTGAGATCAATAGTTCACACTGAGTTGATCACTCACTCCCACTCTGGGACGGTGTTTTAAAACACCAACCAGACCCATTCATAGATGCGGTGACTCGAGTCATGAGGAGCACTGCGGCGAGCAGAGCGAGGAGGACGGACTCTCCTACTTGCGGTGATGGGCGGCTCTCCATCGGCTTGATCGGTGAATTTGGATTTCTTAGAGCAGCGGGCTCAGCTTTACTCTTTTTGGATATAGCCTTCTTTTGTTGTTCTGTTGGGCAACGCCTTGGGCGACCCTTTATTATTTTGGACCTGTATATATGTGAGATATCCTTCATTTCAGTAGACTGGTGTGATTGTGCTTCGTGCCTCAGGTAATTCCAAATTGCGCAGTTAAATTTGATTAATCGTAAAAAAAAACCATAAATGCATGATAAGTGACACTCGGGAACTCGGGAGTTGAGTCTATGCACGACCCCCGATTTTCCGGGGCGTTACAGCCACATAATCAATTTCAGCTTTGTCGACCCTGAAGAATTGCTCACAGCAATCACCAAACCATCCCAACTGTCTGGTAAATTGGATAAGATCAATAACGCTCTGACCTCATCCTCAAAAACAATGCCAACGGATTCCAACTAGCTCGTGACTGTATTGAACTCGTTTAGATGTTCAGCCACAATCCCATCATCTGACATCTTCATGTTGAATAGCTGTTTCATAAGATGAACCTTGTTAGATGCTGAGTGCTTTTCATACATGGTGGCTAGGGTTTCCATTAATTCTTTTGTAGTTTTCACCTTGGATATATTGAAGGCAACGCTCTTAGACAAAGAGAGTCGGATCGTTCTTAAAGCCTTCCTATCTAGTAAAAACCATTCATCATCTGTCATCTTTTCTGGTTTCTTCTCTTTTCCTTATAGAGGAATGTAGAGGTTCTTCTGATACAAATAATTCTCCATCTACATCTTCCAGAAGGCAAAGTTTGAACCATCAAACTTCTCAATTTTAGTTTTTTCATCTTCCGCCATCGCTCCCAATAGAACTAAACCAATAGCTCTGATACTAGTTGTTGCGCAGCACGCCAACAACGCAGTGAACCGAGATCCAATCTCAAGTCTCACCCACAAACGATAAACAGAAAGAAATATAAACTAGAAAGGAATAAAAGCATTCAAACAAACCACGAGACAAGATATACGTGGAAAAACCCCAAATTAGGGTAAAAAACCACGGATGCAAACTTTCACTATGAAGAACGAAGATTACAAGGCAATATACTAACCTCTCCCTTGAAAATGCAGAGAAAACCCTTTTCCCATACCTTAGAATAGCTCCCCAATATTCACCTTAACCCTAGAATAGCCCTAGGGACCCCAATTTATAGTTTTGACAACTTCTCTTTCGCATCCCAGTTGTGAAAGGACTTGCGACACGAAATCCGCGAAACTCCTTTCCACATCCCAGTTGCGAAAGAACTTGCGACACGAAATCCGCGAAACTCCTTTCTGTATCCCAGTTGCGAAAGGACTTGCAACACGAAATCCGCGCAACCTCGACTGGTAGTGGGCGGCCCCAGATGTGGCTCCACTTCTCAACACTTATGAATAGGTTGGATGGTAAAATCACATCACGGTGGCCCTTAGAAAGGTTTCAACGGTGGGTGTCATTATCACAGCATCTTCCTTTGGTGTGGTCCACTGGAGCTGTGGACCTGCTTCAGTTTTAGGATCATACCTTAAAATGATATGAGAAAAGCGATGAACGGCGTGGATAAAAAACTTAAATCACGGTATGTCCCAAAGAGCCCTGCTCGGACGGATTACCGCGTCACGTTTGCATGTAGCATGCATGCACATTAATCTGGACCTTCCAAATTGTACGCCCCCCTAAAAATTAACCGTTTAGATGAAGTCATCTTCTCAACTACAATGAAATGAACGGTGGTATATAAAAAAATAAAAAAAACATGATCAATGGTCGAAATTCAATTTGTAAAATTTAACAGCTGCAATCGTCAAGTCTACAATGGCTGTAGGCGACACATCCACAACGTAAATGAGCTCGTTTTGCAAGGCTACAAGATGGTCGTACGATCTGAACCGTCAATTTTCTGGTTGCAAATCTGTACGATCATACAGTAAGAAATTCACGCTAAATGGATGATCCCAACCATCGATTTGCGCAGCTGAATCTGGACCATCGAAAGGAGAACTCCACAATCAGTGGTCTGAACCGTCTTTTTAACGTGATTATTGGAACATAGGCCATCCAAAGATGTGCACAAAACATGGACCGTTCAGATCACAAGAAAATCTCTGCGTGTGGGCCCCATGGGGCGAGTGATCATCAACGGTCACATGCAAACCGTAACTCCAAAAAAAAAACGCACCGGTTTATCTTCACAACGCCTATCGTTCTTAAAACTTTGAATCAGCCACATGTTGTTGCTCGTCTCCTCCCCATCATTTGAGAAGTCTTTTTCGGATTCGGATTCGGATTCGGTGAAGGATGGGATCTCCGACCGGTCGAACACGACGCTCACTGCCCTGTTCTCCACCATTGGATAATTTTTTCGGACATTGATCTTTGTGGGTGGTTGGTTATGATTCAAGAAACCTTTCAGTAGAGATATGATTCGGATTCTACGTAGAACAACGAATAAAAGCATGATTGATATGAGAATGCATGTGATGGGTATGAAGAGAACGGAAGCAATGGGGAGGAAGATTAGAGAGAAACAGAAGGAGGAGAATTGTAGGCAGCTTTGGTGACTGAAAGAAGTTGGTAGATTTGCTTGGAGACATTGAGAATTCAGAGGGAATTTGAAATAGGTATTGGATTGGATTATCTGACGGGTCTTATGCCTTTGGTTATAGAAAGAAGGTTGAAGGATAACAGGGGATTGGATTTTGATGGATTTTATGCATTTGGCGATTGGAGAAAGGTGAATTTGAGTGAGGGGATTGAAATTCAAAGGAAATGATGAAATAGGTATTGGATTTCGATGGGTTTTGCATGTTTCAGGATTGAAAGAAAGTGGATTTGTGTTGTAGGTTGAAGGATTTCAGGGAATGGTGAAATGGGAATTGAATTTCTGATGGGTTTCATGCGTTTGGTGTGAAAATTCAGAGATTGAAAGAAGATTGATTTGTATGATAGCTTGAAGGATTCAAGGGAATGGTGAAATGGGTATTTGATTTTGATGGATGTTATGCGTTTTGTGATTGAAAGAAGGTGAATTTATTAAGAGGTTATGAGAATTCAAGAGAATGGAATATTGGGTATTTAAGTTTGATAGATTTGAGCGTTTGGTTATTGAAAGTAGGTGGATTCTAACCATTGGCTATCTAAAGATATGAAAGAAGGTGGATCTTAACCGTTGGCTATCTAAAGAGATCCTTTGCAGGTATACTCTGGAGGGATGGCTCAACCATACTCCGGTTATTCATGTTCAACCTCCTTGTCATTGGTTGGCACGTGGAACTGAAAGAGGTAGTGGAGACTAAAATGTGCGTGGTTTATTCACACGTCCAATTATCTAAATTTGGAATGTTTGAGATCAGCGTGCATGTGATTTCAACGGTGTTAGGAAGTGGCCACACGTGTTATAAATGCATGTCAATCCAGACCATCCAATTTGTGGACCTCCTAAAAGTCATATCCATTGGTTGATCCTAGTTTTGACATTTATTTATGTTTCTAACGTCCATTTCATAGCATTGTTTTGTGACATGCCTCTTCCTGGTGGGGCCCATTATTCAGAAGGTCTATATTGATTTCGATGTATGGCACTACGTGCATGGGCAAGTACGGCGTGCTTGTCTGTCTGACAAATACGAATCATGAGTAGGGCTGAAAGTCGGGCTCGTTAGGTCGTTTAAAATAATAATAATAATAATAATAAATTATTATTATTATTAATTAATTATTTATTTATTTACACACTCTGGCCGTAGTGGAATTTCACCGCCTATGGGTACTCAAACCCTTGACCAGGTGTTGAAACTCCTAGGAGTCTACCACCAGAGTGCTCAACCCTAGCCCAACTTACGAAGGGCTGAACGTGATGAGGTTGATTCCCATTCTCCTCAAGGATAAGTACTCCGAATCCATGGAGCTTCTCTGGACTCTTCACATGGATTTCCCAAATCCACTAGGCAAAAGCAATGAAAATAGAAAATAAATTTTTATAACATTCATAATTTGACTGATGAATGAAATAAACGAGTTCACAACTCTTTTAACAGAGATACTAACCCATGGAAGAAGTTTTGAATCAAACTACAACTAAAACTCTTAAAATTCATGACTTGCTATAAATAGTAAACTTACTATTTACAAACCGTCATGATGTCAAATAGTGTGCATGGTTTTTGGCCAAAACTAGTATCCTATTTGGCCGAACCATGATTTTCTCCTAATTATTCTAAGCACTTTTCATGTTGGGCTCAACTCCTAAAGCCCAACAAATGAAGAGTAATACTCAAACTAAAACTTACTAAAAATAGTAAAAATGAAACTAAATGGGATTTCGACTGTCGATCTGATGGTAGTTCGCAATTTCGGCATGGGAAACCCAACGTAACGTGGTTGGGTGGCTAAAGTAGCTCGTCCTACCCCAAAATCATGTATGGAACATTTGATAGTTCATTTCGATTTGCGAGTACATCCGTTTTAAGTTCTGACGGTCCGGATCACCTCTGCTTCCGATCGGACCGTTGTTTTAATCCATCTTGGCCATGAAACCGTCTGCGACCTACTCTACATCAGTAACCCAAGGTTCCTATACCTCAACCCTAACCCAACCCAACCCAACATCGGGTTGGGATTTTCAACCCAAGCCCAACCCAAGTGGGCTTAGTCAGGTGGATACATGCTAATATTTTCGTTATTACATTAGTCTATTATATTTCAATACATGTCTTTTTTTTTTTTTTAACCTATGATTTTATTAATTATATTTGTAGTTATTTATCATAAAAAAAACTTTAGTTTTTCGAAACAAACAAGCTAAAATATAAGATAACTACTTTAAAAGTCGTATTGTGTAGTATGCAATCTATATGGAGGAGAGAAATCCGACATATTTTGTTAGCTTGAGTCAACGGAAATGGTGTGGACCAATGAGACCCGACGACATAGGAATTTCTCGTGCCTTCAACACAGACGATCCGCCCTCATTTATAATTTATAAGTAACTTATATATCGATCGAGTTTGGGTTGGGTCGGGCAACCCGATACCTCAACCTGAGCCCGCCCAAGTTTTATCGGGTTGGTGTTTATATAGCCCAAGCTCGAGACCAAACCCAATACATCCTGCCCGAGCCCAACCCAATGTCTGGTCGGTCGGGTTGAACCCGCCTGACTTTCAGCACTAATCATGAGTCTAGTGGTGGCAATGGGTCGAGTTCGGTCAGCCCACGGCTCAAGTGGCCCAAGCCCAAGCTATATTGGCAGGTTGGGCATGGGTTTGGAAACATGGCCCATTTAGAGAAATGAGTTGGACTTTGGTTGAACCCTACCTAACCAGACCATCCTATGTAGCTTCTCAATGGGCTCAGCCAGAAGACACACCCACCCGACCCAAAAATGAAAACAAGTTAATGGATAGGAACTAGTTTAAGCATCCACTAATTGCGCAGGACTGGCAGCTGGTTTAGACCCACATTCCAGTCCTAAACTCAAGTGTGGTTCTGTTGGGTCTGGTCGAGCCCAGACCGGTTACAATTAAATGGATCAGGTCGGCCACAGTGTGATGGGCGTTTTCGACTTTCAATGGACGTCCATTCACATCTCTAACCAACTCGGCATACGTGTGGTATAAAGGCTATCAACTAGTGGGCCCCACTATTTTTGAGCCATGGATGAAAAGATGGAGCTTGGTCCACAGGTGTTATGGACTCTTCTTGGGCCAGATTGATACATGTGATGGGTCACAAGTCAGTTTGGGTTGGAATTTTTGGTCCATTTAGTAAATGGCTAGGCTGGGGTTGACTCTAACCCATCATAAACCTGACCCATGACGAGCCAGTGAAAGTTTGGTTCATGTAGACCGTTAAGGGTGTGGTTTGGACCTCGACTCATAGGCCCACCATGTTGGATCGCATCAAAAGGTTCATCACATTAATTATCATTCTAGGCCCAGGATGAAGGTCCCATGTCTATCCAGTATGGCCAGATAAGGTCCAGGCAATTAATTTTATTTATTTTTTAAATGTCAGCAACTTACTTGTCTGTGGGCCCATTTGAATTGACCTATCTTGTACTTGGCCTTATGATGTTCTACTGGGCCTAAAGAGAGGCTTTTCATGGACGCGCATCCATAAAGAAGACACCAAGGAAGAAATGTAGATTGAAGTTTCACTTCTCTATACAAAAGCGATGTGGGCCACCTTAGCAAGTTAGTGTTGTTCCGAGTAAAAGTTCAAGAAAGTATCTTCCGATTCTAAGACGAGAACTCAGTCAATCGAGTAGAAAAATAGGGATTTTATAAATTCCGATTCTAAGACGAGAACTCAGTCAATCGAGTAGAAAAATAGGGATTTTATAAATTTTTAGGTTGGGCCAATTTAGGCACTGGTGCTAGGGGTGCACACGGGTCAGTTTGGTCCGATTCTAGGGTGAAATCGGAACCGAACCGTTCCTAATAGTTCTAGGAGAATCGGAACTGGAACTGGACCGTTATCACCCTAGAGCCGAACTGGAGTGGGACCATCAAAACTGGTTTGGTTTTAGATCAGTTCCACGGTTTAGGACTTTTCATAATCCAGCCCAATTGAGAGAGAGAGAGAGAGAGAGAGAGAGAGAGAGAGAGAGAGAGAGGGAGAGGTTCAACTCCAAGTTCGGTTCTACATACCCCCAAACCGAAAACCGAACCAAACTAAGCAATTCTTTGATTTTTGGAACCAAAACAGGAACTGGTGCACTGTAGAACCAGACCAAACCACGGTCCTACTGGTTCGATGTGCACCCCTAACTGGTGCAACGAATTTCTTGAACTTGGGCTTGGTCTTGGGCTTGCTGTGTGCTGGGGTTGATCTTTGAATGGGCTGACAGGCTAGGCCCATTCCAGCCCAGAAAGGCCAAACTCGGCCCATTGTCATCCCTACTGGCAGCCTACTCAAGCTACTAATCATGGAAGCTAAGGCTACATTTGGTTGCTGGGTACTTTTATTCCTTGTTTGTCAAATCCTGGAAAAGGTATGTGTTTTCCAGAAAATTTTATTTTTGGCGGCCAGTTGTTGGTAAATGTTTGGACTTTTTAACTTCTAAGACCCATTTATGGGATTAATCAATATACATGTGCAATCCTAATCATTCATACAGTGGGCCACATAATGCACGGACTATTCTAAAATTTGGGGCTTATTTTTTTGCATATGAACATTTGGGACAAATCTAACCATTCATTAAGTGGGGCATATGAAAGCGCGGGTCACTTTAGACTTGAATGGCCTTGAGATTTGATAAAAACGAATGCATGTGATACATCTATGTATTCATCGAAGCAATTCATTATGTGGGTCCCACACCATTGAAAACAATCGACAATCGTCCAAAATGGTGAGTATAATGATGATTGGAATGGCCTCATTTTGAGGTGTCCTACTTTCATAGTTGAGAGAATCTGATGGAAAGGCTGGATGTGGGCCCTACATGAAAAGTGTTGTAGAATTAGTTTATTGGACCGAAATAACTTATTATAGCTTAAACCCAAGGTCAGACTAACGCGGTTGGCTCGAGAGCTCAATGGCCCATTGAATGTAAGGTTTTAAAACTTGACCATTTTCATCCCAAGTCAAGTTGCGGGTTGGCCGAGTCAAGGATGAGCCAGACGAGTTAGTCCGAGTCAACTCTTATTTTCAATTCCAGCTTGTGGCTCAAGAACAGATCACACAATCAGACTTGGATGAGTTTTCAATACATGATTGTAAGCTGTGATGTTGAGAGAAAACCAAGGTTTTAAGTAATTAAGGGTGTTGGATGATAAGTTAATTTAAATAAGTTACTTATACCTTAAGTAGTGTATCTTGGGTTAACTTAGGGGGGGTTTGTATAGAAAATTATTTAAGATGAGCTACTTATGCCTTAAATAATTTATCTTAATTTTTTACTTATTATATTGAAGTGATTAAGTAGCTTTAAATCCATAAGGGCCTGTTTGGCTGGGTAGATTGGATGGGATTAGATTGTATTGAAAGGGATTGGAAGGAGCAATCCTGGGATTGGCCGGGCGTGCCAAACAGGCACGTTGAACTTCTGCCTGGATTGGAGCAATCCCATGGGATTGCCAAACCATCATTACCTTGAAATCCACCCAATCCCTCATAATCCCATCTATTTTGCCTGGGACATGTTTGGGTGGACGGATTGGAAGGGATTGGCCGGGTGTAATCCCGGGATTGGCCGGGTGGGCTAAACAACCTCGGTGGTAGATTCCCTGGATATAGCAATCCCAACAATCCACTGACGCAGCCAACATTACCTGCCATTCACCCTAAGACAATCTAATCCCATGGGATGGGCCCGTCCAAACATGCCCTAAATAACTACTTATATCTGGCCATATACCAAACTTACTTATTTCAAATAAGTTACTTATCCGCTGCTGTAAGTAGAAAAAGTAACTTATTTGGTTGTATCCAAAGGAGCACTTAATGAACAAATATGCATGTTTGGTAAATATGTTTTCTAAAATATTGGTTATTGAAACACCCAATTTAGAAATGTTGTGATAGTGGGGCTCACCTTAATGTATTTGTTATATATCTACTTTATATATCTTTTTTGCCAATTCATTTTAAGGAATTTGTTAAAAAATGAGCTAGATCCAAATCTTAAGTGGACTATGTTATGGGAAGAATGGACCGACCAATAAGAAAATGTGAGTTTGAAACTTTGTGCACTTTTCCAGATAGGACAACGATAGATTTGGCTACAAATCCGACCTTTGACCCCATACCAAGCAGGGATAAAGGTCGAGCATGTCTCTTGTCAGTAGGTCAAAAAATCGACTGACCAGCCCGACACTAAAAAGAAGATCAACTACTTGCCCAATGAGTCAGGTCGGCATAATCCCAAGCCGGTACAACTCGAGGTTGGCATTACCTATCTTATGTTGATTCTGACCTGATCCCAATGGTATCTACCCGAGATCCCAGCTGAGGATCTAGGAAAGCGGCCGTTACATGAATCTATGTAACGTCCTGGATTTTCACTGTTTTGGATTTCTAAAAACCCTTGAATTCTTTTTATATATAATTAACTTATATTATCACTTACTGACCATTAATACTCAATGTTAGTTTATATATAGGTGGTACTAGTAAATAACCGCACAAATTCGATTAATCAACCATAGGAAGCCAACGAATTTGAACGATCACTTAAACACTGACTTTAGCCACATGATTTAGTCACATGGAGCCCAAATTTAGCCGACCTATCATTGACTAATCGAAACAACCGTAACAAAATAAAGATATACCCAAAGCCGAGACAAGCAGGGGTCAGATCTTAATTAACAAACCAAATCAATCTAGTTACTCCTTTAACCTAAAAACCAACGGTTTAGGTTTATTAAGACCGAATCGCCGTTTCCGCTAATTATAAATAGGCCAAACTATGAAAGTAGTTAATTTAAATCATAATAATTACACAGAAGAAATCTTAATGCCTAATTCATTCCAGAAATGTCCCGATTATTCGAACAAGCTTTAAATTGCTCGTTAGTGGGCCACTAGTTCCGAAACTATAAAATAATGTTTATCTCGCGGGGCTTGACGTCCATCGCGAGACATCGAGCTGATGTCACATCGCTCAACTTGGACCCGTAAGCCAAGTGCATGAGATGTGTGAATGCCTTAAGTGAAAATCTGGAACTTAAGTGAAACTAGTCACTCTGTTCTTTCATGAAGTTATGACTTTTTGACCGTCAATTCATAGCCAAAGTTAGAGTACCGACTAATTATATTTCTCTACACATATCCGTATAATCATAGCCCCAATCAACCATTGGTGACCGTCGAATAGACTTCTGATCATACTCGTCGATCGATGCGTCCAAATGGCAGGCCGATTGTGTCTGTGCGTAAATCAACACTAGGGCTAACTATCTAACGGTGGGTGTCGACTCCTACACTCCGTAGTGGCCCCAAAGGGTAGAAAAACACTCCCCTAGGACTAGTATAGTAAAAATCTAGCCCTTGAGGTCATTTACACCAAATCTGGCACTATATAAGAGCTTCATTTGGGCACCCCATCATTCCATATAAAATTTGCCCAAGAATGAAAGAAAGAATGAGAGAAATAGAGAAGAGAAAGAGGAGAAAGGAGAAGAAAGGGAGAGAGAGCTTGGGGTGTGAGTGTTGGTGTGCACCTCCACCCTCTCATCTCCTCTTTAATAGTCTCGCTGTAGCCAGAGTCATCGTCGGAGCTTTTCCGGTAATGATTGGAGGTAAGTGTTGAATTCCACTTATAATTTAGGATTTCAATAGTGTTTATTCCTAATCTCACAAGCTTATATGCTTATTTAGGTCTTTCATCAATTTTATCTAAAAACCTAACCCTAGGAGCATCGTGAATTGGGTGAATTGTCATAGGGCGCAGACCATTATCTCTAGGTTATCAATTATCGACTATTGAGGGTTTCAGTTAATGATTATGTTGTTTATAGATAGGTTAGTGTATATTAACAAGTTTAAATTTCAATTTGATTGCAACATGTATTATTACTTGGTTATGGATGCCCATATGCTTGATAAAATGCCTAAGTGGATGAATATGTTATTTTTAATGATGCTCACATGTTTGGTTGAATGCTTGATTGGATGTGTTGATTTGTAGATGCTTACATATTTGATTCAATGCTCTATTGAATGTATTATTCTGTAGTGGGTCACATGTGTGATAAAATGCCTAGGTAATTAGATGAGCGTTCTATATATGCTCTCACGTTTGATAAAATGCTTATGTAGTTGTGTCGTTGAATCTATGTTGAAGGCATGACGAATTGTTAAGTTTGTAGTGATGCTTAGGTTTCTTTAAATGTTAGGTCAGTCGATAAATCGCTCAAACCAAGGGGTGGCCCTAGTTAAGCTGGCCACCCTAGGCTTGTTCGATCGACCCGGGTTGAACACGGATGATCGACATTAACTAGACTACACGGGTTGCTTGCACCCAATGCCGGTTGTGTCGTGGTTCTCCTAGGTCAATCAAATTAGTCCACTAGCCAATTGATCATGTATGTTCATAATGTATGACACGATTAAATAAAATCTAGGATATTCCGTTCCCAATGGATGTGTCCATTCATAATCGTTAGTGCGATACGATCCCACTAAGACTCATGAATGCGACATGGTGGTATGGGACACCATGTCCAAGCTGTTGGCCTATGCTGGGGTGACGAGCCTCCCCGTAGTGACCAGTGAGCAACTAAGACTCATGAGCCGGACATGTTAATATGGGACACCGTATCCGAGCTGTCGGCCTATGCTGGGGTGACGTGTCTCTCCATAGTGACTAGTGAGCACTGATGAAGGTGATAGACCATTGTTCGCACGACCCCTATCAAATTACTAAGTTGATGGTTTCGTGTCAGATTACCATTCGAATGACTCGGGCGTGAATGAAATTGGGTGACGAATCCTTTCCTTTATGTATTTTTAGTTTTATGTGACAAGCCCACACCTCGGAACTGAGTGATCATATTCGATTTGGGTGACGACCCATACCGAGTTGATCCTCATATATTTAGGTATCATACCGTACCTTTGAAATTGTTGATTTGTGAGATAAACAAGTGACACCTAAATTTGGATAAATGGACACTAGTAAGGAGTTGCTACGTGCGGCAACGAGCCACGTGATTCGGATAAGGACTTGTGATATAACGTCGGTATCCTAACTTCGCCAATATGCTGGATGAATGGAACTTAATGATTACTCGGCTAACATGATCATTCATCGCATCATATTAGTTTAGAATGTGGTGAAACAAGCGTTGAAGTCGCATATTGAGAAAGTGTTGTCATTTGTGAATCAGGTGGTCGAAGTTGCATATGATGAAGTGTTGTTTGGAAAGGACATGCATCATGTCATATCTTCATATGTACATTTAAAAAGAGTATTTATAAATTGTTTAATTTTTTATTTATTGTTAACTACGCTGATTGTGTCAATAACATGTGTAACTTAGAACTAATGAAACCACTGAGTTAGCTACACTCCCACCTGGGACGTTGTTTTAAAACACTAACCAGTAGTATCATTGATGCAGGTACTAGTGAAACCTCAGACAGGTAGGCTTATATCGGGTTGTGCCAACGCCGTTATGTTTTGAAAAATTGGGTGTAAACTGAAAGCTTTACATTTTAATTATCTTGGGTATGTATATCGTGGCTTGTAGAACCCCCATTTTAGGCAATCACCACTATTAGGATTGTATTTTTGACTCTTAGCCTTATATTTCTGAATCTTTTATTATCTCTATCTCGTTTTGGATCCGCTAAGTGAATTGCGCAACTCTAATTATCTGTGTGTGAAATGAATTTGAATCTGAATGAGGATACACGTGCATTTTATTAAGTTAACTCCTGGGAACTCGGGACCGAAGTCTATGTACTCAGGTGCGAATTTTCGAGGCGTTACAATCTACCCAAGTTCTTAGCCGAGAATATCGGAAGATCCTCGTGACATATATGAGATCCGAATAAAATACCCTCTACTCCATCGCCCCTTCTCACCTATAAATAGGAGCACTTTTAGTGGTGAAAGGTACACACAACCTCCAGCTTAAAACCCCGCTTATGACCAGACCCATATTCCCTATTTGACTTACGCATTGAAGGGTCTCATGTATCATTGTGCAAGTACTCTAAACTCCAGAGAAGCTAACCAGATTTCTACATCAACAGACCACACTACTGGAAAATAGTGGTCATTGAATGCCCACCATTAAAAACTTTATAGGGCCCACCTTAATGTTTATTTCCCATCATCTTATTGATAAGGTGACATAGACCAAGATGAAGGAAAACAAATATTAGATTGATCCAAAGTTTTTGTGGTCCCCAGGGAGTTTTTAATAGCATGCATTCAGTCATGTACTAAAATGAGTAGACAAAATAGATGGACAACATGGATACATAACACATACATCAGAGTAGGTCTATTTCATCATTATTTAGATTTATTTTTTTTTATCTTGTTAGTACACCCACGGTCGGTTCACACTTCACTGTTAGCCACCCCCTCTGAGGAATCATTATTTGGATTTCGCTAAGGATGTGGCTTGCTGGGTGAACCAAACTCCACATGCCTAGGGCCCACCGTGATGTTTATTAAAAATCCTCCGTATCCATTCATTTATCAGACCATGTTACGAGTAGCCCAAAAATAATCTTAAGTGAGCCACATGGAAGAAAATAATGGAGATCAAATTCCCACCATTAAAATCTTTTCAAGCCTCAATGTGATAATTATATTCTATCCAAATGGGTTATTGGATCATTCCTACCCATGAGATTTTATGGAGAAACAGGTAGACAAATAGATATTCCAAAAGAAAAAATGTGGGTCATCACTATTTCAACGGTGGAGATTCAATACTACTATTTCAAGGAGTGTGGCCTATTAGAGTGTTAGGTCTGCCTCATATTTGAACTATTTACCTTGAAACAGTGTTATTACAGTCCATATGCCTAATGAAGTATAAACTCTCTATACGAGACAATCCTGACCCTTCATATCAGGACAACGAATAACTAACAAAGAAAAGAGATAGTGGTAGGGACAACATTCAACTGAAAAGGGGACGGAGATTTGGTGGGTACGATCTTTGAATTAAGGCTTGTCAGATCAACGGTCTGGATCACTCAACCATGCTCCCTACTTGTATATCCAGAAGAGGAGAGATTGTATGGACCACATTAAATCTGGAAAAAGACATTTTAGGGAGGTGTCAAAATATAAGACGTCAACATCCACGGACACAGGTGTTCTCGCATTCAAAAACATACATTGAATCTGATGTCTATGTTTTAAAAGATTGATGGACATGGACTTCCACGTGGGACACCCCTGTCCACCCATCCAAACCACCCCTAATGGACGGTCCAGATAAAGAGTTCATTCCTTGTTAATCATATTTAAATTAGATGGGCCACACCATCACCAACGTTCATTTAATTAGCTAGTCTGATGGTCCATATCTGCTTCTAGAGGACCCCACATGGATCGCCCAAAATGTTAGTTTTTCAGTCGTTGGGACATCGTAAAAGAATGTTCAACGGCTCAGATTCAAGGGGACGAGTCCATGCATCAACGGTGTGGATTCTCTTACCTATGATTAAGAACATGGTCTATCCAATGGCCTGTAAATGATCCGTAGATAATCGAATACACCTTTTCTGTTAATTGCCTTACACGTGTAACTTCATAGCATGCGTGTGTAAGATCCAGACATCTCATCCGACGGATCCCACCATGTGTCAGAAAATGGATTGACCTGGTCAACTGATGGGATACCCATGATCAATGGATGGGCCCACATTGAATTTGGATCAAAAACAGATTGATCTGATCAGGACGGATCTACCTAATGGACGGTTCAGATACTTAAGGATCGCCCCACAAGCTGGTTAGATTTAACACACGTGCAACTCATCTCCACGTGCTAGGCGACAGGAACCATCAAAGAAAAACGTGGACTAACCACCACCACATCCAAAAGACAAAAGGCGATCCGCCACGTGTCAAGCTTCTAGACTAACACGTAGTGAAAAGGACGTGGGCCACACTACCCTTTCATGCTCCAGCCGTACTGGCACACTACCCAACACGTGAGGTGCCACGTAAGCAAATGCCTCATTCATTATCGATGAAAGACAGGTCATGCCGAAGGAGCACATGCCAGTCAGTTGCTGGAGATGATACCGTAGATCCGAAAGCACCGTGATTTCTGTAGAGCTATCTCGTATACTCTACATCAGATGTTGAAGTATCAATCAGAACCATCCATCTAGATGAAAACCCTATCGATGGAAAATTGTTATAAATAGAAACGGTAGTTCATAATAGTCAGATTTAAGTACACTACTGGGCCATCTATGATCGGATCAAACATTTTAACGGTCCCGATTGACACATCCTGCTACCAGTTGTCATATATAGAGATGGATCTACCACAATCCGGTACTTCCGTCTCCACCGTACCATCACTCCACTAGTTGCGTTTCTTAACCGTAGGGGTAGGGCCCATGTCCCACGTGACTTGTCACCAGAAAGGGCTCGGGCCCAGCACGTGCTCTCACGTGCGAAGGCAGACGGGCTGGATGATTCCCAGGGGAAGAAAATACGAATACTGAGGTTCACTCGCTCAAGTGAAATTTTAATGTCTATCCGCTCTGTACATGGAAAAATGAAACTATATACGAGATCTGAACTGTTCATCAGATCCTACAGCCTAAGTTCACATCATTTATCTAAATTCAGAGTCATATGATTGTAATGTATGCTGAAATCAAACATAAAATATAGACCGTCCATAACTTTCTCTTCCAAGTTATTTGATTTTTTACACTTGTGTCGCACTGATGATCAAATCATCTTGATCATGGCATCATAGAATCAATGGTCAATCGTTGGGCCACGTTTGAATCATCTTTACGCAAGAGGCAAGTACACTTTCAAGTTGCCCTATGCTTAATCTCGAGTATCACGGACGGGGATAGGGAATTTGGGATACTATACTACTCCCACCAGGACCAGCTAGAGACGGACGGTCCTGTCTAAGGCTCTGTGGGGGTCCACCATGATATATGCATTTTATCCAATCCGTCCATCTTTTTTGAAAGATAATTCTAAGTAATGAGCCCCAAAAAGAGGAAGATGTAAGGCTCGAGTGGACCACACTATAGGAAGCAGTGGTGATAATGACCCCACCGTTGAAACCTTCCTAGGGCCCACCCTGATGTTTACTTGTCGTCAAACCTATTCATAAGGTCACATCAACCGGGATGAAAGGAAAACATAAATATCATCGCATGCATTCAATCATCACTATTTCTTGTAGTGTGGCCTATGTGATTATTCGACCTGCATGTTTTTTTTTTTTAATTTTTTTAATTATTAATTTCATCTCCTTTAAAGCAATCCTAAAAGTCTTTTTATCCAAAATTACCAACCTGCCTTTTATTTCCTCCCCGTATATCATTTTTCTTAAGCACCTTATAATAGGGTGTTTGGTTTTCTAATTTACCGTGAAATGCTAAGTAAAAGAGTCATCATTATCACTTCAAGATATTTGTTTAAACTAAGCCATCATTTAGATGCCTGTAATATTTTTAGTTATAAACATATTATATTTGAGAAGAATTTAAGTGTAATTAGTTTACATAGTAGTACATTTGGCTTTTAAGAAGTAACCTATTTACAAGTAAATAGACCGTGTTTGGATAATGTGGAAAGTGTTTACTATGAATAAAGTACTTATTCATATCATAGGGCTTAGGCGGTGAACCTTTCCAAAATCTGCAAATCACATAAGATGGACTTTAAATTTATTTATTTATTTATTTATTTTTTGACCCTAAGAGAGTATTAAAGCATACACACACTAGACATATTAGATGTCTTCCCCCATCCCAGTGGGCCACAAATGCAATCTAAGGGTATGTTTGGTCTATGGGATTAAATGGTATATTGAATTGTATTAGATGAGATTAACACCATTATTGGACAATGATTGCATGTCTTGAAATTCCATGGTATTTTGGCCATCCAATCCCATGTTTAGGATGAAATTCTTGCTATGAGAAAAACACTGGATTAAGCAAAATTATATTTGGTAGACCATGAAATTTTAATCAACGAACCAAATTCACAATGGTTGCCTGCCACTTGTACACATATGTAATCAGAATGTCACATGTAAAGGGTGTGTATGGATGAACGACATGGATAAACACATGTATTAATGTGGGGCCCACATGTATAGTGGATTTTAAAATCCACTGAAATCCCACATGTAAACACCCCACCCAGGCTAGCAACTTAACAAGGCATGGATGATCCTTAGGAACTGAACCTGAACCCCGCACCCTACCTAAAATCGCAACCATTTCCCTAAACCTGATCCAAGCCTTGGTCGAACCCGAGCCATCCCATTACCCCAAACCCCAACTTAACTCAAGACCATCACCCAAGTCAGAGTATACTTAAACCTTCACCTACAATCAATCCATTTTTTGAGCCACTTTCGGGTTACAATCGAGCCAGTTTCGAGCCATTTTTGAGCTTAATATCCAAGACGGGCTTTGGGCTACTCTCAGGGCTCGAATAAAGGTTCACCGACCAAACTGCGGAAGTAACCGTACCTGGGCAGTAATAGGATTACCGCCCCCTCTCGAAAAATGTACACGGAACCAGATGGTTGAGCTTTGGACCAGAATAGTTAGAGGCGGTAATCTGATTACAGCCTCCTCTTGACAAATGTGCCTGGAGCTCCAGCTGTTTCTGTCATTGAAAGTCAATTATACTGATCTATTTGACCCCAAAATTCACCCTATTTACCATTTTGCTAAGCCTTTTAACCTATAAGAAAGTGCTACGTGATATTTCCCTTCCCTCCGCCAATCGTATGCTGCCGCATCAGCATTTACCCTCCATAATCCCTAGAATTACCATAAAATTATCCCAAAAGGCTATAAATACCCCACTCATCTCCTCATTTCAAACCAACCACTACTAAGTAAGCCTCCACCAAGAAAAGGAGGGGGGGGGAGAGAGAGAGAGAGAGAGAGAGAGAGAGAGAGAGCTTGAGTTCTTAAGCTCCCATCCTTTTAGCCCCCTCTAGCCCAACCATCTCTTAGCCTTTCAGTCCTATTTAGGTCAATCATCCCAACTATGGTGCACCCAAACATGAAAGTCATTTCAAGTGGAAGCCAAAGATCATTCAATCATCACTGACATTCATATTTTATCACATTGCATCATTACTTCCCTTCATAACCCCCCTGCTTTTTTAGATTGCCATCGAACGTATGCTTTGTGACTTGCAGAAACTTCGAATCCTGTCACATCAGAAACTTATGGCAGCCTAGTCCTCTCACATAACATCCTACGATCTCCTCATCTATTCTAAACATCTTTGCTCCTCTAGACATTATCTGGACGTATGCTCTGTGGCTTGCCAAAATTTCAAACCTTGTTATATTAGAAATCTAAGTCTGCATAGTCCCATTTTAATGCTTGACATCTTATCATCTTATCCCTTAAGACTATCTTACCACACGAAGTAGAGATTGTGCATCCGTACGGGCAGAGAGGGTGCCTAATACCTTCCATCTTTTTAACCGAGGTCCCTTACTCAGAATCTCAAATCGCAGATCAAGAGTCAACTTAAAGTACAAGAGTCTCTAGATTCTCTAGCTTTTGCATATTCTGTAGGTTCTGGCCGATTGCAGGATTTTGAGTTAATTGACTAATGGCGACTTGAAGTCTACTGTCTCATCAATCCAAATCAGCCCAATCAACCCCACCACAAACATAAAATCAGCGTGGGCACCGATTTCCAGCGTTCATGACCAAATGCAATTCTATGGGACCAAATGCAATTCCATCCCACCTAATCCCAACCTTCCCAAATGCCCGAAAGAATTTGCACAGGACCAAATGCAATTCCATCCCACCTAATTCCAATTAATACCATGCACCAAATGCCCCCTAAAAGTTTTTAATGCTAGACGTCCCAGCTTTTCCACGTGTGGTCCATTTGATAATGGATGAGCTTTTTGTTTTTTGTTTTTTTTTTTTTTTTTTGGGGGGGGGGGGGGGGGGAGAGCATTAAGGGAAGAATATAATGGATAGATTGGATATACCATATACATTACGATAAGCCCCACATATCATGAGTGTATATTAACCATTGTGTTCTAACATGTATGATGCCTTTTTTTTTTTTTTTTTTCCCCTATAAAGACTTTACCTATAATTTGAAACATGACTTTTTACTAGGCTTCATATTACAACTATTTACAACTTGTAAATCCCTTATAGGCAAATACATGCATCCAAACAGCCCCTGTAATCAGATTACCTGTAATCCCTTTATAACTTAAGGACTTTACAAGCATCCAAACGATCCCTAAGAATTAGGGTTTGCCTATTGAAAGTCAAATACATAAAAAACAAATAAAAAATTATACTTATTATATATTTTTATCTTATAAAATTATTATTTTTACAGTGATGTTGGGATAAAACAAATAAAGTAGTAAACTCATCATTACAATTAAATGTAAGTGATATCATCACATGGTTAGTGGAGTAATTAGGTATAATTCATTTCTAAGTATTCGTTGTTGTAATTGGAAAGTTAAACACACCTTAAGGGCCTGTTTGTTTTCATGTTGTTTGGTGAAACACCTGTGAAATGGGTCATAATGACCACTTCCCCCGTTTGAACAACGGAAAGACGGCGTGCATTGGGAAGAAGGGAAATCCCATTTCGAACAGATGGGGATTCGCTGGAAAATCTCGGAGATTCGGCGCATGTCTCGGAGACATGACGCACTGTCTCTGTGGTCCGCGAGAGCATCGATACAAACGTGCTGCCTCGTCTATATATTGGTGGAAAATCTCAAATGGAAATACGTCTCCCGCAAACCTCCCTCGCATGTACGTATTCCAGCAAATTTTCTTCCTCCGACTTTATCTTCTTCCTGTTATCTTCTCCCTCGCAGACCGCGCAGTTGCAACCGTGCCGGACTTATCTTATTCCTCTTGCCAGGTTCACTTCTGAGCATTTCGCCTGTCGTGCTTCCAAGGAACCTGGCTGGTCGCGAGGCAGAGACGTCCGGCACCGACCACCTCAGTCCGAACCTCTCCACCGCAGACTCAGGTACGTGGTGTGAGAAGCTATCACCTACTATCCACCTTAGTCCGAACCTCTCCACCGCAAACTCATTTTACCCCAAGATTAGTGGAAGATCTAGGTCTCAAGTGGACCACACCGCTTGAAGTAGTGGTGATAAACCCATCACCGTTGAAACCTTTTTAGGTCCCACAATGATGTTTTGCCTCCATCCAACTTATTTATAAAGTTACATTTACCTGGATGAAGAGAAAACAAAAATATCAGCTGAGTCCATGACCTCTGTGGCCCGCAAGAGGTTTTCAATGGCAAGAGTTTAATCCCCATTGTGTAGTACACATGAGCTCTGGATCTGCATTTTTTGGGCTTAATACCCTAAAATGGATGGACGATGTGGAAGACAGGCCACTCAAAGCTTCTACCCGTTCCCAAAAGGAGATGGGCCATTGCAGGGGGAAGGGATTGCCTACTCCCCCTGCCAGCAGGCAATGGCAAGGGGTCGGTGCTTTGTGGGCCCCACTATGATGTATGTGTTTCATCCATGCCGTCCATCTATTTTTCTAGATCATTTAATGGTATAATACCAAAATTGATGTATATCCCAATCTAAAATGGACCATGTTACATGAAATAGTGTTGAATGAGCATCGACCATTATAAACCTTTTGGGGCCATAAAAGTTTTGAATCAAGTTGATCTTTGTTTTTTCCCTTCATCTGGGCCTATATGACCTAATCAACAGATTGGATGTCAAGTAAACAGTACAGTGGGCCTTAGGAGAATTTTAATGGTGGATACCAATCACTATTGTTTTCCTTTGGTGTGGTCCACCTAATATTTATATCACTCTCATTTTTGGGATCAAGCCCTAAAATGATATGTAAATATGGGTGAACTAAATGGATGAGACATATACATCACGGTGGGGCCCACGGAGCACCGACCACCAGCCACAGTAATGCACACCCTTTCTCTACTCTAGAGTGACTTGATGCGCCCTGTCCCCCAACCGAGCGGATTACTGTCCAGGTAGATGTTATGTGGGGCCTACTGTGATGTTTGGGTTTTATCTACGCTGTCCATTTTTTAAGATTTAAATCTTAAGTCGACCACACCATATGAAATAGTGGTGGTATTGGTACTCAAAGCCTTCCTAGCCGTAGTGTTTATTGCAATTCTACTTATTCACAACTCACAAGTTATATGGTAAGGAAAATAAAAACTTCTATTAACTTTATTCAAAACTTCTATTCCTAATAAATTTTTAATGTTGAAAGTTTAATTCCCACTGTGTGGTCCAATCAAGCTTGAATTTAATTCATTTTTTATTTCTTATCTTAAAAGGATCTAAAAAATAAATGTATTCTGCTTATTTTTACATAACTATTTAAAATTTTAACTTTGAGTTATACCTTTTTTTTTATATATAAATTTGTTGAGAAAGTATCTTTATTTTCTATGAGAAAGTGGGACTCAACTTAAGAGGAAAATTCAAACGAAGGTATAGATCATTATAATGTGGATCAATATCAACAAATTTTTCTAATTTTCTTAATGTACGGTTATTATCTTCTGTCTCATCTTATGCAAAGTTCTACGGAGTTTCTGAAATCTGATATATTATTAACTCAAGAAGAATATTCAGACGAAGGTATGGATCATTACGTAAAGGTCACAGCCAGTCGCTGTATGTGATCATTTCTATATTAATTAACGTTGATTAGTATTAGTTGATTTTACTAGGGTGATTAGGGATTTAATGGTCAACGTAACAAGTTTGACTTGTCTATGACTTCGTCTTGCTTCCGCCACATCGGTTCTTCTTGTGTATATTTTCAGGATGGAAATGCATTTTTTCTTGATTTCTGATGGATGATTTTTGGTGGATGACTTTTGAATGGCCTCGATCTCGAACAACTGTTCCTTGAGTCACGACCCTTTTTTTAAATCCAATGCATGGCATAGTTGGCCCACACTATGTGATCTGGCATCTATACATGTGGCAGTCATTTGGCATCTATACATATGGCATCTATACATGTGGCAGTCATCTGGGAATTCTTTATCTAGTGGAGCATGCCAAAAATGAGAGGAATATAGATCTCAGGTAGACCACACAACAGGAAAACATTATTGATTTGATGGAGGAAAAATACAAATATTGGCTTTAACTAAAACTATTTGTGGCCCACAAAAAGTATTTAATGGAGATCCACACCACTGTTCCCAGTGGTGTGCATCTGCTTAATTTTTGGAATCCCTTCACTATGGTGTTACCCAGGATAAACATAATCCCCTCCCTTCAAATAGTGGGTCCCATGTACAGGGGCCTACTGCTATAAAATCAAATTGATGTGGGATGATTATCTGACTTTTAAGATGGAGTATCAAATAACTGTCCATAAACTAATATATTAAGATGAGCAGATGGATTATAGTTAGCATGGTCAACAATACAGTTAGTCATCCACAAAAATTTTAATCATCCTAAAAAATTATCATGTCATCATTCTAATCAAATTCACATGCATCCTATATAGACAGAGGTAAATCACTATGGCTGAGAGTGACTGGACGGACGAAGAGTTGGAATTCTTTGCAGTAATATTGGCTGCAGGATCTGCTGCAATAGCAGCTAGAGAGTATTGTCGCACTTGCCTCTTTCGAAACCCTCCAAGGTCTGCTGATTATGACCGTGCCCATATTATCGACGGGTTATTTGGGCAAGGGACATTGATTGTGTTTCGCAACTAAGGATGAAAAAGACCATGTTCTTCCAGCTTTGTTCAATTTTACGAGATAAGGGTCTGTTGGCGGATGCGAAGCATATAAGTATGGAAGAATAGCTTGTCATGTTCCTCCATACATTAAGTCACGATGTCCGAAACCGAGTGATTGGACATCATTTTATAAGGTCAGGCGAAACAGTAAGCCGATACTTTAATCGAGTCTTGGATGCAGTCGTTTCTTTATATGGAGATTACGTTACACTCCATATTTGTGACCCTAAAGACTTTTTTAGAGTTGGATTGTACTAATATCTCATTGGAATCAGGATCTAAGTAACTTTAGGAGATAACATAAATATTAGTATATAAGAAGGATTAAGAAACTCACATAAGAAAACATCTCATGTTGAGACTTTATCTAATCGATGGAGTAGTCAATCAGATTAACCAAGATGAAGGACCTAAATGTCAACCCTAGGTGTGAAAATTAGTGCATCATGGTGATCCTCTTTTGGGTCGAGAGTGCAACACGCAAATGGTTCACAACATGAGGGTGTATGTGTGCCAGTAATATAAGCCCAAATGGTCTATCAACTTTGTGGTAATATGTCTAATTCGATCCTACAATATTAACACTATCTACCTCATCCCGTTTGGCTCACACAAGACTACAAACTCCTTTAGGTCGAAGACATTCTGTTTGGATACAAACACCACTCAAAATGATCCTCTAATGCATGAAGCGTACGTCGTGCCCTTAATTCTAGAAACTGATTTACATCTCTGGTCGCTGCCACTTTAATGAAGCACACAACTAGATACGCTCACCAATCCCTAAGGATTAGATTCACACATAGTTCAATGCCCCAAATGGATATCCTCAAAGCTCACTAGCTAAGAGGCGGGTTACCAGGTCAAGTAAATCATCTCCTTTTAATTATCTAACCACACTGCAACTGGCAATGATCCTTTAATATCTGGATGGGTGTAACCCATTAATTTTATCCAATGCCATTGGCCAGGATGGGTTTAGGAGTAAATAATCTACATGTGACTAAAACTGAAATTCACATGAATAATAGGTGTATTAGATATATGGTACAATCACCACTACAAAACATGACCCTTATTCAACAAGTTCTTTTAAAGGCACACTATATGGAAAGTGTCATAAAAGCCTTCAATCATTCATCCCCCCGTTTTTTTTTTTTTTTTTACAGCACTGGCCCACTGATAATTGTAGAGGACAAACAGCCAAGGGCCTATAGAGCCTATATATTGGGTGAGATTTCTAGCTTTGGCTCTAGCTGTACCATTAACAATGTAGAATTAAGAAGGTACTAGACATATGTGGGTCTATGTTATGAATTAATTTATTAAATCCAGCCCATTCATTAGATGTAATATATATAGGATATGCCTTAAATCTAATGTTCTAACATGCACTCACTCCATCCTTTTTATATATTATGGTACCAAAAAATCTAAGTGTCTAAAAAACCACATAACCCATCACATGGAATTCTAAAATGCAAATACATGGTCTATGCTACACTTCACATCCAGCTACTTGTGTTGGTTTGCTAGCATGAATGATGGACAGGAACAGCAAAAGAGGTGGGACTGTACTTCACCATCCGAGGCCCATGGTTTTGACAAAGATGTTGGAACACTGACAGCCACACACGATATGCCCCAAAAAACGGCCCAAATAGGTCCATTAAAAGGAGTTTTTTTCTTCTCCAACTAGAGGCGGCAATCAAGGTCGACAGTGTATCCTTCAACGATTTTAATGGTAGAATCCAACAAAAATAAACCTATGTAACCATTACATGGGTGGAAAAATTATCGACCACTTATAATAATATGGGATTTTATTTCAACTATGATATTATTAGGCTTACTTTGTAGGCCATATGATGCTTGAAATTACCTTATATTTTAATAAGGTTATCATCCATTGCGCTTGGTAATATGATTTGTTGTATATGTTGTACACTAATTTTATATTAGAATATTTGAAACAATCTATTGCATCAAATTTATCATCGTGTGATAATAATTTAAGGAATTTCTAAAGCTAAAATCTAGGTTGGGAGCCAAACATATTTTTTGCAATATGGGATTTTGAAAATTCAACCTGTAAAAGAATTAAGTATTTAAATTAAAGCCATATGAAATGACCCTTAAACTAATTGTGCAAATTAATGTGGGAATTTTAGGGCTTGGTTAGATTTGAGTGAAGTTGTGTTGTGATTAAGCAATCCAGGGCATGCTATCTGGGTTAGTTGGTCATGAATAGATTATTGTTGACTAGTTATTTCATGCCTTATTTGTTGAACACCTTGGAACATGGACAAAATAAATTATAACAGGTCTAAGAAACTTTAAAATTAGTTAGTGGACCATTCAAACATGTGCATGTATACATTTGACTTGTGTGTACATTACCACATGTGCAAGCAATTTGCAATGTTAATTTGAAGATAGATAGTGGCACATGCACGTTTGGAATGATTGAACTTGGACGCTAGCACATTTATTATGTCGTAACGTGTCATTCATGTGCACAGATTAGTGCGATATTCATCTTGCATCGTAGTCATAAAATGTCATTGAAAAGTAGTTTCACCTCTCCACTAAAGACAAGAAATCTACGGTCTAACAATCATATATTTATGATTATTTGTACAAAAGTACATTGGTTTCATTCATATAGAGTTTGACAAATCATGGACATATACAATTTCTCCAACTACAAGCTTTGACAGAATTTAATTTGCCCAAATCCAAACAACTCTCAACTAGAATTTTAGACGAAATCTTGTCTAAGAAGGAAAAGTACATCTTATATGGAATGGATGTGAACTTTCAATAAAAGTCTTATCTATGAGACAAATTATTCATTGGACAGCGTGAACCCATTTAAGAGATGGACATAATTCACAAGTGTCAACATCAGATCAAGTTGAGCACCCGTAAGTGGTGAAATCCCACTACAATATGAGTGTGTAGGTGTGTGGGTGTGGGAAAAAAAAAAGAGATGTTAAAAAAATAAATAAGGTTTAATGTAAGTACTGGAATGTGTTGGGATGCATGTACAAATGGAGTGTTTGATGCCTGAACTGAATGCCCATTTAAAAAGAAAAAAATAATAATAAAATGTTGAAAGTGTGTTTGGAGACACGATGCACTTTCACATACCTTTTTTGATCCTCTACTCATCGATATAAGAATGGAAAAGCCCACTCACAAAAAAACCAATTTGGAAAGTCAATATCCAAGCGATATGAGTCATCCACTAAATTTCCAAGTCAGTAAAAAACTCGGTGTAGACCATCACTCATGCTCATTAAGAGTCGTTGAGTTGACTCGTCAGCTCTATCAACTTGACACGACTCGGTCTTTCTTTAAAAGGTGAGATTCGGCCATGTCACCTCAGAAAGAGTGCTCTGTGTTGTTATCAAACTCCCATGCATTATTTTTTTAAAACTAATTTTCCGTTCTTTATTTATGCAAGATTGGTAATTTTGTTAATTACTTTAAATACTTCTTAACTTATTTAACATTGAGTTTCTTGACTCTAGTCGAGTCAATTCAAGTCTTCGACTTAACCCAACCGGCTAGATATCAAATCGAGTTAAGTTTTTTAGGTTTTGAACTATGGTCCAAAAACGTCCTTGAGCTATTGTGGAAATAAAAAGAATAAAAAAAAAAAAATCATAAAATGAAATAGTATCACTTATGTTGTAATGTAAGTATGGGCATCCCATATTTAGATTGATTGATCCCTCCCGTTATGGAAACGGATTGGCTAGTAACCCTGCCACTATCCAATGGCTAGTGGTTGGTGCTATGCGGGCGCCACCATGATGTATGCGTTTCATCCATGTTATTCACATCATTTTACGATACGAGCCCAAAAATGAGGTAGATCTAAATCTCAAGTGGACCACACAGTATTGATTGACCATTAAAAACTTCTTATGGAGACCACAAAAGTTTTGGATCAAGCTGATATTTGTTTTTCCCTTCATCTGTATGACCTAATCAACATATTGGATGTCAAATAAACATTACACTGGGCCTTAGGAGGTTTTTAATGTTGGACATTTAATCACTGTTGTTTTTCTATGGTGTGCTCTATCTTAGATTTAGATCTGCTTTTTATTTTTTATTTTACACATGCGCTCATACTCCACAGTAGGATTTCATAATAATGGATACTCAACCTATGACCTTGTGTTGAAACTCCTGTGAGTCTTACCACTAATGGGTAATGTGGTTCATTGAGATTTAGAACTGTCTTATTATTTAGATCAAGCCTTAAAATGATATGTAAAAATGGAAGATTGGCAGGATAAAACACGTACATCGTGGTGGGCCCACAGAGCACCCACCACTGACAACCTAACCAGTGGCAGCGTCACTAGCCAAACTGCATCCTCCTTATATTGCCACGGCATAAAATTCACTTTCATTCATGTGATCCTAGCCATTCAATCAAGTACCTCTAAATGGATAGTACAGAATTAAAGAAATCAGTATACCATGTATATTTTGCAAAGATGTAGTCTTTAGTTGAATAAATTCCTTCATATATTTCATTTTTTTTTTTTTTTCCAAGGGTGGATCATATAGAAACTGATGGTACCTCTTCAATTGTGTAGATGTTAGTCCCTCATCAATTAAAAAATTACACTAATATGATAGCACTACCCATTTGAAGTTTTCTTTTAAATTTGGACCACTGACATTTTAACATCAACCACCCATTTAACAGAAATTAATTTGGATAGTTAGGATTGCTTGATCAGTGCCCCATCCACGGTGGGTCCCACAAGTTAATGGTTGGAAGAGTTACATATCACTGCCAGACGTGAGAGTCACGAGTCACTGCTATTTTCGAGAGACGCGGATTGCCAGAGCCTCCGACAAATCCACTGCGTCCATCAGTTTTGAAAGGCCAAGATGGGACAGGACTCTAAAAATCAGGTGGGCCCTATCAAACGAGATAGTGAGAACAGAAACGTCCACCGTTGAAACCTTCCAGGAGCTGACCATGACATTTATATAAAATCCAAACCGTTCATAAGGTTACTACCACTTAGATAAACTATAGCCACAAATATCATTCTGATAAAAAAACTTCTATAGCCTCACCAAAGTTTCCAACGGTGGTTGTTCAATCCCCACTGTTTCGTGTGGTATGAACCACATGAGTTTTGGATATGCCTGATTTTTAGTTTCTTGTCTTATCATGGTCTTGAAAAACTGATGGACGGAGTGGATTTGTCACGGGCGTACACGTGGGCCTCACACAGTTTCCGACAACAGGAGCACGAGACTATCGCTGTGCACGGGCACGGGCACACCGCATCTCACGTGGGTGCAAGATTAGCGCAGTCTGTCACTTCTTACAAAGAAAGGGCAAACTCGTCAATATGTTAAGAAGGGGAGTAATTTGATACTCCGCTGCGCGTGACACCTGATACACAGGCACTTTAGAAATGGCATACTTGTCATGTACTAACCCAAACTAAATGGGATAAATTGTCGAAATCAACTGAATTTAAGTTACAGAATAAAAACTCAGGTGGGTTAAATAATCCTAACCTTTGATTGATGGACACATTTTTTTTAAAATAAAACCGTTCATGACTAAGTGGTTAAATAAATGTCCAAAAATCCAATATTTCAATAGAAAATAACTTCAATTTATTTTCATGATACATATAAACTGGTGCCCATAATTTGGACGGTTTAGGTGGAATTATCTATATACCACGTAAGCAGTTTCTAAGTGCCTGAGTATCATCCATCACACCCGCCGGAGTATCAAAGTATTTCTCACGTTGGGAAGGGGCAATTCCGACAATTTGAGCCGATTTAGGTGCAGGCCGCAGTTAAAGGACGTATCCATCCCCGTCCAAGGCACCGCTAGATGACGTTATAACGGCCGTCAACGCCCTTCCGTTACTCCGAACGCAACATCGGCGGGACGACCTCACGCGAGACGGACGCCACGTGGCAATGAATGTCAGGGGATGGAGCGCACGTGACCTGCACCACCTCCTCGCTCACGTGCACTTGCCACGTCACACTTCAAATTGGGCCCGGCAGGTCATTATGACGTAGACGTTGGCAGGATCAAGCATCACATGCCGACCCCCCTCTCAAAACCACCTACCCACTCCAAAACCGCCTTACCAATCCCAAACCACCATTCAAAACCACCTCCCCTCCCCAATCCCGGTTTCAACCCTCCCCTTTTGTGGGGCCCACCACTCTACACCCTGAGTTGGCCACGTGATATGGGAGGCGACGATGCGGTAGGCAGACATTTCTAATCACGTGACGCCGTGCTGCTTCCACGGAATAACTGACACGTGTCCCCCACAACAGATTAAAATAGACCCCTATATTAAATGGGATATTATCTCATAATAGCTACTCAGTACGCTGCAAGAGTATGATTTACCGTAACCATGCACCGCCGCTCCCCAAACCTCATACATGTAACATAATCTCCACCGTCCAAATTATACGGCCCAAAATTTTAAAATGCCTTTCAGACAGATCAGTGCCCTTAAAATGAACGGTTCAAATTGAAAAATCTCAACCGTCCAAATTCAACAAACCGTCAACCAATAAATCTGAGCTTTGTTTCTGACTATACTGACTGTGGTCCATGATTATACGGTTTGGATTGGTACACGTTTCTGACACGTGCAGACACGTGTAGATGGTCAGATATTGTTATCATTATCGTGAACTCCAAGCTAGGGGTGAAGATTATTTACTGATCCCTAAACGGATACCTTAAAAAGGGAATGTCCATGTTCCATAGGAAGCTGTGTAGAAAAACCCTAGCTTAAAAAAAAAAAAAAAAAAGCCCTGATTTAGATTAGGGTTTAATCACATAGACTGTCATAGGGTGTGTTCATGAACGTGGTGTGCTTTTTGTATGTATTGGAATCTTTAGCTTTTGGTTATTTTAAGAGTACTTATTTTATAATCAGACTGTGTAAGGCACTTGATACACAGGCACTTAGAAATGGTACATGTGGCACGTATTAACTCAAATTAAACCGAATAAACTGCGGAATGTCGCGGAGTTAGGTTCTAAAAATTAAGTCCAAGTTAAACTGTCCAATAAATTTCAGCAATTTAATTTGCTAAATAAGAGTAGATTATAGATCCTTGCTCTTGCTTGGGTGGTAGACTCTCAAGAGTTTCCACACCCAGTTAGGGGTTCGAGTATCCATAGGTGGTGAAAGTCTACTTTTGCGAGAGTCTGTGAAGGTGTGTGTGCGTGTGTAAAAAAAGGAGTAGATTTTGGTTCATGATGCATCTAAATTATGTAATGATACTTGTAATTTAGATGATTTATTTCACAAGCTAGTAGGATATTGGTGTTGGTGTTTTTTTTTTTTTAATTTCTTTTTTTACACAGGCTCTTATACCACAGTGGGATTTCATTGCAATGGATTATCAATTCACTTAAGCTACCATGGGATTTCATTGCGATGGATTCTCAATCTCATGACCTCCTCTTAAAACTCTTGTGAGTCTACTATCAAGGTATAAGTATGTTTCGCTCATACTACTAAGGCTTGCCTAGCTTTGTTATTATTATTATTTTTTTTTTTTGTGATTTTAATTCTAAAAAGTATTGTTTTGGGCTTTAAGAATATTTTGTTAGCTATTTAATTAATTAATTTAAGAAATATAATTTTTCAAATATGTGCTTTTAGCAGCAAAACCTCACCAATGGTTTTCTAAAGTTGTGCTATCAGCTTGCCAAAAACCACTCATTAAATTAAATCTCTCTCTGACTCTTTTATTGAAAGGTCCACACGCGTAGGTCCAAGGTCAAATTCATCCATTGGTTGGTCCAAACTTGTTTTCTCTAAAATTAATAGGTCCGCTGTGAAAGTGGGCCCCAACATTGAAAACAGGTGCATGAGTTAAAAATCTTTACCAATTATTCCAATGTTGTACATTTGTTTTACAAATTGCGGCTCACCTGATCAGTCGATCAACCTAATTCTTGAACTTAGACACTACTTTATTAATGCCTTTCTACCGGATAGGTTGAACTTTAATCTTCAACTGTAATATCATGAGATTTATCTATGCGACATTCACTTCATCCATTCATTTAGTCGCATCGCTGTAGATATAAGATTTAATTGAGCAATGCCGTAAATAACACTCGAGATTCACCCGTTGCCATTGAAACCTTTGGAAGTTGTTTTACTTATATATGGTCGCTAAATATATTATTTTCTACATAAGCAATTCTCAATATATATTTTTAAAAATTAATTTCTAAGTTACATAATGAAGATTTATTATTATTATTATTATTACTACAATCAATTTCTAAGTTGACTAATTAAGATTTATTATTATTGTTGTTGTTGTCTTTGTGATCATTGTTTTGGAACTATTTTGGTTTGAGATTATTGTGCTTTTGAAACGAGGCGTACACTAGTGTTGCATATGTAGCTCCCAAAGGTCAGCTTTTCTGTTGGCCCAACGGGCTGACGGGCTGTTGGTGGGCCCCACCTCTTGAGTTTTTGATCTAGTGGGGGCAGCCTCCTTTGGATGATTCTGATTATGGTGTGGTGTTTGGAGGTTTGGTAGGCCCACACACGTGTGTAAGGTAAACCGCCACCCCATGTGCCCACTCGGCACGTGTGTGAAATCCAAGTTGTTCGTTGGGTGGGTCCCAACAAGCAGATGCCCCTGCCGAAAACTCAGCCGTTTAAACGGGCTCCAGTGCTGGAAGCAAATGGACGGTTGAGGAAACCTGGCGAATTGGTGTCATAACTGCAGCTCAGCTGATCCGGAAGCGGATTACCTGTGCCCCTGTTGTTGGAAGCTGTGAGAGGCCCACAGAGATGCCCGTGACAAATCCACTCCGTCCATCAGTTTTTCAATACGACAGTATGACAGAAATAAAAAAAATCAGGAATATTGAAGAATCAGATGGGCCACGCCACTGAAATGTCCACTGTTAAAACTTTCTTGGAGCTGACCATGATGTTTATATGCCATCCAAACCGTTCGTAGGGTTATTACCACTCAGATAAATCGTAGACGCAAATATCATCATGATACAAAACTTCTGTGACCCCCAAAAATTTTCCAATGGCTGGCGCTCAATCCCTTCTATTTTGTGTCGTATGGCACATATGAGTTTTGGATCTGCCTGATTTTTATATTCACCACTTATTGTAGTCTTACAAAGCTGATGGACGGTTTGGATTTGTCACGTACATCTCTGTGGGCCCCACACAGTTTACGACAACATAGCGAACAGAGATATTCCTGTGCCCGCGGGCACAGGTAACCCGCTGCCAGCTGATCGGTGGTATACGTTATTTTATTTTATTTTTTTTCTGAAGGTGAAGGGCATCTTCAAGGTAGGACTCGTCTGATGTACGGCATGGATCTAGATGGATTCCCTTCCCTGGCACTCACGTGGGCTTAGAAAAAGCTCAACGGTGCTCTTATCCAGACGGATCATCAATCCAGACCGTTCATTTAGAGGGCACCATCGTGGATGGGCAATGCTGCATAATGTAAGGCTAAGATTGATGGACATGGTTGTTCCAATTGATGACTTGACTTGCAAATGGATTTCATCAATTGTTGGGCTAAGATTAGATCCCTACACGAACCGAGTTAGCTTAGTCAACTCGTTCGACTCAACTTGAAAAAGCTCGAGTCAACTCGGTTCAAAATTGGTTACTCAACTTGAAAAAGCTTGAATCAACTTGGTTCAAAATTGAGTTGAGCTGATTTTCGGAGCTCAAAAAATTTTAAGCTTCCAAGCCTGCATAGACTCGGATTGAACCTCAACTCAAATTGACTCGGATCGAATCAGTTTGGTTAAACAATTATTTTGATATTGAAGCTACTCACCAAGTATTTAATAAAATGACTCAACGAAGTATTGTTTTGGATGCATACATTGTCTGTAGGATCGTTTGATAGTGAGGAAAATATGGATACAAAACAAATCACTAAAAAAAAAAAACCTAAAACCTTTATTTTGATACCATCGGTGGAATACATGTAAATTACTATGGTTGTTTCGCATATAGTAAGAAATTGAAAGTGCACTCTGTGTTTAAGAAAATGTGACGGAAGCTTGAACTAGCCGAGCTGTTGACTAAACTGAGCCGGTCTAACAAGTCAGGCTCGAGTATCGAGCTGAACTGAGTTCAAGCTGCAGTCAGCAACTAGCCCAGCCGATTCGACTCAGTTCGACTCGTGTACAGCTTAAGCTAAGATTGCACCACTCCCACCCGAATGTGGGTCCCGCTTGTATAATCAATAAGAAAACGCCAAGCCTTGTACATGTTATTTCTTAATAATCTTGCGTGCAAGTGAAAGCATAGACGTGCAACTAAAACACCAGATTGCTTATACAGATATAGCGGGGGAGTGATCACGTACGTTGGAATTATCGTACGTTCGAGCTGTGGAAGGCCCACCCTTGATGGTACATTAAATCCAAACCGTGCATCTGGTGCAACTTCTTATATCTACCGTAGGATTCACAACTCGAGATTTTGCACACTACGTGCATCTTTCGACGTGTTACGTGGGACCCATGCAACCGTAATGCTGACCACTAGTCTGCTGCATCCCACCGTGGATGGACCGTGGTTGAAAGATCTGACAGCAGTCGTAACCATTTTTTATTTGTAGCCAACAATAGACATTCAATTGAAAAAGGTCCAAAGATGGGTGGTTAGGATCTTCCTATCGAGAGGATGTTTTGGAGCATGGTCCATCCATATGGGACGGAAGCGGATTGGCTGATGTACCACACACCAGCAACCTAGCTGATGTGTTAACGTCACCCAGTTTTGTGGGTCCCATCATGAGGTATGAGTTATATCTAAACCATTCATCCACTTGGTGAGCTCGTTGTAAGGCTTGAGCCGAAAAATAAATCAGATCCAAAAATCAAGTGGACCACACTGTAAAAAGCAGTGGAGGATTGAACACCTACCATTGAAACCCTTTTGGGGTCACAGAAATTTTATGATATTTGTTTTTTCTCTTCATCCAAGTCTATGTGACCTTATTAGCAGATTGGATGGAAATTAAACGTTACGGTGGGCCCTACGAATATTTTAACGGTGAGAATCATAGTCCCCACTTATATTTGTGGTGTGGTCCACTTGAGCCTCCTAAATTATTCAATTTCGGTAAAAGGATCTAAAATGATATCCAAAAATGGATGAACGGTGTAGATATGATAAATACATCATCTTGAGGCCCATGTAACTTCGATCTCCTTTGAACCGTTCATACAACTCGGAGCTCGAGGAGCGTCAGTGCTCTTCTTCGAACGACACGTGTCCACACCAGCTAGGTTGCTAGTGTGTGTACACCAGTCAATCCGCTTCCATATGGGACAACAGAACAACGGTATGGATTACCTAATCATATCGCCACTTGTCATAAAAGAAATCCTGTTGTATACTTTGCAAATACTCCGCATTGTACCTTATTCCCCTTAGAAAATAGGATTTCGTGTTGCGAGAGAAGTGTTGTTAAAGAAAATGGAGACAATGACACCATAAAAGCACATTTTCTTTAGAAATTTAAAGCAAACTCATGGATGAATGTAGGCCGTCGGATCACGATTTGATGGTGATAAAATGATGGGCCCCAATGCTAGAGGTGATGAATTTGTTGCCGTAGATCACAACATTTCTAAGAGAGGAATCATGAGGCTGATGACCCACGGCGACAGTCTACTCATATGTTTTATCTGACAGTTGTGTATTGTGTATACACTAATTCATTAGTATATGATCTCTGTGTCAGATCATTTCTCTATGGATAAAGCCATAGAGTAGAAAGAAGATTATACCATGAGAAAAACAATGATAGCCTTGGAGAGAGTGAAGGATGATAGGTAGATACTTAGAAAATTGGAAATTGCATGTATGGCATGTTTTGTAAAAATAATATTCATGCACACTCAATGCAAGCACTAGCAAGATATAAAAGAATAAGAAAAGACAAGATGTACAAAAATTCATATGATTAGATAATATATTTGCATACAAAGCAGTAATAGAATTGCACTATCTTTGTATGTGTTACATACACACACACACACACACACACACACAATGGAACATATAAGAGGCAGCTTATTCCAAACCCGGGAAAATTCATTGTATTTAAAATGAATTTTAAATAAAAATGTATTTCAAAAAAAAAAAAAAAAGACCCCCATTTCTTTTACTTGCAAAAATGTGTTTTTATTTTTAGCGGCTCTCTTGTCTCATATAAAAGATGAGTAATTAAGGAAATTTCCATATGTATAAGAAAGACATTTTACATGAGCTTAAGCCTATGTCATGTGCATTTGACTTAAGCATGTGAATTTGAACATACACGGGAGCTATCCCATTAGCCCTTACGTATGCCTTTGACCATGCATGCAAGCCAAGCCATGCCAAGCTGTGTGACGTGCACGCGCATTGACTCAAACACATAAGTTTTCTTACTTTATTTTTATTTATTTATTTCTTTTAATTTTCAATTTTCTTTTGATTTATGTTATTCAAATTTCTATCTAATGTTTTCAACACAACCTTCCAACAAAACTAAGCTTGAGAGTGTGAAAGGGGTCTTATGGTAAACAACCTACGCCGGAGGTGTATTCTCACGCTAGCTTATCACACCACTACCACAATGTGTTATACAAGTAACTCAAATTAAATTGTCCACATAATAGTTCGTAGCTTGTTGAATAAATTTTGCTTGTTTTAACTGAGTTGTAGACATTTTTTGGATGGTTAGAAATGAAACATATCCTATCACCGTATTTGAATAGACAAGTGTCCACGAATAAGAGGTAACAATTGTTCAATCAAAACCTGATCAAGGGTTCAAGTATCCATAGGTGGTGAAATCCCACTAAGGCGTGAGTGTGTGGGCTCTGGTGGTAGACTCTTAGGAGTTTCAACACCCGGTCAAGGGTTAGAGTATCCATAGGTGGTGAAATCCCACTAAGGCGTGAGTGTGTCGGTTGTGTGTGCGTGTGTTTTTTAAATAAATAAAAGCTTGCTTCGATAATGATAGATTGTGTTGGTGCTTTGTTTTTGGCAGTTGGAATGTAAGCGTGCTAAAATTGGATTTGCAGCTCAATTCAAACCAAACAATTATGACCCCAAGCATCGAGAAAGGCATACACGTAGTGTATGATCAAGATTTTATGAGATTGGCTGCCTATTCAACCACTCGCAACCACTCGCTCAATGTGTAAACAGGATCAAGTGATATTCAGATGGCAAGGTTCGTCCTCTTATGATGGGTTACACCTTTACCTTCTGTACAAAATGGTTTTTTTAATACATATAAAGAGAAATGAGAAATGGATGTATAATCGATCTAAATGATAGCTACAAAACACATCTTCTTGATGCAGAACTGAATCCATCATATGAGCGTAGATTGAAATTACTGCTAAGATTGGCATCTACTTAATTAACGTTACGAATTACACTATGGAATGTAAATAACAAGCTAAAAGTAAAGGATTACACTAAGGAATATAATTTACTTAGCAGAGAAAGTAAATGATTACACTAAGGAATGTAATTGATGATAATTGAAAGATAATATTTGGTTTTGATTAGGTTGGTATGAGAGGAAATCTTCTTCTTGCATTCCTCTTTTATTTATAGCTTTGCCTTGGCCATTTAAATTATTTTCACGTTCTGATGGTTACCATAACTGTTTCAGCACTACTTGACTTTTTAGATGCTTCCCGCATTCTAACAGTTATTGTAACCATTTAGCACTGCACAACCTTTTAGAGACTTCCTTACCACCTGCCTTAGTAACCACTGTAGGCCTCCTTGCTGACTCGACCTCATTTTGCTCAACCGCTCAATCAAGTTCCTAAATGACCATCTACTGATTGATTGACCACTTAATTGGTCATCGGCCACTTGATTTGCCTCCTGAATGGCTATCGGCCGCTTGATCGGCCTTTTGAAAAACTATCGACCGCTTGATTGACATCCTGAATGACTATCAGCCGCTTGGTTTGGTTTTGAATTCTTCTCAACTGTTCACTATCTTTTCATCTGTGATTCCGTAAAAAGTACTCTAAACATCCTTAGAGATCTTTGGCCTGCAATATCTTTCCCTTATCATAACATGTATCATTTTCAATTGAATTTTCCAAGAGCAATCGAAAATAAGTACAACAAGTTGGACAAATTTAATTCATTTAATTCAAGTTAAATGTATCATGCATACACTGCCCCCACTCCCTTCCCTTTATATGGTAGTAAGCTTGACTTTATATATTACAGGCGGGTGTTCTATTCCATAGTTTAAATACAAAAAACTTGACTACCCAAACCTCTAAGCATGTCCAGGTGACTTGAGAAGCCAAGCAAGTTTCTAAATAACTAATATGATATTATCTTAGTTTTAGTTTGACTAAGGGTATAAATTCATCTTTAAAATGTAGCATCTTGGTGGGAAGAGGTTAAAATTGGGCCCACTTTCTTTTACTTCATGTAATGCATGCAAAACGTGATACCTCCTCTTCGTAGGCATATTGGATACTGCCCCTGATTGTCCTCAGCTCTGCCCAGGTTGGGGCTTTGAGGGGCCCACCATGATGTATAGGTTTATCAATATTGTCCATCCATTTTGCCCCATCATTTTAGGATATAAGCCCAAAAATGAGGCATATCCAAGGCTCAAGTGGACCACTCAATGGGAATTAGATGCACACTATTAAAACTTTTTAGGGGCTGCAGAAGTTTTACAGGATCAACCTGATATTTACGTCTTGCCTTCATCCAGGTCTACATGACCTTATAAACAGGTTGGATGAAAAAAAAAAAAAAACAACAACAACAACAACAACATGGCAGACATCATCATCCCCGCTGCTTACCATGGTGTGGTCCACTTATCAATGTCAAACAACCACTTTCTCTAAAAGCTCGAGCCTATAGAAGATGTTGGATCGATGTGCATTGAATGACTTTAATAGTTCTAACAAAGACTTTGATTTAAGTTAGAACTTTAGTCTCCAAATTAGGTAGATAGGAGACTCAAGTGAGCCACAGCAAAGGAAATAATGAAAAGCACATCATTAACTACTGAGTGTTGTGACCGTCCGATTAAAATATGATTGTGCCCAATCCACTCATCAGAATTGACTTAGGACTTTTCTTCCGAGTTTATAAACTATGGTCCATTCTGACAAGTGGGGCCCACAGTCTGCTAATCCAAACCATTAGAATATTGGTCCCACTACAGATGGACCATTGAAGAGAATGGTTCATAATTGTAACGTAGCCAGTGGATGGTTAAGATGAAAGAAATCAACATTGATCCAAGTAAGAAAAGATCCCAAGATTTGCCAATCTATGAAATGTTTACAGACCATCCGACCAATCGTCAAGATTCCCAAACATGGCCCCATTTTTCGGCGTTGAAAACGTGTGTAGGTTATTACGTGTGACAATTGATTCAATGGAAGAAAAGAGGGCCTAAAACACGCAAGGATTTGTGGGGCCATCCATGTTTTAAATGTATATCCACGCCGTTCATCAGGTGAGAAATATTTCTTGAACCGTAAATAAAAAAGATCATCCTTATAAAAATCTCCTATGGACCACACCAAAAATATCACCGTAAATTTGCTCCTATAACCATTAAATTCATGCAGTGTGGCCCTCCAGATCATGTTTATCTCCTCACTTCATCCTGGTTTTACATCTGATTAACGGGTTTGATGAATGATACACACCATGGCAGCACCACACATAAACCTATGGCTGGCATCCCATCCCAATTGTTCTCTGTGGTGTGGTCCACTTGAATTGTGGATCTATCGGCCTAGAATCTAAGATTTAGAAAGTGATGGACGGATTAGATTTTACATCTGCATTGTGGCAGACACCAGAAAGCCTGGCTATTTGTGTTGTAAAGGATTCCCAATGAAGAAAAGACAGTCCTTCTAGAATGCATGAGATCATGTCTTGCGTGCATGCATTTTCTCTCAGAACAAATTCAATGAATGTAAAGCACGTGTGTGTATAAGGAAAACATCCAAAGTATACGAAGGAGAAGGAATTCGGATGATCTGAACCATGCATCATACAAGCGTTGCTGCTGATTGATTATTAGTAAAAAAGGAAAAGAAAACTATGATCAGACGATCCTAACCATTTAATTAATAAGGTTTTTATTGCTGAAAGTGACCCTTTACACAACTGATTAAAAGGCTAGATTTATCTAAAGCATGTGATTTTTTTTACTATGGCCATTCGCAATTTGATCTACTCGTTGAACGGTTCCGATTTTGTCCATCTATGCCACGTGTGCTTCAATGGGATGGAAGGATGGTAGCTTGTAAAGGGTGCATATGTTTCGGTGGGGTGCGCCGGAGTTGGTATCAGGCATATCTGGGCCCACGTGATATATTCACCACACCCAACCCATCCACCCATCATATACGGACCTCATTTTACGGGACGCGGTTGGCTGCTACCCAACATCAGCTAGCTAGCAAAGCTCTGTGGGCCCCACTATGATGTATGTGTTTTTATCCACTCGGTTAATCCATTTTGCCTAGGGCTGTACATCAGGCCGAGTCAAGTCAAGGTGGGCCAAGTTCGGCTTGACTCGTCCATATACTCGAGTTCGAGCTCGAGCTTGAGCTCGCCCTCGAGCTCAACATTGAAGCTTGGCTTGTTTGCTAAAGCTTTCGAGTTCAGTTCTAGTCGAGCCAGTGATTCGAGTCGAGTCGAGTTTACCTCAAGTTGAGTTGAGTTTACCTCAGTAGGGTAAGGGAAAGAAAAAGAGGGAATGAGGACGAGTAGGGTCAGGTAAGGGTTTTTAAGTTTTAACTTCTTTTTTAAAACTTAAATATATATTATATATATTTCATATTAATATAATAATAATAATATATATATATATATAATATTATTAAAATATATTACTCGAGCCAAGTTGAGCTCGAATTTCGAGTCGAGCCGAGTTCGAGTCAAGTTGAAATACACCATAGTCGAACTCGGCTTGAACTCATCTCGAGCTTTAGTAAACAAGCTTGACTCACCTCGAGTCGGCCTTTTAAGCCGAGTCAATCCGAGCTGATTCGAACCAAGTCGAGTGAGCTTTTCGAGCTAGCTTGACCTGTGTACAGCCCTAATTTTGCCAGTTCATTTTAGTAATCATAAAAAAAATAAATAAATAAATAAAAGATGAGGCAAATCTAAATCTCAGGTGGACCACACCACAAGAAATAGTGGTGATTGAACTCTCACCATTAAAAACTTCCTAAGGCCCACTGTAATGTTTATTTGCCATCAAGTCCGTTGATTAGGTAACATAACTTGGATGAAAGGAAAATACAAAAATCAACTTGATCCAAAATTTAGGTGGCCTCAAGAAGCTTTCAATGGTCAACATTCAATCCCTACTATTTACTGTGGTATTGGTTCACTTGAATTATAATCTACCTTATTTTTAAAATAAGCTAGCAAAATAGATGGACAGTATTGATAAAACATATACATCATGGTGGGGCCTACATTGCTTTTGACACCAGCAGCTAGCTAGTAGGTGAAAAAGAAAACTCAGGTGGGACATAGTAAGGGAAGTAAGTTGGTAAGAAACATTGAATTATAAACTAGCTTGATTTTTGGCCCAATCCATTTGGGTCTAAGTGTTATATATCTTAAGGATAGGCTATTTTAGTCCTTGGTTAGGTAATTCATTCATCTTCAAGGTAAACCTTTGGTATATCTATCTACAACATCTATTTCTTTATGCATGTGTGACCACCTGATTAATGGATAAATTAAAAACTTTTAAGTACTGAGAAATAGGGATTTTATCAATTTTCAGTGAGGCCAGTTATGCTAGGCTATACCAAAGCTAGGCTGTTGTGTGGCCCACTCGAGACCTTTGGGTCATGGATTTAACATGCGCAGACTCATCGGGCGGATAGATTGGATGTCATGCATGCATTTGGTGGGCCCCACATATTCCTGTACCACTGTAGTTTACTGTGGTAGTGGTACCACTAGTGCACGCTCAGGCTTACTTGGGAGAGGGCCTCACCCAAGACGGTGTGGCCCTTACCGTAGGGCCCACTTTGATGTATCTCTTCTATGTCAATGCCATCCATCCTTTTTTCCTGATCATTTTAGAGCAAATTTCTAAAAATGAAGGATCCTTGCTCTTGCTCGAGTGGTAGACTCTCGGGAGTTTCAACACCCGGTCAAGGGTTCGAGTATCCATAAGTGGTGAAAGCCCACTACAGCATGAGTGTGAGGGGATGTGTGTGTATGTTAAAAAAATAAATAAATAAATAAAAATGAAGCAGATCCAATCATTAGGTGAACCATACCACAGGAAACAGTGGTTATTAACCATTAATGGGCTACAAAAGTTTTAGATTAAGCTAATATTTGTTCTTTTTATCCTTCATCTTAGCTCATGTGACCTTATCAAGAGGTGCACCGTACCTTAAGAAGTTTTTAATGATAGGGCCTTCAGTGGCCACGGTTTCTCATAATATAGTCCACTTGAGTTTTGGATCTTCTTCATTCCAGAGATAATATCCTAAAATGATAGACGGCATGTCAAGGTGGGCCCCACAGGAAGGGCTGCACTATCCTGGGTGTGGCCAGGGTCTCACCTAATCCACTACACATATATAGGAAATGGTACTATGAGGTCGACCTGTGGAGAACTTCTCATGAGGTCGAGCTTTGTGGGCCCCAATGTCATGTGTGTCGAACATCAACATCGTGCATTTGATGGGTCCCTTTTATTTTGTAGTATATACCAAAAATCATCCCTATATGGAACTCAAGTGGGCCATACCATCTAAAACCATGTGAAGATATGCCTAAAAAAATTACTTGGTGGGGTTCACTTGAGTTCTAGATGCGGCTGAAACTTGGTCTTACCTCTCATCCAAGCTCTCATCCAAGTGGGAAAAACACAATGAATAGTCTGGATTTGTGAACCACGTCTCGATGGGCCCAATAAAATATTATGAATGTTTTAATGGGAGGGTAATCCCTTTCAACTGTTGTATGTGGTGTGGCCCACCCAAGTCATAGATTGACTTGATTTTTAAGCCCGTGGCCCACCACAGAATGGTGCATCTAACTGATGGGATAGATGTTCAACACTCATCCTGGTGGGGCCCATACAGCTTGACCTCATGAGAAGTTTCCATGAGGTCACCTTATAGTACCATCTCGGCTCTCTCTCTCTCTCTCTCTCTCTCTCTCTCTCTCTCTCTCTCTCTCTCTCTCTCTCTCTATATATATATATATATATATATATATATATATATAGAAAAGGTACAATGCGCTCGAGCTGATTTTAACGCCTCATGAGGTCGAGCTGTGTGGGCCCCACTGTGATGCGTTTCAAACATCTACCCCATCAGTTAGATGCACTATTCCATCGTGGGCCTAGGTCTCAAAAATCAAGTCAATCCGTGACTTGTGTGGGCCACACCACATACAGAAGTGGGGGAGGGGCCGTACACCATTAAAACATTCATAACCATATTTGAGGGCCCATCGAGATGTATTTTGCAAATCCAACCCATCCATTATGTGTGTCCCACTTGAATGAGGGTTCAGACCAAGTTTCAGGCACATGCAAAACACAGGTGGTCCCACTAAGTGCCGTTATATGTTTTAACGGTGTCTTCACATAATTTTAGATGGTATGGCTCACCTGAGTTCCGTATATGGCTGATTTTTGGGATATCCCATAATTTAAAGGGTACCCATCAAATGCACGGTGTTGTTGGTCGAAACCCATCAAAAGCTCGACCTCACGGGAGCTTATAGTCAGCTCGATTTTATATATATATATATATATATATATATATATATATATATATATAGGGATATCCCATAATTTAAAATGTGCACATACCCATCAAATGAAATACTATAAGCCCAATTTTCGTCCATGTTGAGCCATCAAACCAAATCAAGGAGGAAACATTTCCTTTGCCATCAAAATTAGCTCGACCTCACAGACACGTGTGCTTATAGTCAGCTCACGAAAAGCGCATTGTGACCATAATATATATATATATATATATATATATATATATATATATATATATATATATACACCTACTACTCCTATATTAGTTATATGCACATGCAGGCATATGTTCCTTTTCAGGAAGAGGTGTAACATGGGACGGTTATGCGTAGGGATCCCATACCCTCCCCGTCCCCTCATTTGGACAACTAACCACCAAAAACACTTTTAGACCGCGTAATCTTTAAGACGTGGCCAGCTTGTAAAATATCATTCCCATGCCTACTTCATGTTTGGACATGCTATTAATTAGCTAGCATGGAATAACATAGAGAAGGAGAATATCAGGAAGATTTGATAAGGTAGAGCTGAAAGTATACTAACTTATCATCCAACCAGGTCTTTCTGGGCAACATGCCTGACTATGTAGGACATCCAACCGTTCAAATGGTAGTACCCACTATATGAAGATCACCCAGCTTGAAATTTAAGCCGGTACGCTGATCAACTGACTCATTCTCATATGTTGAGTCAGACCGTCGGTTTAATATTAATTCTGGCTCAACTAATGAATGAACTGGTATGGTTTTTATTCAAGGTAAAACTCATGGTGGGACCTGTCATTTTAATGGTATGGATATTTTACGAAGATGGCATGTAAGAGGGAAAAACATGGTCGAATGATTAGTTAGCACCTGATCATTTCTCTAATATATGTAGTGTGGAGGAGAAGGAATGACTGGGAACAGAAAATAATAATAAATAAATAAATAAAGGCTAGTTGGTTGATACTCTAGCTGGGTAAGATGCTTAGATACTCGGTCATTCAAAAATTGTACACATGTCATACATGAACTCAGAAGTAAACCGCATAAATTGTGGAACATTCCAACTGTTAGAATTTCGGTATCTAAATACGTACCTGATGTTGTTGTTTCCTCATTTTTTTGAAAATAGTGGACAGATCCTTCTCACTGTATAGTATTATAATAAATATATATCTTAAGGGTCCTGCCTCGTTTTATGAAACGGATTACCTGTGATCCTGCGCACATAAATATACTTGTGGATGGGGCTGTGGAGCCATAAAGATGTCCGTGACCAATCTCCGTCCATCTATTTTGAAAGCCCACGGTATGATGGGATTCTAAAAATCAAGTAAATCCAAAATTCAAGCGGGCCATACTACAAAAATAGTGAAATAATGGGATTAGAAATATGTAACACCTAGAATTTTGTGGGTTCTATGATATTTTTGGTGTCACTTTTGTTTTGCGGAATTATGAATTAAAAAAGCATGGTTATAATGGCATCATAAACAATCATAAGAGCTAAAAAAGCAGTGTATATAAGTCCAATGTAAGTGTAACTTATTAGTGTACTTATTTGTGCACATATTTGTTAATCATGTGGGTTCGTGTGTTAATGAGTCATTGAATCTTTGGAAGCTGAAGACCAAAAACACGAGATGACACGAAGCATCAAGGAGTGAAGAACATATAAATCATGAGGTGCCTTGGTGACCCTAACCTTAGACCTAAAACAATCTAACTTCTAGATGATCCTAACCGTAATAGTTAAACATTCTTATGATCATCCCTTAGGCTTAGAAGCTTCATTTGAACATGTTTAGATAGGTTATAAAAGTCTCGAGCTGTTGGAAACCAAATGGCCTGAACCAACATACTCATAGGTGTTGTCGAGTGTAGCTCGATCGATCGGTGTCCTGGTCGATCAATCGATGGCACTGGTCCAATCATCGACGGCTGCCACAAATGTCTAATAAGCAAATCATATATATTTGAAATTTCTCGATCATATCGGTAGACCTTCAATCAGTCTCGATTGAATCGTCGATCGATTGACAGACCCTGTTCCAATGATCCAAGACAACCAAAATTGTCCAGCAACCTTTCTAAAAAATGCTAGAATTAGTTGATTAATTGAAGCATCACTCGATCGATTGAATGTGTCATTTTCTGCCATTTTTTAATGTTTCAAACATGTTTATTATAAAAGGACATTCAGGCTTTGGGTAAAATTATTGATTTTTAGTGCAATTGGAACCTAAGTGATTCCCCACTTATATCACTCATCCTAGACTCCAAAACAAATAGATTTGTGACATCATTCTTGTGATTAACCACTCTAATAAGCATTTCAAGCACTATTATGAAGGCGTTCATGTGTCTTTTCCTTGTTCTAAAGATTATACCCAAATTTATAAGTAAATCCTTGTCTAAATTCTCTAAAACACCAAAATAGGTGAATCCCCATTGAAAAATAGCTATCCATTTAATTGTAGGAGATTTTATCATCCCCCTATCACCTTAGACACCTCATTGGAGCATTGCATGTGAAGTGTTTGTTTGTAGAACTAAACCAGCGGCAACGATGAACGTGGGAGAATTTGAGAAGTTGATTGAAGCACGAGAGAGCATCGATCAAGCATCTCAAGCAAGACACTACAAAAAGGCTCAATCCAACAAGTAATTTGTCAATTATAAGGTCAATTCATACTCTTTTCTTTTACAGGATTGAGTATAAAATTTGTGACCCAAACTTGAATATGTTCTTATGTAAGACTTAGGCTATTATGTTGGACTGAATTCACCGAACACAGATATGTACGTGTTAGTTACCATGGAAACTCTCGACGGGAGTGTACGTAGGCCCTTGGATTAGGACTGCTTGGGGTAGTTGGTTAGCTGATAAAAAGCCAACTAAGTTCTCATGTAGAGGAGCCACCGACATGGGTGAAAAGAAATTCCTCCGACACTGGAGTATACGTGTAAGTTAGTGGTTAGCCTAGAGGAAACCATTTGTAACGCTCCAGATTTTAGGGGTCGAATAAATACTCGACTCCTGATATCCTATGGGTCACTTATGCTTTGCAGAAGTGAGATTTTATAATTTGTTTCACTTGGTATTTGAGCAGTTCATGGAATTAAAATAAACTATATGATGTACCCTGAAATAAACGTAAATTTAATGCAAATAAATCATCTATCAGTAAAACATATCCATCCAGAGTATGGGACTACCGGTGAGCAAAATATACAAACGGGTCAACTCTAAGATCTCATCGACGACCCATGGGCGTCCTACATCCGTCATTTTTCGTTGGCCTTCTTCACCAACACTTCATTGGAGAGCTAATGGGGGTAGTAGACCTCTCCAAAAAAAAAAAAAAAAAAAAAAAAAAAACCTCGCCCGAAGAAGCTTGTCAACTTCCTCATTAATTGTGGCATACCTTTTTGTGTTGAAAGCTCATCTCTTTTGTCGAACAGGCTTGTGGTCGATTTATATTTAAGCAATGAACCATGACTCTCGGAGGTATCCCAAGCATGTCCTAATGAGACCATGTGAATATGTCAGCATACTCTCTCAAGAGGTTGATCATCTTAGCTCAAAGTTAGGGACTGAGCAGTGGCCTAATCTGAAATGTCTTTGTTGGGTCTTTCTCAGAGAGTTGTACATGGACAAGATCTTCAACTGGAAATCTTCTTTCTGTTACTTCCTCACTGGGATTTAAGGAGTTGATCTGCATTGCCCGTTGTTGTGCTTTTCCTCAAATATTTGTCAAGTAGAATTGTCAAGCTTCATGCATGCTGGTCATCCCTGACTCTGCCGACCATGTGCTCGTTAGAAAAGTTCATGGTGAGGCGATAGATAGAGACTACAACCTGCATGGTGTCCATGGATGATCTTCCCAATATCATACTATATATTGAAGAGTAGTTCATCATAAGAAAATCTACCATAATGGTGACCCGGTTGGAGCCCTCTCCTGTTGTGATCAGCAGCAGGATGGTCCCTTCCGAGGTCACTCTCTCCTACAAAAATTGAGCAGAGGGGATCACACGAGCCATAATATTGACCTCTATATCCCCATCTTGTTTAAGGCAAATGCAAACAGGATGTCTGTCGATCTCCCTATGTTGACCAGCATTCGGTGCACTTTGTGGTTGGTCATAGTCATGCTGACCACCAACGCATCGTCGTTGGAGTATTGAATCCCCTCTGCATCCTCCCAAGTGAAGGCAATTGTGAATGATTGTATCTTGGAACCCTTCCCAGGATGACTAGCGAAGTTCACTTGATGGACCTCGTCCATGAGTTTTGCACTTTGAGCATGAGCTCGATGTGCTTAGTTTGAGTCTCCTCCAGTGACAAGTCCATCGAAAATGTTGCAGAAATTCCCAACCAGCTCGTTGTCATTATGCTTATCTCATTGTTCTTGCCGAGGAGCTGGTCGGTCTTACCTTGTAATGCCCTGGATTTCGAGGGTCGAGTAATGCCCGACTCCCGAATTTTTCGATGCCACTTATGGTTTGTAGATTAAACTAATTTGGGTTTTATTTGATTAGTGTATGAGTATTTGAAAATTTTAATCGATCATGCAGCGTAAACTGAAATCAACTAACTAAATTAGAGCATAATTAATAAAATGATGTGCATACACGTAGTGTACGGGACCACGTCCTGGCAAAATCATATAGTGTAACACCCCGAACTTTTCATTACTTGAGTATTGAAAGTTTTCGAGTGTTACCATAAAAGTTAACTTATTATGTACATGTGTACTAGAGCTGGGCATTAGTCCGGATTGGATCGGATTGGGTCCAACTCGACCCGATCCGAAGTCTGAATAGCCTGACCCAAACTCAATCCGATCTGGGACCGAGTCCGGGTCACCTTACTCGGACCAATCCGATGCATGGTTGACCTGACCCGAACCGAGTCTGACTCGGTCATAAAAACTAAGTCAGATCGGGTTTGGTAGGATTCGGATCGTATGAATTTAATTCAACTGTTTCATGTGGTGTGGTCTACTTCAGCCTTTAATATACAACATTTTTGTGCTCAAGGCCTAAAATGATATGTTAAAATAGATGAACGACTTTAATAAAACATATACATCAAGGTGGGCCCCACATGGCTCTAAAAGAACTCTCCATTACCGTATCCATGCTTTTATCGAACATGTGTTGACGTGCACTGCACGAAAGTGCAGTGAGTACTTTTCACGCAAGCGACCTGTTGTAACGACGTTAGCAAGTTCTGGGGCTCTGATCATGGGATATGTGTTATATCCAAACCGTCCATCCTTTTGGCGAGCTCGTCATAAGGCTTGAGATGAAAAATAAGACAGATCTAACTATCAAGTGGACCACACGAAATGTTTAACGGTGAAAATCATTCTTTGCCTCTATTTGTGGTGTGGTCCAGATGATCTTTGGATATTATTCATTTTTTGGATAATGCTCTACAATGATCTCTAAAAATATATGAATGGTGTAGATATAATAAATACATCACTGTGGGGCCCATATAACTTTGATCTCCTTTGAACCGTTCATACAACTCGGAGCTCGAGGAGCGTCAGTCTCATTTTCGCACGCCACATACCTAGCCAGCTATAGCTAGCCTAGGCTACAGCAGTAGCTGGTGTGTGTGGTACTGACGCCTCCGGCGAAAACGAATTGGCTACTCCTTATGGTGATCTGTGGGCCCCACCATTATAAATGTATTTCATCGATGTCGTTCATCCATTTTTACAAATAATTTTAAGTCTTGATACAAGATATTAGAGGGATAAAAATCTCAGGTGGACCACACCATAGGAAAACAATAATGATTGGATATCCTCCATTAAAATCCTCCTGAGGCTTCGGATCAGGTCGGATCTGATTGGATCGAATCCATTCGAATCGGGTTTTGGACCGGATCGGTCCGGATTGACCACGACTTGATCTCAATCTAAAAATCATTCGGATCTGAAATACCTAACTCTATCCGCACTGATCCAAACCATCGGTTCGGTTAGTATCGGGTCAGATCCACCGGATCAGATCTGTTTTGCCTAGCTCTAATGTGTACAATACTAATCTAACTATCCTAACCTTACATCTATTCTCCAACATGAATCTGATCGTTGGAAATAATCTTCATTCATATATCAAGCAATTTGATCGTTGATTTTAACATAGGATTATCATATACCTAAATATTCTTACTTGTCTATCATAACCAATCGCTTAGTCAAATATGCACTGCTAGATAGAGACATCTAACCGTCCACTCTGATTTTGGACCACCTAATCGTAGCAAACTAGCTACTTATCTCTACATCTGCCCATACACACATCAAGTTGAAATTTTATCCGTTCATCTTGTTCATCACCTATGAATATGCTTAACCCACTATCAGAACTATAATCTGAAAATTTTACACATGTGAACAAAACACTCGAATCTAACGATACACATGTTATACCCCCTAATCACTCCAAAAACTCACCTTGTGTTCTTACATTTACAAAACTAATCGTACATATACCTATATACAATGTTAGAGTACTAACCATCAAGTCTTTGTACTCTTAACATGTCATCTGACCATCCATTTTGTTGGTTGATATACGTACATTCCCTTAATTAATTTAGTGAATAATTCTTTATTCATAATGATTTAGATATAGGTTCTTTTGTAAGAATTACTTAGAAGCGTGCTTATAACCATGTAGAACTATTAGATTTTTCAAAACTCTCATATCAGCAATAATTACGAGAATGCCATTAACCTTGACCCTTGAACTTGAGATCACATGGTTCCCACGATCCGTTTGATGTGAAATTTTATACCATGCCTATGTATCATAAATTAACCATACATGTCAAATTTCATCCCTTAGATTATTGTAAAAGTGACCTAATTAACAAATCACCCCTTAACCGTTCATTTTGGTGTCATCGAGTGAAGAAACCTCAAGGGTAATCATAGTAGGATATTTTCCTTCATACGAATGACTCGGATTGTTCATAATATGGATCAAGTGTGAAATATGAAGACCCCACTTTGGTAGGCTTTTCCTTAGGCGCAAAGTTATCCTGTCAAGGCCTACTAACTCCTTATAAATTTGGATCTTCCAATTTAACTACTTCCTTCTGTCCATCACAACTCAAATTTGGACCACACATTAGTCTATATGACTATAAGGTTATGTAAAATTTAGGCCCCGATCTATGATCCTACATCGTTGAAGGTTGAAGTCAGTTCTTTCCTTTTGGTACAAAAGGTGTAATTTTAAATTTAGGTTTTTTCCATCATCGATCAACCACCAAATTTTGTCCAGCCGTTTTTTTATCCTAACTATACATTTCTCTCAAAATTAGATCCTGATCATTAAGTGTGGACTGTTAATTGAGATCAAGTTCATTTTGGCACCCATTAGGAGAACTTTTAAGATAGGTCAAGCTAAATTTCAGATCACCAAGCAAATCATATACCCCGGCTTTATTCAACAACCCTGATATAATGGACGAATTAGATTTAAAGAAAGATCCTCAAAAAAATGAAAAATTGGAGAAACCCAATCCACGTGGGATGTGAAACACACCCCTCTCACACACCCACTTCTTTTAAAAAGGGGTGTGCATCCCTTCTCCACTCACATGCCCAATCTTCCCAACGCCCAAGGAAAAGAGCGAGAGGAAGAGAGAAAAAAAATTCTAGACACCACCATCCCATTCCTTCTCCATATGTATGGTGTCTCCCTCTTACTTAAGTGATGTCGTGATTCATGTAGAAGCTTTTCATGTAGAAGTTTTCCTACATAGATATCTACTTAAGGTTTATATCTAAGGCTAAAGTGAGGGACTCCTTTAAGCATACATTAATTTGAGTTGATATGATTTATCTCATCTTTTACATGCCTTCATGTTACTATGAATTATCTTTACAATTGTTTGATTTACCACCATCAATTATTTATCCTTTGGGAATTATGGTATGACTTTAATTATGCGTGATCTTTATATATTTATATGAGGCCATTGATACAAGCCTTGTCCTCACCTTTACCAATTTTAATAAGTTTGTCATTGTTGCTCTTCTATTTTGTTGAATTAGTCATTGCTACTCTTCTCTTTTGTTGAACTAGCCATTGCTACTCTTCTCTTTATTGAGTTAGCCTATTGCTACTCTTCTCTTTAATTGAGTTAGCTTATTACTACCATTCTCCTTTATTATGTTAGCCTTATGCTACCTCCTTTCAAGGCTCGGGCATGTGTCTTGAAATTGGCTCGGGCATGTGTCTTGAAATTTCAGAACTCTCATGATTCAATTTATTTTCCCTTTGGTGCAAGTGATGTGTTAGAGGTATCATAACTAGTGATTCAAATATTTATCATGGATGTAATGCTCTATATATAGTGACCCTCTTGGTCGACACGTAATTCCATAAGTTTGGGTAGTGGTGCACAAATCAATGTAAGTAATTCGCATACATGTTACATCGCTTCTGGAATTGGATGTCGTAAATTGTCACTTCATGAACAAATCATGTCACGTAATTTATCTGACTCATGTGTTGTGTCACCTCGAAGTGTTCACATAAATCCACGGTAACGTTGAACACGTCGGCGAATCTTTGTAGTTATGGGATGCGGGGCGAGTCAGATTTTCTATAAATTATATTGTGCATTGTGATGATCACTACGTATGATGAGCCGCACACACTTTACTAGGCATGCATTCATATATATTTGTTATGCATACTGATACCTCTTGTTGTGGTGAAGTACGTCACTTATCAGAACTCTTACGTTACTTTTATGAATCTCTTAAATTATTACTAATCTTAAAGGATAACCATCACTATGAGTTGGGCGCTGACTCTCTCTAACCGTACAAATGATTAAAGTGATGTACAGATTAAATACCCAGAGGACCATCTCCCTATGAAAATTATACTGAATAAATCAAAAGATAGTTTTATGATTTAGGTTTATATTTCCACTGCAAACTCGATAATGTAATAAGCTCCCATTGAAAGAACATTTTGATAATTTGTTGAATTCTTTTACTTTAATGAAATAATAAATACGGTTAATTTTACTCTCATGAATGGTTACCTTCATAAATGTAACTGGATGTGATCTAAATGGAAAAAAAAAAGGTGCAATCTTAAAGCATCTAATTCATTCAATTATTAACACCTGGTTTTCTCGTGTACGAGTATAAACTCTGGTCATGAAAATTCAGGATGTTAATATAGTTCAAAAGATGTACAAATTGGTCATGCCCTACAGTCCCATAACTGGCCCTAGGGCAACTACAATGGCCCACCCAGGAGATGGAAATATGAGAGCTCCTCCTCTAAGTTTATTAATGCATCATGTGGCATGTCAAGCTCTGTGATACCTGCATTTAAGATAAGGTCTGGTTGGTATTTTAAAACATCGTCCTAGAGTGGGAGCGAGTAATCAACTCAGTGGTTCCATTAATATCAAGTTACACAAGTTATTAAATCCATATGTACAATTAATAAAAAATAATTTAAGCATACAGTCCGTAAATACTTTTGTTAATACACATGCATACTATTATGATATGATGCATGCCCTCGCCATCCTCGAGCGACTCCGTCTACACGTTCGCATATGACCAACACTCCCTCGAGCGACTCCGTCTACATGTTCGCATATGACTAACACTCCCTCAACGTGACCTTAACTGCTGAGTCGCCAACCTAACTAATGCAATGCGACAGTGATCATGTTAGCCGAGTGTTTAGTTATGTCTGTTCGTCCAACAAGATTGGGAAAACTGAGGCACTCCCATGAAATCAAGGCCGTAATCCGATCGCGAGGACTAAGGCAGCCATAGTGACCTCGTGCATGTAATCCTTGATCTGTCTAGGTTTGTCACTCCCAGCTGAACTTATACAAAAAGCAAGCTTATGAACTGGGTTGTGTGCGGTCACTACGGGGAGGCTCATCACCCTTATGAAGGCCAAGAACTCAAGTATAGTGTCTCATACCACTATGCCCGGCTCATGAGACTTGTGGATCGTATCATAGCAGTTATAAATGGGTGTTCCAAGGGTGTGGGGTGTCTCAGGTTCAAACAGGCATTATCATATTGGCATTGGGTGCAAGCATCCCGTGTAATCCAACTACTGTTGGTTGTCCGTATTCGGCCTGATTCGGTCGAATTAGCCTAGGGCAGCTTGTCTAGTAGGGCTGCCCTTATGAATTTTTCCAATTTGCTGCTAACCCAATTACCAATAGACAAATTCTACAGCATGCCACAAACAATTCTATTCAGGAATAGGTAACCAACTCAACAGTATTTTAAGATATTCTAGCTAATATGGGCAAACAAATAGGCATGCAAGTGTATTATTCAATCATCATACATTTTACCACAATCAGCTAATTTGGCGCATGTATCAGGGGGAAAATAAGGAGTATGTGGGCATGAAATTTCTATGAAGCCAGTGTATTCTAGCATGTAATCAATAATCGGCAACCATAAATGATTAGTCACTAGTTAGCAGGTAATTCACAATTTCCACTACACAATCATTATTTGCGACATAGGTTCGATAATTGGCAACCTAGACGTAATGGTCCGCACCTAGGGCTATCCTGCCGATTTTCCTAGCGCCACTCCTAGGATTCCGACCAAGTATTTGACGAATTGACGCAATACGTGGCATAAGTTAGCTTATAAGGGCACATGCAATAGCCCACACGGCTTAAATTTCAAAGGGAGCTAACAGATTACCTATCTATCTTCGTCGGGCCGCTCTCTATGGTGAGGCTACGTTACGGCTACATTACGGGATAGCTGTGGTGGGAAAATTCTCTAAACATCTCCTCTCCTATGCCTCATTTCCTCTTTCTCTCTCTCTCTCTCTCTCTCTCTCTCTCTTGTTGCAAATGAAAATTTGTATGGGAGTGAAATGGTGAGAATGGGGGCTATTATAGTGTCAGAATGTGCACAAATAGCCCCGGTGTCCCTTTTTCTATTAAACTTGTCCTGGGGGAGGGTGTTTCTGACTTACAGGGCCTCAACGGAGGCCCATAGGCTCATCCGTACTAAAGGGTAGGTGTCCCACAATGGGATCTATGTTACATCACGATTTGGCGACAAACGGACGCTTCAATAAACCATGGGGAGCCCACTTGCGTTAGACTGTCGTTTGTGATCAATCGGGGCCACAGCTATACGAATATGAGCATAGAAATATTCTTAGTAGGAAAATATCCTTAACTCATACCTCGAGTTTGGTTGCAATCTAACAGTTAGAAAGCCACAACTTTACAAAAAAATCAGATAGTCTATTTCACTTAAGTTTCAAGCTTCAGACTAAGGTATTTGTGCATTTCAAGCACTTGGCCTCTGGCCTAAGTTGCACAGTTTTGGGTACTATCTTTATTCACCACCTGCCATGGACATCAAGCCCAGTGAGATAGACATTATTCTCTAGTTTCGAAACTAATGGCCCACTAACAATTGGTTTAGAGCATGTTCAGATAATCGGGGCATTTCTATAATGAATTAGGTATCAATATTTCTTATGCGTAATTATTAGGGTTTAGATTAACTATATTCATAGTGTGGCTTATTCACAATTAGCGAAAATAGCGTTTCGATCATAATCACACTAAATTGTTGATTCGTAGGCTAAATGGATAATTGGGTCACTTTAGTCTACTAATTAAGATCTAACCCCTAGTTGTCTCGAGTTTGGGTAGAACTTTAATTTAGTTGTAGTCGTCTTGATTAGTCAATGATAGGTCGGCTAAATTTGGACCTTATGTGAACAATTCATGAGGTTAGACTTAAGGTTTAAGTGGTCAGACGGATTTATTGGCTTCATACAGTTGATTAATCAAATTTATGTTGTTCTTTACAGATATCAGCCACGTATAGGCTCACATCGAGTGTCAATAGTCAGTAAGTGACAACGTAGGCTAGTTATATTTAAAAATTTTAAGGATTTTTGGAAATTCAAAATAATGAAGATCTAAGACGTTACATACCTACACTTGGCAATGAATTAGTGCAGGTAGCCCCTCTAGATGAAGGACTCGATCTCCTCCTTGAGATTTATGCAATCGATCGTGTTATTCCCGTGATCACGTTGAAAATGGAAATATTTTGCCCTATCTCTTTTCTCTATTTTGGCCCTCATCTTGTTCGGCCACTTTAGAATTCTCTTATCTCTGACCTACATGAGAACCTACTCAAACGTGGTGTTCAGTGGAGTATATGGGCAAAATCGACTATCTGAAACTCAGGGAGCCCAGGGAGCGCCACCCTGGTCATTGTCTCTCTTTCTTTTAGGGTTGGAGTTGGGTTCCTCCTTGTTCTTCTTCTTTTTATGTCTTTTACCAAGCCACTCTCACCCTTGGCATCTTTGCGACCACCAAACAGTTCCTTAGCGTTGATGTATTTCTAAGCTAGATTCATCAGGTCTGTCAAAGTCTTTGGGTGTAAGACCCGTATCCTAGTTTGTATTGTTCCGTCGAATCTCACGATCCTTTCCGTCAAAGTCCGACAATCCGCGACCGATAACCGACGTTTGCGATCGACCCTAAGTCGTATCCTATAGAATTGAGTCGGCTTAATCCGAGACTTATACCATTGCGACCACACCGTCGCCGCAGTTCCGACGCCGTAACTCCCGCACCGATCCGATACCCTGACCAGAAGATGCTGGCCGACGTTTATTTCAAAGAAAACGCCGTGCGTTTGCAATCCCAAGAGAATCTCTACAACATGTCAAATCAATCCCATCAATCACCCCTCATGTCAAGTACAAAGCACTCCCATGCTTTCTTTCTCCACATGTCAAGCAAGCCCCAAAAGTTAACACATCTATCACCTCACCCATCACTCACATCCATCACCCATCTCCCATCACCTCTCCTTACAACCTCTCTCTTTCCCTCCACATTTTCCAAGCAACCATTCCAAGCAAGAGCACCACACGTCCATGGCTTTTCAAGTGAGAGAAAAGTGATTTTTTTGGCCCACTTTTCCATCCCAAGATCTCTCATCCTATCCTTTCACTTCTCATCTTCCACCATCAAAGTGAGACACAAGGCGATCAACTTTTCAACAGACCAAGAAGATCAAATTGTGGGTGCTTCTATAGGCTAGATTTTTATGTTTTAGATGAAGGGCCAAGTGAAGCCTACCGATTGATGGTATGGATCTCATTTGGGACCCTAGGTGTGGCCGGTGGCCCACCTTGATTCTCATGGTCATTCCATGATGGGGCCATTCTCCATGGACCCCATCATGATGTTTAGTTTCTTTGCATGGGTAAGAGGTCATGTAGACCGTCTATTTTAGTGGAGAAAGAATCTCCACCGTTGAATTTTTTATTTAATGGGCCCACATGTAATAGGACCCACTTGATGTATGATTTCTTGCAAGGGAGGGCTTATAGTGGCGAAGCCCTCCATCACACGTGCCTAATTCTCTCTCTCCCTCCCTCTCTCTCTCTCTCTTTCCCTTTTTGTGATCTTATGGTTGTGTGGCCCACTTGGATGGACCCCACCTTACATATGTGTTGTATCCACACCATCATGCATTTGGTGGCCCACCTGAGCAAGGCCCACCTTAAATGCACATGTTATGGCAAGTCGTCCAGCGTCCAGAGATGCTGGACGTGAAGTGAAAAACCAAATATAAGCTTAATTCAACAAGCTTTTGAGTGGACCGCATCATGCAGGCCCCACCTTGATGTATGTATTCAATCCACACCATCTGCCCTATTTACCCAATCATTTTAGGCGCTAAGCCGAAAAATGAAGCGGATCCAACTTTCAGGCGGGTCATACCTTAGAAAACAATGATTTTCACCGTTTAAATGCACTTAAATTTATCTTCACTTCGAAAGATGCCCAATATTGGGCTTGATGGAATGCTTATGGAGTATAGAGTCCATTGGGTGGGGTGGATGCTTCTGACGCCGGCCCCACACGCGAAAAACCTCAGGGGACTTGGTTTTCAAAAAAAAAAAAAAAACAACAACAACAACAGCATTTCTGCTGCTGCTGTTAGAGAGAGGACGCCTGTGCGTCCTGTGTGTTGGCGGACAGCAGGGTCCCACGGCTCCAGCCGTGGGCCCCATCATGATGTATGTATGTCATCCATGCCGTTCATGAGGTGGGCCCTTGGGGTAGCGGGCCATCCTCCAAAAATTAGCCTTATCCAATGCTCAGGTGGCCCACGTCAGAGGAAACAGTGAGATTGAACGTATACCATTGGAACCCATTTTGGGTCCACAGAAGTTTTGGACCAAGATGAAATTTGTTTTTCCCATTCATCTAGGTCTACGTGACCTTATCAATGGGTTGGATGGCATATAAACACTATGATTGGCCCCACGTGGGACCCACAGTGATGTATGTGTTTCACCGTCCACTGACAGTGAACGGTGATGTGTGTGTGCATGTGTGTGTGTGTGTGTGTGTGTGTGTGTATATATATATATATATATATATGGGAAAAGGTACTATGCGCTCGAGCGTAAAGCGGTCGTCCGTGAGGTCTAGCTGGGTGGGCCCCACCGTGATGCCTTTCGAACATCAACACGATCCACGGATGTACCATTCCATGGTGGGCACAGGGCGACCCAAAATAAAGTCAATCCGTGACTTTAGTAGGCCACACCACATACGAAGTGCGGAGAGGGTCGTGCACCATTAAAACATTCATAACCATTTTTGAGGGCCCACCAAGATGTGTTTTACAAATCCAGCCCATCCATTATGTGTGTCTACTTGAATGAGGGTTCGGACCAAGTTTCAGGTGCATGGAAAACTCGGGTGGGTCCCACCGGTGCTTTTATACTTTTTGGCATGTATACTTATGGTTTTAGATGGTGTGGCCCACCCGAGTCATGGATTGACTGATTTTGGGCCGTCCAGACCCACTATGGAATGGTACATCGGTGGGCCACTGATTGATTTTCGAAAGGCATCACGGTGGGGCACACCCGGCTCGACCTCACGACGACCGCAAGCACGCTGAGCACATAAGTACCTTTTCCTATATATATATATATATATATATATATATATATATATATATATATATATATATTATATACGATGGTGGGCCCTTCATTGAACCCACCTGTTTCATCCATGTCGTCCGTCTATATGGGATCCACCATGATGCATGTGTTGCATCCAAGCCGTTCAACCATTTGGCTTGCTCGTCTTAACAGGCTTGAGAGTAAAAATAAGTCATATTTGAAGTTCGAGTAGACCCCACCATTTTATGTAGTGGACAATGACGTCTACCATTCAAAATTTCTAAGGGGCCATTGTAGTTTCCTATTATGAACAGGTTGGATGAGAAATATATGTTATGGTGGGCCTTAGGAATTTTAATGGTGGAAATCATTATCACTACTTATATTTGGTGTGGCCCATTTGATACACGTGGGGCCCATTTAATGAACATATGACCTATGTGAGGAGGCCCATCTTGATGTATTTATGGTCTTCCATTGAGGCCCACCTTGATGTATATATGGCCCATGTGTTTAGGCTCATTCAATGTATTTGTGGCCCATGTTACGAGGCCCATTGTGATGTTTTCAAAGGCCCATGGGATATGGCCCATTGCAATGTACCTAAGGCCCATTAATGTGGCTCACTTGATTTGTATAAGGCCCATATGATGCAGCCCATTTGAGGCATCCAAGGCCCATGGGTTGAGGCCCAACGGGATGTCCCCATGGTTTGTGTGTTGATATTAGGCGGGTTATGCCTTGGGAGCAATGTTGGTTTGACGTCCACATTGCAAGTATAGTGTTGGTTAAATGTTCACATTACAACTCTCCCTTGGGCCCATTGATAGGCCCATACTGGTTATGTGTAGGCCGTCTAGGCCCATCTTCGGTGTAAGGATCGTTCAGTACTTTATAACATGCTTAGTACACTTTCATGATTCATGCGCATACACATCATATGTATGTTTAATATGAGGAATGTTTGATCATATCATAAGCCGTTAGGCTGAGGCATTTACGGGACTCCTTATGAGACGGAGTGCCCTATATGAGCGCGTGGTACGCGTGAGATTTTTGCATGATTGTACAGTGTGACTCATGCATCTCGCATATGTGTGACTTCATCACTGCACGCCCTAGCGACATCAGGGCCGTAGCCTCTACAGGCACATCGTGGATGGTCATATCGGATACCGAAAATATTGGTTCTAGCATTGTGGGCACTTAGAATGTCCTTGGGTGAAAATTCCATAACCTTTTTGGTACCAGGAAATGCTACAACGTCTAGACCGAGTGGATACACGAGTGCCCGAGTGCCGAATACCAGTAGGCCACGTCTCCCACTATATCGTGGTCGGTTGGAAGGGGGTGTGGCCTTATCTGCCCGAGTGAGGGGGCTATAAGCTAGGTTGAGCTTGAACAGCTCGCAAATGAGTCCGCTATCGACGAGCCGGGTGGGTATTGGCAGACTATTGGTCAAGCGGATAGTGTGGTCTCATCCACTTGCTCGAGTGTACAGCTAGGGAGGAGACAGTCAGTATGAGGTGTATTAGACCCCGGTGATATCCAGAGAGGAACTGTACTGATATGTGTACTTAATGAGTACTGGCACGCTTGTTTTGCATCTCGCATATGACATTTGGCTACATAGGCCTCGCATCGCATGGCCTTAGTATGGCCGATAGCATTCATACGTTGCATTACATAACTTTGGTATAGCTGATAGCATTCATGAACTTACCGCATATTTCTGCATTACTCTGATATTGTACACTCGGCACTCGCCTTACGCACACACGTACACCACCCTCTAAGCTTTTATAAGCTTATGCATGACCATTGCATGCAAGTGCAGTTGGACAGCAGCAGCGCTGAGGCAGGAGCGCATATGAGATCTTTTTGGAGCTTTTTGATCACCTTGTATTTCCCTTTCCGCATTGTACTTAAAGTTTTTGATATAGTGGATATGTGGTGTTATTGTTTTGTGACTTAGTTATGCTTATGGTTATGCTCCATTATACAAAAAAAAAATTCATACTGAAAATCCTCCTTGTAGAATCTGAGGATCAAAATCTGGCGTATGGGCGCTGGGAGCCGAGAATGAGGTACTACGGAGGCTGTCGGCACCGGATTCGGCGATCGAAAATTTTGTGAGCCCGTTTTCCGAGTTTGGGGCGTGACATTGGGAGTGTTTTCTAAGCTAGAAGAGGAGCCTCCCTCTTTTAAGTCCGGCCATTATGGATACCTCATCCAAGTAATCCTCAACCTGAACTGCCTCGATGTTAAACTAGAAGATGTAATTCTTTAGCAACTCGTCGTCCTTCTGAGTCACTGTAAGAAGGTGAATCACTGGTTTGTGGATGTCTTTGCCTTTGATGAACTACGTGGGAAGGGCCTTGTTGAGCTAGGTGAAAGAGCCAATGGATCTTGGCTTCAGGTTCCTATACCACTTTCGAGCTGCCCTAGTGAGTGTCTGGGAGAATGCCTTGCACGTCACGGGTTCGGAAGCACTATGGAGCTTCATTGTAATGCCCCGTATTTTTAGGACCCGAGTACACGACCCGTTTCCCAAAAACCTGAGTGTTAACCTTAAGGGATGGTCAGATATAATATTTTTCTTTTATCTTTCATCAGAGTAAGCAGATGAGCATAGGATGGACAAGTAAGAATAAAGGGAAATTTTAAATTTCATTTAGAATACACAAGATGTTGCCCATAATGACTTATACAAACCAATGCCTCTGAATTTAACAAGTACAAGATTTACAAGATTTAATACATAAAGAATAACAGAAAGCACATATACATAAGCCACAAGATCACGCAGCTCCTTCAGGCAAATACGGCCATGCACCCCTGGCGATCGTACCCTGCTCCTCATCAAATCTGAACATGCACATCACTAAAGCCACCTGTACTACCTATACGATTGTATATTTGATGGATGAGTGGCCAACTCAGTGTGAATTCCCCTTAAGATTTCACACTGCCGCATTAGGTAAGCATAGTTATAAAACAAAGCATACAAAATAATACATGATGCAGGTCTTATTAGATGCGTGTATGCAATCACCCTGAGGATGCTCATCCGTGCGGACAGTGGGCCGTTACCCATGCAATCATCGAACCTGAAAAACATCATCCAGTCGAAATCATCGAACCTAGAAAACATCATCCAGTCGGAACAATACGTGCCATGTATGCATGATTAGCCAAGTTATTATTAGTTCAATTACAACAAGCCAATTTAGATAAGCTCAAAGGTCACTACGAGGAGCACATGGCCCAGCATAGGCCAATGGCTCGGGCATAGTATCCCAAGACTACCATCCTCTGCCCGTGAGACTACCATCTTAGGATGTTTAATGTAAACTCATCGACTAGTGGCCAATCATATTACAGTATATGGGGCTTACCATTGCATGGTTGCACAGGATAAACATCGAACTCATGTAGGGAAAATATCAAATAAAACCGCGTAGGACAAGTATCAAAATATGCCATATAGGGCGAATATCAAAACCATACGATAAAGACCATCCTTAAAAACTATTGGGCACAACAACCCTGGATGGTAGGCCTACATTAATGATCCATCTAAACAACCACTCAATAACCACCAAGTCGAAGGTCCATTACGATCACAACTAGTCAAGTTACATCCTAAGTATGGGTGTACATTCATATGTGGGAATTTCTCACTAATGTACCAGTTTAAGTTCCGTAAGCAATCCACAAATAATCCACAAGCATGAACAATTATACATGATAATCATAAAGCATGTAATACAGCAATTCAATTTCCACCAGCTAACACATGTGATTATAAAGGGAGATATCAATTATGAATTTAAATAAAAATTATAATTTAAGCTAATGAGAAGATGGAAAGCTCAAGGGGAAGAATTATCACCTAATATTTTGAACCGTCTACGTCATTGTTAAGAAGTGCGTGTTCCCTTGAAATTAATTCCTACCATCAATCGTAAAGTTGTACAATTAGATCCAAGCTTACTCACTATTTAGGGTTATGGTCTTAACCTAGGGTTTAGATTGCTTAGGCTTTTAGGGTTTTAGTGTAGAATTAGGGTTTTCATCTTAGAGTTTTGTTTTATGCTTTGCTTAGGAGTCGAAACCTAGTTTATATAATTAATTTATAATAATATTGGAAGGGATAATAAGTAGTAATTGTCAGTTAATATTAACACACTATATATGGTTAGGGCATTGACCTAGAGTTAAGACCGCTTAGGTCTAGGATAAATTTTAAGATTTAATTTCTAATAGATGTAATAACCATATTAATAACGTTACTAATTAAAAATAGTAATCGAATAACGGCTAATGATGTATAGTCGATAATACTAATGATTTCAAAACAACTATCAATCTTAATAATACATTTAATCATTAGCTAATGCGATACTAATACTCATTAATGAAAATACATAGTATGGTCTAATAATAATATTTAATACTTGGCAAAGTAAAACACTAATATTTAATGACGATAGCTTTTATATGTACTAATTAATATCGGTATAGAAATTTTACCAAAGGCTATTCATGCTTAATAATTGCTACAACCATGGAAATAAAACTAATGGTAATTTAAAATAATTCGATTTGAGAATAGCAAGTTAACTTACGATTCGATAGCCTGGCTTGACGATTTGACTCAACCGAGTTGACTCGGCGAGTCAACATCCCATTGCCCCTTCTACCTTTCTTCTCCTTGCTTTCTTCGTTTTTCTCCTTCCTCCTTATTTATTTTTCTTGCCTAGGTTAACCCAGACCAAACCAGGTCTAACTCGACTCAACCGAACTCATCCTCAACCGACTTGACTCGGCAACAACTACAACTCAACCTCCTTGCTTTCCTTCTTCTTCTTCTCCTTTTCATTCTTTTCTACCCACTTAGGCCCACACGTCCAAAGAACGTTCTTTGGACCGAACAAACCAACTCACCGGACAAGACCACGACTCGCGGCTCGGCTCGGCCCGCAACTCAACTCTCTCTCTCTCTCTCTCTCTCTCTCTCTCTCTCTCTCTCTCTCTTCCCTCTCGTTTTCTTTTTCTTTCTTTCATTCTCTCTGTGATCCTCGTTCTTCTTTTATCTACTATTTTTCTTTTATTTCTTCATCTTTCCTTACAACTCTGGTTAGCAAGAATGTCAACCCAACCCGAACTCAGTCGGGTCAGAGCAGTGTGACAGCCCACAACTCGGTGCGGTGTAACAGCCGCACCTACTCTCCTTCCCACATTCTTCTCTTACTTTCTCTCCCTCTGGACAACAGTAGCAGGATCGAACCCAAACCTGATTGGACCGAGTCAGCAACTCGATGGGTTGGGTAGCATCATGGTGCAACTGCACCACACGCACCTTCCCACTCTCTGATTCTCTCTTCTTTCTTTCCTTCTGCTATCTTCTCCATTCTCTCTTTCTTCTTTCCATGTTTCTCTTTCTCTGCTGCACCCAAAACTCTACCATCAGTAGATCAGCAATCGAGGGTAGCTGAGGAAGACGACCCGCTGTTAATGGCGTCTGGAAAACCTCCCATCTTTTCTCCAATCCACTCCTTTAGGAAGGTTTGTATCGATCCTTGGAAGCTTATAGGTAAGGGTTTTCGAAGCTCGGGAGAGATTTGGGCAGTGGGTTCGCTTAGAGAAGAAAACGGCCCGGTTTTGGTTGCGGCTACAGAAATGGATGAGGGAGTTTACTGGGTTCCCTCCCCCTCTTATGGTTTGCCCTAATGCTGCTGGACCGTTGGATGGTAAACAAGGGCTCGGATGAGGTCTGGTAAAAACTATGTTCTGTTACAGTTGGTTTTTAACAAAATCGGATGTGGTTTTATTTGCTGAGAAAACCTTAAATCAAAGGGATAGGATTTCAAGGAATGGAGGGCTAAGAATTAGGGAGCTGGGATCACGCGGATTGCTGAGCTGGAAGGAAGACAGGTTTCCATTTTTGGAAACATTTAAGTTTTTGGGACCTATTTGCACCTCGAATTGTGTCTATGCACACGTGCAGAATTACGTGAGACTCGAGGGTTTTTGTTGCACATTTGTCCACTGTCAGATGGACGATTTGGATGGCCCAGATGGACCGGGCAGGTGGGCCACCGATCAAGGGAAATGGACACTCGTTCGTCCGCTGTTAACAACAGCAAGAGAGAAATCTCTCCTTTTATGGAAAGGGCAGGTCAGCCCGCTTTGATCGGGCTTGCAAGTCCAGTGCGCGTCCAACACATTGGCAGAGGTGCACACGCACCTCTCTATGGGATCCATCATGATGTTTGTGAGAAATCCACTCTATTCACTCTATATCTGGGTCCTAAGCAGGGCCTCTAACCAACAATCAGGAAGATCTAAACTTTAGGTGGGCCCCATGACCTAATTTTCGAGTTATTACTTTGACCTTTTCTGATCCAACGGTTGGATCAGTTCCATTTCACCCACCAATGGTCAAAATGTCCTAAGTGATCACTTATATGTCTAAGCACACCATCATATGCTACCATTCAAGTAATATATTAGTTTTAATATTATACACCATCATATACATGCTAAATATATTATTATATAATTCACATGTTTATTATTATATAATTCATAATACATAATATTATATTGTACATATGAATGAATTTAAGACTGTTAAATATATATTTAATTAAAATCATATCTGTATTCCATAACATTATTAAATAATATAAAATCTCATTAAAGTATCTAATAAATTTTGCACACCTATTTATAGAAGATGTTTAGTACCACATCAGTATTTATGATTTAATTATACATTGTAACATTATTACTCATGATAGTATTATTTTTACAATATTTGATATACATTAGTTATATATATATATATATATATATATATATATATATATATATATATATATATATATATATATTATGAATATCGTTAAGCAAAGATTAATATATACATTATTTGTATATTATTTGTATGGTCATATATGTGTTAGGCTTTAAATTTTATATCGGTCATTAAATCTTTCTAGTATATTTTATTTTTATGTATTACAGATTCTATAGTTCGTAATTTATATTAATGTTGTTATAAGTATATGCATATAATATGGATTATAGTTACATATCATTTTAATATGGAACTTTAAACATTTATAAAATATAAAAATAACATTCCATAGTATATATATTTAGGTTGTATTATTTTCTTGTATTTATATCAAATTAAATTAAATGATAACACTCGAGTACTGGAAAGTACGGAGTGTTACATCCATCCATGTTCAAAACGGCTCCAGGTGCTCGGTCTAGTCGCCCAAACCCAAATAATGTTGTATCTGGGGCATTCTTAACCTGTACGGTAGTTAAGCTTATATAATGTCGTCGGTGTAACATCCTGGAAAAATCCATACCGAAACCCGAGTTCAACCACGAGAGGAGCTGCCCAAGGGCCATACCCGATCAGCTAGTAACGACGAGGTGTATAGTTGTACCTAAAGTTAGAGTAATTAAGGTCGAGCGACTATTTCTACAAATAATGAGTGGCTAAGATTGTAAGCACGACTAGCCCCAACACCAGCTGAGACCCAAAAGAAAATTTGAGGGCCCGCCCCTCTGGGAGTGCCCCAAAACACTTCAAGGGACCTACACCGTGCATCGGGGGTCCGCTAGCCTCGAAATTATAGAACAATCTCCATCTTACTAGGCTTAAAGTCCATCGCGGGAGCCGAACCTGAAAGGTGGCTAGAACCGCTCAACTTAAGCCAATAGACGGGTGCATGAGAAGTGCAAATACCCTAGCGAAGAACCTAAAACTTAAGTGAATTAAGTTGTGCACTCTTTCGTGAAGTTGAGAGTTTCGGACCATCGATTTACGGCCAAAATTTGCACGTAGGGTAAAGATAATTCCCCGCACACATTCATATAACAGTGACCCCGATCGAGCATCGAAGACCATTAATCTGACACAGGCTCCCCACAACCGATCTACATGTTTGATCGTGCCAAGGCTGTGTCCTAGTATAGATCCATTGGTAGGGGACCTACCCCATGGTGTAGATGAGCTCACGGGCCATCCTGGGGGCCCCATTAGTTAGAAAAGACCTCCCATAGGGCATAGATGATAAATGAAGTGGCTCTAGGGCCATTTGTGCACCATTTGGAGCTATAAATAGCTCCCAAATTGCACCCCTTTCTCTCCATCCGAATTTATCAACCCTAAATTAGGAGAAAGAAAAGGGAGAAGAGAAAAAGGGAGGAGAGAGATCGAAAGTGTGGTTGTTAGAAGAGATTTACCCATCTTCTCGTCAACTCACAAGCCTAACCGCTACCATTCCCGCTATCGAAACTCCTCCGGCAATGATTTAGGGTAAAGCTATGAACCTTCCTTATAGATGTAGATCTTTAAATGGGTTTTTTCCAACCCTAACAAACCCGTGTACTCGTGTAGGTGGCCGACGATCTTTCCTTGGAAACGTAACCCTATGAACGAGTCTGAGTTGGACGTACTAGCAAGAGGTGCAGACCATAAATACTTAGGTTGCGATTTATTAATGCTACTGTTTAGTCAATGATTTATGATTGCTTGTATAGGATTTACATGATAACTTAGGTGTATTTCAATTTCTGTCAAACGAAGTACAAATTTTAGTATAGCGATACCTACGTGTTCGATGAAATACCTGAATGAGTATGTTACTGAATTTAGTTATTAAATGTGAATCCTTTTATTTGTAAATGCTAGCTGATTTGATTAAAATGAAAAATAAGATTACAAGGGTAATCTAGTTAGTCGGCAAATTTCCTAGTATGGGTTGACCGAATTAGGCCGGCCACCTCAAGAAAGTTCGATTGATTAGGGCCAAACATAGATGACCGACAGTGGCTGGGCCATGCGAGGAGCTTATGCACTCCATGCCAGTTACGTCGGCGTTCACCCACATCAACTGAAACTATCCAAAGAATTGGCTAACCCTATATATGTTCACCATGTATGATTAGAACTTCTTGAATATGGAACACCCCCTTACCCTTTGCGAAGGTCTACTATTAACTATTAGCATCATGATCCTCGAGACTCATGAGTTGGGTATGATGGTATGGGACATCATGTCTGTGTTGTTAGCTTACGCCGGGGTGATGAGCCTCCCCATAGTGATCGCGAGCATTACCTTTACAACTTGCCTTTCATATATATTTTAGCTAGAAGTGACGAATCCAGATGAATCAAAAATACATGCATAGGACCATTGCAACCGTCATGTGCCTAGTGATTCAGTTGAGACCAATGACTAAAAGAGAGGTGCCCTAGCTTCCCAAATTATTGTATAAATAGGCTTAATTAATCTCTCGGCTAACATAACCATTTATTGCATCGCACTAGAATAGGATGTGGCGAATCAGGAGTTGAAATCACGTGTTGAGGGAGTGTTGCCATTGCGAATCAGGTGGTCAAAGTCGCGTGTTGAGGGAGTGTTGGATTGTAATGCGGATTAATGAGAGTAATTAGGAAGTGGTTGTTTGCATTGCTTTATCTTTACTGTACTATTAGACTTGATAATATGTGTAACTCATGCTTTACGGAACCACTGAGTTGATCACTCACTCCCACTCTTGGACAGTGTTTTAAAACATCAACCAAGCATTGATATGGATGCAGGGACTATCGAGGCTGATGTATTGGACCAGGTATGCATGGACGAGGAGGAGTTCTCTTACTTCCAGCTTTTGTATGGGCCTATGTAGGCTGTGCACCTCTTGACAAGGAGAGTCGAGCGATCAGGCTTTACTAGACGCACATTTCCACATTTTTGTTGATTTTTGGAATTGTATATTGGACCCAACTGGACCCATACTCTGGATAATCATACTACATGCGTATCAATTTACTTATCTGCTTTAATCGCATTTATTCCGAAGTATGTTACACTATTTAGTATAATCATATACATGCTTAATTGCCTAATGTAGAAGTAACTGAGAAACTGGCTTTTGCAAAGCATAAGTGACGCCTGGAAACTCGAGAGTCAAGCATTTGCTCGACCCTTGAAATTTGAGGTGTTACAGTCGGTGAACTGTGGATCGATCTGCTCAAGGAGGGGGTTAACATATATGTTTTGCTCAGCATGCTTGCTGAATATTACCGAGATGGTCCTAATTCTCTCTAATTTCCGCCCTCAAGGAGACCTCGCTCTCTCCCATAGCTTCTAGTGCTTTCCCCCAAGCCTATCACTTCTTGTCAAGGGTATGGCGTAGGTCTGGTTTGGTCTCTATAGTCGCTCATGTCTGGACTGGGCGGCGAGGCTTCCTCTAGCTCGTACTTGCCCCTAGTGTTGCTCGAGGTGCGATTGTACAAGGCGGGACTACTTGATCGCCGCCTCCATCGCTTCCTGTTGGTTGGTCGGAGACGCTTATTGCCTCTCCAACAACCTCATGATATGATCCACATTATCAACTAGGGTTCCTACTTGGTTCTCAAGGTAAACAAGTCAGCTTTCCCAATTTTGAGATTTGTGTACCATGGCCTTCGAGGGTGGCTGGGACTGGGGAGGTGACCACGAAGCCTGATCATCATCGGATGGGGCCTGGTGGAGGACTCAGCTGTGGTTGGGGCCTTCCCTTTTCTCTTTAGCATTGGAGGGAGGGCTAGAAACAGTTATAGCAAGAGATGGTGAGAACACGGCTTGTTGTTTCCTACAGAAGACGACAATATGTTGTTGCCGAATTCTTCTCTTCCGGATTCGGGGCGAGATTCACTTCGGATTTCTCAGACCGCCTCTCTAACAATGGTGGACCTGGTCAACTCGGGATGTTGGGGAGGTCAGGGCTCGAGCTCCTTCCCCATGGGTTCCTTACCCATGTTGTAAACATTCCTGACAAGGCGAGTCCTCGCCTACTAATCTCCCTCTCCTACTAATCTCTGTCGACTCAGCTCATCGACTCGTCTTTAAGCCAAAGGAACTACTCATCCCATATCAATGGCCCTTTTGCTAGGACCTCAATCACCCCAACTCAGGAGGTCTTCATGGGCTCATAGATATATCACTTATAGATAATTGTCCTTCTTACCACGAAGGACTAATTCAATTTCACCACGTAGTTCAATTTTCCTAACATAAGTGACTATGTCCATATCCTCCCTCCGTCTTGAAATCACATTTCATGGCATGATCCGAAAAATGAAGCAATTTCAAATCCCAGATAGACCATAATGCAGGAAACAACTGTGATTGACCAGTAAAAACTTCCCGCGGGCCACAAAAGCTTTGAATCAAGGTTACCTATGTGTGGTCTCTTCATCTAGGTGCTTGTGACCTTATCAACAGGTTGATGGCAAATAAACACTTCTGTGGAATCCATGAAGTATGGTCCACCTAAGATTGCTGGGATTCAATCACGATTGTTTCCAGCAGTATGGTCCACCTAAGATTTGAGTCAGATTATTTTTCGCATCAAGCCGTAAAATGAGCTTTCAAAATGGTTGAACGGTGTGGATTTAAGGCGCGTGCATCACTGTAAGCCCCACAGTCAGGGGTCTCACTCACCTTCGACGTAACAAATGCACCATACGTGGCTTTAAAAGAGTAAGACGACTTTTGTCAGCATCGATGATACAAAAGGTTGCTCGTATGACACTAAAAAGTTCACTTAATGAGAGGAATACCATTTCCAGACACCCCATCTTCAAGCGCCAAATCAAAACAACTCACACGTGCCAACGTAGTAATTCGTGTGTGGTCCAGATCATTCATTAGAGGTCCCTTTCGCCTATCCTATAAATCAGGTCCCCCAACAGATCAGCTCATCAACATATGAGTGTTGAACCTAGACCGTTGGTCAGTATCTTTCTAACGGTCCATTTATTCAAAATGGACCGCTGATTTTTTTTGGACGGGGGAACGTTCACCATCAAGACCAACCTATTGAACGGTCCTGATCTCACGCACATGCGCCACGCCAGCATGTGCAAGGTGCTTGTGTTTCGTGTTTGAAGATGGGGCGCCTTGAAATAGTATTCCATGCCCTTTTGAGAATGATACCTAACGTGCCCAAGTGGGCCCCACTCAGATTGGGCCGCTTATGGCGTTTTCCTTGGTGTGGTGTGGGTCCCACTGCTCTTAGTATGGTGGGTGGCACTAGCTATCCCTTTCAATGTCTAAACATGTCTCCGGTTGCTTCTTTGCACGTGCATTGCATCTGCAGTGCACCGGCCCTGCCTTTTCAAGTACGGGCAGAACTTTGATACTCTGGTAGAGTGTGGTGGATGATACGCAGGCACTTAGAAACTGCATAAGATGGCGTTAAATTATTTGTTGTTGGATCAATATGATATTTGTTTTCCCTCTTCATTCATGTATTTGTGACTTTATGAACAGATTGGATGGAAACTAAACGTTATGGTGGGCCTTATAAATTTTTTAACGGTAAGAATCATTGTCCCGACTCCTACCTGTGGTGTGGCTCACTTAAGATTTGTATATGAATCACTTTTTGGGAAAGGGATTGGCTACTCCCCCTGCCATCAACCCCGTGGCTGGCGTTCGGTGATATGTAGGCCTTACTATGATATATGTATTTCATACCTGCCATTCATCCATTTTACGTATTATTTTAAGGCTTGATGCAAAATATTAGAAGAATAAAAATTTCAAATAAACCACACCAAAGGAAAACAATAGTGATTGAATATCTTCCATTAAAATCCTCCTAAAGCCTATTATATTGTTTATTCAACATCCAATTTATTGATTAGGTCATACGGACCGATGAAGAGAAAAAACACAGATTAGATTGATCCTAAACTTTTATGACCGTCAGAAAATTTTTAATGGTCAATGTTCATTCAAAACTGTTTCATGTAATGTGGTCCACTTGAGATTGGAATATATCTCAATTTTGGTCTCATGCCATAAAATGATCTAGAAAATTGGATGGACTGCGTGTATGAAACACATACATCATGGTGGGGCCACAAAGTACCAACCACCACCCATTGGCTGGTGGCAGGGGGAGTAGCCGATCCGATTCCCACTTTTTGGGTCATTCCTTAAAATGATCTCTAAAAATGTATGAACGGTGTGGATATAATAAATAAATTATTTTTGGGCCATGCAACTTTGATCTCCTTTTAACCGTTCGTATAACTCGGATATTGAGGAGCGGCACCGCTCGTCTGCGCACGACACGCACCCACGTTCGATGGATGCGGATGCGGATTTCCTGCAAAAGCCTCTCACATGAAGCTCCTGCCCTGGAACCTAGGTGCGGCCCACCGTAATGTTTTTCAGATATTGAAGTCGTCCATCCGTTTTGTAAGCTCATTTTAGAACACGTGATAAAAAATGAACCGGATCCAATACTCAAATGGGCCGAAAACGTGAGGATTGAACATCTACATTTGAAATATTTGTGGGTCACAGAAGTTTTGAATCAGGCTAATACTGATGTTTTAAGTTCATCCAAGTAGGAATGACGTTATGAACGGTACGGATGGGATGTAAACATTACTGTCATCCAGAGAGGTTTCAACGGTAGAAATTTCCCTATTCACCTTTTCCTTTAATGCGGCCCACTTGAGTATTGGATCAGGTTCTTTTTTTGGCCTCATATACTAAAATGAGCTCACAAAATGGATGGACAGAGTGGATTTCTGAAAAAATCACGTGGACCCCACCTAGGTCCCCAGGCAGGAACTTCCCGGCTTTTGCAGGAAAACCGCGTCCCAGATCGGTGGTATGTGATGCACCAGCCAATCATACCACGGTTCGTCGACGGACGCGGATTGCGTACTACCCCCGCCCGGCCGCCCGTCCCTAGCTCCGAACGGGCAGTTCTGTGGGCTGGCCCACCTTGATGTATCTGTACATCCAAACCGTCTATCCCTTTTCCTAGATTATTTTAAGGCACCAACATAAAAATGAGGCAGTCCAACGATCAGGTTGACCACACCAACTGATGGCTCTTGCATTTAATGCAACTGGCATTTAAGGCTTTGTGTATTTTAATGCAACTAAGATTATTATTTTCGGTGGTCCACTTGATCGTTAGATCTGCTTCATTATTATTGTGATACCTTAAAATAATCTGAGAAAAGGAATTGACGGTTTAGATGTACAGATACATCACGGTGGGCCCGCCCACGGAACTGTCTGTTCGGAGCTAGGGACGGGCGGGGGGTGGTACGCAATCCGCGTCCTTCGTCGACAAGGTAGCGTTTTAAGAGATGCATGTCCCCTCTCTCTCTCTCTCCCTCTCTCTGCGTTTGAATGTGTGCACACGCGCATGTGGAGTCGTGCAAATAAAGAAATGGTTGTGGTGGTTACTCGTCGGTTGCTGGGTTCACATCAGACTAACACTAGGAAACCTCGCGATGCGCTCAAGTCCATGTGCCCATTCAAGCATGCGCCAGCCCGTACAAGTGGGGCCCAGTTTTGGTGATCTGGAACGTCGATTTGGTGGTTCCCACCATGGAGTTAGTGTGGCCGGAAAATCCCCCACATTCTATGAATGTAACCATTCAATTAGTGGGTGACAAGTGGACGGTCATAAAATGTACAACTGTCAGATTATACCTTTTTTGGTCATTCCGCATCAAGATCGTGGTCCATCATGTCACGTAATATAATATGATCGAAGGGAACACGGTTTAGGTGTGAGCCAAGATCCAGCCAGCCGGGTACGGTGCCATCGGACCCACCTTGCTGTATGTGTTTAAAACTTTTCCAGGCCAATACAAGTTTCGGATCAAGCTGATACTTTTGTCTTCACTGCATCTAGATATTTGTGACTTTTTGTTTTTTCTTTTCTTTGATAGCTTGTTAGTGCACACTTATGTCAGTACACACACTCCATGTTAGCCACCCCTTTAAGGATAGATAACAAAACCTGAAGGGCCTGTGCCAATTGCATTGGAAAGGATTAGGTGGGATGAGATTCAAAAAACATAATTATTACCCATGGCAGGGATTCTTCCCTGGTACCATGGATAAGTTTAATTTCATACTTTGTTTGTAATAGGGTAGTACATTGAATGGATATACCCACCATCATTTAAAACTATTGAGAATAACACACATGTGTTATATGTAAACCTTTCATGTGTTTTGTAACCTCTTTTTATGGCATGGGCCTAAAAATGACAGAGGTCCAAAACTTACGTGGCTTCAAATAAGTTTTCAACGGTAAGTATTCAATCTCCGTTGCTTTCTATGGTGGGGTCCACTTGAGCTTTAGATCTATCTGATTTTTTGACCCATGCTCTAAAATGTTCTCGAAAAATGGGTGGACGGTGTGGATATAGCCCACACATCATGGTGGGACCTACACAACTTGCTAACATTGAGTGAAATTGGCACAAGACTCAATGCGATTCCATATAATTTACTTCCAAGCTTTTCCATTCTTCCCAAACATGAAGTGGAATTGGCACCGAAGCAGATGCAATTCCATCCCACCTAATCCTTTATAAAGCAACTGGCCAAACAGACCCTTGAAAAAATAAATAAATTTGAAAAAGAAGTGGGTCTATATATAGACCATGATTAGGTGCTTAAAACAACGTTTCAAATGGGTTAAGTCCATTGGGTTTGAACCCGACTGGTTAGACCACCCGAATAGACACGTCCCTGGTTTGAAATTTGCATAAAACTGACATGTGTGAGTATACTTGCCGAGTACAGAACAAAACCATTAGTGCGACTGTACTCCTGGTCCTTACATAGAGCCAAGACCAGAACTAGACCCGGTCCAACCTGGCATGGCGCACTCGCACATCCACAGCCCAGCATGGCTCGACTATGCGGCGTGTGCATGTGTGGCCAATTGCATAGGTTCAGGCTAATGCATAACCCCTCTATTGGATCAAATTCACATGTCCCTTAAGAATTGGCTCAAGCCCCAAGCAAAACTCCTCTCTAATATACATGGGTTTTTCTTTTATCCTTTCCAACATGGGACAATAAATATATTAAAAATAAAACATTTTTTAAAACAAGAAATAATGGGGAATTTTGAATTTTTAAAACACTTTATTTTAAAATACAATAGAATCTAGCTATGATCTTCTCGCAAGGTCGTCTCTCACTGTCCTTCCAAAATGGAAGATCTCCCTAAAAACATTCAGAAATATTATAGCATTTTAAAAGATTTCAAAGATTAGACCGGCATGCAAGCGAACCAAGCCATGACTCAAACTGGATCAAGAGAAACAATGTAACGCCCCGGAAAATCGGGGGTCGTGCATAGACTCGACTCCCGAGTTCCCGAGTGTCACTTATCATTCATTTATGGTTTTTTTTTTATTAATCAAATTTAACTGCGCGATTTAGAATTACCTGAGGCAAGAAGCAAAATCACACCAGTCTACTGAAATGAAGGATATCACACATATATACAGGTCCAAAAATAATAAAGGGTCACCTAAGGCGTTGCCCAACGGAACAACAAAAAAGGGCTAGGTCCAAAAAGAATAAGACTGAGCCCGCGGCTCAGCAAATCCAAATCCAGCCTGATCTAGCCGATAGTGAGCCACCCATCAGCGAAAGTAGGAGAGCTCGTTCTCTCTCGTCAAAGCTTCGCCTCGCCAGGTTCCTCATGCCCTGGGTCACCTGCATCTATGAATGAGTCTGGTTGGTGTTTTAAAACACCGTCCCAGAGTGGGAGTGAGTGATCAACTCAGTGTGAACTATTAATCTTGATAACATGAATTTAATGAAAGGCAACATTCGTAGATACTAAGTTAATCTTGATAATGCGTATGCATGATGAATGGTATGATGCATGCTCTCGCCACAACTCTCCCTCAAGCGACTCCATCTTACGATCGCATATGACAACACTGTCACGCCCCAAACTCGGAAACTGGGCTCACAAAATTTTCGATCACCGAATCCGGCACCGACAGCCTCCGTAGTACCCCATTCTCGGCTCCCAGCGCCCATACGCCAGATTCTGATCCTGGGATCCTACAAGGAGAATTTTCAGTGTGAATTTTTTTTTTTGTAATGTAATGGAGCATAACCACAAGCATAACTAAGTCACAAAACAACAACACCACATATCCACTATATCAAAAACTTTAAGTACAGTGTGTATGAAAGGGAAATACAATATGAAGATATCAAAGAAAACTCTGAAAGCTCCAAGACTGGCACATGACGCTTCCGAGCTCAACGCTGCTGCAACCTAACGCCACCTGCACGCATCTATCGTGCATAAGCTTACAAAAGCTTAGAGGGTGGTGAAAGTGTGTGTAAGGCAAGTGCCAAGTGTACAATATCAGAGTAATGCGGAAATATGCGATAAGTCCATGAATGCTATCAGCTATACTAAAGATATGTAATGCAAGGCATGAATGCTTATCGGTCATACCAAGACCATGCGATGCGAAGCCTATGTAGCCAAATGTCATATGCGAGATGCAAAGCAAGCGTGCCAGTACTCATCAAGTACACATATCAATACGCCTCTCTCGAATATCACCGGGTCTAATACACCTCACACCGACCGCTTCTCCTCCCTACCGCACGGTCCAAGCAAGTGAAAGAGACCACACTATCCGCCCGACCGCAGAGTCCTGTCAATACCTACCCAGCTCGTCGATTGCGGACACATTTGCGAGCTGGTCAAACTCAGCCTAGCTTATAGCCCCCTCACTCAGGCGGATAAGGCCACACCCCTTTCCAACCTACCACGACACAGTGGGAGACGCGGCCTACTGGTATTCGGCACTTGGGCGCTCGTGTATCCACTCGGTCTAGACGTTGGAGCATCTCCTGGTACCAAAAAGGTTCTGGAACTTTCACCCAAGGACATCCTAAGTGCCCACGGTGCTAGAACAAATATTTTCGGTATCCGATACGGTCATCCACGATGTGTCTGTGGAGCCACAGCCCTGATGTCGCTAGGGCGTGCAGTGATCAAGTCACACATATGCGAGATGCATGATTCACACCGTACAATCATGCAGCAATCTCACGCGTACCACGCGATCATGTGGGGCACTCGGTCTCATAAGGAGTCCCGTAAATGCCTCAGCCCAACGGCTTATGCTATGATCAATCATTCCTCATATCAAGCATACATATGATGCGTATGCACATGAATCATGGAAGTGTACTAAACACGTTATAAAGTAATGAACTATCCTTATACCGAAGATGGGTCTAGATGGCATACGCACAAGAAGCATGGGCCCATCAACGGGCCCAATGGGAGAGTTATAATGCGGACATTTAACCAACACTATACTTGCAATGTGGACGTCAAACCAACATTGCCCCTAAGGCACGGTTCGTCATAAACATCATTACACGAACCATGGGGAATCACACATTGTAATGGACCTTAGATACATCCCATTGGGCTTTAAATACATCAAATGGGCCATATCACATGGGCCTTATATTCATCAAGTAGGCCACATCAATGGGCCGCACCAATGGGCTTTATGTACATTGCAATGGGCCATATCCCCACGGGCCTTAGAATACATCAAGGTGGGTTCCACTTGAACTATAAATCTATCTCATTTTTTTAGCCTCAAACCTTAAGACATGCTTGCCAAATGGTGGACGGTTTGGATGCAACACATGCATCATGGGTGGGCCCCAAAACAGCCCACCACTATATACATACATATATATATATATGTGTGTGTGCACACATATGGGAAAAGGTACAATGCGTGGTGAGGCCAAACAAGCCCTCACCCAAACGTGGGCCCCAAATTAGATGGACAGCATGGATGAAACACAAACATCAGGGGGAAAGGGTGGCCCACCGTCCAGCCTTCGGGACGGTGTGGACCAACACACATCGAGGTGGTGGCCTACCGTCCCAAGTCCAAAGCTGGCTTGGACGGCGTGAATAAAACGCATACATTAAGGTGGATTCCACCGTCCGCCTGGACGGTGGATGTAAGACACATACATCAAATGGTGGGTCCCATGTGGGGCCCACTGTAATGTTTATTTTCCATCCACCCCGTTCATAAGGTCACGTGGACCAGGATGAAGGGTGAAAACAAATTTCACCTTGATCCGAAATTCATAAGGTCACGTGGACCAGGATGAAGGGTGAAAACAAATTTCACCTTGATCCGAAACTTCTGTAATGCCCAAAGAGGGCTTCAATGGTGGAGTTCAATTCACACTGTTTCATGTGGTGTGGGCCACCTGAGTCTTGGATGTGGCTCAAATTCGGAGGGGGCCCACTTCAGGGAGTGGCCCACCTCATGAACGGCATGGATGACAACATACCTCATGGTGGGGCCCACGGCAGGGGTCGTGGGTTGCTGCCCAATCGCCCGCCCGAATGACGTAGGATGCCTAGCGTCCTTCCTGTCAGCAGCAGCAGCAGCAATTACTGCTGTTGTTATTATTTTTTTTTTTTAAATCAGAGATTTTGTGGTTTTCCATATGTGGGATCCAAATCTGATGAATCCACCCCGTCCATTGTTTCATACAGCGTTCAACAATCACAACGAGCCCAATATTGGGCATATATCAGTGGTACGGATCAACAGGGGGGTTTTCAATGGCAAGGAGACTGTTTCCCATGCCATGGCCCACTAGAAATTCCGATCGGCATAATCTTTTGGCTCAACGCCTAAAATGATCTGAGGAATAGAATTGGTGGCGTGGATTAGATCAGTGCATCCAGGTGGGGCCTACACAAGTGGTCCACCCCAAGTTTTAAATCAAACTGATATTTATTTATTTATTCCTTACATGTCAGGCACCCCACCATCACTTCACACTTCTCTTAATAGCCACGTCCAGCGTCCCTGGACGCTGGACGGTTTGGGAACACAAATTTAAGGTGTGTCCCTCCTACATACATGCTACCAGGGTGGGCCACTAAATGGTTGGAAGGCTTGGGTGAGACGCACATCAAGGCGAGGTCCATTCAAGTGGGCCACCTACTCATAACATCACAAGAAGAAAGAGAAAAGAGAGAGAGAGAGAGAGAGAGAGAGAGAGGAAGAGAGAAAGTGGGACACACGTGTGATGGAGGGACCCCGACACTATGGGCCCTCCCTTGCATTCCATCATACATAGAAAGGTAATCAAAGTGGGCCATTGGCCACATCATAGGGTCCCAAGTGAGATCCATACCATTGATCGGTAGGCCTCACTTGGCCCATCACAAAATTTATGAAATCTAGCCTGTGGAAACACCCACCGTCGATCTTCTTCGGTCCGTTGGAACGCCAACCTTCTTGTGCTCCTCTTTGATGGTGGAGATGGGAAATCAAGGGCTAGGATGAGAGGTTTTGGGAAGGGAAAGGTGGGCCACACAAGGTCATTTTTTCCATGGAAGGCTTGGACGTGGGAGCTCTCTTTGCTCTTGGTGTTGCTTGGAAAATAGTGTAGAGAAAGAGAGAGATAAGGAGAGAGAGTGATGTGAGGTGAGTGATGGATGCGAGTGATGGGTGAAGGGATGGATTGGTTGACTTTTGGTGGTGGCTTTACTTGTGGAAAAAGAAAGTATGGGTGCTTTGTACTTGACATGAAGTGATGGATTGATTGATGTGATTGATTGATTGATGGGATTGATTTAATTGATTGGATTGATTTGACATGTTGTAGAAATTCTCTCGGGATCGTAAAAGCGCGGCGTTTCTTCTAAATAAACGTCGGCTCACATCTTCCTGCCAGGGTATCAGATCGATGCGTGAGTCGCGGCATTGGTACCGCGGCGACGGTGCGGTCACAATGATACAGGTCTCGGATTAAACCGACTCGAATCTAAAGGACGTGACTTACGATCGATCGCAACGTCGATTATCAATCGTGGATTGCCGGACTTCGATGGAAAGGATCGCGGGATTCGTCGGAACAGTACAGACTATGACACGGGTCTTACAAACACTCCCTCAGAGCGACCTCGACTGTCGAGTCGCCACCCTAGCTAATACGATGCAATGACATGTTAGCCAAGTTCTTAGTTAAGTCCATTCATCTAGCAGGTTAGGGATTCTGATACACCCCACGTATCAATGCCCTAAACTAGTTGCGAGGCCAAGGCCCCATCAATGCGTGAGGCTGAGACCCCGCGGTCCGTGATCCCGTCGGGTTCCTCATCCCCGACTTCAAGCACATGAGGAGTGCCGAGAGAAAGGGATCGCTCGCGGTCACTATGGGGAGGTGCAACACCCCAGCGTAGGCCAACAACTCGGACACAGTGTCTCATTCCACCATACCCGGCTCACGAGGCTGTGGGCCAATTTCAGGTGGGTTATTGATGGGCTACAACGGTTGTAGGGTAGTTCAAGTTCCATATATATGTGTGAGCAAACAGGGTTAACAAACAGGGTTGATCAGACAGTGGGCTAAACCGTATGAATCAGGCAAGCACGTGGCGGAACGACATCAGGTACCAACGACCCATGTAGTCTAACTACTGTCGCCCACACGCACTCGTCGAATCCATATGTTTAGCTTCAAGACGGTCCTACCAACGGGACCGCCTTCGCTTTCCTCGCATTCCTGACCAACCCAAGGATTAGGTGGTGATTCATAACATGTTAAGTATACAAGTTATCAACTAACATATCAATACCATGTTTACATGCATCTCAACTATAAAAACAAGTACTCCTACCAAGTGAGCAAACATTATCAAGAACCAAGGTGCGTGTGAGTGTGTGGGTTTGTGAGGAAGTTAAGCTCTTCCAACACCTCAAGGAATTAAACACACAAGAGTCAAGATTCATAAACACTATGGAGCAATGCATATGAGCGAAATCAATCCAAACAAACATGAGCATGTAATCATTCCTATGCTAAATCATGTGAGAGACAAGATCAACATCAAATGTAAACTAATCATGCCAAATCATGCAATTCCAACAACACACCATTCCTAGGTTTTCCCTAAATTCTTCAATACCACAACTCAACAAACAAAATCATTACATTCCTACTATAATTGGTGCTAGGCCACCTAAGGATAATAGTCTGCACCTTGTGATTCATTGAAGACTCAAAAATGACCTAGGAACGTCGATTTGGGGCCAGTTGGTTGGAATCCCTAAAGCAAGTTCATTCATGAGAAATCCATGTAAAATCCCCCTTCATCAAAAGGGTTTTCAAGACAAAGGATGAGAAGCCTTACCTAGACGATCAATGGACGATTTTGGTGGTTGTGGTGCATGGTTTCTTCTTGGAGAAGGTGTAGGAGGTTGTGGGTTTGATCCTCTTGGGCCCCACCTTGATTGAGAGTCCACCATGCCTTCTTCACTCTCTCTTTCTTCTCCTTTCTCCTCTTTCTCTTCTCCCTTTTCTCTCTTCTAGGGCAAAATTCGTATGGGGAGAGGGGTACCCAAATGAGGCCCTTTTTATAATTCCAGATTTGGTGAAAAAGGCCTCAAGCTTCCACAATTTCTTAAAATAGACTTATGGGACTCCCTATTGGTGTTGGGGTGGCCCTAACACCCCTCCGGCCACCAAATTCGGCGTGTAGGTGTCTTATGGTCCGACCAGGGCCCATGCAAAAATCGAGGACGAACGGATGAACAGATATATGATCTGAGTAAGCATTTCTGACCCTTGAATGGCCTTGTGGGGGCCCATTCTAATTGATGGGGCATATCTGGTGGCCCTCTGGCCATGAAATTTATAGGGTATGTGCTCAACGGCCCGATGAGGGGCCACACAAAAATTGGGGGTGATCGGATATGGGGTTTGGTCGTACGGGTCCGATTCGCGATCAACGGTCATCGTGCCACGATCGGGGCCCAGATTTGGTGGGCAGGCGTTGAAAAATACATTAAACATTCACCGTAAATTTAGAAGAAATCCAATGGCTGGAAGGCCCGGAGTCTCGGTTTCTTTTGTCAGTGCCAGATTTTAATCTGGCATTGGTGGGGCGCATTGGGCAAGCACCAGATAGTACTTCTGGGTGTCCACTGGGTCCGCAGTCCGCGATGGACCACAAGCCCAGTGAGATCTATAATTTTCTAAAGTTTTAGATTTTTCTAACCCTTCTCGGTCGCTGGGTGGCCCACACGGGCTGTTGTTAAGTGTAAACGGGCCATCTGGCTTAGCGGCCCACACTTGGTCCCATCATAACTAGACTGGTCCACCCCATTATAAATTAACATTGAGTAATAATGGTCATTGAGTGATTTTATAAGTTATTTAAAAAGAAATTTTAAGGATTTTTGGAAATCCAAAACAGTGAAAATCCAGGATGTTACAAACAAACACATCATCCGGGTTGGGTCTGCAACCATGCCTCGATGAGAATAGAAAGAACAAGTAACAGGCTCAAAAATGGATATGATCTACTCGATAACGGATTAGGATTGAACAGGTCTGGGCCTCACATTAGGGAGATCAGAAGAGACAGAGATTACAAAGAGGTCATCTGATCCAATGATCCTAGTCCCATTAAAACCAAAAGAATGGGAGATCTTAACTCGACGGATGTGGCCCATCGCCGATAACAGATCCATAGTAAGTGTCAAATACAACTCCAACGGTCATGAACTGAGTGATCTAAACCAAGTTTTTTATATGGACAAGAGTAATGGGTCTCAAAGAAGGATGCTCCTTTGGGTAGTGCGGGGAGTATCTACATATATGAGTGAAAATCCGAGATCTAACGCCTGCGGACTTTTTAGAGAGACCTTCCTGATTGAAAATTTCTAGATCTTCCTAAGAGACTTTCTTAACCAAAAAGCCAGCAATGTATGCGTGAATGATCTAGAAGCAATAAGGGAACCCTTGTAGGGGTTTTACTGCCTCAACAATCTATAAAAGTAACAATCGAAGAAGAGCTCAAGGCGCTACAACAAACACATAAGCTTATCATTTACTTATTTTTTATTTATTTTTTTGGCATAGCTTATCTTAATTTACAACCATTGTCTAGCGGCTCCCGCTACAATACCTTAATATCAGAGATAGTCTTTCTGCAACCTTAAGTTGAAAATCGTGATCATCTAAGCATCGATTTGATTAATCACACCCATCTTAATTTGTCTGTTTCGATATGCGTATTAGTTATTGTCACGACCCAGATTTCAGGTACTTGGCATGTACTTCGGACTCGAGATCCACGTTATGGCTCATACACTATGTGTACTTAAATTATTTAATATTTCCAATCATCCGTTATTAATGTAGCTAAGGACTCTCCCCATTTGGGGTCTTATGCAATAAAATAAATCTTCTCCAACACATTTGAAAGAAATAAATAATAATTAAAGAACATCAAATGAAATTAAAATGATAATCATGGCTGGTCTAGGGCAACAACTTTGTCATCTGTCAAGTAGTGTCACGTGTCCCTTGGGTCCTTTTCTGACTCGACAGTACTCCTATTCTTGAGCACTAAATCATTGTCAATCATATCTATACAGTTTTACATCAATAAAGGGTAAGCTGACCAAGCTTAATGAGAAGTCTCAACATGATTCTTCACATAAATTAAAATAGAAGAACAATAATCATATACAATATAAGTTGAAAAAGAAAATGCAATTATTTACAATGCATGAATGCATCAAGCGGGAATCTGTCCACTTGCTTGAGTTAAAAACCTGTCAACCAGCATCTGCCCCTTGGCAGGCTTCTACCATTTGGTAGGCATAGGCAAGACCCACATATACTCTTTAAGTAGGCTTTCACTAGTATAATGAGCTTCTGGTGACGATTCTACCAGGTATACCATCCATGAAGCTTCGTTAGGAATTCAGAACATGTCGTGCATGCAAATGATGGATAGGCAAGTATATCAACTAGTCATTAATGATATATCACATGATCATTCCTATTTTCATATTTGAATCATTGAAGTTTTTATACTAACTAGTAACATCATCACAACCATCAATTTATAATTATATCTATTCAGCAGATCAATAGTTGCAATTATATAGAAAATCGGACCATAAGTTTACCAACACAGTAAATTAGATCATTGGATATACTAGCATATTGAACAAATCACATCATTAATAATATAGCATCGAAATTATATGCTCAATCAAACCAATAAGATATCATAATAATAAGGTTAAAGTATACATAAAATACATCATCAATAAATCCATTTTAACTTTGGAGAAAAAATACATCGGGTTCACTCACCTTGATGAGGTAGAGATGATTTCGTAAACTAATTATTTGATTTGAATTAGAATTTCCTAAAAACAATAAATGAAAATTATTTTCTAATCTTACTAGTTCATATGGTGGAGCCTACATTTAATCGATGTAAGTCCATTTAATAATAAGATATATCATTTAAATGAATTCATAAATTAAGAACGAATATTGCAAACATTAAGGTATTGTTAGAATTATGCCCCTATAATTTTTGCAGATTCGGGTTGTTTTCAATAACAATACTGAAAGTTGATTTTTCTGAAAGTTCGGGTAGCATTTTATAATATTTTGAAAATTTATGCCAGAATCCTCTGACTTCGTGAAAAATTCTATTTTAGCCTTAAAATTTTGAATTTTTACGCAGTTTGTGATGATTTACACGAATTTTTGGAAATTTATTTACTTTAATCATTTAAGGTTCGAATCTGTAAGTGTTATAATGTTTAAAGCACACTTCATACCTTGTTTATCAAATTTCGTTTAAGTCAAAACATCTTATCAAGCGATCTTCAAGTATGATTCAAGATCAAATTTCAAAGCAAGTTCAAGATCTAGTAGAAGATCAAGCTCAAGATGAAGTTGAAGATCAAGCTCGAAAGACAACATGAAGTAGACAATATAAAGTCAAGATCTGCTAATGTTCTAGTAGAAGATCAACCTCCTTAGAGAAGTTCAAGTCTCTAATCTACTTCAAGACAATGAAGTTCAGTCCATACAAGTATTATAAACCCTATAAAGACCTTAAGTTTAGGTGCTTTCAAAATATATTTAAAATTGGGTTTTATGGTTGTATTTGGTTGAGTTTCGACTAACCTAAGTTTAGGCTCGACCAGCCTAAGAATTTCTCAACCAGTCCTAGTACAAACCGAGTAAAACAGAAAATTCTATTACTCCTTTGACCAGTCGAGTCCTCGACTAATCGAACATTTCTCGGCTCGAAGTCCAGCAACTAAATCAGTTTGAATTTTAGCTCCTTTGACCAGTCGAAGACCATGTTCGACCAGTCAAAGATCTATTAAATCTTACCCCGCTCAAATCTAAAAATTTGTTGGAACTGAATCTGGTGCTTGGGGCCAGTCAAAGAAACAACTTTTGTGCCTATAAATTGAAGTTCTTTCTCAATCCGAAAATGCATTCAAAGTCTATCAAAATCCCTCTACAAGAGAGAAATAAGTCTCAATTATTGTCAAGCTATTGAATGGTATTTATAAAACATTTTATAGCTTTTTTTTTAATTCCTTAATCTCAAACTCTGTCATTCTTATTATAAAAAGAGAATAAATACTCTTCCTATTGAGATTTAAAGGAATTAATACAAGTAGCCATTGGTTTAAATTTAATTAAAATCAATAGAACCTATACATTTTCTATCGGACTGAACATTGAACATTCGATATTTAAAAAAAGTGGTTCTTCAACTACAGATTCTTCTACAGTGACGATTAGTATACATTACATTTTGTATTTGATTTTTCCGAGATAGCCAGAAAATCTTAGTGTTGGTTTTTCTAAGATAAGCTAGAAAATCTCAATAAGGGGTTTCTTTGTTTGTGATACCCCGGTAAAATCACAACTGTATTAGGTTTTAAGGTGACCCTGTGAAAACCTTATTCGTAATGAAAGCTAAGATTACGTGGATAGTAATTTTGGGAGTGGAGTAGGTGTGGCTGTTTGAGAACAGTTGTTGACACACCGAACCACTATAATTCTCGGCGTTGTGGTGAATGCTTTTTTTACTTTTGTGGTATGTAATTTCATTTCAGTACAAGTGGTGAATGCTTGTAATAGTTAGTTTTATTTACTCTTGCTCAGTTTAAGATTTTGATTCTTATCACATTCATGAAATAAGGTTGTCCTACCTAAACTTTTTTGGGTGAAGGTTGTCCTACGAATCAGTTTGAATCAACGTTTCAATACTTGTGCAATTGAGATCTCTGATTTACTTATTATTCAGGTCCCCCCCTCTAGGACTGTTTAAACTCTCCTTTTCATAATCACATTTGATAGATCAAGGCAAACCATTGATCGTCACTTGATCAATTTCAAGGGATAACCAATGATTATCTTGATTCGACTATCCATATATTAACTTATTACAATTCATAATTATCACATTGATTGGTCAATGCGGGCCACTAGATAATTAGATCGATCATTAAATCTAGATGTCATCATAATCGGATGTCCGAATTTTGATAGTCGATCCAAATCTAGTTAGATCTCAACCATTTAATGGTTTCATACAATAAATCAACACATGATTCATTGTCTACCATTACTTCAGATCGATGCGGCCTATCCAACAGTCCAATTGGTTTGGAATTTAGAATTTTAATTAATTTTATTCTTAAGAATCTGATGAACGGTGATGATTTAATCATAAGTTTCAAATTAGGTCATATAATTCTCTGTGTCAAGTTGTACCTTACCTAGAGAATTATCCTTCTGGTATTAATTCAATTTCCTTAAATTAAGGAAGAACATTAGTAAATTTATGATCAACACGTGTAACATCCTAAATTTTTGCCATTTTGGGTTGCCAAAAATCCTTAATGTTTTTTTATAACTAGCCTACATCATCATTCACTAACCTATGATGCTCGAAGTGAGCCTATACGAGAGTGGTACTGATAAAGGATGGCATAAATAAGATTAATCAACCGTAGAAAGCCAACGAATCCGACCGATCACTTAAACATCGAGTTTAGTCCCATGATTTATTCACATACAACCCAAAATCTAGCTAACTTACCACTGGCCAATCGAGATAACCATAACCAAATAAAGACATACTTAAAGCCAAGACAACTATGGGTCGGATCTTGATTAATAAATCAAATCAACCCGTTCACTCATTTAGCCTAAAAACCAATAATCTAGAGTGATCATGACCGAATCACCATTTTTGCTAATTTCAAATAATCCACACTATGAACTTAGTTAATTCAGACCCTAACAACTGCGCCCAAGAAATCTTCCTACCCAATTCATTTAAAACATGCATCAATTATCCGAACAAGCTCTAGACCGCTCGTTAGTGGGCCACTAATTTCGAAATTATAGAATAATGCTTGTCTCACTGGGCTTGACGTCCATCGCTGATGGTGGGCCCAAACGATGCCCCAAACCGCACAACTTGGACCGTGATGGTAGAGCTTGAAAGGCGCAACTTTTCAAGATTTGAAACCTTAAACTTAAGTGAGTTGGCCCACCACTAAAACAGTAAAGCTGCGACTTCTCAACCTTTAAATTGCAATCAAACTCAGGCCATGAGTCGATGATATTTTCCTGCTCATATCCGTATAACTGGGGGGTTGAACGAATATTGGTGACTATTGATCGCAAATCAGGCCCCCACAACCAATCGATTCATCGTTTGCCACCAAACTTAGAACAACCCTTTATCTGACCATGGGGCACCTGCTCCATGACACAAATGGGCAAGGGGGCCACTGAGATGGCCCCAGGGGCCAGAAACCTAACCACTAGGGGTACATATGTTGGAATTAGACCACCTAGGGCATTTGGACTAATTTCCAAACTATATAAACTCTAAAATCTCTCTCCCACACTTCGATACGAATTTTTCTACAAGTGGGGAGAGAGAGGAAAGAGTAGAGAGGGAGGAGAGTGTGAGGAATAGCTTCAAGATGCTGAAATTTGGGGGATCTCTTTCCCCTACCTCAATTCCGCATCGGAGCTTGCAACCCCATCGCCGCGAGAGCAGCCCGCTAGCGATTGAAAGGTATCCTTTCAACCCTCTTTTAAATTTATTTATTTTTGCATTAGGACACTTGCATGTATCCTAACATATAAATCCTATTGGCACAGGACTCCAACACTCTAATTGGCGAGACCGACACCTTGGGAGCGGCTCCACAAGTCATCAAACCATTCTAGGTACGGACCATTATCCTTAGGTGGCCGATTATCGAACCTAGGCTGAGATTAATGATTGTGTTTTTTAAATTTGCTTTACATGATTGATTTATGAAGAATCTGCTAGTAGTTACTTATTTACAAATCTATCTAAGCATGTTTAGAGAAATTAATGCTTAGTTCCTTGCCAAATTGATTAAGTCATTCGAATGTTACCTTCTTTCATTGTTTTTCCTTCTTATTATGTAAAATTGAAATTAGATCATCCTCAAATCTGAAGCAATTTGGAGGAAATGTGTTGCATGTCTTCTATATATTTGATTTAGGTCAAATGTTCGTTATTGTTTACATGCTTGCCTGAATTTTTTTGCAAATAGGAGTAGTTTGTGATCTTCCTATGTTATTAAGCAATTTAAGCCCTCTACAAATGCATGTCTAAACTTTCCACAACTAGGAGTAGATCATAATTCTCTTTATGATGCCAAATAATTTAAATTTTAATTACATGCATGCATGAATTCTTCTATAACTAGGAATAGTTTATGATCTTCCTTAAATATTAAGTAACTTAGATCCCTTTTGGGTTGGTCAGCGAAACTACAAGACTCGTATGGGCAGCCCCACCGGTTGGGCTGCCCAACGACCAATCTGAACAATTTAGGTCGAACACGGATAACCGATAGTAGTTGGACTATGTGGAATGCTCGCACCCAATGTCGGGTGTTCAGCAATTCGCTTGAATTGAACAAATTGCCCCACTAACTGATCAACCATATGTGTTAACCATGTATAGTCATACCTACTTGAATCTAAAGCGCCCCATACCTTTGAGAGGCCTACTGATAACCGTTAGTGATTCGATCCCGCTAAGACTCATGAGCCAGGCATGGTGAAATGGAACACCGTGTCCTAGCTGTCTTCCTACGCTGGGGTAACGAGTCTCCCTGTAGTTACCAGTGAGTACAGGAGGTGATAGGTCCTTGTTCGAATGGCCCCCGTCAAACTATCCGGCCAATGGTTTCATGCTAGAGTACCGTTCAAACGACCTGGGCATGAACAGAATTGGGTGACAAGCCCTTCCTTATGGTGATTTAATTATGTGGTAATCCCGCACCTCGAAACTGAGTTATCATACTCGATGTTTGGGTGACGACCCATATCAAGTTGATCTTCAAACCTTTAGGTATTATGCCTTGCTTTTAAAATTATTGATTTATGAGACAAATGGATGATACCTAAATTTGGATCAAGGATCGTAGGCTCAGAACCACTATGGCCGCTTTAGGCCAAGTGATCTGGAAAAGGCCATTGATTAAATGGAGGTATTTCAGCTTCCTCAATCTTGCTAGATGAACAGACTTAATTAAATACTCGGCTAACATAAATATTCACACATTGTATTAGTTAGGTTGGCGACTCGGCAGTCGAGGTCGCATTGAGGGAGTGTTTGTCATTTGCGATCGTAAGATGGAGTCGCTTAAAGGAGTGTTGTATGGGGAGGGCATGCATCATATCACAATAACATTCATATACATTAACAAGAATAGGTAAGAACTTTGTGTTTAGATGTTTTTCATTAATTTCACCTATAGAATTGATAACTTGTATAACTTATTGCTAATGGAACCCACTGAGTTAATCACTCACTCCCACTCTAAGACGGTGTTTTAAAACATCAATGAAACCTCATCTTGGATGCAGGTACTAAAGAACCTAATGTGCTGGATGAGGCGGTCATTGCATGGTCTATTTTAATTCCAGGAATTGCTCAAAGACCAAGTAAAATAAATTATAGAACCCCGCTTCCGCAAAGCATAAGTGGCACCCGGGATATCGAGAGTCAAGTATCTGCTCGGCCTTTGAAATCCGAGGTGTTACAACATGGTCCATTGAGGTATCAAATAAATTTGATTCTTGAAATCATTATGTAATTAAGTCTTATAAAACCTGTGAATTGTACAGATTGTATCGATTGTTGTCCATCATAGAAAAATCTCACCTTCTGCACATCAGCCCTAAAGCAATACCGAATTAGACTACTGTAAAAAGAAAATAAAGAAAAGATTATTATACTAACCTGAATAGGCGAATTCCAAAAGCCACTCTTCTACTTTCTCTCTCATTTTTTTAATGATTTTGAGTCTTCGTAGGACTCTCACTTTCACACACTCTCTCTTTAAGAGAGAGGGTTTGTTGGGAGACTACGAGATACAAGGGAGAGATGGGATAAGGAGAGATAAGAGAAGATGAGATGATATCGGCAGATCTCTTTCACTCAAAGTTAAATTTAAAATTTTTAAATTTTATTTTATTTATATATATATATAGGGAAAAGGTACTATGCGCTCGACCTCACGATAAGCTCCCGTGAGGTCGAGCTGTGTGGGCCTCACCGTGATGCGTTTCGACCATCAACACCGTGCATTTAATGGGTCCCCTTTAAATTATGGGATATCCCAAAAATCAACTGTATACGGAACTCAGGTGGGCCATACCATCTAAAATTATGTGAAGACACCATTAAAACATATAAAAGCACTTGGTGGGGCCCACCTGAGTTTTACATGTGCCTGAAACTTGGTCTGAACCCTCATTCAAGTGGGACACACATAATGGATGGGCTAGATTTGCAAACCACATCTCAGTGGACCCTCAAAAATGGTTATGAATGTTTTAATGGTGCATGGCCCCTCCCATTCGTATGTGGTGTGGCCCACACAAATCATGGATTGACTTGATTTTTGAGACCTAGGCCCCGATGGAATGGTGCATCCGATCGATGGGGTAGATGTTCGAAACGCATCACGGTGGTCGGCCCACACGGCTCGACCTCATGGGACGACTTGTGAGGTCGAGCGCATAGTACCTTTTCCCATATATATATATATATATATATATATATATATATATATATATATACACACACAATGCGTCGAGCTGATTTTAACACCCCATTAGGTTGAGCTATGTGGGCCCCACCGTGATGCGTTTCGAACATCTACCCCATCAGTCAGATGCATCATTCCATCGTGAGCCTAGGTCTCAAAAATCAAGTCAATCCGTGACTTGTGTGGGCCACACCACATACAGAAGTGGGGAGGGGCCGTGCACCATTAAAATATTCATAACCATTTTTGAGGGCCCACCGAGATGTAGTTTGCAAGTCCAACCCATCCATTATGTGTGTCCCACTTGAATGAGGGTTCAGACCAAGTTTCAGGCACATGCAAAACTCAGGTGGGCCCCACCAAGTGCTTTTAAACGGTGTCTTCACATAATTTTAGATGGTATGGCCCACCTGAGTTCCATATATGGCTGATTTTTGGGATATCTCATAATTTAAAGGGTACTCATCAAATGCACGATGCTGATGGTTGAAACACATCATGGTGGGGCCCACACAGCTCGACCTCACGGGAGCTTATCGTCAGCTCGAGTGCATTGTACCTTTTTCCACATATATATAGGAAAACGCTCACCTACGAACCAGTTCGTACGTAGTACGTACGAACTTTTTTGATGACCCATCATAAGTGATGAACCTTGCAAATCTGAACGGTTCACATGAAGCAGAACCTCATGAAACCCCATAGTATGAATTTTTACTTTGATCCGAAATGTTGGTGGACCATGAAAAATGTAAACAGCTTCTTTCCTTGATTTGAATTTCTCTTTGCTATGGACGGTATGGATAAAAGTTTTAGATAAAAGTAAAACTTGGTCCTGGGGGTTTTCACTAGGTGCTGCTTCACATGAACGGTTCAGATTTTGGATCAACATCACGTATGATGGGTTCTCAAAAGTTCGTACTACGTACGTGTGAACCGATTCTGTGAGTGGCGCTCCTATATATATATATATATATATATATATATATATATATATATATATATATATTTATATATATTTATATATATATATATAAAGAGTGAGCGTTACTGTATTCATCTCTTTTCTTTTATTTATTTATTTGGTCATCTCACAAATTATTGATTGTAATGAACATTATTTTATTAATGAAATTCCCCACGTTTAAGAACATTTATTTTCACAGGGCAAAAGGAACTCATTCGAAAAGGATTAGCTAAATTTTCAATCCCAACCTCCAATCTACCTCCGAGAAGGGATACCAACGATTCAATCAACCCAGGAGTCTAATACACTCGTGTATCGGACTCACATATACATATAAAATCTAGACCCTGATTCATACAAGTGGTACAATTTAACAAAAGAGAAAATGACCACTGTAGACAAACCCTTGTACCCAGCGGTTTCTATGAAAGAATACAAACCTTAGTTACCAATCTAGATTATCACGTGCGGACAGCGACGTTGAGGACGAAACTACCCCTCCTTTTCGCTGCGAAGACGTGCGCCGACGCTCCTCGAACCGAGAGTTGTACGAACGGCTTAAAAGGATTGGGGTCGGTGGTCTATGGGCCCCACCATGATGTATGCTATTCATCCATGCCGTCCATATATTTTTCCATATCATTTTATGGTATACGACCAAAAATGAGGTATCTCGCAAATCTCAAGTGTACCACATTACAGAAACAAAGTGTTGAATGAGCGTCGACCATTAAAAACTTTTTGGGGCCCACCGTGATGTTCGTGAGAAATCCTCCTGTCTAAGTTCATTCATATGTCACAAAGACCTGGATGAAGAAGAAAAACAAATTTCATAATGATCTAAAACTTCTATAACCCCTAAAAGGGTTTCAATGGTAGACGTTCAATTCCCCATTGCCTTTTACAAAGGTGGTCTACTTGATAGTTAGATCTATCTTATTTTTAGTCTCAAGCCCGAATATGAGCTCGCTAAATGGATGGACTAAGTTTAGATATAACACATACCTCATAATAGGACCCACAAAAAGTGGTGGGATTACAACAAAAAAAAAAAAAAAAAAAAAAAAAAAAAAAAACGTCGATATATATATCGACTAGCATCGATATATCGAAAATGGTCCGAATCGTCCAGAAGAGTTTTCCTCAAAAATCTTACAATTTTTCGATACATCGACTGTTCTGTCGATATATCGAAAAAGGTGTTTTACCTTTAGCTACGGATTATAACCGTAGCCATAATATAGTCGTGCCATGATGATCATGAAATTTTTATTTATTTATTATTATTATTTTTTTACATGGAGAAATTTATTCTACCTACAATTTTCTTTAATACATATTTATATAAATAAGTATATAAAATTTTTTTCCCTCTTTTTTTTCATTTATTTCTTTAATCATTTAACAAGAATATCTTCTAAACCAAAATTAGTTACTTGACGTACCACATATGATTTTGGGGTAAGAGAAGCTACTTTAGCCAACCAACCTAGTTATTTTCCAAGATTCCATCAGGTCGATGGTTGAAAATACATTTCATTCACTTATTGTCAATTTCGAGCGCCGCATGGTCAAACTACAAATTGAGTGGGACAAATATGAAATTGAGTAGGCAAATTGAAAATTGAGTGAGGCAAGGTAGGAATTGAGCGAGGGAACCTAGAAATTGAGAGAGGCAAGGTAGGAGTTCAGCGAGGGAATTTAGAAATTGAGCGAGGTAAGCTAGAAATTGAGCGAGGCAACGTAGAAAATGAGCGAGGGAACCTACGATTTGAGCTAGGCAACCTAGGAATTGAGAGAGGGAAGAAATTGAGTGAGGGAAGCTAGAAATTGAGCGAGGCAACGTAGGAATTGAGCGAGGGAAGCTAGAAATTGAGCAAGGGAAGCTAGAAATTGAGCGAGGGAAGCTAGAAATTGAGCGAGGGAACGTAGGAATTGAGCGAGGGAAGCTAGAAATTGAGCGAGGGAAGCTAGAAATTGAGAGAGGCAAAGTAGGAATTGAGCGAGGGAAGCTAGAAATTGAGCGAGGCAACGTAGGAATTGAGCGAGGGAAGCTAGAAATTGAGCGAGGGAAGCGAGGAAGCTAGAAATTGAGCGAGGGAAGCTAGACATTGAGCGAGGCAACGTAGGAATTGAGCGAGGGAAGCAAGAAATTGAGCGAGGCAACCTAAAAATTGAGCGAGGGAAGCTAGAAATTGAGCGAGGGAAGGTAGAAAATGAGCGAGGCAACCTAGAAATTGAGCGAGGGAAGGTAGAAATTGAGCGAGGGAAGGTAGAAATTGAGCGAGGCAAGCTCGAAATTAAGTGCGGGAATGTAGAAATTGAGCGAGGCAACCTAGAAATTGAGCGAGGGAAGGTAGAAATTGAGCGAGGCAACGTAGGAATTGACAAGGGAAGGTAGAAATTGAGCGAGGGAATGTAGAAATTGAGCGAGGCAACCTAGGAGTTGAGCGAGGGAAGGTAGAAATTGAGCGAGGCAACCTAGAAATTAAGCGAGGGAAGCTCGAAATTGAGCGAGGGAAGGTAGAAATTGAGCGAGGCAACCTAGAAATTGAGCGAGGGAAGCTCGAAATTGAGCGAGGGAAGCTAGAAATTGAGCGAGGCAATCTAGAAATTGAGCGAGGCAACCTAGAAATTGAGCGAGGGAAGGTAGAAATTGAGCGAGGCAACGTAGGAATTGAGCGAGGGAAGGTAGAAATTGAACGAGGGTATGTAGAAATTGAGCGAGGCAATCTAGAAATTGAGCGAGGGAAGGTAGAAATTGAGCGAGGGAAGCTCGAAATTGAGCGAGGAACCCAGGAGTTGAGCGAGGAAGGTAGAATGTGAGCGGGAACCTAGAAATTGAGCGAGGAAGGTAGAAATTGAGCGAGGAAGCTCGAAATCGAGCGAGGAAGGTAGAAATTGAAAATTGAGGCAAATGACCAGAAATTGAGCGAGGAAGGTAGAAATTGAGCGAGAAACCTTTAGAAATTGAGTAGCGAAGCAACTGAAATTGAGCGAGGAAGCTCGAAATTGAGGCGAGGAAGGTAGAAATTGAGCGAGGCAACTGAAATCGAGTTTAGGAAGGTAGAAATGAGCGAGGCAAGCTCGAAATGAAACAGGGAAGGCAGAATTGAGCGAGGAAGGTAGAAATTGAAAGCAGCAACCTAGAAATCGAGCGAGAGGAAGGTAGAAATTGAGCGAGGCAACGTAGGAATTGAGCGAGGAAGGTAGAAATTGAGCGAGGAATATAGAAATTGAGCGAGGCAACCTTTAAATGATTGAGGAAGGTAGAAATTGAGCGAGACAACGTAGGAATTAGGCGAGGAAGAAAACTGAGCGAGGAAGCCAAAGCGGCAGCGAACGTAAAGTTGAGCGAGGAAAAAGAGCGAGTGAAGCGAGCAACGTAGGTATTGAAGCGAGAAGTTATAAATTGAGGAAAAATTGCGGTAGAAGTGAAGCGAGGCAACGTAGAAATTGAGCGAGGAAGCTTAAATGAAGCGAACAACGTAAATTAATGCCAGCGAAGCTAATTGAGCGAGGAAAATCGAAATTGAAGTGAAGGTAAATGTAACGTAGAAATTGAGTGAGGAAGCCAGAAATTGAAGGTAGAATTGAGAGAAATTGAATAGGAAGCAGTGGCGAGGGAAAATTTAGAAATTGAGCCATTGGAAGGTAGAAATCGAGCGAGGAAGCCGAAATTGAATTAGCGAAGCTAGAAATTGAGCGAGCAACGTAGGAATTGAGCGAGGAAGAGAAATTGAGCGATGCAACATAGGTTCCCTCGCACAATTCTACGTTCACTCAAAATCTGGGTTACCTCGGCTCATTTCTACTTTACTGTTGAATTTCTAAGTTCCTTGTCAATTCTAGCTTCCTCGCTAATTTCTAACTTACCTCGCTCAATTCCTAGGTTACCTTTCAAATTTCTGATTTTCTCATTCGAATTTTCTCCACTTTTACGCTTCATAAACTTTCTGAATTTCTCGCTCAATTTACGTTTCCTCTCAACTCAATTTCTACTTCCTCGCTCAATTTCTAAAACGATCCCTCGCTCTCAATTCTTACGTTCTTCGCCATTGTCTTCACTTCCGCTCAATTTCTAGCTTCCTTCGATTCAATTTCTAGCTTCCTCGCTTTCAATTTCTGATTCCTGCTTTCAATTCGCCTTCCTCAAAAGCTTGCTCGCTCATTTCTACTTACTCATCCTCGCTCATTTTCTTCTTTCGCTCAATTTCTCCCTTCAATTTCTAGCCTCTCACTTCTACGCTCTCTATTTTGAAACTCAATTTCTATTTCTACGCTTTCGCCAATCTACGTTGCTCTCTCAATTTCTACGTTGCCTCGCTTTAATTCTACGTTGAAATCATTCATTTTCAAGTTTCTATAAATTTCTACGTTGCCTCACTCAATTTTTGCTTCCTCAAACTTCAATTTCTAAAGATCCTCGCTCAATTTCTACGTTGCCTCGCTTACAATTTCTACATTTCTACTCGCTCAATTTCTGATCCTCACATCACCCTCTACGCAAACCGCTCAATTTCTACCTTCCTCGCTTAATTTCTAACATCCTCGCTCAGATTCTTACGTTGCCTAACTCAATTTCTGGCTTCCAAAAGCTCAATTTCTAACTTCCTTCCCTCACTCAATTTCTAGGTTGCCTCAACTTTCATTTTTACATTCCCTCGCTCAATTTCTACCTTCCCTCGCTCAATTCCTACGCGTTCTCAAACCACAATTTCTACCTTCCTCGCTCACTTCTAGGTTGCCTCGCTTTCACTTTAGAGCTTCCTCGCTCACCTTCCCAAATTCCCTCGCTCAATTTCTACCTTCCTCGCTCAACTCTTAGGCTGCCTCTCAATTTCTACCTTCCTCGCTCAATTTCAGATTGCCTCGCTTCGATTTCTGGTTTCCTCAATTTCTACCTTCCTAGAATTCCTACTTTCCTCGCTCATTTCTAGGTTCCTCGCTCAATTTCTACCTTCCCTCGCTCAATTCTACGTTGCCTCGCTTAATTTCTACCTTCATCGCTCAATTTCTGGGTTGCCTCGCTCAATTTCTACCTTCTCTCGCTCAATTTCTACCTTCCCTCTCAATTTCGAGCTTGCCTCGCCACATTACTACCTTCCTCGCTCAATTTCTAGGCTGCCTCGCTCAATTTCTACCTTCCTGCTCCTCGATTTTCTGGTTGCCTCGCTCATTTCTACCTTCCTCGCTCTCAATTTCGAGCGCCTCCAATTTCTACCTTCTCTCGCTCAATTTCTGGGTTGCCTCGCTCAATTTCTAGCTTCCTCGCTCATTTCTGGGTTGCCTCATACTCATTTCGAGCTTCCTCGCTCATTTCTACCTTCCTCGCTCAACTCTAGGTTGCCTGTTCAATTTCTGGCTTCCTCGCTTTGGTTTCGAGCTTCCTGCTCAATTTCTACATTCCTCGCTCAATTTCTACACTCCCTCGCTCAATTCCTACGTTGCCCAGCTCAATTTCTACCTTCTCTCGCTCGATTTCTGACTCAATTTCGAGCTTGCCTCGCTCAATTTCTACCTTGCCTGCATTTCTACCTTCCTCGCTTCAATTTCGGCTTCCCGCTCATTTCTGGCTTCCTCGCTCAATTCCTACGTTGCCTCGCTCAATTTCTAGCTTCCCGCTCGATTTCTACGTTGCCTCGCTCATTTCAAGCTTCCCATCGCTCGATTTCTAGGTTGCCTCGCCAATTTACATTCCTCGCTATATCTACCTTCTCTCGCTCATTCATACGTTATATCATTTCTACCCTCCTAATTTCGAGCTTCCTCATCAATTTCTACCTTCCGCCATTTCTAGGTTCCCTCGCTCATTTTCCTTCCCTCGCTCAATTTCTACGTTGCCTCGCTCAATTTCTACGTTGCCTCGCTCGATTTCTACTCCCGCCAATTCCTGAGGTTGCCTAGCTCAAATCGTAGGTTCCCTCACTCGTTTTCTCGTTGCCTCGCTCAATTTCTACGTTGCCTACTTTCATTTACGGCTAGCCACCTCGCTCAATTCTGAGTAAGTGCAATAGCTCAAATCGTAGGTTCCTCGCTCGTTTTCTACGTTGTCTCGCTCAATTTCTACGTTGCATAACCATTGACCGACGATGAATCTTGGAAAATAACTAGGTTGGTTGGCTAAAGTAAATCTCTTACCCCAAAATCATATGTTGCGTCAAGTAACTAATTGTGGTTTAGAAGATATTTTTGTTAAATGATTAAAGAAATAAATGAAAAAAAAGAGGGAAAAAAAATTTATATGCTTATATATACTTATTTATATAAATATGTATTAAAGAAAATTGTAGGTAGAATAAAATTTTTTATGTAAAAATTAAAAAATAAATTAAAAAATTAAAAAATTTCAAAGATGGACACAGACTACATCTATGGCTACAGTTATAATCCGTAGCTAAAGGTAAAGCACCTTTTTCGTTACATCGACAGATAGCCGGTATATCGAAAATTGTAAGATTTTTGAAGAAAACTCACTGGACAGTTCTATTTCTGGACCATTTTCGGTATATCGACTGTGTTTTTTTTTTTTTTGTTTTTTTGTTGTTGTAATTCCACCGCTTTTTGTGGGTCCTATTATGAGGTATGTGTTATATCCAAACCGTCCATCTATTTGGCGAGCTCGTGTTCAGGCTTGAGACTAAAAATAAGATAGATCTAACTATCAAGTAGACCACACTGTAAAAGGCAATGGGGAATTGAACGTCTACCATTGAAACCCTTTTAGGGGTTATAAAAGTTTTGGATCATTATGAAATTTGTTTTTCTTCTTCATCCAGGTCTATGTGACCTATGAATGAACTTAGACGGGGAGGATTTCTCACGAACATCACAGTAGGCCCCCAAAAAGTTTTTGATGGTCGACGCTCATTCAACACTGTTTCCTGTAATGTGGTACACTTGAGATTTCCATATACCTCATTTTTGGTCGTATACCATAAAATGATATGGAAAAATATATGGACGGCATGGATGAATAGCATACATCATGGTGGGGCCCACAGACCACCGACCCCAATCCTTTTAAACCGTTCGTACAACTCTCAGTTCGAGGAGCGTCAGCGCACGTCTTCGCAGCGAAAAGCAGGGGTAGTTTCGTCCTCAACGTCGCTGTCCGCACGTGATAGTCTAAATTGGTAACTAAGGTTTGTATTCTTTCGTAGAAACCGCGGGGTAAAAGGGTTTGTCTACAGTGGTCATTTTCTCTTAACAAAATTAAGTACAACATGCAGGACTTTTGGGAAGTTTCTAACAATGTGCGTTTAATATTTGCCAATTCATTTGGTGTGGTCCCCCTGAAGTCCACTTGAGCATTGAATCTGCCTCAATTTTGGGCTCATATCCTTAAATGATATGGAAAAATGATGAAAGAGGTGGATAAAACCCTACATCACGGTGGGCCCCACACCGTCCGTTCTTGCCTGAATTTTTAGTTAGACATTCTATACATAGTGGGCGCCACCTGATACAGGGCTTGGGTCGCCTACACACGTGCTGATCTTACACACGTGGCAGCGTGTGGAGATGCTTGTGGAGCTAGCACCACACGAATGGACAGGTAAGTTAAGGAGCACGTGTGACGAAACACGTCACGGTTAGGCTTAGTAATGACCAACGCTATAAGATAAGGTTGAATCTATACACGAAGACTGTAGACTCCTGTGTTAGTTTTGTAGCATTTAAAAAGTGGTTGTGGCTCTTAACTGTACATATGGTGTACTTTTACGGAAATCCAGACCGTCCAAATCAATGATACAACTCTAGATGTAGCATTTTTATTTTAAAAAAAAAAAAAAAAAAAAAAAAAAAAAAAAAAAAAAAATCCCTCTTATAGGATGGTACTAGTTATAAGATTTCTGATTTAAAATTTGGACCACTCAAAGTTATATTTTAAACCATCCATTTGACATACATTAATTAGATGGTTAGGATTTTAAAGGTATCCTCCAAGCACGATGAGACCCACTTTTGGGATGGTATGGATATCTGTACATCAGTGCCACTTGTGAGGAGTATGTCACCACCGTTTATTTAATGGTTCAAAACTAACATCGAAGTCCACGCTGGGAAGCGGCCAAAGCCATTCGTAAACAGGAGTTAATATACTCCGGCAGGGTATGATGTTCATACACAGGCACTCAAATTTTGTATAAGTGGCAAACGTTAACTTAAATTAAAAGGCCTAAATTGTGAAACCTATGTAGAAAAGTCATAATCCGAAAATTAGATTGGTTAAACCATCACAGCCCCTAAGTCGTGGACAGTTGTTTGCTGAAATTGGATGGTTAGATATTTTCAGTTGGCCGAGTGTAAATATCCACCAATCAGATAGTTATATAGTCGAATTAGTGTAAATTCTGGTTTATAATACATCTAAAACGAGATCCATTATTTGAATGGTTATATTTCAATTTCTTGTATGCCGCGTCTACAATTTTTTAGTGCCTGTGTATCAACCATCAACCTATGCCGGAGTATCTAAGTTTTCCGTCACGGTGGTGCGCGGATTCAGACAAGTGGAGTCCAGTCAGGTAGTCACCGTGGGGCCCACCCCAATGTATGTATTGTATATCCACGCCGTCCATTCGATTTTCCAGTTCTAATTAGAGAATGGGCCTAAAAATGAATAGATCTAAATCTCAGTGGACTATACACACGAAACAGTGATGATTGAAGGCCCAGCAGTAAAAACTTCCTAGGGTCCACCATAATATTTATTTTCCATCCAGACTCGTGATAATGTCATACCTACCTGGATGAATCTATAACACAAATATCAGCTTGATCAAAAATCTTTGTGGCTTACGAAAGCTATTTAATGATCAATCGCCAGTGTTTCCTGTGATGTGGTCCACCTGAGATTTATATCTACTTCATTTCTTCATGTATTCTCTTAAATGATCTAAAAAAACGGATGGACGGTATGGATATACAACAAATACATTAAGGTGGGCCCTGCAGTCATAGCCTGACGGAACTCCGCATTGCACCCCTTTGAAGTGGGGCAAGCATCCAAACGCTCATCATTAAAATGTGGAAACCTATACTTACTCAAATTAAAACAATTAAAATGTGGAAACCAATGTAGTTAGGTTACATTATAAAATAAGGTTGCTTTCAACCCAATCTATCTAGCTTACATTATAAAATGAAGTTGCTTTCAACAATCATAGCTTCTCAGTTTTTTAATAAAAGATCATTGATTTTTTATTTTTATTTTTCTAAGCATTCCATGAATGTTCAGAATTCTAATATTTCTGCTACGAAATAAGAGTAGTTTTTAGTTCATTGTGCGTTTAAACGAGTGTTCATATTTTGGATAGTTTAAATTGAATTTTTTGTATATCATGTAAGCAGTTTTGGAGTAATTTTTAACTGACTGCGTATTATCCACACGCTCCACCAGAGTATCAAAATATTCCGACATGGACGACATTAGAGTCGAACAAAAGCAAGATTTTCGAAAAGCTTGTATTGGGTTTGTTTAATTTGAATTTTTTGTATATCATGTAAGCAACATTATATTGTTTGGAATTGTTGGTTCTTTAAAAGATTGGCATGTATTATTAAAAAGTCGCTTAAAAGGGGCCATCAAACTTCCAGGCTAGCAAGGAGCAAGGAATGCCATACTTTTGGGTGGGGATTGAGTACTACCCATCAGGACTCCTGTCAAGGAGCTTTATGGTGCCCACTGTGATGTATGTGTTTTATTCAGGCTGTCCATCCATTTTGATAAATTATTTTAGGCGATGAGCTCAAAAATGAAGTAGATCGAATGCTCACGTGGACCAGACCACAGTTGTCTAACTATTTGTATAAATCATTTTAGGTGATGAGCCCAAAATTAAGGCTGATTGAATTATCAGATGGACCAGACCACAGAAAACAATGGGGATTGAATGACGGATTGAATGACTTCCGCTGAAAACCTCTTGGGTACAGCAGAAGTTTTGGATCAAACTAATATTAATGTTTTCCATTCATCTAGATCTATGTGACCATATGAACTGGTTGGATGGCAAATAAACATCACAGTGGGACAATAGGAAGTTTTCAAAAGAGGGGGTCATTGTCACCACTTCTGTAGTGTGGTCTATTAAAATCTTCGACCTGCCTCCTTTTTCGGCTCATACCCTAAAATGGTCTTTCAAAATGGATAGACAAATCGGATAAAACACATCTATCATAATGGGCTCCATAGAGGCCCCGACAAGACCTCCCATCTCTAGCTAAGTCTTAGTGGGGTTAGTACCCACTCCACGCGCCATAATTTTAAGGACTCAGATGTATTATTTAAGGTGCTAAAAGTGTTCAAGCTTTGGTACCATATTAAGGTCTATATCAAAATTTCACCCAAACCACTAATGAAGGGGGCTTGTATTAAACTCAAGATTGAATGCTATAGCAATAGTTAGAATAGAAGTCTTTTTTAGAACCATCCATATGATTGTGGCTCACAAGCATGCACATACATGCAATGTCCTCATGTTCTAAAAAAACTCAGGCCTTAAGTACTTTATTCTTAATCATTTTAAGAAATCCTATTAATGGGCTAATTTAAGAAGGGGGAATAAATCTTTGATGAATTTAGTTTCCAGAGGGAAATAGAGAGAAGATACGTTAGAAGGATCTATATCATTGGAAGTGTGAACTGTGATCATGACCATTTATAACATATGGAAGTAATTATTATATTTCTCATCCTCTTGTAGGATGATCCTGGTTTAATTTTTAATGATTTGCATGTGTATGTGTTCCTGAATTGATTTGGAAATCATAAAATCCTACTAAGTTTAGGATATATGAAATATGACATGTGATATCATAGCATAAGTTTGAATTATATGTTAGTGTGTGTCCATTCTGTAAAAATATTTGAGTAAAAAATCTTATGGCTTGATATGTACAAGAAATGAAACCATACCCTAAGGATTTAGTTTATGAAAAAGATTAACCTTGCTAAATATTATTCGTAAACGCGAGCATCTGGATGTTAGACATTGATCAAGGTTGCATCACTCAGATCATAAATACAATACAATCATGAGTTCATGTAGATGTAGATGTTTGGGTTTGAACACTTATACAACCAGAATTCATAAGACGACCGGGGTATGGACTTTCGGAGGCATGTAGGCACAATCGAGTTGGCAGCCCTTACCATCAGTTGGTGACAATGAGCACAATTCTAAATTTTGTTCATCTTCACTGTAGACTTGTGACAATGAGAGTAATTTTAAAATTGGTTGATTTAACAAATTGTTCGAAAAATAAGTTGGATCAAACTCAAAAGAGAGTTCACTTTTGAACATGACTCAATTGAATTTTAGAGAGACTAAATAACCCATCTACCCCTCCCATACATGAGAAGCAAACAACTTGAATGAAATTGTGGAGCTTAGAATTATGCTAAGTCCTACATGGGGGTGAATAGGATAATTTAAAATTCCGTGCTTAATTAAAATCTAACTTACTAATTTAAATTAAGAAGGCAAATAACACTTATGCTTGCAAGCCAAGTGGATCCAATCACATAGACTATAATTGATGCAACAATAAGTAACTAATCTATAATGATAGTGAGCTTGTATATGCTTACAAGTTAAGTGCCTAGCATAGAATCTAATTCAAGCATTCATATAATTTATCTAATCAAATATATAAGCATTAATAGAGTTACTCTTAAATGATAATCACAAACACAAGCATGTATAATGGTTCTTTTTTCCTAATCCACTCTCGGAGAATGTACTCTCCTCGAGTGTACTATATTTCACTATCTTATGAGTTTTCAATAGGTTCACCCATAACCTTTACAAGCGTACACTCCCGTCGAAGGCCTACACAAGGACTTGACGTATATTCACGTGTTGAAGGAACACATTTTCACCCATATCATTAGCTCCTACAAGAGACTTTAATTGGTTTTCCATCAGCTAGCTAACAACTATTAGCGGTCCTAATCTAAGGCCCCACATACACTCCCTCCAAAGGCTCCCTATGGACACTAACACTGTAACACTCCCGATATCGTGGGTGCCACTTATGCTTTGTGGAAGGAGGATTTTATAATTCGTTTCAATTGGCATTCGAGCAGTTCATAAAATTAAAATAGACTATGCGATATACTCTAGAATAAACATAAATTTTAACACGAGTAATCAACTAATAAGTAAAATATGTTTATCTAGAATACAGGAATATAACTGAGCAAAATATACAGTTTAAAAAATACAAAATGTATCGACTCTAAAATCTTATTGACATCCTAAAAGTGTCCTACATCGGCCCACCCAACAACTAGAAGTACGAGGACACTTTTGTAGATGCAGGTATTATAGAGTCTGATGCGTTGAAGGAGGCGCATACGGACTCCTTAGACTCCATAGTACCTACATCTACAAAAGTGTGTAGTTGGTGTTTTAAAACATCATCCCAGAGTGGGAGTGAGTGATCAACTCAGTGGTTACATTAATTCTAAGTTACACATGTTATCATATCCACATGCACAATTAATTTAAAAAAAAAAAAAAAATACAACTTAAGCATACAGTCCCTAGACACTCTGGCAGGCGTGATCATACATAGTGAACACACACGGTTGGTCAGTTATTACGCTAATTCGGTTGACTCGGAGAAACTCTAGCATAACTGGCATTGGGTGCAAGTTTCCCATGTAATCCGACTACTGTCAGTTATCCGTGTTCGGCTCGAATCAATTGGACTAGTCTGGGGCGGCCAACCCAATTAGGGCTGCCCTCGTAAATTTATTATTTGTTGGCCAACCCGATTAACTAAATAACTACAATCAATCAATAACACTAATAAATCAACTATGCTTCTATAGGAATGGGTACAAGCAACAAATAAGAAATTTCTACTCTATTGGGCATTTTATCAAATACGTAAGCCGCGTTACAACTAACATAGCAATTTAGGTGAGGTAAGGCATATTTAGTGCATAGGCATGTGAGTAATAGGAAGCATGTGTAATAAACTTATGTAATTTCAACTTATTCTAGCATCTAATTGAACGTTCGAGCTACATTACACATGATTAACAATTTATGGGAGGCTAAGAGCCATACGAGCATGTACTGGTTAGCATGCAATCATCTATTCACTGCACAAACCATTAATCGTGACATAGGGTTCGATAAACGGCAATCTAGGGATAATAATCCGTACCTAAAAGTGATAGGTCGATTTTTTGTGCTGCTCCTAAGGTTGAGATTCATAGGATAGCGTGTCGGTGCCCTACATTAGTGAAATTTGTTTGTAAGGGGCGCATGCAATTGGCCTATAACGTTTAAATCACGAAGAGCCCGATAGTTACCTCTTTTCTACCAACGAGCTGTCCCTTATGACGTGGCGCTGTCGTGAGCTCCATCATGGCCAACAATGGTGGGGAAATCTCCCACACAAGCTCCCCGAAAATTTCTCTTCTCCACTATCCACTCTTTCTCTCTCCCTTTTGCAATTGAATTTTTGTATGGGAGTATGGGAGAGAATTTCTGGGCTTTTATAGTCTTAGATTTTGTACTCAAATGGCCCTGGGGGCCTCTTTTCCGTTATACTTGCCTATAAGGGAGTTGATTTTGATTTACAGTATCTTTTCGGGGGTCCACTAGCTCATTCGCGTCAAGGGAAAGGTGCCCCACTATTGGATTTAGGGTTTGTCAGAATTGGGTGGCAATCGAACACTTTGATCAACCATGAGCGGCCCACTTATGATGAACGGTCGTTGGTGATCTATCGGGACCACAGTTATATGGATATGAGCAGGGAAATATCTTTAACTCATGTCTCGAATTTGGTTGTGATCTAACGGTCGGAAAGTCACAACTTTGTGAAATAGCAGAAGGTCTATTTCACTTAAGTTTTTAGATTTCAGCTTAGGGGATTCGCGCGTTTTAAGTACTTAGCTTTTGGCCCAAATTGAGTAGTTCTGGGCACTTTCTTGGTTCGTCACCCGTGTTGGGCATCAAGCCCAGTGAAACAGACATTATTCTATAGTTTCGGAACTAGTGGTCCACTAATGAGTGGTCTAAACCTTGTTCAGATACTCGGGGCATTTCTAAAATGAATTGGGTAGGGAGATTTTTTTGTGCGCGATGGTTAGGGTCTGGATTAGCTAAGTCTATTGTGTAGCCTATTCGCATTTAACGAAAATGGTGATTCGGTCATAATCACTCTAAACCATCGGTTCTTAGGCTAAACGGATAATTAGGTCACTTTGGTTTGTTAATTAAGATTTGACCCTTAGTTGTCTCGGCTTTGGGTAGATCTTTAATTTAGTTGTAGTTATCTCGATTGGTCAGTGATAGGTTGGCTAGATTTGAGCCCTAGATGAATGAATTACGAGGCTAGACTTGAAGTTTAAGTGATTGGGCGGATTCGTTGGCTTCCTATGGTTGATTAATCAGATTCATGTGATTCTTTATTGGTATCACTTACGTATAAGCTCACCACTAGCGTAAAGGGTCAGTAAGTGACGACGTAAGCTAGTTATATATAAAAAAATTAGAATTTTTAAAAATTCAAAATGATGAAAATCCATAACGTTACAAACACGTACGCACCTGTGTCTAGTGAATGTGGTCATAATCCAAGGCACTACGTATACTCCTACTACAGGCTCACCATGTAGACTAACACATACACACCCATGTCTGGTAAATTCGATCTTACACAAGAGCTTAGGTCCTACACAAGAACCTATTTGAGTTTGGGTCAGACATTCTACACTCAATCCTACAAAAGAAAGGAGTATGAGTGGACTCTATAATGGAAAACATTACTTGTCGTATTAAGCCCTTTTGTAGCATCTTGCTTAAGTGCTTGATCGATGCTCTCCCGTACTTCAATCAGCTTCTTAATCGCTACCACATTTATCGATGTCGCTGGTTCAACTCTACAAGCAAACAACTTGCATGCAATGCTCCAATGAGGTGACTAAGGTGATGGAAGGATGATAGACTCTTGTACAACTAAAGGGATAGTTTTTTTCCAATAGAGGATTCACCTAGATGGGTGTTTTGGAGAATTTCCACAAGGATATGACTATAGGTTAATGTCTAATCTTTAGAACAATGTGGAGATCAAGTTTATCTTTATAATCAAGGTTGAAATCCTCATTAAAGTGAAAAATCTCAAGAAGAATATTTGAATCTCATTGGTTTATAGGCTTGAGATGAGGGATGTGAGTGAGAAATCTCCTAAGCTTCTCTTACACCAAAAATCTATCAAAATGCCCAAGGTTTGTATACTCTTTATAAAGGTATCAAGTTCTAACGATAAAAAAAAAAATGAACAAAAAATGGTACATTCGATCGATTAAGCGATGCTTCAATCAATCGACCAATTTCAGCTTTTTCTATAAAGCTTACTGGATGATTTTGGTTATCTTCGATAATCGAATAGAGTCTATCAATTGATCAATCAACGATTCAATTGAGACCGATCAAATATCTTTTGATACAATTGAGAAATTTCAAAAAAAAAAAATTATTTTCTTGCTGGACATTTCTGGCTCCCATTGATCTATCGGCCACATCTATCGATCAATCGATCAAGACCACCAATCAATCGAGTTGTCAATCGAAGCACTTATGAGTCTGTTATTGGGCAATTTGGTTTATAGTAACTCGGGACTTCTATAGCTTATTTAATCACATTCAAATGAGGCTCATAAGGCTAAGGGATGATCAAATAAATGTTTACCTCTTTGGAATCGATCATCTAGATGTTATGTTGTTTTAGATCTAAGGTTATGTAACATCCTGGATTTTTCACTGTTTTAGATTTTCAGAAATCCTTGAAATTTTTTTTCTATTAATTAACTTATAATATCACTTAATGACCATTAGCACTCAATGTTTGTTTATACAGGGGTGGTGTCAGTAGAGAACCGCACAAGTCCGATTAATTGACCATATGAAGCCAACGAATCCGCCCGATCACTTGAACATCAAGTTTAGCCCCATGATTTACTCACATAGGACCCAAATCCAATCGACCCATCGCTAACTAATCAAGACAATCATAACTAAATTAAAGATCTAATCAAAGCCGAGTCAGATAAGTCCCGGATCTTGACTAATAAACCAAATCAACCCCGCTACTCATTTAGCCTAAAACTGACGGTTTAGAGTAAACATGACCAAATCTCCACTTTCGCTAGTTATAAATAAGCCACACTATGAACATGGTTCATCCAAACCCTAATTATTACCCACGAGAAATCTCACTACCAAATTCATTCCAGAAATGCCTCGATTCTCCGAACAAGCTCTAGACCGCTCTTTGGTGGGCCATTAGTTCCAAAATTATAAAGTAATGTCTGTCTTACTGGGTTCGACGTCCATCGCGGGAGTCAAACCTAGGTGGTGCCCAGTACCGCTGAACTTGAGCTGAAGGACGAGTGCATGAGAAGTGCATATACCCTAAAGAAAGGAGCTAGAACTTTAAGTGAATTAGGTCATCCACTCTTATACAAAGTTGAGGATTTCGAACCGTCGGTTTACGACCAAACTTCACACGTGGAGTAAGGATATTTTCCTACTCATATCCATATAGCCGCTACCTCGATTGACCATCGGTGACCGTTAAACAGACTTCTAATCATATCCGTTGATTGACACATCCAAATGATGGGCCGATCTTATCCATACGTAGATCATCATTAGGGCTAACTATCCTACGGTGTATATCCACTTGTACACCCCACAGTGGGCCTTAGAGGCTAGAAAAACCCTCCCATAGGGTTAGTATAGTAAAAACTCAATACTTGGGGCCATTTACACCAAATCTGGCATATAAAATGGGCTTCTTTGGGGCACCCCTCTCCCTATACGAATTTGCCCTAAAGAAAGGAAAGAGAGAAGAGAGAAAAGAGAGAAGAGAAAGAGGAGAAAGGAGGAGAAAGAGAGAGGAAGAAGAAAGGAAATGAGTGTGTGGTAAGAGGTGGGGCCTAAGGAAGCTTGGAACCTTAGAGAAATACCTTCCCCTTCCCATATCTACAACTACAAGCCACTTCCATTCAATTAGGGAGGTAAACACCCATCTTTTTGTAATCTTTGGGGTTGAGCTTGGAAATGCATGTAATCCTAATATGCAAGTCATTTGGCTCAGGATCTCTACGAATCGACCTACGAGTTTGGCAACCCTGGATCGTTTCCTAAAGTCTTCAATTATCCATAGGTGCAGACTATTATCCTTAGGTGGCCTAGCACCAATTTTATTACGAATCTAATAATTTTATTTGTTTGAATGATGTATTTGGAGGATCTAGAGAAAACCTAGGATTTGGATGTTGTTTGGGGATTGTATGGAATTGTATGTTTTGTTGGTTTTCACATGATGTTATTGTTGTCTACTACATGATTTGGTACAAATGGATGATTGCATGTACTTATCTTATTTGGTTCTCATATGATATTGCCTTATAGCATGCGTGATCCATTAACTCTTGTGTAATTTGGTTCTATTAGGTATAGGAAGTGCTTAGCTTCCTCACTAACCCACACAAAACACATGCACTCTTGTTTCATGATATTGATAGCTTTGCTTGATAGAAAAATCTAAATTGTATGTTGAGAAAACATGAAACATGATATTGTTTTATGCTAAATGATAACCCTGCTAATCGGCATGCTATAAATTACCCTCAAATCCTTGGGTTGGTCAGGAATATGAGGAGAGTGAAGGTGGTCCCATTGGTAGGACCATCTTGAGGCTAAACCCATGGATTTGGGTGAGTGTGTGTGGGCGGCAGTAGTTAGACTACATGGGTCGCTCGTACCCGATGTCGTTCTGCCACGTACTTGCCTGAATTCATGTGGTCTAGTCCACTGGCTGACCAACCTTGTTTTGTTAACTATGTTTGCTCACATATGTATGGAACCTGGAACACCCTGCAACTGTTGTAGCCCATCGATAACTAATTGAAGCTGGTCCACCGTCTCGTGAGCCGGGTATGGTGGAATGGGACACTGTCCGAGCTGTCGGCCTACGCTGGGGCAACAAGCCTTCCCGTAGTGACAGCAAGCGATCCCATTTCTCAGCACTCTCCATGTGCTTGAAGTCGAGGATGAGAAACCTGATGGGATCAAGGATCGCGGTGCCCTGGCCTCGCACTTTAAGGGGCATCGGCATCGCGACTAGTTGAGGGCATTGATACGTGGGGTGTATCAGATTCCTCAACCTGCTGAATGAATGGACTTAACTATGAACTTGGATAATATGATCGCATTGCATCGCACTAGTTAGGATAGCGACTCAGCAGTCGAGGTCGCTTTGAGGGAGTGTTGGTCATGCGCGATCGTTAGATGGAGTCGCTCGAGGGAGTATTGTGCCGAGGACATGCATCATGTCATCTGTCATGCATATGCATTAATAAAACTAGTTAGGTATTTATGAATGATTATTTTTCATTAAATTCATAATATAACTAATGCTTGTTACAAGTTAAGATTAATAGCACCCACTGAGTTGATCACTCACTCCCACTCTAGGACGGTATTTTAAAATACCAACCAGACTCGCCCGTAGATGCAGGTGATGCGGAGTACGAGGACCCTAGCGACACGAGCCTCGAGGAAGAGGATGAGTCTCCTACTACCAATTGATGAGCGGGTCTTCTTCGGCTCAGTAGATGGGGCGTTGGATCGCTGAGTAGTGGACTCAGCTTCATTCTTTTGGACTTACTATTCTTTTTGTGGTTTTGTTGGGCGACGCTTTGTGTGACCCATTTATACTCATTTTTGGACTTGTATATATATATATATACCTGATCTCTTTCATTTCAATAGACTTGTGTGATTATGCTTCATGTTCCAGGAAATTTCAGGCTGTGCATTTAAATCTGATTAAACGCATATTAAGGAAAATCGGTTATAAGTGACCTTGGAAACTCGGGAGTCGAGCGTGTGCATGACCCCCGATTTTCAGGGCGTTACAGGTTATGGTCACTAAGGCACCTCAATTTACCTATTCTTCACTTCCTTTATACTTCATGTCATCTTATGTCTTCGGTCTTCAGCTTCCAAGGGCATAACCAACTCACCGACACACGGACCCATGTGATTAACAAATAGGTGCATAAATAAGTGGACTAACATTGATGTCCTCATGAGAGAGAGCGCACTCTTAAGAAATATTAACCCAGTACTAGAGAAATCATGGTTTCCGATGATTGGAAGAAAGAATTGAAATAAGACTTTTAATCTGTTTGTTAGGAAACATCTCAAATGATGTTAGGCAGGTATTTGAGAAATATATGGTGATTACAAATGTCTTCACCCCAAATTTCCTAAGTCCAATCGCTTAAGATGATTTACGCTCGTCATATTTCCATATGAAGGCAAGCCAAATGAGGTTAAAGGAGTTTTGGATGGAAGGCATGTTGGGGAGGATTACTACAGTTAATGAGGCATATAAGGGACCCCTGAAGGGAAAGATAAAAAGCAACAAAACCTTAAAGGAGAAGGGAATTCCAATGAAGTCGATGTCAGAATGTATTAAAGAAGTTATGTCAGGGAGAGGACCATCTTATTCAATAAGAGATAGTTCTCTATTCTCACCCCAACTGCTTAAGAATCTATTAAACATGAAGACATACATAGTGGTCTTAAAGGACATCTCAGAAAAGATAAAGAGAAGTCTAAAATTCATCCTAGTGGGAAGTTTGGATAAGCCAAAAACATCTTATCTAAAGTTGGCGGACAAACTTCGATCATTTAAATTAGAGCATCAAAAGTCAACATATTCATATTAACCTTAGCATTTTTTTTCTAATTCCTTTCAAGAGTGGAAAGAAAATAGTTGAATGTGCATCTAATTTAGAACCATGCAAGGTAATATGACTATTCAAAGTTGACATTTAACCTCTATCAGTGGTGATTAGTAGTTAAGGAATATGGATTAGAATTTTAAAATCCCCGCATATGCTTGAGAATGATCGGTTACTCTTAAATTTGACTCAAAGCTTTGGTATTTCATTGAAATAGAGACTCATTCAAGATTGGTCTTTTCATATTTTTCCTAAGATTAAAGTTTTGCTCCTCCCAGGAGTTAAAGCAAGTAGAGTTTTGGAGCTAAAAGGGATTGAGTGCCCGTTATGCCCTGAAATATGGCACCCAAGTTGGCAAAACCCTTATCCTGCATTCCAGAACATGACTTATAACTTAAGTATTCACAAATTATGATTCCACAAATCTCACATAATATCAAATCATACTTTCATAAAATATTAAAACAACATCATAATGTAGACACCCCACCCAGGCTAATATCTTGAGAAAGTTAAGACAATCCGAGAACCATGATCATATCCTAAACCTAACCCTAATCATAACCTGAGCCATTATGAGTCATCATTCAATTCAGACCATATCCAAAATCGATCCATTTCTCGGGTCATTTTCGGGTAACAATCGAGCCAATTTCAAGCCATTTTGAGCCGAACATCCAAAACGGCTTTGTTTCACTCTAAGGACCCAAAAAAGGACCCACCGGCTAAATTTTGAGGGAAACTGTACCGAAGCGGTAGTTTGACTACCGCTTCCTCTTAAAAAGCGTGCGCTAAAAATCGTACGCCACCACATGAGAATCAGACCCAGCCAAGACCGGGCGGTAGTCGGACTACCGCCGGCGGTACTCCGAGTACCGCCGCATGTGGACAGCTGTCCCAGCGTCCAAAAGTCAACTTTTCTATAGATTTACCCTCCCCATCTTCACTATTTACCATTTTACCGCTCCCCATGGCCAATGAGAAAGTGCCACATGGCATTCCTCTCTCCACACCCAACCATAACTTGCCACCTCACCTTTTTACCCCTCTCAAACCCAAAAATTACAATACAACCATTGGAGAAGGCTATAAATAGCCCTCTCCCCTTTCATTTTCACCAAGCCACCAAGGGAGGGAGAGAGTGAGAGAAAAAGAGTGAGAGAGAAAGAGAGAGAGAGAGAGAGAGAGAGAGAGAGAGAGGGAGAGAGTGAGGAAAAGGAAAGGAGCTCCCAAACCCTCCAAATCCAATTTTTTTCCAGCCACCCCCTTTACCCTCAACTCAACCCTTCCAACCCATAAGCCTAACCCAGGTTGATCATGGTTCAGTCTACGTTATGGCCTACTCAAAAGTCAAGCCAAAGATCCATTTACATGCAAGCATTCATCATGACATCTATTCTCTTTTCAACCCCCCTGCTTCTCTAGATCTCTAGTGAACGTATGCTCTGTGACTTGCCGTACATCGGATCCTATCACATCAGAAATTTCTAGTGATCTAGTCCACTTTTCTTATCTCTTTGCATAAACATCATCACATCCGCCCTCTAGACACATTGTCGGACATATGCTCTGTAGCCTGCCGAAGTCTCAGATCTTGCTACATCAGAAATCTACGTGTGACTAGTCCCATCATGACCACAGCATCATTATTATTCCTTGAGATTATTTTATCACACTAAGTAGAGACCGTACATTTGTACGGGCAGAGAGGGTGCCTAACACCTTCCCTCTTTGTAACCGAGGTCCCTTACCCGGAATCTCAGATCGCAGACCAGGAGTCAATCTAAGGTAGGAGAGTCTTCGGATTTCTCCAACCTTACGTATTCCGTGGATTCTAGCCGGCCACGGGATTCTGAGTAATATTGGCTAGTGGCGACTCCAACAATCACAAATCAACTTAATCACCCCCACCATCATCACCACAACACATTTAACCAACGTAGGCGCCGATCTGATTTTCAGTGTCTACACATAATAATTTAATGTCTAATCTTCCACCATAAATTTTTTTATAATGTATTCAAACTTGAAAAGAAAATTAGAACTAAACAGCAGCCTAAAAATTCGCTCCCTTTTGCTCCATGATCAAATCCTAATCCTGAAATTTAATATTCAAAATTTGGGTGAGTCTATTTAAGTCCAATTAGTATATTTCGTACAAATTTTAAAACAGACTCGATCAATATAAAACATCATTATCAAAAGACTATAAAATCCAATATAATGCTTTAAAACACAAAAATTGAATAAACAAATATTTTAATACAAATAGAAATATATTTAGAAAAATAAATAATAATCATGATTCTAAATTGAATAAAACAAGATACTAAGAGATAAGAGTATTCATAATCTATAATTCAAATTTACAAGATAAAGATAAACATGATTTTTCGATATAACTAAATAATAAATACAGTGAAATATGCGGATATGAATAAACTTTCTTAGTATAGAAAGTAAATTATATAAATTATAAATACTATTAGTCTAAAGATGATATGAATATAATGCTTTTCATGAATTCTCATAAATAATAATTTGAATAATTTTTATCTTTTACAACATTTTACCCATAGTGAATGACCATGATGTATTAACACCCACATAACGGTACATCGTGGTGAGAGACTCATTCATATGTTAGTGGGTCAAACTACTTCTCTAGTTGTACATCTAGCATATCCCTGCTTGTACACTTGCACTCATATGCCATACGCGAAGAAGACTCCAAAGGATATAATAGGTTCCATGATCTTTTACCAAAGGGACACTATCGTCTTACCTTCTTATAATTTTAGAGACATCCCTAAGACAGTGCACCAGATATAATTTTAGGGATAACTCAGGTTAATAGACCCATATAATCACCACAATTCCATAAATGACTTAAGATCTATATATGTTATTTATTATCAAATATTAATTTTAAAAATAAATAAATAATTCATGAATCTTCAAACGAAACTACACGCCAACTAAACAATATATACTCAACACATTTTTTACAAGCTTACACAAACTCTTAAAATACATGCTTTTGAATCATCACAAAGATTTAATAATCATTCAAATTAAATAGGTCATCAATAATCCTGAATAAATAGTTAAAAAATATAAATTATAAAAATTACTACTCAATTTTACTTAGGGATTTGCTCTTATGCACAATAGTTAGAGAAAAACTAATACAAAACATCTCAACAATACATAGTTTGGGACTCATTATAAAACAACTCCTAAATTTATGATTTGATAATTAATCTATACTTCAAAGGTCTTAGAAAAAAACCCTCTAATCATATGGATCATTGATTAGAAAGGCAATCGTGTAGTGAATTTTACATGAAGGCATTCCCATATAAACTTAATTCAATTGTCTTGATCAAATCTTAGGTAAAATAGTGCATCAACTCTTAAATCTATTTTTTTAATTAAAATACATATTTTTTGTTAATAAAATAATTTTAAATTAAAAAATCTAAAATTTTAGAATTTTTATATAAATAACCTCAATGCCGGATTTCTACACTCTAGTGTAAATTTCTAAATTTGGTACCCTTAGAATCTAGTCCCTATCATTTCTATAAGGCTGAGTTGCTTTCTGTAATTGTTTAAAATATTATATAGAATTCCTTGAACATTGTTGAAAATTTTGTTTATGTCTAGAAATTTTGATTTTCGCATTACTTTAGTCATATCTTAACACAGAATGATCAGATGACTCTAAAATTTGAGGGGATTGTATAAAACATTAATATAGTCTTCTAAAATAAAATCATAGTTATTTCAATAATATAATTACTCAAATAACATCTTATAAGAATTTAAAAAGAGGAAACAAAGGAAATTTTTGAATTAAAAAAAAAATAAAGAAAGGCATTAATTCGAATAAAATGGGATTTACGAAAAATGATAAAGGGTTATTATTTTGATAAATCAAATTTCAAGAAAAGAATTTAGAATGACAATGAATCATACATTTCGCAAACAGTAAGATGGCTTTCTCACAATATAAGAAACGTAGAAGAATTCCTTTCATATACAAATTCGCGCGGGAGGATCGGCATTGTTCTGGTGATCATGCACATGCCCACATGCATTGTCTCTCACATGTACAGATCAAGTTAAGTTTATAGGTAAATCAATGGTTATGCATATTAATGGCTCATTTATTGTGAGTTTTAAATTATTGGAACTCTATTCTAAGTCATTGAACTCAATTGGGTGGTTTTGATACAACTTAGTTTGAAATTAATACTCAGATTAGGTTAGAATCGGGAATCAAGTGTCCACGGGGCTTCATTAAGGTGTCTAGGAGTAGGTATGTGGATGATCTCTCCAATCGACAGTTATATTGATTATTTATTGAGTGAGGGTGTATAATGTATGTTATACATGCGACTACTCTCTTCTTTTCTGGTTTAGAATTGTATGAGTGTAGGATCCTTCCCTAGAATATCTAAACTCTATAAATAGGTTTAAACATGTCCCGATGTGAAATATAAACTGATAAATTTGTCGAGAATCGATCATGGATAAAGATGATGGCCTTCTCATAATTTTCGGGCGAGTCATCCAGCGAATATGGTGGAAAATCCAATTGACGATGGATCTTGTAAGTTAGGTCCAAGAATTAATAATGTATGGCTCAATTGTACTAAATAGAGCATTGTGTAAAATTTCATCGAGATCAGATTCCTAAAAATAGGCTTTTTGAACTTCAGTGTTGAATATGAACATATGCACTATAAAAAGTTGTAGATGATCAATTGTGTATTTCTACCCATTAGAATTGTATTTTAACAATCTAAAACAGTCATATATATATATATATATATATATATATATATATATATATATATATATATATATATATATCAAATTCATGATCTAACGTTCAGATTCATTAATGATTGAGTCCAAACGGCTTAAATCATGTCTAGTATTGATTCTATGATGATGTGATGGTCCATCTTGAAAATCAACGATCGAATAGCTTTAATTGTCTATAAGGAGTCTTCTCAATTGTTGGATTGATATATAATTGAGTATACAGGTTGATCTTGACATCGATTGTATGAATGGTCTAAATCCATGATTAAGTTGAAGAATTGTACGTGTCGATTTAAGACAAAAATTGAGGAATTGACTCATTTTTGTAATTGGATCAATTTGAAGTGTTTGGGTGCAATATCAAGTGTCTTAACAGTCTTATTTAGATCGTGGGTTGAACAACCATTAACGATGTAAAGCTATATTGAGAAATCAGGGTTAATCAAGACAGATTGATCTCAAACATTACGAGTATATTATAGGTTATTATAGTTCAAAATCAAACAGTTAATATGGGTCGATTATGAATTATCGGACGATAGTGTATAGTGTAGGCTATGTGTTCTCACACACGTATATATTAAATTAGATTTTCATGATAACACCCGATAATTTTCAATACCTGACTATTGAAAAAGTTTAAAGTATTACAAATTACTAGATTTAAGTCTAATTATTTATCTATTTAATTGATTTGGTGAATAAGCACGTATATAGGTGGATGTAAAGATTAATAAATATTTTCACTCTGTATGTCACGAACATAGCTTGACTATTGTACTAGTTGAAACAAGCTCCCTTCCCTTAACATGAGAGGATTTGACTAAATGTGAAAGACGAATCTTGTATAAAATATATTTGAAAGTTATTGATTGAAAATTTACTCCATAGGCTAATTTTTAACAATGAGAAAATTACCACTGTAGCCCTCACCTTTTATCTAGTGTCTTTTATGAATGATCCAAAACTTACCTTCCCAACTTAGACCTTGCATGTACGTACACAGCATTTGAGGATGAAAATACCCTTGCTTGTGCTACCTAAGGCTACGATTATAATCCGTAGCCATAAGTCTATAGTAACAAAAAATTACTTTGAAAAGCAAGAGTATTTTCGTCCTCAAATGCTCCATTGGCACGTGTGAGTCTAAGTTGGGAAGGTAACCTTTGGATTCTTCCTAAAAGACGCTGGATAAAAGGTGACGTCCATAGTAGTAATTTTCTCTTTACAATATCACGGCATTCTGTCCAGTTAAATCATGCCGAATCACAACGAAAGGAGCCAATACGAAGTTCATTGCATCAAACTGCTACTGTCCTTGCCACGTGACATTACTTCGTAACGCATGTCATACTACAAAGCTAAAAAGTGGTTGACGGATGTGACATCCGACAATTTCGGTCACGTGAAATACTGCAAGAGCTTGTTTAGGTGCGGAAACGGATTGGCTACCAGCTCCCCTGCCACCAGCTCCTTGGCTAATGGTCGGTGCTCTGTGGGCCCCACCATAATGTATGTATTTCATCCATTCCGTTCATCCATTTTTAAAGATCATTTGATAGCTTTATACCAAAAAATGAGATGGATATAAATCTCAGGAAGAGCTCACCACATGAAAACAATAGTGATTGGATATCCGCCATTAAAATCCTCCTAAAGCCCACTATACTGTTTATTTGACATCCAATCTGTTGATTAGGTCATACAGTCCTATATGAAGAGTAAAAACAAAGATAAGGTTGATTCAAAACTTTTATGGGCCCCAAATGTTTTTAATGGTCGACCCTCATTCAACACTGTTTCGTGTAATGTGGTCCACTTGGGATTTGTATATACCTCATTTTTGGACTCATGCCTTAATAAATATAAATATAAATAAAAATGAACTAGCAGCAGCAGTCGAAGTGGATTGCGTCCTACCTCTGCTTGGACAGACTCAATCCAAGCAGGGGCTCTGTGGGCACGTTGTGATGTATGGGTTTTATCGTATGGGTTTTATCCACACCGTTCATCCATTTTTTAGGGTCGTTTTAGTGGGTGAGTCCAAAAACGAAGCAGATCCAAGGCTCGAGTGGATCACACGGTGGGGATTGAACGGTCGCCATTAAAAACTTCTTGAGTTTTAGAGCAAGCTGATATTTGTGTTTTACCAGTGTATGTGAACTTATGAACAGGTTGGATGGCAAATATACGTCAAGGTGGGCCATGGGAAGGTTTCAATGGTGGGTAAAATTATCACCGTTGCTTCCTGTGGTGTGGTCCACTTGAGCCTTGGATCTGCGTATTTTTTGGCTTAAGGCTAAAATAATCTGAAAAAATGGATGGACGGTGTGGATGAAACCCACGTATGACTGTGGGTCCCACAGAGCCCTGCCTAGGCCGAGTCCATCCAGGTGGGGCAGGACGTGATCCGCTTCCATCAGCAGTGACTGATAAGCTCATCGTCGCGTGTAGGCAATCACAACCGTTCAATTTGTAAGCCGTGTTCTCATCATCTACGGTAGTTTAAGGTATAAGGCCCACAATTTAGACGGCCCATATTGCTGTTCATCTACAGAAGGTCAGCATTCGATGAGTTTCAGCGTGGATCTTGAACCGTCCATGTACTTGCTACTACCGCTAATAAGCTATGGTCCCAAAATATCCCCTCATTAATGATTCTGACCTTTGATTTATGGAATCAAATGTGAGCCATTTAAATTTTTATTTTCAACGTCCTAAATTCATCTAGAAGAAGTGGCGGCCAACAGTATCCATTCAGCTTAATTTTCTTACCATCGACGGTTGATCACAAATTCCAGAAGATGGACGGTTCTGATCATTGGATCATCTCAGCTTGTGGGCCCAAATGGAGCAAAACCCGCCCAGGCAGAGGCAAAACAATTGTTTTTCACCCACAATTTCTTCCACTAGCATTGTGACACTTTGCACCCTTTCTATGGAGCCACGTGTCATTAAAACGCGTGATTTTAGCATATTTTCACATGGACCACACCATTGTACGGCTCTATTTTACAAAATTAATTAAAATAACTTTAAATTACGATGTAATAAAAGCGCTGACCTCAGTTTTATTTTAATTAATTCTCTAATATTTTTATAATTGAAAATGCTCACGTTACACCGGGACCACCACTATCGCAGGGCCCACGTGATGTATGCACCAGATCAGACCGTCCATTGGGGCCTCCCTTTGATGTTAGGCCACGTGGCGAAAAATCAACCCAGAAGGAAACTTAGGTGGGCCACGCCACAAGGGAAGATTAGGGAGGGGCACCCAACAAATAAAACCTCCCAATAGGTTTGTGGGCCCCACCGTATTGTATATATATCGTTGAAGCCATTCACCATACGCACCCCACTACGATAAGGGACAGAGAAAAATCAGGCCATTAACAACTTCAAGTGGGCTACACCACTTAAATGTAGAGGTTTCAAGCATGACTTTGCATTGTTCCGTATGGTGTGGCGCACCTGAGTCTTAAATAATCCTGAATTGTGGGCCCCACGGTTAAAATAAGGAGGCTAAAAAGATGGGTGGAACAGATCACATGTAAACACTACCATGTGAGTTTTTTGCCATTGATCCAAACCTTTACTTTATAGGCCCCACCACCAATGGTCCATAACAAATATCTGGAAATTCTTAATCCTTTGGTTAGAGGTCGACAACGAAATGGCTAGAAAGAAAATTCAGCAAGGGTCCCCATTCAACCAATAAAAAAAAAAACCTACGGCTTGGATCTTTCAATGTAGTGGATGTTTGATACATGGACCATCCATTGCAAGTCCATTACTTGAACGGTTTGGATCACTGAATAATGGGCCCCACTAGTCAATACTGACTCCCAACTGTGCTTTACAAACCTTCCACCATTGTGTAATTTCAACATTTTAAGGTTGATTTGCAACAGCTACTGATGTGAACGCTAGCTAGATGTACCTATATGTTGCAATTTGCAGCAAGATACATGGGGACTTTAGTCACTGGATCGGGGTCCTTTTAATGATCTAAACCGTTGAAAAGATGGGTCCTACTGTCGATGGTGGATACTAAAAAACCTCTAAGATTTTTATTTTTTTAAAAACGAAGGTTAAGGACACTGTTCTTCTTCCAATAAAAGATTCAAATGATGAAAAAGTTTTTTTTTTTTAAATCTAGTAGTTTTATTTTTTCACTATTCGTCATACTACAGGTGGCCCATCAGACAAACGGTTTGGATCATTCAGATATGATCCCAAACTTAAAGATTAATGCCCCGAGGTGTATTGTATAGCAACACATAGGGATGTACTGGAGTAAACCTCTTTAGCTAGCTGCTAGCCTCGCATTATCGATTGATATTATTAGCTTATTATAAATTATAATAAAAACCTATTAAAATATAAAAAGGAGAAAGACATGCATAGATAATTTGATAACTACAAAGGCATGTGGAGCACTGCCCTACACACGCAGGCACACGTGCCATATATGGAATACGTATACTAGATCTGAGCTTTCCACTTGCTTGGAAATAATATTTATATCTTCTGCACCTAAGATCAGAGAGTTTTTATTCTTCATGTGGGCCACAATCTATAAAATTTAACCTACGGTTAAAGCCTTTATCTATCTGTCCATTTGTTTTGTTTGCTTTAGTCCACCTAAAGTATGAAATAACCTGATGTTTAGGCCATAAGATCTAAAGAGTGGAGCCAACCTGATGGAAAGAATTGATGTCGCATGATATTTCCAAATCGGCACGTGCGACTGGATTTACTATATGGAAAGTAGTATTTAGGAGGAATAAGACTCCGACGTGAGTTCTACACCAGTAAAAAAATGGGGGTGAATAGGGTTGTACATTGAGTCCAACCAAGTGGAGCTGGCCTCAGCTCAACTCGGCTCGAAAATTGGTTGTCCTCAACTTGAACTCAGCGCAGCTCAGTCCTCGAGCTTGATTGGCCAACTCGACTCAGTTCGATCAGCAGCTCGGGCCAGTTCAAACTGAGCTCGAACAAAGATCGAGTCAAGTTCACAATTGAGACATTTTCACAAATACCTAAATTGTAACTTCAAAAACTTACTATTTTACAAACAGAGGCAATAGTTTTATAGGTGTTTTATCAAACACCTTCTAAGTAACATAAAAACCAACTAAATAACATAAAAAAAAAAATTAAAAAAAAAAAAAAGTATTTATTTAATGTACATACCTTGCTTGCCATCGGCTAAACCTTCTTTGCCACCAGCCACATCTCGTTGAGTCATTTTATCAAGCAGTTGGTGAGCAACATCAATGGCAAAGTAACTAAGTTACCAAATTGGTTCGATTCAAGCTGGATTTGATCCGAGTCAACTCGACTTGAACTCATTTCGAGCTAAAAAAATTAGCTCGACTCAGCTTGAACTCAGCTTCTAACCAAGTCGAATCGAGCTTTTTCCAGTCGAGTCGAGCCGAGCTAGCTCGGTTGTGTATGCCCCGAGCGGTGAGTCTTCGAGTACACATATAGCACAATTGTAAAGTAATCCAGACCGTCCAAACTCCTTGGGGGCGACAAAACTTTTGGATATTTTTTGCATCATGACCTAAAATGATATGAAAAAACTAATGGCCGGTGTGGATATACAAGATATACATCAAGGTGGCGCCACAGTCAGGGAAACACCCACTAACGTGAACCCGGGTAACACCTGATCCGCTCATGGTGCGGAACTAGCGTTGGAGAATATTCCACTGAAGTAAGAAAAGTAGAAAAGATGGCGCATTTATCAACAAGTAGAACTGTATGGGATCCTTATCTCGAGTCTTCAGCAAGTGTGTACGGGTTTTTCATTCTGACAAGTGGGGTCTATGGTTTGGTAATCCGAACCGTTGATCTGCCACATTTTTTAATCAAATGGATTTTATTCTGAAAATATTTTGGATTAGAAGATAATCTTGGCAATTATTTTAGTTGAATTCGGAACATTGTTTATACAGGCTTGTTAACTGTCTATTTGTGGGCTTATAAATTGAAAGGTGATGATTTTCCTTTAACAAAAAATTCTCCATCATGGTCCATCGACATTGAGACACAACATATGGACGGCCTATAATATCAAACCATGGGCCCACTTGTTAGAACTCGGAAATTCAAGTATACCGTTAAAAGCGTACGGTGATGTACCTTGGAATTTACTCTTTTATACAAAGCGTCTAGAGACTGATAAATGCTACTTGTACTCGCTCGAGCATACTTCGAAAGTGCACCTGCCTCACACGTGGAGAAAAATAACACATGTGTAAGATCAGATCTATTCATCAGGAGATCGTCGGTGTATCTAAAATCAGTTGAGTATGACCATGAAGTAGCTACAGATGTACACAAACTCGAACCAACGGTCGATTTCTCTTGACCACTTGATCATGCCCTGATGAACGGATTCGATTTCTCACGTGTATCCCCATGTTCCGCAAGTGAGGGCAGCGTGCCCTCATAGGAAGTTAAAGTGATCTTGGTTGCATTCGACACATAGACAATCCAATCAATCAATCTAGGCTGTCCATTAGCTTCAACACAGATCTCATAAAAAAAAATTTTAAAAATAAATAAATAAATAAATAAAAACAATTCCTATAACCCACCAAACTGTCTATCGTAACAATCTGATCATTAGCCTTTAATATGGACGGTCAAGATCATTTTCAAAAGTCCATTGAATAATTTAATCAAGCTCATTGTTACGGACCATCACTTATTAGCTTATGATTCTAATTCGATTTTTTGAGGCAATCGTAACCATCGCATGCATGGATTGGAAAAAGGATGGCTACAAAAAAAAATAACAAATCATTGCCGGGTTAGCTCATCTGATCCTTGTAATTTTTGGGCAGTATCCCATCAAAGGTGTGCTAGACTTAATAGACGGTTCAGATCGAATGATGGACTTTCCAAATGGCAAGATACAGCCAGAGTATTATAACATATAGTGCTCTGAGAGAGCACCGGAGCATTTCTCTTTTAAATATTTACAATTTAAATAAATATTTTATTTTTTATTTAAAAAAAAAAAAAAAAAAAAAAAGAAATTGCGAGGAAAATGAGTGAAGAATCTGGAGCACATGAAGGCTCGCCAGGAATGCCCGGGTTTTGCGCATATCTGTTGGGGGAGTGATGTGGGGCCCACCTGAGTGGGGCTGACACGCTGGATGTAGCACGTGACCTTTCTCCTTTACCACCAACATGCTCTGCAGCTTAAGCTCTGGTGAAAGCTGGGGATTTACGCCACTAATCATGATTAACTGATACATAAGAGTAGATGTCAACGCCAACCGTAGTCAACCTCACGTGACACCCGTACGCGTACAATTCCTCGGGAGCCGCGGCGAGTGGAAGGGGGCTCCCTCTACGGTGCGCAGTGCGCACATGGGGTTCGGATGCCTAAACGTACGCCTCGTGACCTATATCTAACGTAGATGGAGATTCGTGAGTGCAGAGTGCTGTAGAGAGGTGTACTGTGGAATCGTACACCGCGTGCATGCGTTAGAATACGACGGCAAGAAACGAGAAATGGTACAAGTTCAGTCGCACGTGTAAATGGTGAACATGTGAGCAATATCGCAGCGGTTCATCAGGTGGCCCCTGTTCTATTGATAACATGTCTCAGAAGTTAGGCCAATAAAACTATCAGGTGGGCCCCACATAAAAGAACAAGACTAATTATCATATCCACCCATTTTTAAGTAAAAGGTATAAGGTCCAACTAGTTGGACCATAATTAGGGGTGTACATAGGGTCGAACCGAATCGAACTGGGCTCAACTCGGCTTGGCTTGGTCACCAGCCAAACCAGCCCTAACTCGGCTCGGCCCAGTCACTGGGCTAACTTGTCCAACCCGAACCCGGCCCGGTCAGCAATCGAGCAAGTTCAGGCCGAGTTCGGGCTAGTTTCGGACCCACAATTTGGACGGCCTTGATTTTTTTATTCTGTTCCATCTATGGGAAGGGCTTTTTGCAGGTAACTTAAACAACCTTATTTTTTAGAAGGGCTTTTGTCATAGATTTTTGAGACTTTGCTCCATCTACAAAGAGACCCACGATTTGGACGACATGGATTGTTGTAAATGATTAGGGTAACTGGCTAAAAATTTAGGAATATATATATATATATATATATATATATATATATATATATATATATATATATATAGAGAGAGAGAGAGAGAGAGAGAGAGAGAGAGAGGCCGAGTCGGGCTGGGTCGGGCTGACTCGGGCCGAACTGGAACCTATCCAAACTCGGCCCGAACTCAGTTTCAAGCCGAAGAAAATGGCTCGTCCCGACCCGAACTCAGTTCCGGGTCAGGCCAAGTCAAGCTTTTTGAGGCCGAGTCGAGCGAGTTAATCGGGCTAGCCCGATTCATGTACAACCTTAACCATAAGTAACCATCTGCTCATCAGATAACTTTCAAACTTCTATGCACGTGCGCCATCTAATCCGTACAATAGATTGCCCACGTCACGAGGATACTGGATCCCACTTGTATTTCATTATTTATCAATGGCGAGACATTTCCTTCTATGATGTGGCCCAACTGATCTTCTTAGTGTAGTGTGTTGGTACGCATGCAAAAAAATCAAACCGTCCAATTGGTTGATTGTATGGTCCTAACCTTTGATTAGTTGGTATTTGTTTGATGAAGTTCAACTATTGATTATTTCATCCCATGGTCATTGGATATCCTCCAATCGATTAGTTAGGATATCAATTGATTTTTATCTTAATCCATCTAAGTGGGCCCCAGTAACGGATGGTCAAAATTTAATGCTTCCATCCATTAAATTTACATTACTGATAATCTCATTTTAACCATCCTTGTAGTGGCCACCAATCCATCGGTTGGGATTGTCTAAATGAAGTATTTTTGGGTCCATCTAATGATCTAGATTCAGACCGATGATTTGGACGTTCTGGATTTGTCCGTTGTGTAGCGTGCATGCGTTGCCATACAATTGCACATTGTAGTTTGCCTATAATAAGGGAGAAATTTGGCGGGAAAGCGAAAGTGGGTCAGACAAGACCCCCACGCACCCATATGGCTAATCTAGACCTATGAATATGTGGCCTCGTTGTGGATTGGAGGATGGCTTGAAAATTCTGTTCAAACAATCTTAGACGTCTGATTTTACCCATTGAATTTGGATGGTTGACATCTTCGAGCAACGAATTCAGTCAATAGTACATCCAGAGTGGGGCCCACAAAAATAGATGGTTTTGATGAAAGTACAGACTGTGTGTAAGGAACGTGTGTGCTTCTTTGGCACGTATGCTTCTAAGGAGGGAGCACATATATTTAACATTTCTTAAGTAGCCGACGCGCACCGTATTCAATATATACTGTCAACGGGCCGGGCCTGGAGTAGGACTCAGCCGTATTTTAAACTGTTTCGGGCCTCGCCTTTTCAAATTTCTGATTTTCAAGTCTCGAGCCCGGCTCATTAACACCCATTTCAATCCCAAAAATTTAGCACCGTAGACGAGTTCGTATAACGCCTTTTTTTTAATCGCCGTTCAAAACTTATCTCATCAAAGGTGATTTTTAAGGTACGAACGTTAGTTTTTTTTTATGAAAATACTCATGCCTATTAGAATAAAGTAGCTGAAAAAAGCAAAGATATTTTTATCTTTCTAATTTCATCAGTACCAATAAAAGTCTATTTTGATGCTTAAGGTTTTTTTTTAGTCCAGTAAAAAAGGTGGGTAATACGTTAGGTCTATGCAATTGAAGAACCATTACAATGAGAAAGGGGATTTTGCATAGTATAGACCCAAAGTACTACTCATGTTTTTTTCATTGGACGCAGACAAAACTTTAATTATCAAAATAGATTAGTTACACCGATGAACTCGGAAAGACAAAAATACTCATGCTTTGCTGTACCTACCAAGTAGGATATTTTCATAAAAAAACCAGCCTCCATGGCCTAACAGTCTCCTTCTGTCAGATAAGTTTTGGCGATCAAAATAAGGGCGTGCAACTCATCTACGGTGCTAATTTTTTCAAAGAGATAGAGGAAAACTTTAATACTCTGACAGCGTGTGAAGGATGATACACAGGCACTTAGGAACTGCTTCGAAATTGCTTTTACGCTTATTACTAAAATCAAACTAAAATGTCCAAAATATCTGCCACAGTTTATATGTATCATGACTCAAAAATTATGCTTTTCCTTATGGCCAGCGTATCGGATTGCTGGACATGTATTGGACGGTTAAAAAGGAAAAAGATCCAACGGTCCTATTTAAACAAACAATTGTCCATTTAATCAGAGTACAGGATTGTTAATCAAATTTGATCTTGGAAATTTGGTTACACACTTATTTCCACGTTCCACTCGATTTAATTTGATTTCACATATGCCACGTGTTCAACATATAAGTGCATGCGTATCAAGCATCATACGTAGTAGGTGGAGTATCAAGCTAACTGTCCAAAGCTTACGATCCCAATTCCTCGCCGTTTGTCTAAATAATACACCCGCCGAACCGTCAGAGAGGATTGTTATCGCCGTTAGAAAAACTAACGCCGTCAAGAAAACGGCGTTATCAAAACGGAAAAGAAAAAAATAGCGTATAAAAGATCTTACCCAGGCCCTCCGACCCGACCCCTCTTCGGCCGCTCACATTTCGTCGGAAGAGAGAGAGAGAGAGAGAGAGAGGGAGAGAGAATCAGACCGAAATTCGAGTGAAATTCAATCCAAATTCTGCTGCATTTCATATCTCCGAATTTCGTAGTTCTCCATCTTGTAGAAATCTTTTACGTGGAATTCAAAATCTCCGAAGTGTTGAAAGCGTTTGCAGAGCTCGAATTCAAAGGTAAGAATCCGCCGCCTCCTCCTTCTCGATCTGTTTTTTTCGTAAATATCAACAAACTTCCGGATCTGGTTTTTTCGTAATTTTCAGGGATCTTCGAATTCGAACAGGATTTCGTGAGCTTGAAGAAGGTGAGATTTGCCTCCGTGAGCAGAATCTTCCATCCGACAGTTGATTCCTCACATTTCGTCGTCGATCCGCGAAATTCAGTGAAAAGATCGAGATTAGAAGATCTCCTCCGTCGGATCTTGTCATTTTACGTTGGAAAGCTCGTAGAAAACGAAGATTGCGAAGACTTTGATTTTTGAAGAGTGAATTCTGGAGGGAGTTTGTAAGTTTCCCTGGATTTGGAAGAAATGAGAATTTGAATCTTGTGTCTCGGTGAAAAGAAATTTACAGAGATTTGATTTTGGAAACGGAAAGGATTGGAAACAACGAAAATGGAGCTTCCTCAACCTCGCCCTTTTGGAGCTGAAGGTATTGATTTTGTTATCTCTCTCTATCTCTCTCAGAACTGCCATTCCAAACTCCAAACATGAAATATTACAGAATTTCCCTTCAACACAAGACCTTTTCATCTCTCTCTCAACTGCCACTCCTACCTCCAAACTTGAATATTTACAGAATTACCCTTCCAACATAGAACTCTCTCTCTCTCTCTCTCTCTCTCTCTCTCTCTCTCTCTCTCTCTCTCTCTCTCAAGATTGTGATGTTTTTGCAGGAAAAAAACCAACACATGATTTTCTATCGCTGTATGGTGATACATCTTTCCATCATCCAGATCCAAGGCCTTCTTCTCATGGTACGCTTTGAATTTTATTTATTTTTTTATTGCTTTTTGTTATTTTTCTCTAGGTAGATGTGAGAGAGAGAGAGAGAGAGAGAGAGAGAGAGAGAGATTTCTGTTTTCCTCCCGCTCGAGGGACGGTAGCTTGACGATTCCCTGAGTGGGGCCCACATGGCTACATGATCTGGTGGTCCCGACCATTCATCTGCGGGCTTGATGGGCACCTGTACAAACTATCAAAAGAATCATACCGCCGATGGGAAAATTCTAGCTATTTGAATTTCGACGGTGGATTTGTTTCCTACCAGTATCATCCATCCATTGGATGGATGTGGTTTTCTGACCGTTGTGATATTTCTGTAGTTGAGGGGTCCATCAGATAGACCGTCTGGATCATCATTTCATGTAGCTCATGGACTCATGATAGATAGGCCGAGGAAATGAATCTCAAAAGATGGGAGTACCGTATAATCCGTTGCTAGATCTCCTCTCGGGCGGCCCACTACCCAAAATTGTGTGATTGAGAGATCATAACTGTTTGATCCATCACCCATTTTTGGACGGTCCAGAGAAGATTAGATCAACGGACCCATAAAAAATTCTGTAGATACTATTGTTAGAAATAGCCAACTGGCCCAGGAGGAGCTCTATCAATTGATCAGAACCGTTGGATGGTAAGACCGAATTTTTAATTTTAAGGTCGTGTGGGAGCCCTGCCCATCCACACGCAAACACGTGCGAGATCTGAGCTTTCCATCAGGTGGACTAGTTACATATTGCCCCCGAGTCCCTGACAAGAAATCCTTTGGAAACCTCATCTGGGCCCCAGCATATAAAACAAACGAACGGCCAGAAAAAAGAAACTGCTTTATCCATCAGAGTTAACTTTGGACATGGTGGCCCGCCTGAGGAGCGGAACTACTGCCTGGTGCTATGTGCAGAAGATCAAAGAGCCAAAAAGGAAAAGCTCAGATCTCGCACGCTCGTGTTTTCCAATTCACACGTGTGCCTGATTGGAATAGGCAGGGCTCCACACGCGTGGAATTGGCGAACATCCGAATTTTTGCTCCCGTTTTCCAATACCGCGTAGTAGGGAATCCATGTTGGGCCAGGTTGGGCTTTGTTGGAATTCCAGGTAGGGCCCATATTTTATTAGAGGCCTTTATGGCTGTCCATTTCGTGGGCCTCACATGAGCCTTGAAAGGCAACGCACATGCAATGCACGTGATGGAAATGGTTTGAATAAGTGAAAGAATTGCACACTTGTAAGTTAATGAGTGGGGGGGGCCTTTTTCTAATAATTCGTACACATGTCGCGACGGTATAAGTCCGTCGTGTTAACCAAATTGCTCGAAGATTCTGCGTCCGCGCGCATTTGGCCGACGTCTGATGTTACGATTTTTTTAATTTTAATTTTCTCTGCATTTATCCACCATTCATTAGATGGTCCAATTTTGACTATTCATTTGGGAACTGTTAATTAAAGTACCAGCATATTCTAATGGATCTGATTTTGGGTGGGCCCAGTAAATGAATGGGCTTGATTATCCAAAAATGGGTCCTATCTATTTCTTGCCTTTTTCAAAAATATGGTCGAATCGGTATCTGATTCAAGGATAACTGGTTTAGACTAATTGGGTGGGCCACACCAGTACACTTGATTCATACCATTGGCAGACCACTGATTTTGACTGATTAAGGAAAAGCGAACTGATTTTGGCGCCATGTAATCATCATAACGTGGCCCACCTTTTTTATGGATCAGATCATCTACACCTGTGACAGGTAGGTTGAAAATAAATGGCTGTAGTACGTATATATGTTGAAATTTCCATGCCTCTGTTTGTTATTGTTTCTCGTTTGATAATCATGAGAAAGCTATCTCGCGCGAGGCTGATGTAATGACTGAAATAATCTGGCCCACTATGGTTTGACCCTGCGATGGCACGTGCTCACATCTTGTATGGATTCTTGCAGAAATGAGTCTCTACCTGTATTTTGTAAATTACCATCAGAGGTTTGCTGAGCCCACACGTGCTTAGAGCATTGACCATCCATCCATTGGACACACGCCAATATGGCACTTTGTTCAAAGATCCTAGATTTCCATCAGGTGGGCCACACCAGATAAATCTTCTGGCCCCTTCATCACTTAAGTGGGCCACAGTGTATAGAACAAATGTACGGCAAGAAAATTATTGTTCTAGCTGTCCGTTTGTTTTTACGTGGTGGGCTCTCGGAAAAGGGAAATGGCCTTATTTTTAGGTCAGATGATCTATCAACAGTCCGTGCAGCTTTAAAATTTTGAAAGAAAAGATATAAACAGTGTGGCCCACCTGATGGAAAGGTCAGTTATGGCACGTTTCGTAGCATATCAGCACGTGTACTTGAATATGGCTGTGGACTGCTCGTGACAGAGGGAAACCTTTGAAAGGCTGACAGATTGGGATGGATGATACACGAGCACTTAAAAATTAGCTGGAAATTACATACCTGTCGCCGAGTAATTCAATTAAACCGTCCAAATTATGGTCCCATTTTAGTTGATTAATGGTCCATCTGATTGATGGACAATCATCAACCGTTAAAATAAAAAGTAGTGTCTGAATGACTGTTGGTTCCATAATTCAGTCACGCCTGCATATCAAGTGTATTACTCTGCCGGACTATCAATCATTCGGTTTAGTTGATGCTTACATCAATATGAATATGGTTTTTCAGGATTTTATCTAAAAACCCATGATTTTCTACAACCATTGGAGAGAGTTGGACAGAGCAATTCTATCGGAGATGACGCAAATGAGACGATATCTGCCGTCGAGAAGCCTTCTTCGATCGAGCATGCACTCCCTGGAGGCATTGGAACTTACAGCATTAGCCACATTTCCAATTTCGGCAGAGCCGTGAAGCCGGAGAGACCATCGTTTACCGATGTCCAGTCGGGTAGCACTGATGTTCGGTCGGTTAGTGCAGAGAGGAGCTGTGGAGAGGTTAACAAGGCCAACGGCAACTTCGGCGGTGGCGCTTTTACACTGTGGGATGAGTCAGTTGTGAAGGAGAAGGTGGGAGAAGGACAGCCCATAAGAGGTAGGATTCTTCGCATTTCCATTGTATTTTATGAATCCTGATAATCTAGCTGGTGTTGAGGAAAGTAGCTACGAAAGGATAACGTTTACCTTCCTTTCACTGGGTGGCCTGTGCACAGGTGGGCCATGCCAGAAATCACACACACAAACCGCACTGATTGGATGATTAGAAAGGAATCGGGACAACATGAACGGTTTGGATCGTTGAATTGTGGAACCCACGTGCTTGATGCGGGGGAATCATGCATACGTGTTCTTTCATGGCAGAGAGTGGAGGTTTCCAAAAGAAAATTCATAAACGCGAGTGACTCGCATATGAAGAGCAGTAGAATTTTATTCGTGGGTATTTGTGCGAGTTTGGCTCACTTGCAAACGATCTGAGATGTTCATCTGGTGTGAAACACCGTGCATTTGACCTAGACGAAAAAAATCAGGCTTTCCTGAGACCAGATGGGCCACATTCATACCTTGAATTTGGGTCGTTGATCTTTTTTTAAACCGTCCATTTTGTCCACACGAGTGCATCGCCAACCTAATGAGCGAACCGGATCAATTTTTGGACTGAGGAACACTGAAGGTGGGCCCCACCTGACCTGATGAACCGACCTCATCGCATCCACGTATTCCAAACTGGTACGTCTGTCGCGAGTAGGTTTTCACTTTTTAGGGCTGCCTCCCACGCTGGAAACTTGGCACACGTGTGAAAGATCTAAGCCGCTCGTGTTATTAAAAAATTAGCCAAATGATCATGTGGGCCAAGTACGTGCACTGATGTGTACCATCTACCGATTTCCCTCCACCGATCCATTTGCTTTTCAGCTGCGGCTCACCAGATAATGAGACCGGCAAATCTCCACCGTGGTACCTGCATGAACGGCCAGGATCACCCGCGTGCGGGGCTTGTGGGGTCGGGAAAACTGTATTACAGGTACTAGGCCACGCACTGCGGCTTCTGTTTTGGCTGTGTCGCCTCACTGGACCGATGTGCAGAAATGGTCGGATGATCAGAGCCGTCCATTTTTTGGATGCTGCCCCTAGAGAGGACAGAAACGCAGTCTTGTCGGAGAAAATGACAATAAGAATCACGTGAACCCACCCGCCGAACACGTGATGTCACGTGATCATACCTGCCCCGTGCGAACCGGTTCGGAACCGGTAAACCGAAAACCGGGAATTCAACGTCGCTCCAAAAACCACGTTTCAACACCCCTCGACTCCCCGGTTCCGGCCAAAGGGAAGGAAAAAACCAACGGTAGCGCAGGTTTCATAACTACCACACAGCACGTGCACGTTAGCGAACACCCACCATCACGGGTGGAGCTTTATGAGGGATTTACCCTTTCTTTTTTTCTGTTGCAGAGCCGTTGGAGAAGAAATCAGTTCCATTTCCACCCTTGGCCTCCTGCAGCGTTTTCAGCTCTCTGCCAGTTTCCAAGTCGGTGGCACTCTCCCCATTCTCTATGCTTTTTTAAGTCTTTTTTTGCGCCTTTAATCGAATTTGGTGGCTGGGTTTTGGGGTTTTTTACGCTTTTACGCTTTTCTTGGCCAGGCAACTTCAGGCGCAGCATAAGAGCTTGGGGTTTTTGGAGATGATGAGGTCCATGAAGGGGCTTCCGGAAGAGGACGACGACGACGACGAGGATTTCGTGAAGAAAGAGGTGTCCTCCCAGAAAGGTGGGTTCGCTTCCGGTGCGCGCCCCGGCGCACGTTAGCTGACATCCCGTGGGTGAGATAACGTGCGCTGAGGGTGGGGTGTTGGGGGAGCGGATTGCCTGTGACCCCGGGGACAGAGATGTCCGTGATAAATCCATTCCGTCCATCTGTTTAGAAAGACCACGATAGGACAGGATTCTAAAATTCAGGCAGATCCAAAACTCAGCTGGGCCATACCAACAAAACAGTGGGAACAGCAACGTCCCCACCGTTAAAACCTTCCTGGAGCTGACCATGATGTTTATGTTCCATCCAAACCGTTTATAGAATTATTTACACTCAGATAAACTGTAGAAACAAATATTATACTGATACAAAACTTCTGTCACAGCCAAACGTTCAATCCCCACTGTTTCGTATGGTATGGCTGACGTGAGTTTTGGATCTTCCTGATTTTTAGAATCCTATCCTATCGTGGTCTTTCAAAACAGATGGACGGAGTGGATTTGTCAGGGACATCTCTATGGACCCCACACAGACAGGCAATCCGCTCCCAGGATGTTGGGGCCGTGCCCTGTTTTCTGTTTCCCTCGTGATTCACGACCAGGTGTGGCAATTGGCCCGGCTAGGACCAGGACTAGGTTGGCGCTGGCGTATGTCCACTATCATTTTGTATTATTACATGGCGGGAATCCCAACACATCAATGCTCTTTTTTAAAAAAGAAAATCCATGTTGAAGTAGGATGGATTCCAAACCTCCGGCAGGGTAACCTGTTCAGCTGTAATCCCAGCCTTACAATCTTATCTTTTGTTTCTTGCAGGGGATTTGAGTGTAAAATCAGATGGGAAGGGGAACGATCAAAGGGCAAACACGCCCCGATCAAAGCACTCTGCCACTGAGCAGCGTCGGAGAAGCAAAATCAATGATCGGTATGATCTCACAGCCCATCTCTCCTGCGCTCGTTTTTTCTTTAATTAGTGACATTTTCATTACTTCAGACAGATAGAATGTTAGATTCCCAATGTCCATCTGGCAGTTGTTACCCTTTTCTTTTTTTTTCCTGACTTGAACTGATCACATAGGGCCCACTTCATGCTAACTGGGCATGTAGGCCGGGCTTCGATTGCCTAAGTTTAGAACACAGCAAGAGGTCGAGTACTGTATTGACGTGCCAAAGTTATGTGCGCCACACCATGATGTATGTGTTATATACACACCGTCCATCCATTTTGTGAGTATTTTCCATTTCATAAGGTCCCACGGACTAGAGACTTGGGTGAAGTGAAAACGCAAATATCAGCTTGATTCAAAACTTTTGTGGCCCGATAAGTTTTCAATGGTAGGCCTTCAATCCCCACTGTTTCCTGTTGTGTAGTCCACTTGAGCTCTGGAAAAATAGATGGACGGTGTGGATATAATACATACATAATGATGGCCCCACGGAGCTTTGCCACGTCAACATAGTACCAACCTTGGTTCTATGCTCTACACTACACATTCCGAGTCCATGTAACCCCATCATACCTGCCAAAATGTCACTTCGATAGGACATCCGGTCGAAAGGTGGGACACATGATGAGATCGTCCGTTTTGATGATCATGGTTATCCACTCATTCCGTGGGCCCACCTATATCTTAAGTTAGACGGTTGGTTGTGGCTGATTCCAACAGTGTGACCCACCTGATGATTGACCCAGCCTGATTTTGCACCAGGTAAGCTTAATGGTGGGGCCTACCATTTCAATAGCATGGATGTCCAACACAAATAGCATGATTTAAGGAAAGATGAGATTTCTCGACTGGTAATCATACATATCAATACCCTTCCCATCGAGATTAGCGGGCCAACTTACCAACGGAAATTATGCCAAAGGAAACAATGTTGAAACAAATCTAGATTTGACAGCACTCTCCAAAGAGAAGCTTTTGTTAAATATCTACAAATTTGTGGACAGAATTTCCTGGTAGCATGGGAACAATTTAGATATGTCATTGGTAAGTGCGATTAGATCGCCCGCTTCATATCAGTCCTATCATGTACCATTCCCTTTTTACACATGGCAAACATGAATGGTGATAAGACCATTGTTTTAGTGGGTGACCAAGTGAAAATTGATATTGATGGCACAATTTTTACCATCCAATTGTTGTGAATTTTACTAGACCGTTAGCTCGGCATACCGTTTTCAGGCCCACTGATTGGATGGTACCAGAGCATGGTTTATAGACTCGGCGAATAGGATACAACTCATTTAGTCTCTAGTCGAGTCGCGACTCACCTGAGTCAGGTAGTGTGTCTGCCTGGTTTGACCAAATTGGGAGTGACTCAAGGGGTGACCAATGGTATTGAACTAGAATCCAAGTCGTATCTGAGTCTTAAAATGGCACAAGGAGGGACGTGATGAGGTTGATCATCATCTTCCTCAGGGAATAATTGCTCCGAATCCACGGAGCTCTCTGGACTCCTCTCAGAGCTTCCTCGAATCCACAAGAGATAAAAGCATGAATAATTTCTAATAAATTTGAAATAATTTGATTGATGATAAAACATGAAATTACAATCCTTTAAATAATGAGCTCAAACCTAAGACGGAGTTTTAGACTTAACTCCAAATCAAGCATCCTAAAAACGTGCCTTATTATAATTATAAATAGTAAACTTACTATTTATAGACGGCTTCCATTCCTACTAGACTTCATGGTTTTCAGCCAAAAATAGTAAGTGTCCAATTTGGCCCAACCACGTTATTCTCCTAACTTTTCAAGCCCTTTTCATGTTGAGCACAACTCGTACAACTCAAAGTAACTAAAATTTACTACTTATAGTAAAAATGAAATTAAATGGGAAAATCGATCTGATGGAATTTCACAAATTCGATGTGGGCAACCTGGCGTAGTGGGCACAAATCCAACGTGGGCAACCTGGCACAGTGGGATTGGTTGGCTTAAGTAGCTTCTCTTACTCCAAAATCATATATAATATGTCGAAAAACTCATCTCGGTTTGCGAGATACGACTGATTTAAGGTCCTGACAGTCCGAATCATCTTCACCTCTGATCAGGCCTTCTCTGGTCCATCTTTGCCATGAAAGTGTCTGGGACCTGTTGTTAACAAATGTCTTAAATCTAAGGAAATTCGATTAGCCCAAGAAAGTTTGGCTGAAAGTCCAATAACAATGTATTTTGGAACTTTCAAGAAATTCGACCAGTCGAAGGACAGGTTTGACCAATCGAAGGGCACCGTTTGACTAGCCCAAGTTCTGGCTCGACTAGTCGAAGGTTACGCAGACTGCGCACGGACTGCGTAAATACTACGTAAATTTGAGGCGGTTTCCAGACTATTCCAAGTCGATGCAAAAACAAGGTTTCCTAATCTATAAATAGGAGTTCTTAGGGCCATTCTAAATCATGTTAAGGCTTTCTAAGGGCCTGTTTGATTTTCAGGAGTGGGGTAAATACCCGTGAAATTGGTAATTATTACCATTTCACCCATTTGAATTTCACGGCAATTTTCACCTAGAAAACCGGTTTAAAAGAATTATTTTAATTATATGGACCCCAATATGATGTATATGATAAATTCATTCCGTCCAGACCTTTTAACACAATATTCTAAGCCATGAGCCGAAAAATGAGCTAGATTGAATTCTCAAATGGCCCACACTAAAAGAAACAGTGGACTTGAGAGGTTTTTAACGTTAAGTGTTTGATTTCCTTTTCATTGTTGTGTGGTCCACTTGAGCTTTTGATATGCCTTGTTTTTTGGCTCATACTATAAATTCATGGGGCATAATAAATTAACGGTTTAGATAAGCAATATGCATCACGGTGGGACCCACAAATATGCTATGACATTATTGGGTTTTGTGTCAAAACGGCATCTCATCACATCAAACATCGGAAAATGAGAAGTAAACAGGGAGGAAGTAATTATTATATATTTTCACGGGTATTTACCCGGCCACTGAAAATCAAACAGGCCCTAAAGTATTCCAAAGGGTATCTATAAGGGGTTCTAGGGTTTCAAAGGGTGTAGGAAGGGTGAGATTCAAGGTTGTTCGAATCGGTTAAGTCTTTTCTCTTTATAATTTATGCTTTTATAGTGGATTTATGTCGCTTTGTACTGTAATTTTTTCCTGAAAGGGTCTTCCATGTTAAATTTTTGTATTCTCTTGTGTTTGCTTGGTGCTCTTAGATTGCTATCCTAGATCCATCTCTATGTGATTCCGCGGCCCAATCACCAACAGGACCCGCTCTGCATCATAAAACCATTCGCCAGATTTCCATTGCCTTGCTTTTTTGGAAGTGGTTCATCAATGTTTGGTGGCCTACCAAGGCATTTTGACGTCCATATCCATATTTGATAGTAGCTTTCCTCTAAGCTAGAAAATTCTCTTTAGAGGAACTTATTCATCAACGCCCTGATGATTTTTCAAAGTTTTCATGCAGATTCCAGATACTGAGAGAACTCATACCACATAGTGATCAGAAGCGAGATAAGGCGTCGTTCCTTCTGGAGGTACCAGATGTAATCATATGAACTCATTTTCTTTCTAAGGATTTTTCAACTTTGATCCTTATGAGTTATCCATCTTCACAGGTTATTGAATACATCCATTTCTTACAAGAGAAGGTACAGAAGTATGAGGCGGCATTCCCTGGATGGAATCAGGACAGCATGAAATTCGTCCCCTGGGTAAGGAACCGATACCTTCCTTTAGACACACTGGGGGTGATGGCTCGTGTATGGGTACATGATAGCTCGTGTACATAAAACATGTGATTGTGTGCTCCCATTTATCTTTTATTATCAAGTGTGAATACAGGTCAGGCCAGGGCAAGATTATCCTGTTTATTACTCTCGCCTAAGAGCTGGGCCCCCACAGTTACAACTCATTTTATTCAAAAAAAAAAAAAAAAACTTTTTGAGGGTAATTTAAAGACACATCATCCATCGATAGAATTAAGTGAGAGCTAGGAGATTTAGTGGAGAGGGATCAGTTTGTATATGTATTTTGGAAATGAAGGATTTGAGAAAAAGAATTTTGGATATGTACTTCTTATTTCGTTACCTATGTATGTTATTTAGCTATTTTAGTCTAAGTTTTGTATTTCGATGTTATATACAATGTAGACAGCGTATGTATATAGCCATCTTTTCACTTGCATGTTATCTATAGAACAGACATACATGTGTAGGTGACCATCTTTTCACTTTGTTCTTGTTTTGGTCGACACCATATTTCAATTCCAATTCTTTTGCCATTTTGTTTCTTCAACTGAATTTTGACCGTTTTCTAATGATTGAAACCGAATTAAATGCTAATATCTCCAGCCGTAATGGAGCTAATTTTGTTTCCTTAGGTATGACATGGTAATTGTGACCATTCATGAAATTTCGCGGAGATTTTTAATTACCTGAACTGCAATGAAATGAATCTGAATCTTGGATTTCTTGTACCCAAAATCTTCCCTGATTTTTTTTTCCTTGTTTTGAAACAGAAACACAGCCACGTGCTGGGAGAGAGTATAGCCGACCATTCTCGTGCCACAAAGACTGGTGCTGGTCCTGGTTTGACATTTGCTGGGAAATTTGAGGAAAACAGTGTTGCGTCCACCCCAGCGATGCTTGGGAATACACCGAATCCAGTGGAATCTGATAATATGAGCCCAGGCACTCCTTACAAAACAATGGATCACCACCCGGGTTTGGGAAGTAAGACAATCCCCGTGCCTGGTCCCTTACAGCAAAATATATTCTCTTCTTCTGTTGCGAGGAATGGTGGGATTTCCCTACCTACACAGAGATTGATGTCAGATGTGGAGAACATGGCATCTCGGCCTCAGCCGCATTTATGGCAGAGGCCGTGCCCAACTGACAGTGATAATCTGAATGAACAAGAGGAGCTGACGGTTGAAGGGGGCACAATTCGCTTGTCTAGCATCTATTCTCAAGGGTGAGTATGCTTATTTCATATGCTTGCTGTTATTTTCAACTTTCAAAGTTTGTTTTAGCTCCTCGCCAAGGCATTTCATAATGACCACTATTATTACCTTTACAACACGGACCCTAAATATGTTAAAACCAGCAAAGACCCTGCATCTACCCTGTAACAGACTGTTATGGCTTTACAGGGACTAATGGCGGTTACGGGTCATTTTTTCCACAATGGTCGTTGCAACCATTATGACCCCATAATGTATAATGGTTGCCATCATCACCTTTATATAGGCATACCATGTTCCTCACTGAATGTTGTTGTAACTAATGTTTTATGCTTTTGCAAGAGTGCTAGAGTCACTGAACTGCCATTTGCATTTTCCACCATTTTTTAAATGATGCCAAGAGTTGGCCAAGTCACCAAGTCAGCCTGCGACTTGGCCCGAGCCAACTCTTTTTAATGCCACACCAAACCAAATAATAATAATAATAATAATTGTGGACTCGATCGGTGAGGGTGGAAATTTGAAATGAAGTCACTCGAGGGAATTGAGTGAGTTTTTCCAAATTATTCCATGACTCATCAGTCAGCCTGTTTATGTTGTGCCGTGGCGTTGGTTGCAAGATCACCATTAAAGTTGCATAACATGTATGATACCATAATATAAGTATTAAAACATCATACTGTGGTATTATTTTAAGATGATAGAAAAGCTTCTTTTACTTTCACTATGAAAATCCTCCATTCCTCACAGTCTCTCTTTTTCAATTGAGGCTCATAACCCTGACTAGTATAGCTCCAGTTCGAGAAAGCAAACAAAAATTGAACAACCATAGACTCTGCATGCCATACCTGCATGTTAATCGAAATTGCCAGACTCGAGCCCCAATTTTCAATGGAATGTCCCAAAAATCACACTGATTGGAAGATCTCAACCATATACTTTGAGCCCTTAAATTTGGCCTGTTAGTCATTTTTCCTTTGATGGCCACGAATGGGGGATGGTTGGGCTCCATACACACTGCGGCCCGTTATTTGGACAGTCTTGATGTATGCCAGGTGTGCAGTGTTCAAGTTGGGACCTTCAAGAAATCCTGGAAAATGAGCATAGTAGTCTAAGACCCTGTGAAAGTGTGGTTATTTGGACTAGTTTTCTTATTTTAATCTGCAGTGTGCAGAGTGTTTCAATGGGATTACGTACGAATTATAAGCTGATTGCTAATATGTCTTGGTGTCAAACAGGTTATTGAATTCTCTAACACAGGCATTGCAAAGCTCGGGCGTAGATCTGTCACAAGCCAGCATTTCGGTGCAGATTGATCTCGGCAAGCGAGCAAGTAGCAGACCATCGACCACAACATCTAGTGCTAAGGTAATTATGGCCATTTCTAAATTCAAGCATTTCTGTAAGTTGAGTGTGAAGGTCCTGATCATCATGCAAGATTCCTAAATGTGTGCCCCAGAAATCTCCCAGATTGTAAAATCCCAACCGCTGATATTTGGACTTAATTCCCATAGAACGCAAACTGTTGCTGTATTATTTTTTTTTCCCCTCTTGACCATCTCTTCATAGGTCAGGATATCAAATGGTTGAGATCTTCTGGAAGCTTGCCTTAGCATCTTAATCCCATATTGCTGCCCACTAGATCGACCATGGGCCATTGATGTTCAGAATCCCTTGAACACCAAAGAAGAGAAAAGAGACTGATGAGTTTTGGAACTTGTAGGATCATGACGACCCCTCATCAAGCAACCGTGCAGTGGCCCACTCGAGGGTAGCTAGCAGTGGGGAGGACTCACATCAACAAGCTCAGAAGAGGCTGAGGACAGCTAACAGCTAAGCTAGTATTCGCAATCCTCTTCTTCCTTCATTTTTATTTAATTTATTTGTTTTCGGGTGAGATGGCCTGGTTAATACACTATAAGTTCGGTGTACATGCTTTGCTTTGACGGTTTGGGGGACGACAGGATGTCTCACGAACCATTAGGTATATATTCTTTTATTCGTGACATTTCTCAGGTATAGGCTTCATGAGAATTTGAGAAGCTGCTTTTCTTTCAAGGCTTCCATTCATATGAGAGAAATTTCTTTCTTTTTTCTTCTGTTTCTTGTTTCTTTGTTGTGTTCTCTTTTTTGCTTTTGTTACAGAATTTCATGGCTGTAAAAAGACTCACTTTGTACTAATGCTTATGTATTATTTTTCCAAGTTTCTATAAGGTGTGGAATAAGGTAAATATGCGTGGGAGAGGTCTATATACACGTGTGGGAGAGGTCTATAAGGTGTGGAATAAGGTAAACATCAGGTGGGACTCCGTGTAGTTGGTGTGGGCCTAAAATCAGGTTCGTCCACCTTGCAGGAGGGCCAGACGTGACGGGGATGGCTGGAAGTTTTATGAAATTCCATGTTGTTTTCATGCATTTGGCACAGGCATGATATATTAGCAGATCATCTGCATGATGGACCCACTTGATAAATGGCTTGGATGCCCCGTACGCTTTTCCATCTTCTCCATTTGACGCTTGCTGGGTGTTATTGCCTCAAAAAATAATAATAATAATAATTTTAAAAAAGGCGGTTTTAAGTGCCTTTGAACAAATGAGGAATCATTCAGTGGTTAGCTTTTGCTTGTCCGGCACCATACAAGTGGGCCCGTCTGGCCTTTAGATATGATGTGGGCCCATCCCATTATCAGTGGGCCATGCTGCAGAAGAGGGGACTATGGTTGTTTATTCAAGCCATTGATCTGGGCATCTTCAGTCATGGATGGCACGAGCTAAATAAAAAAAAAAATTAAATCCCTAAAATTGGAAGATCCTGGCCAAATTTTTGTTCTTTCCTCCCATGGATGTGGCTTGTTGATGCATCTGTCTTTCTTAACCATGCATTAACATGCCAAAAATGGAAAGGTTAAAGAGTTGTCTATACATCTGGGATCAGCAGATCAATGGCTTGAAAAAAACAAAACAATCATGGGCTCCACATCTGGAGTTCCTCATCATTACATCCAGCTAACTTGGGGGCAAAAAAAAAGAAGAAGAAGAAGCTCGCCCTCTGTAGTAAACACCTAAAAATGAGTTCATGGCATTTGGAGTGAGTAAAGGCGTCAACAGCCAGATTTGAATGCAAGGCAGCAACTTCCTGAGCCATTGGGGAGCATTGTGGATGATGTATCTGACGTGATGGGAAGATTGGAGGGGGTGATGGATCCGGGCACAATGCCACTTAAAATTGCAAGTCTATACTCTTTTAATGGATTCATACTCAAAAGAAACTATGGAAACTGGAGATCCATTTACCAGTCTCTACTGTAAGGAATTAACAAAAGCTACAGTGAGAGCATCTCAAGCTAAGAATACACAAGGACTAGATGTGAGCAAGATCTCTAGTACTCAAGTCTCCCTCAGTCTCGCAATAAGAGATCTCAGATTCCCACTCTTCGATAGGCCTAGCAACACACCACCGCTTGGTACCTTGGATTTGGTGGTAAATGGGAACATTTCAAATCCAGTGTAATTCAAATAATTCAAATGAAATGCCTACCAATCCATTGGACACATGGCACGCTGATGATACCAAAACAATCCAATTATAAGCTGCAACACTAAAATCACATCAACAGAATGGTCTGAACCATCCAAACGTTGGACATCTAAATGGACAGTTAAAAAAGGTTGGTGAACCACCTGTTTGTGATCCCTGCTTTTGTAGCCCCCCAAGGCTCAGAATTTACTGTTTTTTGGCCAAAGTATATATTTTAATACGAGCGGATTGGGTGAGAGGCTAGATCCCCTGACTGTGGGGCAAACAGTTATGTGCATTAAATCCACACCGTCCAACTGTTTTGAAAGCTCGTCTGCAGGCATGATCCCAAAAACGAAGCAAATCCAAATCTAAATGTGAACCATACCACAAGAAACAGTAGTGATTGAATCCCTACCATTAAAAACTTCATGGGGGCCACTGGAATGTTTATTTGCCATCCAACCTGTCGATAAGGTCACAAAGATCTGGAGGAAGAGATGACACAAATATCAGCTTGATCCAAAAATTTTGTGGCCCATAAGAAGTTTTTAATGATCAATTACCACCATTTCCTATATTATGGTCCACCTAAGATTTGGATCAGCTTCATTTTTTGGATCATGCCCTAAAATAAGCTTTCAACACGGATGGACGGTGTGGATGTAGCCACATACATCACAACGGGCCCCATAGTCAGGGGTCCCACCCACCTCAGGGTCTCACCTTATTACAATCATTCAACATGGATGGACGGTGTGGATGTAGCCACATACATCACAATGGGCCCCATAGTCAGGGGTCCCACCCACCTCAGGGTCTCACCTTATTACAATCATTCTATCAAATATCACATAAATATACTAATTTGATATATGAAAGCTAGTTTAGTTAATCAAATATAAGTACTATGAATGTATTGAAGAATTCCAATGCCTTCCAAATACAAGCCCCAAACAGCATATTTGGATTCCAGTGTATCTCAACAAAATACAAATGAGGATTTGGAATCACCTTGATTCCAATGTAATTGTGATTTGGATTCCAATGCATTCTAAATCCAAGCTCTCAAGTCTAATTGGTTGGACCACAAGTTAAAAACCACCTAGTGGATACCTTCCAATCTATCATGTGCATAAACCCAAGCCTAATAGTATGTTGGATCCACAGTAAGGATCACCTTGTGTGAGAGTAAGCCCCATCCATTCATCAAGTGAGAAACACCATAAAAAACAATAACTAGTCACTGATAAATAACAAAATACTATATATAGTCTGACCTGATGGGCGGATGTGGCTGATTTTTGCAAAGGTGATCCTCATTATGTGGGCAATGTATTGGACTGTTGGATGTCACACACACATGATAGGTTTGAAGTTATTTATCAGGTGGATAATAACTTATAACCCAACCAGTTGGATTTGAGGCTTTCTCAAGAGGAAAACTCAAACAAAATTTTCTATACAAAAATATGATTCCATTGTCTTTTGTGTGGCTATGAATAAAGCTGTCCGCGCAATTCTAAAATTGCCCCACCTATAAATGCAAGTCATGAAGGGAAGCTCACATACAACTAGTTGGTGTGTGGGACCCAATGGCCCGGTGTTTGTATGCCATCCCACCTTTCCACCATGGTACCCCCAATGAAAATGGGATGGCCCAATGGTTTGGATCATCTAGCAAAAGGGGGAATTATTGTCAAGTGTTATCAAGTGGACCCACCTAGCCTCTTCGTTTTCACATGTGGGATGAGGTTTGATTGCATCAACTATTGCTAGCTTCTTCGCGGTTTGAGGATGAGCTACGGCAGACTTGGAGACCATTACCATTGGAACCTTAGGTGGTCCTGTGTACAAAGATATCATTCCTAAAGAAATTTGAAGTGATAAATTGAGCATGTTTGATGTAGACTTTGTATTACATGTAAAATGGGCATTCTCTCATCCAAATCATCCATTTATTCTGCAATTAGGAGCAAGCCATGGTGCACAACATCAGACCCTAAGCATCCAATAAATAGGCATGAAAAGTGGCCCGTTGAATTCCAATGGAGAAAAATAATAGATCCAATCATCAGTGTGAAACATAAATTCAGAAGTCCGCACCATGGACTGCTTAAGATTTCAAAGAAGTTTGGTTATTAACTAGTCTATGGCTCGTAGAGGATAGACCATGACAAAATGGGCATGAGGTGGATTCATGGTGTCGAACTGGATTGGTCCCCAACATCTCCTAGTTGACTCTACCACCCAACTCAGCCGAGTCTTAAAACCAGGGTGACTATGTTGCTTCTGTCATTAAGCATTAACTAATTTCTATTCTGACAAGTGGGATCCATGGTTCTCTATTCCAGACCATTGGTCTTGTGCAGTCTACCATGGTCCATGCCACAAAAATCTCCCAGATTAGAATAATACCAGCGACCAATCTAAGGGACATTTTTCTATAGTATGCATATCATTGTTGTATTTCTCTTCTGAAGTCTTAATTGTCAATTTGTGTCCCATGAATCGAAAGCTTAAGATTGCCCCATTGAGAATACTTTCAAGGAACAGTCCATCCACGGTGGGACACAACAGGCCAACAATCTGGATTAGCAAACCTTGGACCACACTTATCAGAACTTAAAACCAACATAAACTACATAAATAGGCCATGCTTATCAGAACTGAAAACCGACCTAAACTATAGAAACGAACCCCACTTGTCATAACTGAAAACCAACATAAACTACAGAAAGACGAAGATCGAGTATCATATAGTTCCTCTGTGCCCCTAAATGTCTCTTTTAGTTAGAAGCATATCTTTTACGGGGTGCAAACATGAAAATAAGGCTTTCTTTCAAGTAGAGTTGGATTATTCTCTCTGAGATCATCATAATGGTATTACAGGAAGAGGAGGCTGTAAACAGTTCATGCTTGTTCAAAAGTTTTGATTGTGATCCGGCCCACCAACAGTTCTAACAGGAAGCGGCAAGCATAGCATCAAAAATATCAAAGAAAACTCATGAAAGATGAGCATAAAGGTGTGTGAAAACTGCAAACTGAAAATCAACTACGACGAGAAAATACCTTCTGATGGCAAACGAACATAGACTAACGTACTTCACAAAACATAACAAACAAATTCATATTTATACTGGAAATAAAAGAAGAAGCTTAGCATTAGATGAACACGTGAACCGTTCGACAGTCCTAAAATATATATGAGAACTGTGGGTGCATTATATCTCTTGCTGTTCCCTAAACTCAAAAAGAGGTTTGCTAATCCCGCACTGGATAAGGCGGCCCATGTACAAGTGCTTACTTTTATGTTCTTTTAATAAAATTTGAAGATATCCATCAAAAAGTGCCAGATCCGAGCTGTCCACTGAGTGGGTCCCATCATTTAGGTCTGGTGATCCACAGAAATGAACTGGAAAAAATGGCCAAGCTGTTCTAGGCCCTAGTGATGTGCGAACCACCCAGAATTTTTGCTCAGGGCACCTACACTGCTGGACCCACTTGATGGATGGCTTGGATCTCACACCCTTTGAAATATTGGCCCAGTATAAATATGAATGGCAGATAATCTAATGTACTTCACCCGAAGAAGGCTGAGAGAAAACCTAATTTTTGAATCTCCTTGAACTCAAATATACAGAAAGAAAAACCGAACTTGCATCACCCATCCAAAGTTCCAAACTATCAACAAATGTACATATATCTAGTACATGAACACATCCATATATTAGGAATTATCATCAACCTTCACACCCTAGTTCTTCTTGTTATGATTGACTGATCGAAATGATTCTTCAATACTGGCTAGTAGGCTACCAAAGGTGGCCCTAACAAATGGATGGTTCAGATGACTCAATATTTAAATTTATCCATTGTGTGCCGTAACGGCCATTATGGGGCCGTAAAGGACGTTACATAAAGATAACAGTGGCAACCGTTACACGTTACGGGGTTATAACAGCTGTTACGGAAAAAATGACCTGTAACAGCCATTACAGCCCTGAAAAGGGCCCGTTACGCCCTTCATAAAGACCACAACGGTCCATTACAGGAGCAATACAGGTTTTTTGGGTTTTTTCCAATAATGAGAATGAGAGAGAGAGAGAGAGAGACCATAATAGCTGTTACGGGGGCTGTAACGGCCGTTACAGCCCGTATCATTAAGGAAACGGTCGTGGCCATTATGGCGAATACCTTGAAATTATCAAAACCATCGATTAAAGTAGGGAACTTACTAGACAGAATGGATCCTCCAAAGGGAACGATCCTCCCAGTGGCCCATGAAGGGTACACTAAACCTAATGGCTAATGGATGGTCCAGATCAATGTACCAGCTGTCCGCACCTTATAAGCCCCTCGGATGCACTTAAAGCTTATCTACATCTGGGTGTATTCAACCATTACTCACCATATAGAATCAACAAAATAACCAATACAATTAAAAAAGAAACTAAATATCTACTAACACAATAGTCCACAAAGGGGAGTTATTTGATACTCTCACAGAGTGTGATAGTTAATACACACGCACTTAGAAATTTGCACACACAGCATATATTAACTCACATTAAACTGTCCAATTTGTGGGACAACAGGATCCATAGTAGATAGTTCACCATCCCAAAATCAGATTGGTTGAATAACATAACATCTGATTCAAGGACATCGTCTGCCCAATTCACATTGTGGGAAACGTTTTATCTCACCCTCCAATAAATATCCACCAATCTGACTATTTAAGTAATCAAATTAGTATAAGTTTTGGTTTATGATCCATCTGAAGAGGGCCACACCATATGTATGGCTCAATTTGAGTTACTCACATGCCACAAGTATAATATCTCATTGCCTGCACTACTGCACATCAACCATCACACTCCACCAGAGTATCAAAATCTTTCTTCATTCCCAAAATACAAAAATCATCTCACCCAAATCAGTCCTAAATGCTGAATTCCCATAAAATCAAACATACCAAAACACCAAATCCAATACCATCCTCCACCCAAACTACATCTCAAAATTATAATTTCTTTTTAAAAATGACAAAATGGAAATTCAAAGAACTTGCCGATCGGCCGCTTCTGCTACGATCGGCAACCTGGGCACCTGGCCCAGCAAGCAAGAAGTGGATCCATAAACCAAACAAACCAAAAGGAACAAGAACACAGTGCTATCCAAGCTCATCACAATATCCAATCCCAGCCCTTCTTTTGGAGAGAAGGTCCTCTCCAAAAGATCTGGAAAGATCAGGAGCACATCGAGGACTATAGCCTGCATGGTATTGAATCTAACATACCTGCTGAAATTCGGATTTCTAACGACAATGAAATAGAGAGTGAGAAATACCAAGAAACCATTCAAGGGGAAGCTTTTGAAGACTCTAATGGCGGGAACCAACGGCTGGATGAAGATCTGGACGGCTGAGAATTGGGTGATGATGTATTTCCCATACTGGATGCCGTCGAAGAAGGGGTAGAAGTAACAGACGGCTGAGATGAGCCGGTCAGGGGCATCAGCGGTGTCGTTGTTCTTGGCTTGAGATGGGGAGATGGGTCTGCTGTAGGGTTTGGATCTGATTTTGAGGATTCGGGAAGTGTTTGGGGGATTGAAGAGAGGTTGACGGGAATCCAGATGCAATGGGAAATGGGATTTTGGAGGGAGGGAGAAGGAGAGAGAGGCGGAGAAAAGAGCAGTAGCCATTTTGGGTGGAGAGACTTGAGATTGGTTGGTGGGGTAAAAGCGGAATTATAGGACCTGGACCCGAGGATCTGCGCAATCTACTCGGGTTTTCGGTTCTGACACGTGAGGTAATGGGTCGGGTCTACCGACCTGCTTTTCAGGTGGGTTCGGGTGTAGCGGATCGGGACCCGTTTAAGTAAATGGGTTGGGAGCGGCAGGGGTGTACACGAACCGGGCTAGCTCGTTCGACTGCACTCGAAGAAGCTCGATTCGACTCAGTTCGATGCTGAGTTCGAGCCGAGTCAAGCTGATTTTTTGAGCTCGATAATGAGTTCGAGCAGGCCCCAACTCGACTCGAATCAAGCTAGAACAGCCGGCCATATCCCGATCAAGTAGCTCCATCCATTTCATTCCGTCGGCCCTAAATTTTCAAACAGAGAAAAAGAAACCGTCACTCTCACTCTTGTTCATAGATGAAAAATTGACTATGTAATGGCTAGAGGTTGTTTGGGTCACCATATCGCTTAAGTGGAGCTGATGTGGTGTTTGGCAATGGGATTTTTCATCTTCTGCTCCCTCTATCTTTATCTGATCCAGCTTGTTGTTGGAAAACAGACCACCGACCCTACATAAGGTGTAATCATGACAATTCTCTCTCTCTCTCTCTCTCTCTCTCTCTCTCTCTCTCTCACTTAGTGGGATTTTGAAGTTGCAATTCTGGTGTTTGTGGAAAATGCCTCAATGGCGAACTTGGCTCGATCTTGGGTTGAACTTGGCTCGAGCTAGCCCAAGCTGCTGATCGAATCAAGCCGAGCTGGCCAGTCAAGCTCGAGGATTGAGCCGAGCCAAGTTCAAGCTGAGGTCAACCAGTGTTCAAGCCAAGTCGAGTTGAGGCCAGCTCGACTCAGTTCAGCTCAATGTACACCCCTAGGGATGGTATGTATGCCCTGATATAACGCGGTTTGCGTCCTATAATCCATCCAGCAGATCTTTGGAGCACCATGATTTATCTGTTTATCCATGCCGTCCATACTTTCTATTAGTTAATATTAAGGTATGATACCAAGAATTAGGTATATACAACACTCATATGGACCACCAAAAATAGTAAGCTTTGGTAGCATTAAATGCACAAAGCATTAAATACAAGAGTCATTTGTGCTGTGGTCCACTTTAGATTTAGATCTGCCTCATTCTTGGTCTCGTACCTTACAATAATCCTAGAAAAGGTATGGGCGGCTTGGATAAACAGATTCATCACGGCGGATCCCTACACAGGACACAATCTGCAGTAACACGGTGGGGGTATTTCCCTAACGGTGGGAACCACCTTGATGTATATATTGTATATCCATTCCGTCCAACAGTTTCTCCATATCATTTTAGGACATCATCCAAAACCTGAAGTATATCCAAATCTCAAGTGGACCACACCATAAGAAACAGTAGTCATTAACCATTAAAAACTTCTTGTGGACTAAAAGAGTTTTGGATCAAATTGATATTTGTTTTTCCCTTCATCCATGTCCTTGTGACCTTATCAACAGGTTGGATGGATAATAAACATTATGGTGGGCCTTTAGGAAATTTTTTAATGTTCAGCATTCAATGACCACTCTTTCTTGTGGTGTGGTCCACTTGAGATTTATATCTGCTTTACTTTTCGAACCATGACCTAAAATCATCTGGAAAAACTGATGGACGGCGTGGATATACAACATATACATCAAGGTGGGCCATGGTCAAGGAAACACCCACTGTCGGTGTTGCTAGTAACACGTTGGGTTGTGGGTCGATTTGGACAAAATTCTTAGGCCGTTTTGGGTTGACCCTGAAATGGTCTGAATCCAACCGTTCTATCCCTATATGAGGACCTTCTTTCTTAATCTAAACCGTTGGTCTCTTGAATCTCATGTACTTGTTAGTTGGGAAGAAAGATGAGTCTAGATATTAGAGGCTACGATCATCACCGGTTGAATTCAACGTATCAATGGTGGGGATTATCTGATCCAGGACCAACCGTGTAGGCCGCACTCCAACGTTGAATATGGACCGTTGGCCAATTTGCTTGAACGGTCGATTTCTTTTGACACGCCTGGTCCACGTGGAGCTTTTGCTTTTAGGTGGGGCCCACCAAAATATGATATTTTAAATGGTTTGTTGGATCTGTAATTTCAGGAACAATCCTGACCTTGCTTTTTACAGGTCACTAATCAGGTGGAGAATCATGTGATCGGTTGAATGGACAGGATGTACGGTACAAGTGACTCATGTACACTACAGGAAAGTTCGGCTGCATGGTAACTGGTAAGTTAGCGTACAGCCAGCTGTAACTGATCAGTTTACTTAAAAATCTGAAACTGGGAAGTATATGACTCGCATGTTAGTTTAGCACCATTTAAAAAGGGATGATGTCTCTTTAGTCGTACAGATGGCGATGGCATGGTCATATGTCAATCTAGACCGTCTAAATCACCGACCAAACCGTGAATGGAGCATAAATAAATAATAATAATTAAATTGCACTGATTAGGACATTCTTGATTATCTCATTTCTTTTACGCCAAGATGGACGGTATTAACAGTCGTTTGGATGGTCTGAATAGCAATGCATCGTTGGGACGCCGATTACCTGGAAAGCCTTCTGACACCGGAAGCTAGGTGAGGCCCACCACGATGCTTGTGAGAAATCCGCCCTGGCCTTCCATTTTGCCAGATCATGATAGGACATGGCCCCAAAAATGAGTCAGATCTAAAACTCAAGTGGGCCACATAACAGTAAATAATGCATCCATCGTTGAAACATTTGTTGGGCCACAAAAGTTTTATATCAGGCTAATATTTTGTGTTTTCAGTTCACCCTAATAGAAATGACCTTATGAATGGTCATGCACTTTTTCCACTCACCTGAATTTTGGATATACCTCATTTTTTTAAGTGATCTAGCAAAATGGATAGATAAGGATAAGGTGGATTTCTCAATGGCATTATAGTGACCCACCTAGCTTTCCTAGGAAGATCCTGCAAAGTCCTTTAAACATTTCCCTCCATTGGACATTATGCCTCATCTTGGCCTGGAATTGTTAGAAATTGATATTTGGATACTGTAACGCCCTGGAAATCGGGGATCGTGTATACACATAACTCTCGAGTTCCCGAAGTCACTTATGATCGGTTTTCATTAATATGTGATTAATCCAGTCAATGCGCAACCTGAAAATTTCTGGAACATGAAGCACAACCAAACAAGTCTACTAAAATGAAAGAGATTACGATATACATATATACATATCCAACAGAATAAAGGGATCGCACATGGCGTCACCCAATAAAATCGTAAAAAAATAGCAAGTCCAAAAAGAATAGGACTGAGCCCGCTACTCAGCGATCCATCGGCTCATCTATGGGTCCGGTGAGGTCTCGCGCATCAGCTGGAAGTATGACAACTCCTCCTCGTAGAGAGTAGCATCCCATGCTCCACCTGCTCCGCCTCCCCTATATCTATGAGAGAATTTGGTTGGTGTTTTAAAACACCGTCCCAGAGTGGGAGTGAGTGATCAACTCAGTGTGTACTATTAGTCTTAAGTTATAATAGGTATCAATTGTAATATGAACTTAATAAAAAGCAGTCAATCATCAACACCTAACAACTCTTATTAAATGCGTATGCATGCGGGATGACATGATGCATGCCCTTGCCACAACGTTCCCTCGAGTAACTTCATCTAGCGATCGTATATGACAACACTCCCTCAGAGCGACCTTGACTTCCGAGTCGCCATCTTAACTAATGCGATGCAATGCGATCGTGTTAGCCGAGTTATTAGTTAAGATCATTCATCTGATACACCCCACGTATCAATGCCCTAAGCTGGTTGCGAGGCCAAGGCCCCATCAACGCGTGAGGTCGAGACCCCGCTGTCTGTGATCCCATCGAGTTCCTCATCTCCGACTTCAAGTATATGAGGAGTGCCGAGAGAAAGGGATCGATTGCGGTCACTACGGGGAGGCGCGGCACCCCAGCGTAGACCGACAACTAGGACACATTGTCCCATTCCACCATGCCCGACTCACGAGACTGTGGATCAGTTGCAATCGGTTATCGGTGGGCCACTTACGATTATAGGGTGTTCCAGGTTTCATATGTGTAAGCAACCAGGGTTAACAAACAAGGTTGGTTAGACAGTAGGCTAGACCGCACGAGTCAGGCGAGCGTGAGACGAGTGACCTCGGGCCCAAGGGACCCATGTAGTCAAACTACAGCCACCCGAACATTTCTGCCCAATCCATAGATCTAGCCCTAGCGTAGTCCTACCGATAGGACTACCGTCTCTCATCATATTCCTGACCAACCCAGAAGGGTGGGTGAAGGAGATCCATAGCATGTCAATTATCCAAGTCATCAACTAGCATATCAACATCAAGTTTTCATGCATCTCAAGCATACGAATCAAATATTCCTAACAAGCAAGCTATCGCTATCATGAAACAAAGTGCATGTGAGTTGTGTGGATTTGTGAGGAAGTTAAGCACTTCCTCTATCTCAAGAAATCATGTGCACAAGAGTAATGAATTATATATATTATGAAGCACAACATATGGGAAAACCAACAAAGCATGAGCATGTAATCATCCATACACAAAATCATGTGAGAGGCAAGAACAACTTCATGAGAGGGTTAAGCATACACATCCATTCCATTCCAACAAACATATAATTTCCTAAGGCTTCTCTATAATTTCAAATATAACATCCAAACAATCAAAATCATTAAGCTCGTACTAAATTTGGTGTTAAGCCACCTAAGAACAATAGTCCGCACCTATGGGTCATTGAAGGCTTGCAAGACGACCTAGAAACGAGGATTTTGGGGTCGAACGGCCGGAATCCCTAGAGCAAGCACTTGCATGTTAGAGATCCAAGTCAAACTCCTCTCAATACATGGATTTCAAGAAGAAGGGATGAAGGATCTTATCTAGACGACCAACGGACGATTGTTGTGGTAGTGGTGGAGAGTTTCTTCTTTGAGGAAAGGTAGGGAGATGCAAGATCGGTTTCCTTGGGCTCCACCTTGATTTAGGGTCCACCTTGCCCAACTTCACTCACTCTCTCTTCTCATTTACTCTCTTGCTCTCTCTTTACTCCCATGGCAATGGTAGTTATGGTAAGAGTTATGAGATAAGGGGTTAGGGCTTTATTTCCTAGAGTTGGGCCATTTGGCCCCAAGCTTCCACAAATTTCCAAAATAGCTCACTAGGACTCCCTATTGGTGTTGGGGGCAGCCCTAACACCCCTCTGGCCACCAAACTTGGTGTGTAGGTGTCTCATGGCCTGATGAGGGGTCATGCAAAGTTTGAAAACAAACAGATGAATGAGTATGGGGTTTGAGCATACGATTCCGATCTTTAAGTGGCCCTGTGAGGGCCCATTTCGGTGATTGGAGCGGTTCTAGTGGCCCTCTGGCCATTAAACTTACATGATAGGTGATCCATGGCCCGATGAAGGGCCATGCAAAATTTGGGAGCAATCGGATATAGGGTTTGATTGTACGGGTCCAATTTGCGATCAACTGTCACCATAGTACGATCGGGTCCCAGATTTTATTGATGGGCGTAGAAAAATACATTAGACCTTCACCTTAAATTTGGAAGAAATCCGACAGCTGAAAAGTCTGGCATCTCGGTTTTATTTGTAAGTGTCAGATTCCAATTTTGACATTAGTGGGGTGCATTTGGCAAGTGCTAGATCCCAACTCTGGGTGTCCACTGGGTCCGCAATCCGTGATGGATCATAAGCCTAGTGAGATATATGATTTCCTAATTTTTTAGATTTTTTCAACCCTCCTCAGTCCCTGGGTAGCCCACACAGGCTGTTGTTAAGTATAAACATGTCATCTGGCTCGGCGTGCCGCACTTTGTCTGGTCATGACCAGACTGGTCTACTCAATGGGCTAAATCTAAGTTTAATTAACTCGTGGTACCCCACCACGAGTGATTTAAACTAACAGTCTTACGGTAAATCCTACGTGGACGCCCCAGGACACTGTGCTGGTTGGACATAACGTTACAGATACACCGAAAAATATAAAAAATAAATGTACGAAAAATTATTTCCCAAGGTTGAATCACGTATAAAATACGATATCCGCCCCTTATCAACTGTTAATAGGTTATCTGGATCCAACGTGCAGCAATCACGATGGGTCCACTATGAAACAGTTTTAATGCAGCAGATCTATTTTGGCAAACTTAGACAACAGAGATGTGCACAGTATTCTATAATGGAGATTTGGATCGTATTTGATCTAATGTGAGAGATGGTCACTCTGTGGTGCAAAGTGCAAAGTGCAAAGTACACCATCTAGTGCCACTACAACCACACTACCCACGCTCGTGTCTGAGCACAGGCGCATGCGTGCGTGTGTTCTAGTGCATAGTAACTCGAGTATCACCTCCTCCAAAAACTCCAAGTAAAAATACTCTTCACAAGATCTCATATAAACCACAAAACTTTTCTTCACATTTTCGATGTGGGACAAAGTGCACACACCGCACTTTTAAATTCAAATTTTCAAAAAGCATTTTGGCGAAAAATTCCTGAAATTTTGAAATTTCGAATTTCCGTTTTTCAAAAAACCACTGATTTTCAACAGGAATCCAAAAATCATGACCATGCGGAACTCAGGCAAGCCAATGTTGAGATGGGATGACCACCATCAATCTCGAGTAGGATGATGTTTATATTCCATCCAATCCATTCATCTAATCAGTATTTGTAGGGCCCACCATAGTGTTTATATTCCATCCAACCCATCCATCTAATGTGTCGCATGAAAGAATTACCCATAAAAATAAGACTTTAGTGGGCCATAACTAGTGAATTTAATCGATTTTAAGTATAATTTTATAGGGAGGCCCACCTCAGCTTGAATCAGCCTGATTTATGAGACCAAGGCTAAATGATGGATGGTGCACCTAACCGGTAAATGGTGCATATATTAAATAAAACTAATGCCTCATTTAAGAAATTGTATTTTTTATAAATTAAAATCCATATCATAATTATTATGAAATCGAGGTGTTTATAATCCTCAACTATGTTCGGCAAAGCTTGTCATTTAAATCTACCAAAATCCAAAATTTATGTTTCTTAACTTTTTAACATCTTGTAATTGAAATGGCATTAGACTTCTCTAATGTATTTATAAGAACTTGAATTTGATTAAGTAAACAGCCCTAGCATCCTAAATTATTGTATATATAACATTTGACGAAATGATTTTATAAGCCTATTAAAATATAGCTTTTGGCTTAAAATAATTATAAGCCTCGACTAAGCTACAAACAAGGATTCCAAACAATCCAACTTATCAACATTTTTTTACCATCTATTAAATGGTCAATATTTAATAAATCATTCTATTAATGCAATTTTAGTTATGCAACCAATAATCGAATTATTTCAAGGTTTCATTAGCATACCACATATACAACAAATTCAATAGTCTAGCAACACCTTTGTTACTTGTAAACTCTATTGCCTTTCAAAAATAAAAAACCAATGGTATTTTCTACCAAACTAAATAATACATTGAAGAATAAAAAGTATTCCAAACACATTTAAAAGTAAGTTTTCATTTATCACCAGTTATACAGGGTGCCTGACACACTAAAAGAGTGTTTAACACCAATTACCTTTGAATGCAAAGTACCCAGAAAAATTTAAAAAAAAAACTTATAGTCCATTTAGGATCACTTGGATTAGGTGCGTAATGAAATCCAAAATCACAATTACATTTGAATTAAGGTGATTTCAAATCCTTATTTATATTTGATTAAAATGCACCAAAATCTAAGAGCTTGTATTTAAAAGTCATTAGAATTCTTTAATATATTCACAAAGCTTAAACTTAATTAACTAGATCAACTTTTTATATCCTAAATTATTGTCTGTGATATTTGTTAGAATGAGTATACTATTCTTGATTTGGAAGACGGGCGTTGCGTTCGGTTCGAAAGGCATGGTTTTCTACGGTATCCCACTAGTCCGGCTAGCTAGTGAGCGGTTCTTTCGGGCGGGAAGCAGGCCGGGCCCTACGGGCGGGCATCTCCCGCAACGCAAGCTGCATTGTTCGCCACCACCCGAGAAGCAAAAGATTCGAGAGTCAAGGCGGAAAATACATGCATAGATAGTGGTCTAATGACAAGGGCCGACGACGGAAGCTCGGGACGGAGCCGTATGATGCGGAAGTCTCACGTACGGTTCCCTGAGAAGGGAGTGGCTACCTACTGGAGCTTCGACCATTGTTAAAATATATACTTTAGCTCAAAATGAGAAACACTTTACCCAATATGTTCCCAAGCAAAGTTCTACCATGCATATGGACACAAATTGCATCCTACTCCTCTCGTCTCCAATTGGGTACAAGCAAGAGCATTGAGTGGCCACTATGATGTATGGGTCCTATCTACACCATCCATTCATTTTATTTTTATTTTTTTGTATCATTTTAAGGTATAATCCCAAAATCGAAGTAGATCCAAAGCTCAAGTGGACTACACAATGAGAATTAAACTCTTACCATTGAAAACTAATTACAAGTCACAAAAGTTTTGGATGGAGCTAATATTTGTGTTCCCTTAATCCAGGTCAATGTAACTTTATAAATAAGTTGGATAACAAATAAATATCATAATAAGCCCTAAAAAAGTTTCAACAGTGACTATCCACTACTTCTTATGGTCTAGTTGAGCCTTAGATTTACCTCATTTTTTTAGCTTATAACCTAAAATGATTAAAACTTCCAGAAAGAGAGAGAGATTGAAAGAGAGAAGATTATCTATTGACAATATAAATAAAACCCATACATAACAATGGCCACTCAAAGCTTCAGACCATTCCCAACCCTACCGTCCCATGCACATATGCAAGAAAGTATTTGAGCATTAAAAGTGCCTTACTATTACATCAATACACCATCATCTAGTAGCTCAAGCTTTTAAATCACATGATTATTTGACAAAAACCTTAATTTGTCTTTCATAACACCTCTGCATTGGATTTCATAATTTGGACAGTTTAATTTAACACTTACAGTATACCACGTCCAATTTTAAGTAACCTTGAAAGTGGATGCATATCATCATCATACCTTGTCAGGATTTTATTTTCCAACAGCCAACTAATAAAAAGGGACCCACCAGGTTGTAGGCAAAGCATAAGCACCATTCAATCCCATGATCATTCATGACACTGCATGCAACTATCAGGAGTATAACCAAATTCAAACTTTCATTTCCATTTTCACAAAATGATTACACCAACCACGTAGTAACCTAATCATAGCCGTCAGATCAAAACAAAAATGAAAGAAAGAGAAAAATCCTATCAAATCACAAGCTCAAGAAGAGAATGGCCATTTTAGGACTCTTCTACAGGGACAGCTTTCCCAGACCCAGCTTTCTTGGGCAAGAGCATGTTGTGGATGCTTGGTAGGACCCCACCGTTCGCAATCGTGACCATCCCCAACAAACGGCCCAGCTCCTCGTCGTTCCGTACAGCCAGCTGGATGTGCCTTGGAACAATCCTCGTCTTCTTGTTGTCTCTCGCGGCGTTGCCAGCCAACTCCAGGACCTGGAGGAGCAAATCACACCACAGCGCACGTTAGATGAACCCGTACTATCATTCCAGTCGTGTGCGCCAATGGCGCACGCTAGCTGGAGTTGTCCCAGACAACGTTGTGCACGGTCCGTAATTCAGGCCTATAAACTCCTCGTAACATGCGAGGATTACAAAATTGACCTAAGGAGGCGCGGCACCACACATCTAGTGCCACGTGGCATCAATGGGTGGGCCCTTGTTGCAAACAGGTCAAGAAAAAGGGTGCGTCATGCGCCACAAGCGCACGATAGCATCTCTGTAACAGATGCCCAGCGGGCATTAGTAAGGGCGGAGAGCAACTTATAAAGCACTTTCGGCTAGCCCAGAGGACTTTCTAACATGCGCCAAATGCTTCGATCGACAAATGCAGCGCGTAACCATGAAAACTTCGTTGGGAAGTTACAGTACAACCACGGCGCAATTTAGACAAACTAGCAGAAAGCTTGCTAGCATGTCCCGGATGCCTAGATGGACATATCAAGGAAAAGAGAGTCACATCTACACATCTGGCGCACGTTAGCTTATAACACTGGGAATGTTTTAGATCCAACAGAAGCCGATGGCCGAATCTGAAGCAGATAATATGAAGCGCAGTTAAAACAACCAAAGAAAAGAGGCGAGAGATTTAGATGGCAAAATACAGAAATGAAATGAGAGGCGCATCAAAGCAAGTAAAGAATCATAGCTGAGGAATACTAGCAAAACGAATCAAACGAAAGGAAAAATGAAAAGATAAAGAACGAGAGATTTTACCTCAGCGGCGAGATACTCAAGAACGGCAGCAAGATATACAGGAGCGCCGCCTCCAACCCTTTCAGCGTATTTCCCGGCCTTCATAAATCTCGCGATACGACCCACGGGAAATTGAAGCCCTGCTTTCAAACTTCTCGTGACCTGCTTCTTCCTATCTGCTGCGACCTTTCCTCGACCCGCCATTGAAACAGAGAGAGAGAGAGAGAGAGAGAGAGAGAGAGAGAGAAGAGGAGGGAAAATGGAATTTGATTGTTTTCAAAAAGGGCTGAGGGCTTTTATAGTACCGGGAGACGGAAATCAACCAATGGAAATGAACTACGCGGATCGTGCCTTGAACGGTTGAGATTAGAAAATGAGAACGGCCTAGATTTGTTTCCGTATAGGCGGAGTTTGGATGACGCGGATTGCGCCCTGTGTAACTCACCACGCTATACCGTTCTGAGTAAACTACGTGGGGCCCACCGTGATGTATGTGTCATTATCCACACCGTCCATCCATTTTTTCAGCTCACTTTAGTGCTTGAGGCCGAAATGAAAACATATCAAAACCTCAAGTGGATCACGCCACCGAAAAAACTGGGGATCATGATTTCAACCGTTGAAACCTCCATAGGGCCCACAGAGATGTTTATTTTTCATCCAACCTATTCATAAGGTCACACAGACATGGATGAAGGGAAAACACGACTCTCATCTTGATCAAAAATTTCTGTGGCCTGCAGGAAGTTTTCAATGGTAGCCGTTCAATTTCCATTGCTTCCTTTTGTGAGGTTCAATTGAGATTTTTCTACGGTTTAATTTTCGGCTCACACAGTAAAATGACCTGAAAAAACAAATGAACGGAATGGATAAAACACATACATTACAGTGGACCCCACAGAGTTTGCTATATTGTAGTTACTCACTTCACAATCCGCGTACAGTTTGGATCATGACCTGATCGTCGCTGATATGAACGGACGCGGATTTGCTGCGAAAGCCTTTCGCAGGAAGTTCCTGCGCTGGGAACCCAGGTGGGGCCTGCAGTGATGTTTTTCAGGAATCTGCTCCGTCCATCCATTTTGTGAGATCATTTTAGGATAGTAGACCAAAATCGAGAAAAATCTAAGACTAAGTGAGCCATACTAAAAGAAAAGGTATTTAAGAAAATTAATACCGTTGAAACCTCCCTGGGTTCGACAGTGATGTTTACATGCCATCCATACCGTTAATAATGTCATTACTACTGGGATGAACTGAAAACACAAATATTAGAATGATTCAAAACTTCTTTTGGCCCACGAATATTTCAACTGTGGACATTCAATTATCCCGTTTTCAGGCCAATTGAGTCTTGGATACAGGTCATTTTTGGCCTCATATACTAAAATGCACTAAAAAGACAGATGGACGGGGCGGATTTCTCACAAACATCATAGTGTGCCCCACTTGGGATCCCAGCGCAGGAACTTCCTGCAAAAGGCTTTCGCAGGAAATTCGCGTCCGATATAAACAGGCCCTTGGTCTGTTGGCGCAGTGCGGAGTTGCCAATCAAAGCAGTGTGGTCCACCCTACATTTAGCGGGGCGCACCTATGTGTGTACTGTGTATCCATGCGGTGGATCCGTTTTGACAAATCATTTTAGGGCATGAGCCCAAAAATTAAGAAGTTTTAAAATTCGGGTGGACTACATAACAGGAAACCATAGTGATTGAACGGGTGCCATTAAAAACATCATAGGGCCCACCTTAATTGTTTATTCGGCATCCAACCTGTTGATAAGGTCACACATACCTTGATGAAGGAAAATAAATAAATATTGAATTCATCCAAAACTTTGAGGTTCACCAGAAGTTTTTAGTGATCAATAACTACCATTTCATGTGGTGTGGTCTACCTGAGATTTGGATATACTAAATTTGTGGGTTCATGCCCTAAAATGAGAGGTCAAAACAGATGGACGGCATGGATATACAATACATACATCAAGGTGGCCCCAAGGGTAGGGCAGCACAATGTTGGGTGAGGCTGCATCATGAAGATCGCACTGATCAGAAAATCTTAACTGTCTGATTTATCTCATTAAATGTAACGCCCCGAAAAATCGGGGGTCGTGCATAGACTCGACTCCCGAGTTCCCGAGTGTCACTTATCATGCATTTATGATTTTTTAATGATTAATCAAATTTAACTGCACAATTTGGAATTACCTGAAGCACGAAGCATAATCACACCAGTCTACTGAAATGAAGGATATCCCACATATATACAGGTCCAAAAATAATAAAGGGTCGCCTAAGGCGTTGCCCAACAGAATAACAAAAGAGGGCTAGGTCCAAAAAGAATAAGACTGAGCCCTTAGCTCAGCAAATAATCCAAATCCAGCTGATCTAACCGATAGTGAGCCGCCCATCAGCTGAAAGTAGGAGAGCTCGTTCTCCTCGTCAAAGCTCGCCTCGCCAGGTTCCTCATGCCCTGGGTCACCTGCATCTATGAATGGGTCTGGTTGGTGTTTTAAAACACCGTCCCAGAGTGGGAGTGAGTGATCAACTCAGTGTGAACTATTAATCTTAAGTTTTAACAGGCAGCAGTTATAGCATGAATTTAATGAAAGGCAACATTCGTAGATACTAAGCTAATCTTGATAATGCGTATGCATGGTGAATGGTATGATGCATGCCCTCGCCACAACTCTCCCTCAAGCGACTCCATCTTACGATCGCATATGACAACACTCCCTCAGAGCGACCTCGACTGCCGAGTCGCCACCCTAGCTAATGCGATGCAATGACATGTTAGCCAAGTTCTTAGTTAAGTCCATTCATCCAGCAGGTTGGGGATTCTGATACACCCCACGTATCAATGCCCTAAACTAGTTGCGAGGCCAAGGCCCCATCAATGCGTGAGGCCGAGACCCCGGTCCGTGATCCCGTCGGGTTCCTCATCCCGACTTCAAGCACATGAGGAGTGCCGAGAGAAAGGGATCGCTCGCGGTCACTACGGGAGGCGCGGCACCCCAACGTAGGAACACGGTGTCTCATTCCACTATGCCCGGCTCACGAGGCTGTGGACCAATTTCAGGTGGGTTATTGATGGGCTACAATGGTTGTAGGGTGGTTCAGGTTCCATATATATGTGAGCAAACAGGGTTAACAAACAAAGTTGATCAGACAGTGGGCTAAACCGCATGAATCAGGCAAGCACGTGGCGGAACGACATCGGGTACAAGCGACCCATGTAGTCTAACTACTGTCGCCCACACGCACTCGTCCAATCCATGGGTTTGGCCTCAAGACGGTCCTACCAACGGGACCGCCTTCGCTTTCCTCGCATTCCTGACCAACCCAAGGATTAGGTGGTGATTCATAACATGTTAAGTATACAAGTTGTCAACTAACATATCAATACCATGTTCACATGCATCTCAACTATAAAAATGAGTACTCCTACCAAATGAGCAAACATTATCAAGAACCAAGGTGCGTGTGAGTGTGTGGGTTTGTGAGGAAGTTAAGCTCTTCCAACACCTCAAGGAATTAAACACACAAGAGTCAAGATTCATAAACACTATGGAGTAATGCATATGAGCGAAATCAATCCAAACAAACATGAGCATGTAATCATTCCTATGCTAAATCATGTGAGAGACAAGATCAACATTAAATGTAAACTAATCATGCCAAATCATGCAATTCCAACAACACACCATTCCTAGGTTTTCCCTAAATTCTTCAATACCACAACTCAACAAACAAAATCATTACATTCATACTATAATTGGTGCTACGCCACCTAAGGATAATAGTCCGCGCCTTGTGATTCGTTGAAGACTCCAAAAACGACCTAGGAACGTCGATTTGGGGGCCGGTTGGTCGGAATCCCTAAAGCAAGTTCATACATGAGAAATCCATGTAAAATCCCCCTTCATCAAAAGGGTTTTCAAGACAAGGGAGGAGAGGCCTTACCTAGACGATCAATGGACGATTTTGGTGGTTGTGGTGCACGGTTTCTTCTTGGAGAAGGTGTAGGAGGTTGTGGGTTTGATCCTCTTGGGCCCCACCTTGATTGAGAGTCCACCATGCCTTCATCCCTCTCTCTTTCTTCTCCTTTCTCCTCTTTCTCTTCTCCCTTTTCTTTCTTCTAGGGTAAAATTCGTATGGGGAGAGGGGTGCCCAAATGAGGCCCTTTTTATAATTCCAGATTTGGTGCAAAAGGCCCTAAGCTTCCACAAATTTCTAAAGTAGACTTATGGGACTCCCTATTGGTGTTGGGGTGGCCCTAACACCCCTCTGGCCACCAAATTCGGCGTATAGGTGTCTTATGGCCCGATTAGGGCCCATGCAAAAATTGATGATGAACGGATGAACGGATATATGATCTGAGAAAGCGTTTCTGACCTTTAAGTGGTCCTGTGGGGGCTATTTTGGTGATTGGAGCATTTCTGATGGCCCTCTGGCCATGAAATTTATAGGATAAGTGGTCCATAGCCCGATGAGGGGCCTTACAAAATTTGAGAACAAACGGATGCGGGGTTTGGTCGTACGGGTCCGATTCGCGATCAACGGTCATCGTGCCACGATCGGGGCCCAGATTTGGTGGGTAGGCGTCGAAAAATACATTAAATCTTCACCGTAAATTTGGAAGAAATCCGACGGCTGGAAGGCCCGGAGTTTCAGTTTCTTTTGTCAGTGCCAGATTTTAATCTGGCATTGGTGGGGCGCATTGGGCAAGCGCCAGATGGTACTTCTGAGTGTCCACTGGGTCCGCAGTCCGCGATGGACCACAAGCCCAGTGAGATCTATGATTTTCTAAAGTTTTAGATTTTTCTGACCCTTCTCGATCGCTGGGTGGCCCACACGGGCTGTTGTTAAGTGTAAACGGGCCATCTGGCTTGGCGGCCCGTACTTGGTCCCATCATAACTAGACTGGTCCACCCCAATATAATCTAATATTGAGTGTTAATGGTCATTAAGCGATATTATAAGTTAATTAAAAAGAATTTTTTTTTAGAATTTTTTGAAATCCAAAACAGTAAAAATCCGGGATGTTACATTAAATTTATCAGGAAACACTGGTCAATGACCATTAAAAGCAAATGAAAGCGTATCACCTGATGTGGTAGATTGGGCAACCGATTGTTTGGTGGAGGATTGCTGTTGAAACAAGGTTATCATCACTCAGTCTGCCACTCAAGCTATGGTTCAATGTTTCATGAATGTTTTGTTTATCCTTGTTCATCCATCTTTTCATCTCATTTCAGGACTTAATCCCAAAAATCATTTTGATCCAACTTTAAGATGGATCACACCACCATAAATTGTGGTTATTGTTTCCATCTCATTTTAGAACTTGATCCTAAAAATTAAATAGATCCAACTCTCGGGTGGACCACACCACCAAAATTTATGGTCATTGACTATTAAAAACTTATTTTGGACCACAAAAATTTTCAATCAAGCTGATCTTTGTATTTTTCCTTCATCCAGGTTACCCTGAACTTATCACGATGTTAGATAGAAAACAAACATTACGGTGAGCCCTAGGTAATTTTTAATGGTGGGCATTCAATCACCCCAGTTTCCTATGGTGCAGTCCACCTAAGATTTGGATCTACACAAGCTTTGGGACCACATCCTAATATGATCTGGAAAGAAAGATGGACAATGTGGATATATAACAAATTCAGCAAGGTGAGCCTATGGCCCGAGTAACACCTAATCAACTCTTGTACTTCTTGGGCCTTATTCTTAACAGTGACATGTGGTCTAAACAAATCCCACCATGTCAAGCAATTGGGTAATCAAGCAATTCACTTCCATAGTCACACGATTCAAGAATACATTGGAATCTACTGAAATTACAATTCAAAACCCATAAACTTATACACGTCATTCCATCCATGTGGGTAGACTCTAAAGACTCACCACACATTTATCCAAATTGCATTAATTTTTTAGTAATCATTATTATATATGTTAGACATTTGTAAAATAAATAAAGATTTATTACCACAAATTTTATGATGAATTTATATTTTATCTAATAAAGCCTGGATGATTAAACATTTAATGGAGATGCTTTTCAAGAAATAAAATTTTAAAAATACTCTTGACTAATTATTTCTTTGAAAAGTACTGAAAATTGAGATTTATGGAGCCCATATGATATGTGTATAACATCCAACATATACACCCCACTACGGTAATAACACGAACAAAATCAAGTTGATCAAATCATGAGATGGGTTATACTTACATTTGGATAGTTTGAGTGGTGTGTATCATTTCTTATACATCGACCTACCTTATGATTGAATCTATCATATTTTTTGTTCGTCTAATAATCATATTGGTGTGCATTTGTTGGATAAGTTAGATGTCAGAGACGTACCATGTAGGCCCTACAATTCCTAGTTCATCACTTTGTAAAGAAAAAATAAAGAAAGATGATAATATTACTCCCCTTAAAAAACATCATCCTTACGGTAAAGTTTAGTAGAATCTAAATCCTAAATGAATTTTGCACCAAAAATTCTATTAAAAATCATAATTTAAATGAAGAAATGACTATATACATCCTTGCATGTAAATTTTCACATCAATCTCTCATATCCCTCCAACATATCACATTTTAAGGATATTAAATATGTGTCATAGTTAGGAAATACTATTAGAAATAATTAGCAAAGTAGACAGTGCCTTTTAGGGTAATTAGTTTAAACAACGGAAGACGATTTTTAGGGTACGGACGAACCAAAATACCCTCGGTTAAGGTAAGAAGCAGGTGAAAAAGGAGGGTTATTTTTGTCCGAAATAGGTTCTCCGTACGGTCGGTGGTCTATTTTGGTTATCTAAGTTTGTGGTCGGTCTCGTTGGGTCGAATAGGTGAAAAGTCGTGCCTATAGTAAAAAATTATCCATTCAGTAAAAAATTATCCATACTATTATGATCAATTGATATGAAAGTCAATTTAATACATGCATTTGATAGGCTACACCGTGTGTTGAAAAGAAAACACATATGTACATAATTAAATACGTGGTTGAATGGAGTTAAATATGTATTATTAATGGGTATTGGGCCCAACCTATATGGATAGGCTAAAAAATATATTGTACGCACATAATGATATTAGAAAATAAGATATGTATTAGGTTTTCAATGAAACAAAATTCTCTCTAACATATTGTTTTATTTCTCTCTTTTTATACGTGCTTATTTTATTCAGTCTTGCATGTTGATCATCGTCTCATCGATTTTATATGCTCTATATGAGTCAATTTTATATGGGATCATGGCAGTTTTTGAACTATATATGATAATCCTATGTGGTGAAAGATATCTACTATCGGTAGGTTTAGTCGTTTAGGGCTTTTTCCTCTTAACTGGCTTGTTTCTCCTAGACCTATTCATGAAGGTGTGATACTATGATTGGTATCATAGTTGTTCGACTAGTTAGATCATCATAAGAGTATGATCCACAAGAATCAATGGTTGTCTTTTGTATTGCCTTTATTCTTCCAAACTCATCACCATCATCTTGTTGTCCATACACCGTTACTCACTAGTTGTTACAGAATTTATAAGATTTGATTTGGATATCTTCCAACATGTTGAACCAGTAAGGCCCATGCAAACCATCACTAATTGTGTTGATTGCTAATTTATAGTTCACAATTTTAATGTCATTTTCTTCTAGTTTGTCGTTGATGAGCATTTCTTAATACCATTTTATTTCACTAATACAATCACATCATGTTGAGAATTTTTAAAGGAGGTATAATCTTATTGATTATACATATATAAGTATTCATATGATCCCCATGTAAAATTATTTTAAAAATTAATGAAAAAAGTGTTTCACAACTTAAGTTCTTCAATATTATAAGTCATTTACTATATTTAGTGAATTACATTAGACCTGATATTGCATATGCCATTATTAAATTATATAGAAATGCTAGAAATCCATGATAAAATCACTAGGATGTTATAATTATAATAAGAGTATTGAAATTCTTGAAGAAGACAAGTAATTGTAGTATTCGATATGATAAATATTTATTATGCGTGAAGAGTACATTAATGATGTTACCTGAATATTATATTCGACTAAATTCTTAAAAATTAAAGATACAAGAATGTATATCTTGTTTTAAAATTGAATTCAAGTTCATTGTTCCAGTAATAACTAAAAAATAAATATAATATCTAAAATTCTTGTTTATTGATGTACATGTGGGATGAACCCGTGATAGTAACAATCATGCATTATGATTGTCAAGCTACAATAACAAAATTAAATAATTAGATATATAATAAAATTCCAAATATGTAGGTTTGAGGCACAGCGTAGTCAAACAATTATCTAATTATGGGATAATTTCAATTGATTTCATGAAATTAAAGGATAATTTAGTTAATCCATTATTCAAATGATTATTCAAAAAGTACTCAATATAGAATACATCAAGGAGGATTGGGCTTAGGTCCATGCATGTAAACCATCAACAACTTAGATGATTGAATATTCATAAATTAGGTTTAATTAATGAAAATAAGTTGCTCTTAAGTGATCCGATACAAGCATTGTAGACTAATGTTTGAAATCTCCATTCTTATTGTATTATAATAATATGACTTGCAATGAGAAACGTTGAGTTTTGTCCTTAATAATTTCTTTAGCAATGATATAATACATGTTGATGCAGATTTTTGGTCGACCCTCGTTTAACCTTCAAGCACCTGCACACGAAGAAAATAAAGGAGACCCTGGTTGTAGCAGAGGGACCTTCTGACGTCTGAGTTAGAATCAAGCAAAACTGGGTCCAGTAAAGATAAGGGCTCACTATGCCTAAATTGGTGTATGTGTGTGTACCTTTCACCATTGAAGGGGTTATTATTTATAGCTCCACGAAGTCAATTACGTAGATATAAATGCCCTTTAATCACAAGCGTTCATTCAACATATGTTTATCAATCGTTTCGCGAGCTAAATCTTCGGTGTATATAGGATCAAGTAGTCAAAATATGAAATAATGCGATGGAAGACCATGACCGAGGTTGAGCATCCAAGCTAACCTATGTGGTCGTCCCGAGGAGGATTTTTCTGACCTGAACCTTCTGATGGGTCATGGTCAAGCTCTAAAAATATATAGTATGAGGTCGAGGCTGATCAGTCAAGCTAATCTTCACGACCGTCTTGAAGAATAGCTCCCTGAGTTGGGCCCTTTGGTCAACTATGGTTGATCATCCTGATTAGATTACCGACTTGCCCACATCTGAGCACCGAGACCGAGCTCCCTTCCTTGGTGAAACAAGCGATAACTTGGATGACCATCCTCTTCATATAATCATACGGGGTAGGATATAAGGAACAGTCATTGGAGAGCACAGTGTTCATGTTATTCCAAAGAAGGTGGAGGCACTTCATTTACCAGTGATCAAGGTTGTCGGGTGGACATATCTCATATAGTATATTTTCATTTTCTTGGCCGTTGAGGAGCTCTGTGGTCGTGACTGATACCAATTAACCACGCAACGTGCACAGACATCCGAGCCAACCTCATACTTCTGACCAGAATACTTTTACCTATAATAATACAATATGTAGCTACATATGCATTGTCGATTAACTCGCCTATATAAGTATGACAGAGAGGTCGCTTCCTATACTAATTAGGACATCTTTCATTACTCTTGTGAAATGGAGATATAGTAATGGCTATAATGTGCTAACTTTTTAAGGATTTAGATTTACTTAAAAATATCATGTGTATGATATATTAAGAAGATCATTAACGGGAATTAGTTCAAGACGCTAAATTAATAACCTTATGGCAACCTATATATTTATATTAAGTAAAGTTCAAATATTGAGATACATCTAGAGCCTATTTGATTTTCTGGCTCAAGTGTAATTATGTTGTAAATAAGTAATCATTGCTTACCAAGGTAAATTACCTTTATCTACCTTCATCTTTCCCAATGCTTACTTGACCAGTTACTTTTTAAGCACTTAAATCGAGGAATTTGTAAAATAAATATGGGGCCTACCATAATGTGTGTGGCTTATCCACTCCGTTAATTCATTATGCCAAATGAATTCAAAGCATGAGCCCAAAAATTAGGCAAATCCAAAGGTCAAGTGGACCACACCATACGAAATTATGAGAATTAAATGTCTACCATTAAAAACTTGTTGCGGCCCTTAGAAATTTTAGATTAGGCTTATATTTATATTTTTCACTTCTCTATGTCCATGTGACCCTATGAACGGGTTAGATGGTGAATAAACTTCAACATGGGCCCAGTAAAAGAATCAACTTTCAACGGTGGACAAATTAAGTCCATTGTTTCCTTTTATGTGGACCAATTGAACATTAGATCTTCCTGATTTTTTCGGATAAAGCCTCAAAACATTCTAATAAAACAGATGGACGACACAGATATATTATATACATTATGGTGGGGCCCACGAATCTAAGTCAACATTTTTGGATCGGTTTCCCAGGTGAAATTACTCGCACGTTTTCAAACAGGTGAAAGAATGTAATAATTATTTTTTTACAGCAATTTACTTGTATTATGGAAAACCAAATAGGCCCCTATATTAAGGAGTGAGGTGCTTCGTGGAGCAGCATGCTGATGAGCAAAGAATGAGCAATGCCAAGATTACAACCCATCATCGACCCAGCAAATAAACGTAGACGGGCAATTCCTTCGGTCTTTCTTTAGATGCAGCACACATGCGTAGATGAAAGAAAATTATAACTACTAGCTATCACTAAGTCGGTCTAATGTGATCGCAGGGATGGACTAGACTACTCCCAATGGTTAAGATAGATGTCCTAGAGAACCGGATAAGCAACGTTACGTTAACTGATTTATTTGGTTTTGGGCTTGGTTTATTGATCGTTGATCATTCTTTTAATGCATCCTCCCATCATATTATAGAGCTCTTGATGCAATCGTAGGAATAACGATTGCTCATGTAGTAATTTTCATGCTACAAATTGTAAAGTAGTAGTCACTATATTTTCATTTGACCGTGCTTTCTCTTTATCGAATGCATTATTATCTTCTTAATAATCCTCCACACTTTATCATGTTAACGTAGCTTCAATAGTTACTAGTCATTATCTTTAAATCATATATCCCGCATGTCTCTTCGAGATTTGCTTAACAATGAGGTGCCTTCCGTATATTCAACTCATTACATGCATGTGTCATGCCCCAAAATTAAGTATCCAAGTTTGCCATGCTTGAATCCGAGTCCTGGAATCGTGAGGTTATGATAAATTAAAATGTAATGTCAATTCATTAAAAAAAAAAAAAAACAATTCCACAGGCAATTAAAGTAACTAAAGGGAAAAATAAACTAATAACATTTTCATTATAAAAAAATTCACTAAATCACTATTGAGTATTTATTGCATCAAAAATCATAAACAAATCTAATAACAATTTAAATGCAACTGCAAATTAATCCTACTAACAAAAGTAAAACTAAAGTCTTCTCTAGCTTGCTCATACTACTCCATCTCTGCACCTACAAAACAGTTTAAGAGAGTGTGAGCACGATGGCTTATAGGGTCACATCGATCTCGAGTTCAAAGTTTCATAGCAATACCAAATATAAATTCTATGTATCTTATAAAGTAATACATATTTTGGAATTAAACGACCTTGTTAATAATATGGCATTCATGACATATAAGAATACTTTGATTTAAACAACTCTTTCTTAAATAATAAAAATAAAACTGGATAAAATCTCTATGTGTGTCGATCCTTTTACGGAATGGCACACGACAGAGCATCGATGTCGATCCTTTTATGGTATAACCCTCGATAGAGCCTCGGTGTCGATCCTTTTAAGGGCCTGTTTGATTTTCTAATTACACTGGTAAATATAAGGAATTACCTTATTCTTACTTACTACACCTGTTTGAAAGTCTGCAGGAATTATGTTTTGAAAATCGGGCCATACAAGCGTTGTTATTACTGATTTAAATATGTGGACCCCAACATGATATATATGAGTTATCCACATCATCCATCCTTCTAAAAAATACATTTTAAGGCATGAGCCCGAAAATGAGGAAAATCAAAAGCTCAAGTGGACCACACCTTAGGAAACAATGATCATTAAAATGTCAGTGGTTGAAAGTTATTTTCTCCCTAGGGCCCACAGTGATGTTTATTTGTCATCCAACCCGTTAATAAAGTAACACAGTCATCAATAAAGTGGAAACAAAAATATCAGTTTGATCCAAAACTTCTAGGGTCTTCAAAATGCTTTCAATGGAAGGAATTCAATTCCCATTGTTTATAATTGTGTGGTGCACTTGATCTTTGGATCTACCTCCTTTTTTTGGCTCTTGCCCTAAAATGAGTTGGCTAAAGGGATGGACGGTGTGGATAATACACAAACATCAAGATGGGCCCCATGATTTAACTTTTTTCTCATTGGGTGACGTGAAAAGTGCTATAAATGAAAGGTGGCGGTCAAATCACCTTGAAAAACCAACCGGTAACACGGGAGGTAAATAATTATTACCCATTTACCTGTAATTACCTCTGTAATTGGAAAATCAAACAGGCCATTAGGGTATGACCCCCGACAGAGCATCGATGTTGATCCTTTTAGGGTATGACCCCCAGTAGAGCATTCGTATCGTGGCGATCATTTCAAAAATGACCCCAGGCAGAGCACCCATAATAAAATAACACATTGATCCTTTTAGGGCAGAGCACTCATATCAAATCACAAGTATTATAACACATACAATCATCATTCAATGAATAATTGATTTATCCGTTGAAGAATTGGGAATGATTTTAATTACACTCTTTAATACCATATAGCAATGCAAACAAATAATAGTGTTTAACTGAAGTACAAGCATACTTAAAATTAAACATCTATATAAATGATTAGTAATAATAACAACTAAGGTTTAACATAATATACATAACATCAAAATATTTCATATCTATAATGATAGTAATGTTAACTCTATAAAAATTCAAAACCACATGCGCACAATATCCGATAGAAGGTAACACCTTACTATGCATCGAATAGAATCAAGTTAAAAATTTCTCAAAGACTAAGCTTATTCACGATATAATTGTAAAGCTTTCAAGTATAAATGATCACCTACCAATTGAGATGTGTAACAACTATTAATAGGCTAGTTCTTTAGGTGGTGTATCTACGATCTATGTAATACTAACTAATTCGATTTAGTGTACAAATTTGAATTAAATTGGATATATTTCAATTGACAATGGCCTGTTATGATTAGATTCAACATATTTAAAGGTAAGAATTCCTGATATCCTACGTTGAGTTTACTAATAAATTATAAAATTAGAGACAAAAACTAGTTGAGTTATGACTGACAAAGCAAATAGTCACAAACTGAATATGAAGATAATATAGATATAATATTAAAACTCTACCTCAATGATGCAATACAAGAGATTTAAATGGGTGGTCAAGATCGCCAATGAATAGATGACTATACTTAAATGAACTGCGTTGACTCACTGGTGTACTTGGTGGGTGAAACTCGCATTATAGTTTCCTCTCTCTCTATCTTGTTGTTTCTCTTTTCCCTCTCATGATCGCACGTTGGAGAAAAATAATAATGCATTTGGTTTCAGAGTCATAGTGTATAAGGAGATATGAAGCGGTTTGTATAAGGTTGGGTGCAACTTGTTTCCCACTCCTATACGTTGTTTACATTTAGTTAGAATACTTAAGGATATTTATTGATCAGGTAGGCCTTGTATTATGATTTAAATAATGAAATAAGGAGTCATATAAAATAAACAACGGTGAGTTCTGTTAGATAAGATGGTGCAGTGCTAATGACGGATTTTGATATACTAGATCTTTCTTTAATCAGATGGTTATGAAAGGTCTTGGTAAGACGCATACAGCTCATGAAAGTGAAAAATTAAAGGTTGGTTAAGATTTGGTTAGTGAGTTATTAAATGCAAGGTCTCAGCTTGCGTATGCATGTGTTCACTCCCCAAGTATAGGGTTGTGATGTAGTAATAACTCGGTAAGATCGAGGTCGAATCCCACGAGGACTGATCGTCACAATTCAAATCTGTGATCCTCCTTAACTAATTCAACAAATAATGGAGCAAATTACTAACACAAATTTATGGAAAATAACTATTGAGGATAGGGAAGAAAATTCAATAAGAGAAAGAGCACTAGGACTTTCGAATCCACCCTTAATTATCCCAACCCTTGTTTTGTCTGTTAATTCACTTTAATATAGATTGATCTAACTTATCTAGAGAAAGCACAATCTGTGTCCTTAATCGGGCATACAGATTGTCTAATTCCTTCAAGCAATGCCATGAATAACATATCCCATGTCCAAATCGGGCATATGGAATATGCAGTTCAGTAAAGCACCCTGTTTCTTCCTCTACAGGAACCTGTTCATAATCAGACACAAGTACCTAGCATAAGCATCTAGACCACATCCATGCATAGACTCTGATCAAAGTTGATAGATGGAGAAGTATGGAATTTAAAACAATCAAGCACACTAGGGAAAGAAACAAATCAATCTAATTAAAGTAAAATCAACATAGAACAATGGATGTTCAAATTAAGGGTTTCATCTCACCCTAGTGAGATTAGTTTCCCATAAAATCCATTAAACAGATGGATAAATAAAATTCATAAAAAAACATCAAACCAATTTCCTTCTTTCTTCTTTCTTCTCTTTCTTCTCTCCTTTGCTCTAGATCTGGAATTCTCCACTTTTTCAATTTCTGAATGCCCTTCCTCATGTTTTGCAACTCTTTTTATAGCTGATGGAGTGGCTGGAGTGGTGAAATTCGATTTGGGAAGCTTGCATGCACGCGCAGCAAAATTCCTTTTCGCAGCCAAGTTCAGGACCTCAAAACACCATACTTTCCTCGTTCAAATTCCAACAAACACCGTCCCTTAGGACTTTCTTGGGTCCTCTACATGATAGACGGTTCAGATCTGCCATATGATCAAAGATGGTGGCCCACAACCGCCTGAAAAACTGGATTTTCAAATTATGTAAAACTTTCGCACCCTTTCGCTGTCGTGATCGGTGGGCCCCATGGAAGTGTTTTCTGGGAAATCCACCCCGTCCATTGGATTCAGGACGAAATTTCAGTCAAGAATAGGTAGTTTTGAACGTCCAATGATACGGCCCAGGGAAGAAAACACAAAAAGATCAGATTTAGACGTTGCAGGGCAGCCCGTTTGTGGCCTCTGTACCGCACACGTGTGCACGCATGAGTGTAAAGTAGAAACATGGTTTTGTAGTATTCGCAGCTGTCTACACGGTGGACGGTACGGATTGGCCGGATGGGGCATGTGTGGGGCCCACAGTCGACCGCAAATTTGGATTTTCCGTCCGTTCGCAAACCGCTCAAAATGGCAACTGCCGTTTTGGATTTGAAAATCGGGCGCTGGTGCTTTGGAAGGCGCTGACGCATTTGGTGCTTCTCACCACATGTGTACACCATGTACACACGTTGTACATGTGGGCCTACTGTGATGTTTGTACTAAATTTACACCGTCCATCTTTTTTCTCATATTATTTCAACCATCAGGACTAAAATTGATGTATATCCAGATATCCAGCGGGCCCCACTTAATGAATTAAGGGGCTGATCTAGCCGTTGGACCACTTCCCGAGATCTTCAATGGCTGAAATTTAATATGTACGGTTAATTTATGTCCCTAATCCCATGTATAAAGTTTCGAGCCAATTGGATGGAGGGAACCATGTGATCTTTCATTCTGGACCACTTTCGAGCCTCTTTAAACGTGAACGGCTTGATTTCTTCGGGTCCCTGGCATGTAAATTCTTCAATATTAGTCCTCTGAGGTTCATCCCGTGCTCTGGTAATTTCGGAGCGTCAAATCCATCCTTTTAACATCATTTTTCAATACACGCTCCTGATTTCATCCTGTAATAAAAACACAATTAAAATATGGCATTAAGCATTATCATGTATGTAAAATCAGGTAATAGTCGGGGTCTGATATGCAATATTCGACCCTCATCACAACCCCCAACCAGTATTTTGCTAGTCCCGAGCAAAACATGCGAAGAATAATTTCAGAAATAAAAGATAATTCCTGTAAACTCAAGTGACGGGTGAACAGATAATTGAGATCTGAAAATTCTAAGATTCATGAATGGGGAGAAGATTTTTCTCCTGAAATCAAGCTTATAGTAAACTACATAATCAAGTTTAAAATATTAATCCATTAATTAGAACAATTTTAAACATTGAGTTCCATGAGTGTTTAGTGTAATCTCGGCTTACAATCATTAAAAGATCCAATTGTCAATTTCATGATATCATTAGTAATTCGTGACAACCAACCTGAAACCAACACTAGCATTTAGATCATCTTTTCGTTCTATCAGCCTTTGATTTCCTTTATAAATAGTGGTGCCAAGGAGGGGAATCAAATCCGCACCTATAGGGAGCAAACCTATGGTGAAAACTTGTCGCCTAACTTTTTTCTCATGTCAACTATGGGAATCAAATCTTCATCTATAGGGAGCAAACCTATGATGACGATTATGCGTCTTATTCTTTCAATTCTTCTTTATAAACTGATGCTAAAAATTTTGTTTTTCAGGCTGGTTCCTTTCATGCTTAGTGATTACCAAGTTACCTTTTAATATCGAACTGAAAACTTAATTTGTAAGTGAGATCTGATATGTGTAATCCTGGCTCAATCAATGTTTACAACTTCTAATAATGGATTAACAATTCAAACTTAAGTGTGAAATCTGCCAGACAACTGAATCCAAGAGTCATAAATTTCTCACATTCTGTATCTTGTAATTTCAAAATCACAACTATCCTTCAAAATCACTTTGAAGTCAACAGAAATTCCAGAAAAATTTTAAAAATTTTCACAATTTTTGCTCAAGACCAAGAAAATACTGATTAGGTAACCTAATTTCCCACCCCCAACCTAAAATCTACATTGTCCTCAATGTAAAAGAAATAAACATGCAATACATATGAGACAACGAAAATAAAAGAGGAGTGAGGAAAAGATAGTACCTGGATGGAGAATCAAGGGGCGTTCTCAAGAATATCAGCGTAAAAGCGAGTCAGAACAAGAGAGAAATCAGTAAAATAAAAGATCCTACCTATACCACTTTCGCAGGTGCTCTCGATTGCATTTAGCATATGCAACAAGCCTTTAAACCCCTAGGTTACCCCTAGTGGACGAGTTGTAGTCTCGTGAGGGTTTGCAGTAATGTTACCCACAAACATTGAACTAACTAACAAGGAAAAAGAAATCAAATGAAATGCTGGGTTGCCTCCCAAGAGCGCTAAGTTTAACGTCTTCAGCCAGACAAGAACAGACCATGAATTCATTAATCTTTAAGACTAGGGTCCGTCAAAGAACTTACCTCAACACGTGTTAACCAATCCCAGACAAGTGATGCGAGTTCCCATAAACTGTGCTATCTGAAATGAGGTAATTGACACTATCATCAAACAATTTAAGGACTTCCGCTCGAACAACTTCTTCCATGTTAAGATCATGCTTCCCTTGTATTTTACGTGACATTTCCACAGCATGATCCTTACATACAGTGGGGCATACTCCTTGTATTTCTGCTATCTTCCGTTCAATTGCTGCCTTATATGCTCTAAGAACATTAAGCAGCCTGTTCTCTTTTGCCTTCTCAGAGTTAGAAACTGTGTTTGTCGGAAGAGTCTCAGAGGGATGAAGAGGTTCCACTATCGCTCTCCATTTTTCAGTCTCCAATATAGGAGTAGAGTCGAGCATTGCATTGATTTCGTGGATGGGACTATCTATGTCGAAATCCATGCCATGTTGTGCTAAGCAGGTCTCAAGAGGGTCTTCAAAAGATGTACGGAAGGAGTCCTGCACAAGGCTCTCGATCATGTCCACTTCAAATATGTCATCCAAATCTGCATGGATTGTTGTCCCGCATTAAAAACATTGAGTTTAATATTCATGTTACCAAAGGACAATTTCATAACTCCATTCCGGCAATTTATAATAGCATTAGATGTGGCCAAAAATGGACGACCCAAGATGACTGGGATCTGACTATGAGGATTCTGAACAGGCTGAGTATCTATAACTATGAAATCCACTGGAAAATAGAATTTATCAACCTGGATTAGCACATCTTCAATAACACCCCGGGGCACCTTGACAGATCGATCAGCTAGTTGTAATGTTATTTTAGTCGATTTCAACTCACCAAGTCCTAGCTGCTCATAAACTGAATATGGTAACAAATTGACGCTCGCCCCTAAATCAAGCAATGCCTTCCCAATCTTATGATCTCCTATGCCGCAAGAAATGGTGGGGGCTCCTGGATCCCTAAATTTAGGAGGGGTGTTATGTTGGATCATGGAGCTGAGCTGCTCGGCAAGGAAGACTTTCTTATGAACATTCTGCTTACGCTTTTGAGTGCATAAATCTTTAAGAAACTTAGCGTAAGGAGGGACTTGCTTGATGGCATCAAGTAACGGAATGTTGACTTGCACTTTTTTAAACACATCCAGGATTTCATCAAAGTTATTTCTTTTCTTCATTGGTGCCAGACGTTGAGGAAATGGTGCTTTGGGCACGTAGGGTGGCACATTAGTGGTTCCTGGAGAGTCAGAGAGCTTTTGAATTTTGGATGCATTAGTGTGTCTCTCTGCTTCATCTTGATCTTCCGCTTTAGAATTTGATTCATCCCTAGGCATCTCTATTCTGTTATCAATCTGTTTGCCTGACCTAAGGGTAGTGATCGATTTGGCTTGCTCATGATATTGTCCTTGGTTAGAATTAGAGCCAATCTCATACTGTCCCTTTGGATTAGCCACAGGTTGACTAGGGAACTTGCCTTTCTCTCTCTCTCAATGTGGCAGCTAGTTGACCCATTTGTACTTCCACTTGGCAATGGATTGTGCATTTGCATGTAAGCTTTGGTCAGGTTGGCTAGTAAGGTTTGTTGGGTGTCTTTTTTTGAATTGGAGAGAACTCTGCATAAAAAGATGGAGTGTATCCTCAAGAGATGGTTTAAAGTGATTGTGAAGAGACTTGTTGATATTGCGAAACCGTTGGAGTTGTTGATTGCCGCTTGAGGGTAAGGTTGCATGGGAGGATTTCCATGGTCCTCCTTGTTGTGGCCCTTTGCCCAAGAAAATTTGGATGCCTAGCCCAACCTGGGTTGTACGTGTTTGAGTAAGGATCATTCCTGTTTTTCGAAAGGTGTTCAAAGCATGAACTTGTTCAGAGAGGAATTCTGAAATGTTTGTACGGATGGGCAAGATTGCGTAGGGATGGGTAGAACTACAACATATGGCACAAGCCTCGGCTTGAGTTGTTTGTGGAGGTCCATTATGTAACATCGAGCATCAACCTTCTTTGTCGGCCATTAATCTTGGCATGGAGATCTGGTGTGACTCTATCTCATATATGCCACCTCTCTTTTGTGGTTGGGAACTTCTTTCACCTCTATCTCAATAGTCCCATTCTTTGGAGTTTTCACACAAGGTTTCAAAGAATTTCCATGCTTCGGTATCGCTTTTGGTCATGAAGGACCCTCCACCGGTGGCATCAACCATGCGACGGTTCTGGGGTGTCAAACCGTCATAAAAGTATTGCACTTGTTGCCACTTCTCAAAACCGTGGTGTGGACATTTAAGAAGCAAGTCCTTCCATCTTTCCCAACATTCATGAAAGTGCTCTCCCTCTTTTTGTGTGAAATTAGTGATTTCTCTACGGAGAGCATTAGTTTTGTGAATTAGAAGAACTTGTTTAAGAACTTTCTAGACAATTGGTCCCATGTAGTGATAGACCCAACTTCTAGAGAATTCAACCATGCTTTCGCCTTATCCTTCAAAGAGAAAGGAAACAGGCGTAGGCGGATCGAATCGTCTGAGAAGTTTTGGAATTTAAAGGTGGAGCAAATGTCTAGGAATTCTTTCACATGATGATATGGGTCCTCCTTGTCCAACCCATAAAAGGAAGGCAACAACTGTATGACCCCAGGGCTTGAGTTCAAAGTGTGTTTGCCGTGGTGGTGGGCAACACTATGCATGAAGGCGCATTGAATTGGACAGAGCCGAATAATCTCTAAGAGTTTTAGTTCCATTCTCTTCTGCCATTTCAACTGGGATGTCTTTCAATCTTCTATGGAATGTTCTTTCTATTTCAGGATCAAAAGGTGCTAGTTCTTTATCTAGAGATCTACGTCCTAGCATAAACTAATTAGTAACAACCTAAGAGAAAGAAAACTAGAACTAGAAATTATGCTATTAAAAAAAAATAAAAATAAATTAAAACTATGTGAATAAGAATGGGAAGAAAGAACCAGGAAAAGGAGATGATTGATGGCAGAAGATTTAAGAAGCTCCTCCTTCACTTAGTAGCTTCCTTCCTCAATTCCAATTGGAGATCTATGTTAAAATCCTGCAAAAGAAAACAAAACAAGTTAGTTTCTAAAATAGAAAATCTAAAATTAGAAATTTTCTAAAGAACTAAAAAAAAAGGAGTTAGTTTCTAAAAAGGAAGGAAATCCTAGAATTAGAAAGTTACTAAAAATAAAAAGCTAAGTTAGTTTCTAAAAAGAAAAAAAAATTTCTAAAACTAGAAAATAGAAAGTTACTTAAAAGAAGAATCTAAATCTAAAATTAGAAACTAAAAATTTTTAAAAAAATAAAATCCTAATTCTAAAAATAGAAATTAGAAAAAGTAAGAAACTTAGAAGGGATTACCAAATTAGAAATTTATGTCAGGACCCTACAAAACAGGAAATAGGTTAGTTCTAAAATAAAGAAAAAAAAAGAAAATTCTAAGTTAGTAAAATCCTAAGCTATGAATTATGATAAGAGAGAATCCTAAATTCAATTTGGAACGAAACAATCACCAAGAATCTTGTAAAAACTTGTTCACTCCCAAGTATAGGGTTGTGATGTAGTAATAACTCCGGAAGATCGAGGTCGAATCCCACGAGGACCGATCGTCACAATTCAAATCACGTGATCCTCCTTAACTAATTCAACAAATAATGGAGCAAATTACTAACACAAATTTATGGAAAATAACTATTGAGGATAGGGAAGAAAATTCAATAAGAGAAAGAGCACTAGACTTTGAATCCACCCCTAATTATCCCAACCCTTGTTTTGTCTGTTAATTCACTTTAATATAGATTGATCTAACTTATCTAGAGAAAGCACAATCTGTCCTTAATCGGCATACAGATTGTCTAATTCCTTCAAGCATGCCATGAATAACATATCCCATGTCCAAATCGGGCATATGGAATATGCTGATTCAAGAAAGCACTGTTTCTTCCTCTACAGAACCTGTTTCATAATCGACACAAGTACCTAGCATAAGCATCTAGACCACATCCATGCATAGACTACGATCAAAGTTGATAGATGGAGAAGTATGGAATTTAAAACAATCAAGCACACTAGGGAAAGAAACAAATCAATCTAATTAAAGTAAAATCAACATAGAACAATGGATGTTCAAATTAAGGGTTTCATCTCAGCCCTAGCTGAGAGATTAGTTTCCCATAAAATCCATTAAACAGATGGATAAATAAAATTCATAAAAAAACATCAAACCAATTTCTCTCTTTCTTCTTTCTTCTCTTTCTTCTCTCCTTTGCTCTAGATCTGGAATTCTCCACTTTTTCAATTTCTGAATGCCCTTCCTCATGTTTTGCAACTCTTTTTATAGCTGATGGAGTGGCTGGAGTGGTGAAATTCGGATTTGGGAAGCTGTCGCACGCGCAGCAAAATTCCTTTTCGCAGCCAAGTTCAGGACCTCAAAACACCATACTTTCCTCGTTCAAATTCCAACAAACACCGTCCCTTAGGACTTTCTTGGGTCCTCTACATGATAGACGGTTCAGATCTGCCATATGATCAAAGATGGTGGCCCACAACCGCCTGGAAAACCGGATTTTCAAATTGTGCGAAACTTTCGCACCCTTTCGCTGTCGTGATCGGTGGGCCCCATGGAAGTGTTTTCTGGGAAATCCACCCCGTCCATTGGATTCAGGACGAAATTTCAGTCAAGAATAGGTAGTTTTGAACGTCCAATGATACGGCCCAGGGAAGAAAACACAAAAAGATCAGATTTAGACGTTGCAGGGCAGCCCGTTTGTGGCCTCTGTACCGCACACGTGTGCACGCATGAGTGTAAAGTAGAAACATGGTTTTGTAGTATTCGCAGCTGTCTACACGGTGGACGGTACGGATTGGCCGGATGGGGCATGTGTGGGGCCCACAGTCGACCGCAAATTTGGATTTTCCGTCCGTTCGCAAACCGCTCAAAATGGCAACTGCCGTTTTGGATTTGAAAATCGGGCGCTGGTGCTTTGGAAGGCGCTGACGCATTTGGTGCTTCTCACCACATGTGTACACCATGTACACACGTTGTACATGTGGGCCTACTGTGATGTTTGTACTAAATTTACACCGTCCATCTTTTTTCTCATATTATTTCAACCATCAGGACTAAAATTGATGTATATCCAGATATCCAGCGGGCCCCACTTAATGAATTAAGGGGCTGATCTAGCCGTTGGACCACTTCCCGAGATCTTCAATGGCTGAAATTTAATATGTACGGTTAATTTATGTCCCTAATCCCATGTATAAAGTTTCGAGCCAATTGGATGGAGGGAACCATGTGATCTTTCATTCTGGACCAGTTTCGGGCCTCTTTAAACGTGAACGGCTTGATTTCCTCGGGTCCCTGGCATGTAAATTCTTCAATATTAGTCCTCTGAGGTTCATCCCGTGCTCTGGTAATTTCGGAGCGTCAAATCCATCCTTTTAACATCATTTTTCAATACACGCTCCTGATTTCATCCTGTAATAAAAACACAATTAAAATATGGCATTAAGCATTATCATGTATGTAAAATCAGGTAATAGTCGGGGTCTGATATGCAATATTCGACCCTCATCAGCATGCTACCGTGAAATATGGAGAAGAAGGTGGGAACATGAGTTCCTTTATTGACTTATAATAAAGGAAAGTACTGGAAGGAGGGAGAGTGGTTGGATGAAGTTGCAATGAATGGTTGATATTGATGAATAAGAAATTCACGCAGATCAACAGATAGAGTTTTCAAGTGCAGAAGAATTTCCATAATGCAAAAATGGAAAGTCCCATCGAAGGTTGAGATTGAACATTTTGGTATTTTCTTGATGACATCAAAGGTGTTCGATGTCATCGACAGATCATTGATGCCATCGAAGTCCCATCAAATGTGATATCGAGTGCGCACAAAATTGCGTAAGTGCGTATTTTTTTTCTATTCCGATTATGGTACAATTTTGTGCTATATATATCAGATGTAATCAGGATTTGGGTAGTAAGAGAAGTGTTTTAGGTTTTCTAAATTCGTTCATAAGGGTTTTAATGTCATATCATAACTTGTGAGAAAGATTTAAGGCTTGTTCGAATCGATAATCTCTAATCTCTTGTAATTTTCTGCTTTTATTTTGTGCCATGGTTTTTTCCTGCAAGGATTTTTTCATGTATAATTTGATTTGTTTGTTTTTTAACTTATTTATGCGATTGGAGTACCTTGCTTGATTCATCTCTGTACTTTCGTGGTTCCCCAACAAGTGATATTGGAGCTTAACGTTGATAAGCATAATGAATCTGAAAGCATAATATCAATGGCTTATAATCCAAAGTTTGATGTTGAAAAATATTATGGAAAAAATAATTTTGAACTATAGAAGGTCGAGATGACTAGTCTCCTTGTTCAACAAGGATTGGATGATGCTCTCCTTGAAAAGCGACCGAAATTTAGTCCATCCGTTACAATCTAACCCCCTTAAACATAATTTCACCCTCGAAATTTAGTACTTCTATTACACAAGCAATTTATTATGCCTCTAAGGATTCCCTATTTCTTATGTTCGAGGTAATATGGATAGATGGTTGTAGTTGGTTTATGCCCAATACACGGATCCTTTGCCTGCGTACTCTAGAGGATTTATCGGTATCAATTCATAATCTTGTTAAATCTCGGTCCTTTACTTGATCAGAGCACGAGAATTATTTGAGATTTTCAAGGACTTAAAATTTGGGTCAAACCGTGTAAATTTCACGTAAACATAGTTTCATCAGTCCATAATCCTGATTGTTTTAAACTTAGGGGAAATATTTATATTCTCATAAAGGATAAATCTAACGTATCCCATTACGCTTTCACTGCGTACTCTATTCACCTGATACATTACCCGAGATCTCTTCTATTATCCTCATTGATTCAATTTGCTTAAAATTTCAATGTATTACTCAGAATGTAGATATATATGTCTAAGTGTGCATATCGTTGGTTAGAGGTGGGCATTTCATACCCGATCCGCTGGATCCGACCCGATCAGACCCGATTCGAACAGAACCGACGGTCAAGATCGGGCAGGATTGGGTAGCAGAAACCAGATCCGAAATATTTTCGGATCTGTTCTGGATAGACCATGTTCCGACCCGACCCACCCGAATCCGACCCGATAGGATCTCGACCCGAATGTAGACTAACCCGACTCAAGATATATATATATATATATATATATATATATAACTTTTACCGCCTAAGAATTGAGGTTCGGCGACAAAAAATCCCGCCCAAGAGAGATTTTTTCCCCAAAACTCTCCCGCCCGAGAGAGAGATTTTTTCCACAAAACTCTCCCGCCCGAGAGAGAGAGAGAGAGAGAGAGAGAGAGAGAGAGAGAGAGAGAGTTTTGCAAGGTCGTCAAACCATAGGAATTTTCTGAGCTCAAATCGCATAACAAAAGGAGATTTTGGTATCCATCTTTGATGAAAGTTGAACATGTAAAAAAAAACTGATTTCACACTGAAATTGATGGACGATCTACGCCTCAGGAAGCAGCGATTGGCAGCGGCTCAGACACCTTCAGGTATGTTTGGCCATAAAAGTTCTATATCAAGTTATATTTTTAGTGTTTTCACTTCATCTCATTCGGAATGACATTATAAATGGTTTGGATAGCATATAAACATTGAGATGGAGTCCAGGAAGGCTTCAACGGTGGGAATTTCTTTCCCCAATTTCCCTCTGCTGTGACCCACTTGATTTTTGCATCCATCTAATTTTTGGTCCCACGCTCTAAAATGAGCTCTCAAAACCAATGTATGGAATGAATTTCTATCATACATCGCCGTGGGCCCACCCAACATACTTGCGCTGGAAGGAAATCCACGTCCGAACTGTCCTCACGACGCGGAGCTCGAGGGGCATCAGTGCTATTTTTGCCGGACACGTGCCTAGAGCTATAACTGGTGCCAGCTACGTACTTTAAAATTTCAAAGCTTCTCCAAGAAGCTACATGAATTTCAAAGCTTCTCCAAGAAGCTACATGGGATTGCATACTGAGGTACTCCGTAGGCTTTATTGTACCGAGTAAACTCAGTTGGGCCCACCTTGAATGTATGCAGTTTATCCAATCCGTTCATACGCTGTTTCAGCTTATTTTATACGTTGAGCCTAAAATTAAAGCATATACAAAGCTCAAGTGAACCATACCACTGGAAACAGTGGGAATAATAATTTCGACCGTTGAAATATTTCGAGTGCCCACGGTGATAATTATATGCCATCCAACATGTTCATAGGATAAAAAAGACTTGGACGGAGGTAAAGAAAAAATATCAGCTTGATCCAAAACTTCGGTGGCCCCCCAGAAATTTTCAATGGTAGGCACTCAATTCACATTATTTCCTGTGGTGTGGTCTATTTGATCTTTAGATTTATTTTATTTTTGATATGTGGAAATGAAATTAACTTTTAAAATGGATAGACAGTGTAGATCAAACAGATAAATCACGATAGATCCACAGAGTTTAAAGCTTCTTCATGAAGCTATGTTGCTGTACGCAATCCGCTTCCCATGCTAGTGTAAAGCTTCTTCACGAAGCTATGTTGCTGTACGTTTTCATTTTACTGGATAAATTATGTGGGCCCTCTCTTGAATTTTTTATTTATTTATCCACACCATCCATTAGTTTTTTCAGATCATTTTAGGGGTTGATAATAAATTTTAAGTATATTTAATAATTAAGTAGATTGCATCATAGGAAAAACTAAGAATAATGTTTCCACACCGTTGAAAAAAAAAAAAGATTCGGACGTTGCCAAATCCGATCCGACTCGGTTTTCTGACTGAGGACTCGGATCTGTTCGATCAAGACATGTTCGTCTAACTGAAGTCACCTGACTCGGACTCGCTCGCTTCGTCCTAGTTCGGGTTGTGCCACGTAAAATCCGGACCTGGTCGGGTTGGGTCGAATCCGAGTCGACTCGGTCCGATGCCCAGCTCTATCGTTGGTTATATGAAATTGGGGCGCTACAGTTGATGCCATCAAGCAGATGTTGATGCCATAAGAAAAATCAGGAGAAGCAATATTTTATTGCTAGAACATTGTGATGTTTTCTCGACACCATCGAATGCGTTTGATGCAATCGACAAATCGTTGATGCCATTGAAGTCCCATCAAGCATGGGTGTGTGGGATTTGTTTACTATTCTGATTGTAATACAATTCCATGCTATATATATCGGGTGTAATTGAAATTTTGGTAGTAAGAGAAGTGTTATAAGTTTTTTAAATTTGTTCATAAGGGTTTCAAGGGCATAACTTGGCTTGTGAAGAAGATTCGAGGCTTGTTCAAATCGGTAATTTCTATCTTTTGTAATTTTATGCTTTCATAACGCATTACTGTGGTTTTATGTTGTGGTTTTTTCTCGCAAGGATTTTTTTCACATAAATACAATTTGTTTGTATTTGAACTTAGTTGTGCGATTGAAGTACTTGATCAATTCATCTCGGTGTGCTTCCGCGGTTCCCTAACAAAATCTACTCTAACTATCAAGACAAAAAATCAGACGAGCTCTACAACTCATGTGGGCTACACCACATGAAGCCATGGGGATGGGATGCCAACTGGAAAGTTTCTGTGTAGATCAACGGTGTGTATATATTTCATTGAAATCGCTAATCAAGTGTAACCTATAAGGATGAAAATGAGATGTAAAACGAGTGTGATAGAAAACTCGGGCAACCCACGTTACATGAATTTGGTAATTTTGAAATAATTTTATGTTATTTCCATTAGTGTGGATTATATAAGTTTCTAATATGCTCTACTGTATGTGGGTGTGGTCAAATAATTGTTCTCATCCCAGGTACAAAATTAATTTTCCATACACAATGTGTAAAGTTGGCAATTAGCCAGATATCCTGCTTGACTCAACCAGCTTTAACAAGTTTTGATTTGAGCTTGACTTAGTGAAAATTGACTCAACTTTATATGTGTATGTGTTATATCCTACAAATACATCATTTTAATCCTTAATCATGTGTCACCCACTTGAAAAATAAATGGATTAGGAAAAAAATGAAATAGGGATTTAATGATTTTTGTTCAGAATACAGGAAAACTCAACCTTATAACAGGTAAACCCACGATGTATATGTTATATTGACATGAGCTCAAATATAAATTAGGTTCAAGACCTTAATGGACCATATTATAGAAAACAGTGGAGATTGAATGATTATAATTAAAAACTTGTTGTGGCTATAGAAGTTTTGGATTTAACTCTTTTTTTTTTTTTAATAATTTATTTTTTTGGCTCATGCCTTAAAATAATAAGACAAAATGAATGGATGACATGGATGAAACACATGCATCGTGGTGGGGTGACAGAGTTGTCCTGAGCAATCCGAGAACGGATTAGCTACTCCCCCTGCCACATCCAATGGCTGGTGGTTGGTGCTTTATGGACCCCACCATGATGTATGTGTTTCATCCATGCTTTTCCATATCATTTTATGGTATGAGACCAAAAATTAGGTATATCCCAATCTCAAGTGTACCACATTACAGGAAACAGTGTTGAATGAGGGTCGACCATTAAAAACCTTTTGAGGGCCATAAAAGTTTTTGATCAAGCTGATTTTTTTTTTTTTTTCCCTTCATCTGGGCCTGTATGACTTAATCAACAGATTGGATGTCAAATAAACAGTAAAGTGGGCCTTGGGAGGATTTTAATTAGAGCTGGGCGTCGGACCGAGTTGGATCGGATTCGGTCCAACCCGACTCTGTTCGAGATTTGTAGGCCTGACCCGAACCTAATCAGATCCGGGGCCGAGTCCAGGTCATCTAACACAAACAGATCTGAACTCCTACTGACCTAAATCGATCCGAGTTTGACTCGGTCAGGAAAACCGAGTCAGATCGGATTGGGTAAGACTCGGTTCGTTCGTTTCTTTCAACGGTGTAGAAATCATTATTTTTAGTATCATATTGTGTGATCTACTTGATTATTAAATATACTTAAAATTTAGTATCAACCCTTAAAATGATATGAAAAAACTAATGGACGGTGTGGATAAACTAAAAAGTTTAAGATGGACACCACATAGATAAAAATGTACAGCTGTATAGCTTGCTGAAGAAGCTTTACCCTCCTACATAGCTTCTCTAGGAAGTTTTATAAAGAAATCGGATTGCATACTGAGTTACTCAGTACACTCATATCGTACTAAGTAAACTTTGTTGGGCCTACCGTGAATTCATTTGGTTTATCTACACCGTCCATCTGTTTTTTCAGATCATTTTAGGGGTTGAGCCCAAAATCGAATCATATCTAAAGATCAAATGGCCCATACCATAGGAAACAGTGAAAGTATTGATTTCCACCGTTAAAACCTTTCCAAGGACTCCAGTGATGTTTATTTACCATCAAACCTGTTAGTAAGATCAAAAAGACATGGATTAAGTGAAAACAAAAACATCGGCTTAATCTAAAACTTCTGTGGCCATCAAGAACTTTTCAATGGTAGACGTTAAATTCACACTGTTTCCAATGGTGTGGTCCACTTGATCTTTGAACATGCTTCGTTTTTGGGCTAACCACTTAAAATTAACTAATAAAATGGATGGACAGAGTGGATAAAATGCATAAATGATGGTGGGCCCCATAGAGTTTACTTGTGTACTGAGTTACTCAGCACGCAATCCACTACCCTTTATAAAAGTATAGCCTGACTAGCTTGTAGGCTGCAGCTAGCACAGTTGTGTTATAGTTGCTATAGTACGTGTTGTGCGAAGACAGTACGGACGCTCCTCGAGCTCCGAGTTGTGAGAACGGTTCAAAGGAGATCAAAGTTACATGGGCCCCACAGTGATGTATTTATTATATCTACACCGTTCATCTATTTTTAGAGATCATTTTAGGGCATTATCCAAAAAATAAATCATATCCAACGATCATCTGGACCACACCATAAATAGTGGCGGAGATAATAATTTTCATTGTTAAAAAATTTGTAGGGCCCACCATAACGTTTATTTTACATCTAATCTGTTTATAAGGTCACAATTACCTGATTGAAAAGGAAAAATAAAGGGTTCTTGAGGTGTATAGACCGCAGGTTTCAGCCAACAAGTTTATTCGCTGCAACGAAACCTTAATTTGCAAACTAGACCTAGGGTTGTACGGATGAACCTAAAAAGACCAAAATACCCCTCTTACAACTGCTTTCCTTAACCATTCAAGGGTATTTTCGTAAAAATAGCAGCTGCCGAACCCTAAAAAGTCGCTTTTCCAATACTAACTTTCCTCCCAGCGAAAATCCTAATGGCGTCGTACGATCTCGTCCGTTCGCCCTATTATTTCAAAAATAAATCTTATAAGGTCACACATACCTAAATGAAGAGGAAAAACAAATTTGATATTGATCCAAAACTTCGGTGGCCCTGAAAAGGGTTTCAATGGTAGACATTCAATCTCTCACTAGTTTTTGCAGTGTGGTCCAGTTGATGGTTAGATTTGTCTTTTTTTTTTTTTTTTTTTTTTTTTTGTCTCAAGTGTTAAAATGAGCTCGCCAAATGGATAAACAGTTTGGATATAAAACATACCTCGTGATCAGACCCACAAAAACCACTTCATACACCATTCTTTGATTGAGCTGCGGCTCTCTTTCTCCTTCCCTCTTTCTCTCTTCCGTATATACTTATAGCTAGATCATTTCTCAATATATCTCTCTAGTAGAGGAATCTAAGCTCCAAAACTTTCTTCTTGCCTTCTTCTTCAACAGAGATAAAGAGATAGATAAAGAGAGAGAATCACATATATAAAGATAGAGAGAGATAAAAAGATAGAGTTGACGGGCTAAGGTGTATATTGGGCGGGATTTTTTTGGCACCGAACCTAAATCCTAGGCTGTAAAAGAAAAGAAAGAATATATATATATATACACACACAGTCCGGATCGGGTCGGTCCGAATCGGATCCAATCGGATCGGGTCGGTTTGAAACAGGGCCTATCTGGATTCAACCCTAATAATAATTCAGATCTGGATTATGTTACCTGATCCTGACCGATCCTGACCATTGGTTATGTTCGAATCGGGTCGGATCGGGTTTGATCGGGCCGGATCCACTGGTTTAGGTATGAAATGTGCAGCTCTAATTTTAATGGTGGATATCCAATCATTATTTTTATAGATCATTTTATGGGATGAGACTAAAAATGAGATATATACCAATCTCAAGTGGACCACATTATAATAAACAGTATTGAATGAACGTAGACCATAAAAAACTTGTTGGGGGCCATAAAAGTTTTGGATCAAGTTGATCTTTGTTTTTTCCCTTCATCTGGGTCTGTATTACCTAATCAACAGATTGGATGATGTCAAATAAACAGTACAGTGGGCCTTAGGATGATTTTAATGGTGGATATCCAATCACTATTGTTTTCTTGTGGTGTGGTCCACTTGAGATTTATATCCCTCTAATTTTCGGAATAAAGTCCTAAAATGATCTTTAAAAATGGATGAACAGAATGGATGAAACACATACATCATGGTGGGGTCCACAGAAAACCGAACACCAGCGACGGGATGGTGGCAGGGGAGTAGCCATTCCGCTACCCTCTTTTAAAATCCGTACCGGCCTGCATCGGCAAATACAAAGTAAGTCATCGCCGTGCGGTTAACGATTCCGGTCATCAAGCACCGTGCGGTTAACGACGGGCGCGAATTAGGTACTACACCGCCTGTTCCGAGCTCAGGACATGAGGCTACGAGGGGCCACTGTTATGTATTGCTTTTATCCAAACTGTCCATCAATTTTTCCATATCAATTTTAGTATCTTAAAAATAAAAATAAGCCGATCCAATGCTCAAGTGGACCACACCACATGAAGCAGCGGTGGTAAGGATGCCCACCATTGAAACCTTCTTAGGGCCATCTTGTTGTTTTTTTGCCATCCACCATGTTGATATGGTCATATACACCTGGATGAAGTGGAAAAACAAATATAATCTTGATCCAAAGCTTGTGGTCCCAAATAAAATTTTAACGGTAGTAATTTAATACTACTTGTGTGGTCCACTTGAGGCTTGGATCTACCGTAGTTTTAGGGAACCATAATAAAATGATATGGAAAAACGGATGGACGGTTTGGATGATATCAAAACATCACGGAAGACCCCTCAGAGCCCTGCCTGTCCCGAGCTTGGAACAGGCGGGGGTGGTACCTAATCCGCGCCCGTTAACGACCGTATTCCTCCGCTCGCATTTTAGACACGTAAGCATCGTCAAGCGTCCAGCTGACCGTTTCTGAAAGATGGTCCCATTAATCCGTGATCCAAACCATTCATCTGATGGAACCCGCAATGGAAAGTCTATTTACAAAATATCTGTCAGATTGGAAAATTCCAACCTTTCAAGTGATGACCAGAAATAAACGGTCAGGAAAGAAACAGCCACGTTGCACACTCAATCACAAGAGGGTGAAAGATTCAAGTGGTAGAATCTCCCTCATGCGCATTTTAGCCATTACTCTCTACAAAATCGTCTTGGAAAGCCCGGACACTGTAATCTCCCTCTCTCATTTTCCGCAGGAATGGATTTTTGGCAGAAAGCAAGAAGCTTCGCAGAGGAAGCGGCGAAGCGATCGCAAGAGATCACGAAAGAGGCCGCGAAGCGATCTGAGGTCCTCACCAAAGGAGCGGTCGAGATCGTCTCTGAGACGGCCAAGAAATCAAAGGAATTGGCAGCCGAAGCGACGAAGAAAGCCGATCAGATCAAGATCGAGGCATTGAAGCGGGCCGATCAGATCAAGTCCCTGACCGAAGGGATCTCCCCGCAGATCCCATCCTTCATCTCGACCAAGGACTCGACTACCGGGTCGCAGCAGCCGTCAGATCTCGATAAATTCGGCATCACTGATGACTTGCGGGAGTTCGTCAAGGGGATCACGATCAGCACGTTTCAGGATTTCCCAATGGAAGGTAATCTGATCGATCTATGTCATTTTCTACTTCAATCTGGACGGTCCAAATCGTGGGTCCCATTTTGGATTTAGCATGGCTCGTAACCACAGTGGTCGGCCGAGCATGAACGGTCACCAATCCAAACCCACAAGGGATGAATGTGGCTTTTGGGATTTGCTCCTTCGGTGGGGGCTCATGATTCGAACAGTCTGGATTGTTGTACATGCACGCCAGATGTACTGTGGATGTATTGCGAATGCCCCTTACAGTGTAGCGAAATAGTACTCTAGTCTGCTCGGGAAATTCATTTGGTCTGTTTTCAAGGTTAGAGGATTGGCATTGAAAACTGTAGTGTTTGAGAAGTACAATGATAGTTGGGTAGATCTCTACTTAAGATCATAAATGCAGATGATGCACGAAGACTCAAAGAAGGTAAAAGATGGGTTAGATCGGAATTAAAAAAAAAAAGAAAGAGAAAGAGTTACTAAACTAATAAACAATGGTGTCCTAACAAAACTTTAGCAACATGGTTAATTAGTGATTGAAACAATGTTACGGAAGTCTAACAAACTGAAATTTGAGCAAAGTGTTATCTTGGACTGCAGTAATCATAAAGGTCAGTATAATCATGCCAATGGGATTACGGAGAAGCTGAAGTTTATAAAAGATTAAATGAATGTGTGATGTAGTTTAAGGATCAGTCAACTACGGAGGAGTACAACTGAATCATGGATTTTGTATGAAAATGTTTATTCAGAAAAATTCACTATGAATCTCAACAGATTGAGATTGAGTATGCAATATAGAAAGAAAATGATTTGTATAATTCAAAAGATGGAATTCAAACAAGTGTAAAGAGAATAGTAGAAATAAGGGAACTAAATCGATTGGGATCAAATTTTTAGATGCATGAAAAATCGGCAAGTGAAATTGGTGTTTAGGTTCAAAACTTGAATCAAATTCAAATTTCAACTGATTGCAACTGGGCAATTAAAATCAGCACTCTGGTTCAAAATTTTGATTGGTTAGATCAATTAAATTCGAAGCTAGGAATGGAAGTCAATTAACATGGAATAATGGAAATTAACAAAAATAAAAATAAAACTGACTATGATAAAAACCAATGAATCAAGTCATCAATTGAGAGTAATAGAAAGAGAACCGATGAATCAAGTAAAGCCAAGAATTGGATCATAAATTGAAATAAGATTAGTCTACAAAACATCATTAAGCAACAAAAAAGGTAGGGATTGGATATGAAGATCTCAACATATTATGAACAGATAGATATCAACAAATTGGTTAGAATCAATGAATCAAGTAAAGAGTACGAATCGGATCATAAATTGAAAATAAGAATGATCTATGATTCAAAACATCGCAAAAGCAACAAAAAGGTAGCAATTGGATATGAAGATCTCAACATATTACAAATCGATAGATATCAACAAATTGGTTCAAAAGACAAGAACAAGAATATGTAATTGAGCTCAAGGCTATATCAGTAATTGGTACTTTTGGACTTGACATATTAAACTTGTAATTGAAATCAAATACGAGTGAATTAAGTATCAAGGAAATCACCTGTTAAATCTGAATGTCATCATCATATCATCATCATCTAAGCCTTTAATTGAGGCCAGCTACATGCATGCCGTACTCCATTTCTTAAGGGCCAGACCTTCAATTAGACCATAGGCCATCAAGTCTTTTCTTACCGCTTTCATCCATGTCTTTTTGGGCCTTTTCCATGCCCTTTCAGAGCCTTCAGCTTGCACTAATTCACTTCTTCAAATCGGTGTAGTTCTTGGTCTCCGTTGCACATGACCAAACCATCTGAGTCTACTTTCCCTCATCTTATTACCTATTACTGATACTCCCAGGTTCCCTCGAATGCATTCGTTTGTAATTCTATGTTTCCTTGTCTTGCCACTCATTCATCTCAACATTCTCATTTCAGCTACACTCATCCTATGAACACATTGTTCCTTAACTGCCAAACATTCTATCCCAATAAGCATGGCTGGTCTTATAGCTATCTTATAAAATTTTCCTTTTAGTTTGAGTGGTACATGACGATCACATAAAACTCCAAAGGCACATCTTCATTTCTTCCATCCAACTTGAATTCTATCAGCAACATCCTTCTTGATCTTTCCACTATCATGAATTATTGACCCAAGGTATCGAAAGTGGTTATTTTAGGAAACTTCTTGGATAACAATCCTAACTAATTCCACATTTTCACTCCCACTGTTACTAAAATTGCAATCCACATACACTATTTTAGTCTAACTAATTTTAAATCCATTATATTTTAAACAATTCATTAATAAATCTACCTTTATGTTTATCTGCTCCCTCTTGTCGATCAATGCTATGTCATCTGCAAACAACATACACCATGGGATCACTTCCTGCAATTGCCTCGTTAACTCATCCATAACCAATGCAGAAAGGGACGAGCAGGTGTGCCATAAAGGCCGTTACGGGGTCGTAAAGGCCGTTATGTAAAGGTAACAGTGGCAACCGTTACACGTTACAGGGTCGTAACGGCCGTAACAACCATTATGGAAAAAAATGACCTGTAATTGTTGTTAACAGCACGTTACATCCCCTATAAAGGCCATAATTGCCTCGTAATGGTCTATTACAGGACATATACAGGTTTTTCATACTTTTTAATTAGCATTACGGGGCAAATATAGGCTTTTCGGGGGTTTTTTCAATAAATAAAAAAAGTAAAAAAGAGAGACTGTAACAGCCGTTATGGGGTCGTAATAGCAGTTATGCCCCGTGTCGTAAAGGTAACGGTGGTGGCCGTTACGGCCACCATTACCGTTACGGAACACTTCAACTTAATGCCAACCCCTGGTACAAGCCTACAATAATGGAGAATATACTTTGTGGTCCTCACATTTGTTACCGCTCCCACATACGTATCCTTAATCATGTTAGTGTCCTCTTGAAACTCGTTTCTTTCCCAACACCCACCAAATTAACTCTCTAAGTACCCTATCATATGTATTCTCTAAGTCAATGAAGACCATGTTGAGATCCTTCCTCCTCTCCTTAAATCTCTCGATCAATTGTCTAAGTATGAAAATAGCTTCGGTGGAAGACCTCGCAATCATGAACCCAAACTGATTTTCAATACATTCATCTCATGCCGTAGTCTTTGCTCAATTACTCATTTTCAAAGTTTCATAGTATGGCTCATAGGTTTAAATCCTCATAGGTTTAAATCCCACAGTAGTAAGTACATCTTTGTATTGTCCTTTATTTTTATAAATAGGTACCATGATACTTTTTGCCCATTCTTCTGGCATTTACTTTGTTCTTACAATCTTGTTAAATAACTTTGTGAACCAAAATAACCTAGTATCCCCTATACACTTCCAAACCTCTATTGGTATATCATTTGGTCCAAGGGCCTTTCTTGTTTTCATTTTCTTCAAACCTTCGTTCACTGCAGATATCCAAATCCTATGAAAGTATTTGTGGTCTCCAATGCCATTTGAGTTTATGATTCCTTCCATCCCTATGCTTTTAGAGTGGTTGTCATTTAACAAGTTCTGAAGATAGCCTTTCCACCTTTTATTGATCTCATTATCTTTTACTAGTACCCTTCAGTTATTGCTCCTGATGTATCTAACATGATCTGGGTCTTCTCTCTCTCTCTCTCTCTCTCTCTCTCTCTCTCCGCAAGTTTGAAGACATCTTTCTCACCAACTCTTGTCCCCGATCTATTATAAAGATCATCATAAGCCTTACGTTTAGCCTCACTACTTTTTTAGCAATATTTTTGGCATTTCTATATTATTAACAAAATTTCATCATTTCTAATCCCTTTCTAGGCTTTGAAACATGAATGCTTCTTGTGAATATATGTGTATGTGTGTGTGTGTGTGTGTGTGTATATATATATATATATTATAAATCGTCATTTTGCAACCTGTTTTCCTTATATGATTGGTTTTCCCTTTAGATACTCTTGAAACATCTTTTCTCACTTTCCTAATGCACTCAACTATCTCATTTTAGTAAACTTTTACTTCTTCATTTACATTCTTCATTCTTTCTTCCATTAATTTATTTATAAATATCGTTTTTTGTCTTTTAAATTCCACAACCTAGTTTTTGGAGGTCTATTAATTCCACTCCATTTCTTCCATTTCTTAATGTAACATCCATAACCATTAACCTATGTTGTGCAGTCAAATTATCGCCTAGTATAACCTCGCAATCCTTATATGTTGATCGTTTTGTTTCTTAAGTAGAAAGAAATCAATTTGGTTTTTATATGATCCAGTGGATGCTGTTCTGTAGGTGGGCGCGTGCACTTGGTGGTGTGGCTTGTTCTTGGATCTTGGTTTTAGAACAGACGTGGTATGGGCTTAAGAATGATATATTGATAGATTTGGAGTTGCCACTAGTTGATGAGAACCTAGAATCTAAGATCGGTTGAACCTGTAGAATCGCCTTGGGTTAGAGAATTGGAGACCCCCTAATTAAGTGACTCTTGGATATGGTTTACGGGCGGAGATTCTAGGTAAGGACCTCAGTTACATAGAAGGAATGGGTTAGGCACCATTCTCCACCCGTACTTGCATATGGTCTCTACTTTGCGGTATATTAGGAATTTTAGGGATTTTCGGGTTACCGGATGTTTTGATATCAATTGACAAGCTGGGTGCTGACAATATCATAAACTGACTAGTGAACCACTACTCACTTGAACCACACTCGAGGAGTTCGGAATGTCTCACCTAAGCGGAAATTCAGGGAGATGTTATGATGACAAGCAGACTATCAACCGGGGGGGGGTGGTGGCGGTTTGAGAGGGAGGATGTGAGACGTAAAAGATTAAAAAAAAGGTGGCCAAATTGCTGAAAAGGGAAAGAGAGCTAAGATACCCCAGCCATACTCCGCTGATTTGAACCATAGGTATGACTTGATCGCTTGTGGAGGTAGGGATGGATGGCTTGGATGGGGTGGACACTCTCTTTTTCTTGTACTCCCCCCTCCCTCTCTCTCTCTCTCTCTCTCTCTCTCTCTCCTCTTTCTCTCTAAACTCTTCTTTTCTCACTCAAAACTCTCTCTACAAGCCTTTGTCTTCTCAATTGCTAGGAATCAAGTCTTGTAGAAATGAGGGATTGGGTCTCTATTTACAGGGAAATGGCCTGATTTTTTGGTAATAAGTGGTAAAACATGCAATTTCACCATATGGAGGAGAAAATTGTCCATTTTAACCTTGGGCGGCAATATTATTATTGCCTGCATATGGGATCTCTCTTTATAGCTGTTCTGGAGATTTTAGGAGAGATCTTGGGATCTTTTTGGATTGCATGCCCTTTCACATATTTGCGCATTTTAATCATAGTAGCCTCCGATGGTCCTTAGGTGATCCCCTGTGGGTCTAGATCGCCAAGATAAGATTTGGATGGCAATATTATTGCCGCTCCTTTGTAAATTTGCATTTTCCTTTATAACAACCCGTGGCCATCCCTTGGCAACTCGTTGTGATGCCAAATTGTCAAAATACACTTGGGTGGCAATATTATTACCACCAACATAGAGTTTGCCCTTCAAAATTTCTTGTGATGTTAATTTTCTTGTAGGATCTTGGGCCTCATTGTAGATTGGGCTATGGGTTGGTGGGTAGGCTTTCGAAGGGTTCTAAGCTTTCAGGTCATCTTCTCAATTCAGGATGATTTCACGGTCTACTGGGATGGGGTGTCTACAAATCCACTTTTGAAAGTGTTATTAAATGTTCATGTCTTTCTAAAATACGTGTTTGCTAGAGCTAGATTGAATGCCATAGCAAAATCAAGGATAGCATTCCCCATCTCATTTCTTCTCCCAAAACTATATCCTCCATGTATGCTCTCATATCATCTATTTTCTTTTCCTACATGACCATTCAAGTCTCCTTCTACAAATATCCTCTCTCTTTGCATTTCCTTGCATTAGTTCATCCATGTACTCGTAGAATTATCTCTTGCTTCTATCCTAACCCTACCTGCGGCGCATATGCACTAATAACATTGATTATCTCCTCTCGAAACACTAGATTTATTAATAAAATCCTATCACCTGCTCCGCTAATATTTACAACTTTATCCTTTAAATCGTCATCTACCACTATTTTTACCCCATTTAAATAATTGTCCTTTCCTATATGCCAATGTTTACATCTAATAATTTCTCTAGCTTTGGCCCCCTTTCCTCTTGGTCTCCTAAACACAAGCTATGTTAACTCTCCATCAGTTTATCATACCTACTAACTCTATACTCTTACCTATCAATGTTCTTATATCGAATTTGGCAACACGAATCCTATTTTCCTGGACTAACTTCTTTACCCATGCGCGTCTAGAATGGCATGTGAATCCTTGCTTACAACAATCGGGTGTTGTTGTGGCAGTTGCTTTTAGGGGATGCCCTTGCAAACCCTTGCTCATTTCTCGTTACACCCGGGTTCCGACGCAGTGCATCGCTTATAGGGAATGCCCTAGCATGAGTTTAGAATGTCATATTGTCAGACTCATGATGAAAGTTATGGCATAAGTTTGACACTGGCTGCCAACCTGACACAACCCTTCTTTATCCAGCTGGGGATTGGCAGCCAGTGTCAAACTTATGCCTATGAGAGCACACAATTCCCACAGGTGGTATGTAATATGTAATCTAATTAAGAATAAAAAACTGAACTCTGGAAAGTTCTGAATAATAAGTTAAGATTATATCTAATGATTTAGATAATAATGAATAGTCTTTCTAGTTCAAATTAACACCAATAACAAGATAAATTAATATACAAAATGATCTATTCACAAAATGCTAACTGAAATGGAGCTATTCAATTCGGATAATCTGCAGATGAGTAAAATAAATGAATAAATGGTTAACTAAAAAGCTCCCAAGAGTTCTTCCATTGTTGTTCGTTGATCCAGGAGTAGCTCTGAAGGAATTTTTGCGTTGTGGATGTTGGGTGGGCCTCAGAGGTCCTCTGTGAAGACCCTTTGAGGATGCCACTGTGTATTGGTTTGCTCTGGTGGGGCGCAATAACAAGCTGAGAAATTGGTGAAGAGATTTGAAACGAAGGAAAAATATTTGATGGTTTTGGAGGCTTTGAATTTATGAGGGCTTTGTAAACTCTTGGGGTTTTGAGTAGGGAAGTTGTAAGAGATATTTTTTGTTCCCATAATTCTAGAGGCGTTTGAGTGTTTTATAGAGGGGTGGTGAATCCACTTCTTTGTCCAAAAGCAGAGATGTTTTTGTGAACTAGAGGCTTGTGCCAGATTTAGTGATGTTTGGTTGGGCGGCTCAGGTTAGGATCAGGGAGGAAACTAGGTGTTTTCAGGCATATACTTAGAATAGGATCTAAGATTGTTGGTCATCACCACTTTCTTTTTCTATAGAGTTCTATATTATTTATTTATTTGAACTAGTGTCTTTTAAGAACCTGCATTTGAGTATCATGTTTTTGGGTGATGTGTTTCCTGGTATAGAGGTTCAACAGTAGGTAGTTTGGAGCAAGGTTCAAAATATAAAAATTTATTATGTCATATCGATATTGGTAACGTTCGCAATAAATACTTTTGGTGATACTATAGAAATATCCGTGTTGTGATACAAATATATATATGGAAGATTATTGTTGGATCAGAATGTATCATTAATAGATTGCTCAGATAATTTTTAGAGAAAATTTGATACTCCAGCAGGTGATGTTTGACATGCAGGCACAGACTGTATGCGTGGCATTGAAGTAGCTCGAATTGAATCCTTGAATTCATCAGCCCTTGTTTAGATAGATCATAAACAAAAATGATACTCTTTTCAGTTTTTAACTGGTCGACTGGTAACATTTAATGGACAGTTGAAACTGAAAATAGTCAACAGCCCAAATTCAACCAACAAATGGCCATTAATCTGAGTTTGAAATGTACATCAACCTGATTTTGGAATGATGATCTATCCATAGTGGGTCCAACAATGTATACTTTTTAATTTGAATTAATGCATGCCCAGTGCACGATATCTGAGTGCCTGCATATCAATCACCACATTCTCAGGGCATTAAACAACTCCCCTAGTTTCAATGCTCTTTTGGAAGTTGGTATGTCTAATTTTCTTTAAATTTTGTTGCTTTTCCCATAGAGGTACTATTCTATAATGCAAGTTGGGGAATGCATTGTTTTTAGTTTTGTGGATGTCTTGGTGTGGAAGTTCTGTACTTGGTATTTTGGAGAAATTCGACCCTGTTTATGTGGTTTACTCTGCAATTACATTGACGCATTCCTTTGATTATTTATTCTAGGGGGTTCTGGAAGTTGATGCATTTTCTTTGGGGTTTTGGAGATTGGCTACATGAAGGTTTACTTAATTTAATTAAAAAAAAAAAAAAAACTCTTACAGTGGAGTGTTCAAAATCTACATTTTGGAAATGTTTTGTTTTTCAGGATGGTAGTATTGGGTTTTCCTCCCCTCTTCTTCCTTTTCCTCTTCTTATTCTGTATGCAGATTTTGTAAGAGAAGAATGCAACAGCTGGTCATTTAGCAGAGTTTCTTTGATAAATATGGTGACAAATATGTTGTAGGGAGACTCTTTTTGGTTATAATTATTACTTTGAACTGGGTGAAGTAAACGTGCTCTGTTTGCTGTGTAGATGAACCAGAGATATCAAATGTTCCGACAGTCTCAAATGTTCGGCAGGATCTAACAGAATGGCAAGCGAGGCATGCCACTCTTGTTCTCTCGACTGTCAAGGTAGTCCCCTACTTTTTGAGTTTTACTTGAATTTTAGGGATTCACATCTAGGGATTGTTTGTGACTAGTGAGTTTTCTCTGCTTGGTTGACGGCGCTCTGAAATAGTGTATCAACATAAATAGGGTTTCAATTACATCTTTGTCAACTAACAAGCTCAGTGTTCGGTTTGTGAAAGACTATAATCAAATTATTTGAATTTCTCGTTGAACATAAATTTGGTGAACTGAGCATGAATGTGCAGACAGAAGGGCATCTGATCAAGACTGTAATCTTGTGACAAGAAATTCATAAGCACAAATTTTAGTGCTTTTTAACTGTTTGCCAAGAGGTGAATATTCAGTCACCATTTACAAGAAATTGCTTTGATTATCATGCAATCAGTGGTCTGAATCCATGGTTGGGTTGCAGCAGTAGGTTATAAATCACATTTTGGAAAGGGCTTGTGATAATAAACCATCATGCGAAATGTCAAAACAACAAGAAAGTGCTTGATCCAGTGAGGTCATACTGTTACAGGCAATGGAAGGTAACGGTAGAACCATCTCATTTTCATTATAGAATGGAGGGAGGTAAGCATTGATTCGTAGTCTTTAGTAAGATCATAAAATCACCACCATTATTGGCCATTCCATCTGTAGCTACATGGAAATGGAATTAACATGGACTGAACATTCAAAGACTGGATATTTCAACTGAGGGATCCATGTAGAACAAATCTAAAAATTTAAAACAAATACAAATGGTTTTGGGTTCAAAGGTAAAATATTCAACCATGTGGAGTTTGTTTATGACTATTGGAAAGAATTAGCCGAGGCTTCAAACACAGGCTCATTTCATCTGTTTACTGAATGGGACCAGATTCAGTCCCTCTCGAGGCATGGGAAGTTTACAGAGGTGCCATTCCTCCATGTCATTGCATCACATGGAAATGGAATCAGCATGGAATAAACATTCAAAGACTGGATATTTGAACTGAGGGATCTTTGTAGAACAAATATAAAAATATAAAACAAATACGAATGGTTTTAGATTCAAAGGCAAAACATTCAACCATGTGGAGTTTGTTGATGTCTATTGCAAAGAAATAGCTGAGGCTTCAAACACAGGCTGATCTCATCTGTTTACTGAATGGGACCAGATTCAGTTCCTCTTGAGGCATGGGAGGTTTACAGAAGTGCCATTCCTCTATGTCATTGCATCACATATGGCATACATGGACTAGATCAAAACCATTTCTTTTTTATAGGTAAAATATTGCATGGAATATTGTCCAAAATTCACTGTTTGGACAATCCCAACTCTGTAATCGGTGACAATACAAACTAGAAGACAGTAATCAGCAATGGCTCACATTCAGTGTGTACTGAGTAAAGTTCTGTTTATTGGATGGTTAGGCTACTCCAATCAAAGCAATATTCTTTAATGGCCAATCAATTGCAGATCCTGCAGGATGCCTGGTTTGGATGATTATGCTCATGTGCCACATGTGGTAAGTGACCTGGAGGTATGAAAATTTTGTGTGTCCAGATTCCAGAGGCACTGGATAGGCTCCTCAATTGAACAGGGCCACCCATTGTCCACTTTTCTCTGGTAGGCGCATCATTTAACTTGGTCCCCATCTGAAACCATGATATTCAGATGATTGGGATCACAACAGAAACCAATAAACCATGGAAGGCAAAAACTGCGTTGAAATCCATGCAGGGAGACCTTGCATTCTCACTGATAAAAAAAGAAAGCTTATACTCTCCCTTAACACCATAGAGGATATAAGGGTCCATGACTTGCAAGGAGAATTTCAGTTTATGCCTTGGTTGAGACTTCCATGCATCTTCAACTTCCCCACCACTCTTATATATTATCTTTAACCATTCCCCACGGCAGTTTATCAGCTTTCTTTACCTGCAACTATGTCTGGCAATGGGTTGGGTTGACCTACTTAAACCAGGGGTCTGGGTCGAGCTTATCAGGTTTTGGGTTGGGTAAATGTTAGAAAACATGGACCGTTTAGAAGAACGTGTTGGACTAGGTTTGATATTGGCCTGACCCAAACTGCCCTTATACGCTTTACACGTGCATAGACAAACGTACACGCACATCCGCACATGCAAAATTTTAACACGTGTGCATGTGCACATGCATCCCAATGCAGACACACGTATATTCAGGCTTTTGCTTTTATGGTGACAATGCATTGAACCTTGCCTGGGGCCTTGGGTTTGAATCTTACTCATGTATTTATTTATATATTTAAAATACAAACAGGCTGGGCCTGGGCTTATGAATCTGCTAGTGGGTCCTGGGGCATCTCATCCAGGGTCGCGGGTTGGGCTTGTCTCCAGATTCTTGGCCCATTTAGTAAATGGGTTGGGTTGGGCTGACCGTGACCCAACCTGAATCTGACTAATTGCCACCTCGACTGTCAGCAGGACTTGATTATGCATTTCCTTCAAGCAATTTTTAGTTTTAGCAGTTGGAGCTGAGGAATCGCATATTACCCCCCCTTTTTTTTTTGAAAAAAAAAATTGTAACTCAAAATTTCATTAGAAAGAGAGGAAAACAGAGATACAAAGAGGATGATGAGAAATCATCGGACTAATACAGAGATGGAAGGACCCCCCAACTTCCCTGGAACAACTCCACTGGGCTACTCTTAAACATGTTTAGAAAGTGGCTCTAGCCCATTTTGTCAACATTCACCTAGTCTTGTGGAATGCCTGCTCTGGGGACATTGACTTGACCGTTGAAAGACCTGCTGTTACGCTCTAGCTAGATTGCTCAAAGGATAGTGAGAAGAGAGAGATGCCATATCGTTTCTCTTCCTTCCTGATCAAGTGAAAATCCACATGGAGAAAAAATCCCCTATACAATGAGGCACATTACCCAACTAATTCCCGATAGCATTAATAAGTGATAACAGATTACCCTTATTACACCATCTTCCGGTCTGCTTCTCTGTCAAAATATCTCCGCCTATGTGTTTAGTGTTACATATTTTTTTTTTCTCTCACTGTGTCAATAATCCAAGATGATAATGATGATGATCAAAATGGAAATGGATATATGCGTAATTTGGAGTTACTGTTTTTATTTGGAATGTTCTTGTTGTGTGCATCTATGCATCTTTCTGTTTGTGCTAGAAGGTAGAACATATGCCCTGACACGAGTACTGGAAGTCATGTTATAAAACTTCTTCAAAATGGATGTGTCAGTCTTGCTCAAAATGTTACCAGGTGTTCATAAAATGGAAATTAAGCAGACTGGTACTCCATTTCCAGACGTATTTGAATTCACCTTTTGTTTTTAGTTATGATACATGCATAATTACATTATCAATGGAGGAATGCTAGTATGCAGCACTGGCTGCACAGTTCTATGCAGTTCCCTCCTTGAGGTGCAAATGCAAACATGGTGCTTGGGACTGTTTATTTGGTGGGCTACCATGCAGATGGGATATATAGGCAAAATTGCAGTGATTGGACAAACTCTGACCCATTCAGTTGTGAGTTTTAAAATTTTAACGTGGACCACTTCTCTACCTGTTCCTTTGGTAGGTCACTTACTGGATGGCTGTGTAAGTCCACTCCCTCCCCCTTCTTTTGTTTTTGTTATTTTTTGGGATATGATCTATATTGTGATGGCCTACTATAACAACAGTTCCGATTGCCAATTTTTTCTATGTATGCTGCACAGTGTGCTTTGCATATGAGCATTCCTTGCACGAGAGGTTCATTCATTTTGATGCTTTCTTCTTTTTGCTGGTTTTGATAAACTGTTGGTCTCTCTGTTTCTATCAAAAAAGGAAGAAAAGGAATAAAAAAGGGGAAAAAAATAAAAGAAAAATGAAAAAAGGAAGCTGGTTTTCTCTTGGAAAATTTTACATGCTGGGGCCTTGCTACTCAATGTGTATGCTAATGCTAGCATGGAGACCTATTTAAACATTAGGACCTGTAATTATTATAGGAGGAGGTCCTCTGCATTTAGCTTTTGATTGTTTTTCCCTAATATCAACTTCTATACATCTGCCTGTGAATATCATCGTTGTTATCCGTATGGAGAAGTACCAGATGCATTTACATAACAAATTGTACATATTAAGAACTATAGTTTTCTCTTTCTTCTTCTTCTTCAATGTAAATTACTCTATCTCCATACACTGCATAAATGTCCCTGTTCTGTCAGGAAGATTTATTATTGCAGCATTTATTTCAAGCTTTTGGTTGCATCATCAGATGCTCCACACCAAGTAGGACAATTCGTTGCATGCTAAACCTCTTTTCTGATGAGATTGCTATCGCAGGAAATTTCAAAGTTGAGATATGAGTTGTGTCCACGACATATGAAAGAAAGGAAATTCTGGAGGATATATTTTATAATTGTGAACACGCATGTGGCTCCGTAAGTCACTTATCTTTCTGACAAAGATTCTTTGTTCTCTTATTAACAGTAAACTGCTCTGGCTTGACATTTCGTGCTGTTGATTTTGTCATCCTTGCCTTGTTTCTGACAATGTTTTGGTGGAATGTATTGCATCTGCATTGTTTATAGGTTATGTGTCTGTATTTGAAACTCATTAGATTAAAAGAATAAAAAGACAGGAAGTTTTTTTTTTTTTTTTTTTTTGCGTTTTAAGTGAAGATCTTATCTATTAAATTTATTTTTCTGACATGCCATATTCACATGTTATTCATTTTCTGAGATATTATGTTCACTTTTAAGGCAACCTGCAGTTGTTTTGAAAGAGATACAATATTTATTGCTGGAAAATATCACCTAGGTCCCTCTGTGATATTTCCTTTTTCTGGTTCCATGTAGTTACGAGAAACAGTATGCGGAGGAGGCTAATAAGCTGAATTCAGCAGAAAGTGAAAAAGACGATAAGGTTTTGAAGGAAGATTCCATCCCAAAAACATCTCCTATACCTGAGATGACGGAAACAAGCCGTCCAAGTAAGACTTCAACATCTGCATCTGCCGAGCAAGACTTGGATGTGTTTCTTTTGGGGGATCTTGGAAGCAGTGATGAGGGCCCAGGTATATAGTTATTCGTTGTTATAGTTAGAATGTTCTGTTGTATGATTGGTCAAAAAAAATAAAAATCCCATTCCCTCAGCCTGTTCAACAAACGTTTAGTCTTGTTCTTGTTTCATGATTTCCAAGTATGCTATTTTTACATTTATCAAGTAGATGCATGCATGAAGGTTAGAAAATAGAACCTCCAGAGTTAGGTTCTGATGTGCAGGATAATTCCTGCCTTTGTTGTGAAAGGACTGCTTGGATAAATCTGGAAAAATATTTTGGTCAACCTTGTAAAATCACAATAGATTGGCCCATTCAACTTTTTCAGCTAGAACTGGAACTGGAATTTTAGACTGCTTTGGTTTTGGGGCTATAGACCAGACCAGCCAGACTAGAGAATGTAACTCCCCCCCCCCCTCCCCCTTCTTTCTTTCCTTCTTCTTCTTCTTTATTTTTATTTTTATTTTTTACACGCACACCAACACGCGGGTCCTTGAACCCATGATCTCGGTGTTGAAAGTCACAGAGTCAATCACTGAGCCATGAGCAGGGACGCAACATTTTTTTCCATCCCTCTTGGAAATCACAATTTGATTTCTCCCCCTCTTTTGCTAGAAACCTACCTTGCTTTAGACAGGGAGGGTTCCCAATTGGACACACCCATGAAGGGCCCACAATCAAACTCTTTGGTCCCAAGCTGTGGATCTTTTCCTTTTCTTTTCAAGCCATTCATAAATCATACTTGCTTTTTTTGTTTTTGTAACAAACAATTATTTTGGATTTTTTTATTATTAGTCTTGTTCTTTTATTGGTATTTTAAACCAGCAGGGTTGGCTGGTATCCAATTATCTGTATGCTAAAGAAATGAACTAAAGTAAATGTAATCATTATAAGAATAGACTTCTTTTATTAAGAGTCATTTTCTAGTATTTAATTTCTACATTTTTTGTAAGGTAACTGTACCTTTTAATTTCTACATTTTGATTTAATCTCATTTCTAAAGTTAATTCATGATGCATAGGGCAGTTGGTAATCATTTTTCTAATAATATTTTATTTTTTCTCACTTGTTATACTCTATTTCCTTTACACTAACCATTTCTAGTTTTTATTTATTTATTTTTTTTATAATATAGATATATAATTATTTTCTTTGAGAAATGCTCCAGTGCACTCAGAGCACTTAAGTTATTGTGCTTCTAGTTGCATTTAATTGCATTGGGACACTGGACTATCCAATCCATTGATCTAGACTGTTCACTAGGTCCGGCACATTTCATGGGCAACCATGCAATCATCACACAAATGTGACAAATATTAACCATTTGATCAATGATCTTTAGCATGGACAGGCAATATCATTTACACGAATTAGGTCTAGTCAACAATTTGATCCATCTATTTGTTAGAGACATCATGGATTGCTTATGATTCTAAAGAACCGTAGCCATTTAATCCATGGCTTAGAAAAGGATGGCTATAGAAAATAAGGCCAAACCAAGGATGAATTGGATCATCGAATTACCATGATCTTTGCATGGATTTAATAGACAGTTCAGACTTCAGATCAATCCATTGGACTGTCTAACTGAACTGATGCAGCCAGTAGGAGTAACTTGTAGTGCTCTAAGAGCACCGAAACATCTCTCTCTCGCTCTCTCTCTCTCCCTCTCTCTCCCTCTCCTTTATATTCATTTCTGAGCTTTTTATTTGCTTGTCACTTATGACTTGAATGTTTTGATGATGCACTGGGCTTTTCAGATGACGGAGATGATGCTTTTGATGATGATTTGGACAACATAGTGAATAACTCGGTAAGCACGAATTGCTCTGGAGCCTGTCGTATTTAGCTGCATGAGTAAATTGAATAGTGGGCTCACACGTGCAGTCAGTTATATTATAGCACATGCATTTGATCATTGCATAACATTCTTATTTATGAACTGTATTATATCACTCCTTTATAGAGGCTTAGTATTTTACTCCAGGAGCCATTATTTACGCCGTCCCAATTTACTTTTAGCAATTCAATGCTACAAAACCTGTTGATTGTAAACAACCTATGTAATAACCTATTAGATAGCACTTGATTGTAATCAACCTATGTAATAGCCTATTAGTAGCACTTGATTGTGATTTGTGATCAACCTATGTAATAGTCTATTACATTGTGCTTTTGGGAGTTTTATGATCTCATTGCTGTTCCCTAGCCCTGATAAAGGAGGGTTGTGTCAGGTTGGCAGCCGGTGTCAAACTTATGCCAAAACTTCCAACATGAATCCAGACAGTTATGATATTCCAAACTCATGGCAGGGTGCTAACTGCTAAGTTATGACCCTTGATATAGTGGAATGGTGGAAAGGGATTCATGTAGCCGACCCCATTTAGTTGGAATTACGCTTAAGTGAGATGACGATGATGAATACAATGCAATAAAGTTGTACCATTTAATAACCAAAAAGTAGAAGAAAAGGGTGCAGCTATCAATCAGGATGGGGCAGATATCAATTTCCTTTGACTTAATAACATCCACTGCATTTGTATCTTACATCCACATTCGGTGTGCATACTCATGCATGGTATGCTGACATTCATGCACACATCCAATTTCTACCACACATGCTTTGTTGGTTGAGATTGAGCTAAATGCATCCGTGTAGGCTCACAAAAGCGTGAAAACAATCTTGGCCAGCTATACTCATCACATTTCTGGGATGATTACTATGATAGCATTATAAAGGTATTGGGGCACACCCATTATGCTTAGGGGTTGCAATAACAACCTTCAATATAATGGCCATTACAGTCGATGACAGGCTGATATATCATTTTATAACAGCCATTATTTTGGTCTATTACGACCATTTTTTGCTAATTATTAAATTATTTCATTGATTCAGCTTATTAAAATAACAATTACGTTTAACAGTAAACTAAATATTTTAAAATACTACCACGATGTTATAGTAATATGGTGTTTTAATGCTCTCAAAGCACTATAAGTTATAGTGCTCCTGCTTGTGTTGGGAAACTGAGACATTCGAATACATTGATCCAGACCGTTCATTAGACCCAACACATATTTCATGGGCTACCATGCCAACATCACACATCTTAAAAGTATTAATGGTTTGCTCTATAGCCTTTGATATTAATGGTGAAGATTGTTTATACAAAAAATGGGTCTGATCAACAATTTGATCCTTCTATTTGTTAGGGCCTGTCATGGATTACTAGTGATTGTGAAGAATTACTTCTGTTAGGCTATTATAACCATCCCATCCATCACTTGTAAAAGGATGGCTAGAGAATGATGCCAAATCAAGGATGCTTTGACACATCGATTGGACTGTCTAAGCGAACAAACGCAACTAGGAGCAATATGACTAGTGGTTCTCTGACAGCCTGGAGCATTTCTCATGTACCTATTATTAAAATTTTCATGTAGCCAGCCCCAATTAAGTGGGATAAGGCTTAGACGACGATGATGGTATTTAAAAAAAAGAAGTATATCAGCTGATAACAGCTATAATGGCTGTTATATTACCTGATATGTCAGTTTGGAACGCCTGTTACATGTTAAAATAAGTTGATTGATAACAGCTGTTATGTTGGCCCGTGGCTGTTATGATCCATTGCATTATAATGGGATTTTAACTCGGTTTCTCATTCTATAGTCTATACCCCTCGGCTACCCATGCCATGATAAAGATAAAAGGAAATTGAGAAATGTGAAGGATATTTGCATTGTCTTCATGGCACAAGTATGAAATTGGCATACACATTCACGATTCTCACTCTTCATGAGGCAGGCTCACCATGAACACATTGGCTTATATAATTCATTAGCTCATTTGATGGGCCCGGCATGTGTGCTGAATGTGGACTGGTGCAATGTTTATTCCATCTGTCCCCTGATCTCACATGTTTTGCCTAGCTTGTGCATTGTTTGCGAAAGAGGATTATCATACCTGTTTGAACACATCTTTTACATGGTTCAAAAGGTTAGAAAAGAAAAACGGAGAAATCACAAATGTAGGTCTGTCTGATAACTTCCATTCACTTGCAGGATGATGATGAGAAACCAAAATAGTCAAAGAAGCCAACCATTGGAACCATGCAGATCGATGTTATCCTATGGGTTTGAACTGTTGTCAAAGAAAACTAGAAGGGGGCCGACCTTGCAGCGAACGCTTGAATTGTATTTCATTGACAATAAAGAGCGGTCGGTAATGTTCGCCATTGTTGATTCAGGGGTACTTGGAACATTTAGAATTTCAGATCAGTTTACTTCAATTTATCATTCATGTTGAATGGAGAGGCAATAGGGAGTTTAGTTTCTTGTGTATAAACTGATTTTATTGTTGCTTCGGATTGAAGCCTATTTTTAGTCTTTGTATAAGAGCAACTGTCTTTTTTTTTTTTTTTTTTGTTTTTTCTTAAATATTTTATTTTATCTCCTGTTCTTCCATTTCACTTTTGATAAATAGATATTGGCTGGCTGTGTATGGTGGTGACTCGTCAACCCTACACATTGAATTAGGGGTGCAGCTTGGGTGCTTGGTGTCAGGTTGGGGGTCAACCTGAGCCCAACCCAATCTCAAGAGGACCCAGCCTGAATTCCAGCCTGAGGTGCTTAACCTGAACCTAAACTGACCCAAATACAATGGATTATTCTCAACCCAAACCCTGGTTGGGTCAATCCGGTTCTGTTTAACCTGGCCTAAGTTGTAGTCAAATTAAAAAAGAAAGAAAGGCATATGTTTATGGATTTAATGATTTGACATTGAAGTAATGAAAAAGTGTGTTATTATTATGATTTTCCCCATGGTCAAATGCAGATGTTTTCAAGACACCGGTAAAGGAATTAATAAACATTGTACTCTTCCATTATCTTACTATAGTAATCATCAATCCAACTAAGCCCTAAATGTCCTTTTTCTTGAAAACTCTTCTGATGTCTTTGAACATGGGGTCATCGTTTAGAAAAAAAAAACTAATCATGTGCAATTGCTCCTCACAACTCTTGTTGCATGGTGGAGATAATAAATATCGCGTTGCTGTATATGATGATCAAGACCTTTTATCTGGTTGGCCTCACAATAGATGGGCCTGTCTCCCAAATAGTGTTGATTTTGTGGGATTAGGATATGGTAAACTGCAGCAGATATTGAGAATCTCAGAAAATCTTGCTTATCATCTGTTCATTTGAGAGGTGGATGTTTATATTTGTTTGACTCACCAATGCCTAGCAGATGGCCTGGTTCTGAACTAATCATCTAGTGGATGATACTAATCGTCCGGTTTTGAACTTCTCCGTTGGTTCACTTGATGCGAACCATTCACCATGTTCCTTTTTAAATCCCAAATTGCATGTGGTGGTGATGGTGTTGATGGTACCATTGTGGAGCCCACCATGTGAATGGTCATGATCAACGGTCCTTCATGCTATGCTGATAAGTTGTCAATGGGTCATTGAGATTTCGAACATTTGATGGATGGAATGTCCATGAACAGAGCCTGGATCTTCCTAGTTCAAAGCTCAAACATTACAAGGTAATGACAGTGTCTCCAGAACATGGTTTCAAGACCAGTCCCAAGACTCTCATCATGCAATCAGCTGCCTTTTCCGCTTGGAGCCACTGTTGGGTGGCCACAGGGCCCACTTCATCATCGTCTACTCTCATCTCTCAAAACCATCCTGCCCGTCAATTGGTGGACTTGTTTCTGTGACCATTTGACCACATTTTACTTTCAACCATTCGTTTGCAATGTTAATATTGATGGAGAAGGGCCCAACAAGTGAACGGTTTGGATCACTGAACAGTGGCAGTGCAGTACCATGATGTATGAATTTTATCCACGCCGTTTATCCATTTTTTAATATCATTTTAGGATGTAAGTCCAAAAATGAGGCAGACCTAAGGCTCAAGTGGACTACACAGTGGGGTTTGAACGCCTACCGTTGAAAACTTCTTGGGTGCTACGGATCAAGCTGATTTTTGTTTATTTACTTCATCCAAGTTTGTGTGATCTTATGAACTGGTTTGATGGTGGGCCCTAGGAAGGTTTCAACCGTCGGCGTCATTATCACTGCTGCTACCTGTGGTGTGGTCCACTTGAGCCTTGGACCTGTCCCATTTTTGGGCTCATACCTTATAATGACCTGAAAAAATGTATGAACGTCGTGGATAAAATCCATACATGACAGTGGGCCCCACACACACCCCTGCCTGGACCGATTCTGCCCAGCGCGGGGCATAAAGTATCCACCTTCAAATACATTTTGGTCAACACAAAAAGAAAGAGAATTCCGCCAAATTTCAAAAAGACGGGGGCATTTCTGTAATTATTGATTTATATAAACCCGACTACTCTTCATCCCCTTCTTTCAGAAAATCTCTTCCTGCAACACCATGTTGAAAAGACTACCATTTTTCTCCCTTTCTTTCGTTCATATTCCATTCATGTCTTCCTCCTTTTCCTCTCTACCTTCTTCCTGCAGAGAAACTCTATTTTCTCTCCCAGCTTCAAAACCACCTCGCCCGAAGAAAATACCCTTCACCTTCTCTGCCCACGGGAAGACGTGGGAAGATCCCTACCGTTGGATGTCCAACACCGACGATCCAGATCTCTCGGATTACCTAAACAAGGAGAATTCCTATGCTGAAGCCTTCATGGCCGACACCAGCGATCTCCAGAGGGGATTATTTCAAGAAATGAAAAGCCGAATGCCGCTGAAAATATGTACTCCTCCAGAGCGCTGGGGACCATGGTTAGATCATAACCCTAATTAGTCTTTCTTTTTTTCTCCTTGAAAGATGTAGATATCAGGTTTAGTAGCCCTTGGGACTACCTGGAATTGTAGTCTGTCGGATTTTCTTGCGTACTCGAGTCCTGTCTCAGTGATCGGAACCGTTCATCCTGTGAGCTTCACGATGAATGGTCCACAATGTAAGCATTGCATTGATCAGAACATTTTATCCTTTCAATTTATGGAGTTTATTTTTCTCTTTCTTCAATTTATTTTTCAAAAAAAAATAAATTTATGGAGTTTATTATTATTATTATTATTAATTGCTAGCCTATTTATTTTAGATCACTGAAAAGGTAGGGCGCACCTTTGGCGATCCAGACCATTCATCTGTGGTACTCATGATGGATAGGCTATGCCTAAACGGAAAAGGTTTGGCTGGTGACCCCAACACCAGCCAGCCAGCTAGTGTCTTATCGGCTCCGTCCATCCATTTTTCCAATTCATTTGGGTCCACCAGCCAGACCACGTCCTGCCTAAACAGGTTTTGTTGGAAATCTTGATAGGTGGATTGGAAGTGGACGGGTTTGCCAACAGTTTTCTTTGACAAGAAAAAATAAAAAATAAATCCAACCATCATTTTGGAGCCCACTAGATGAATGGTCTTGATGATGGAAATGTTACCCCAGCTGTATTGTCGTTAGTTGCACAAAACCACTGTTTTTCTTGGCTGAACATTCAGTGGTCCCTCTTTCAACTGTCCCTTTGCAGGCCATTGTGGCGCCATCCGGGTCATCTAGTCAGTGAGCTTTGTGTGCGTCATCCATTCACGGTGACCCATTGAATGAATGTTTTTGTTATCACTGTGGTGTCCCCTGTCTGGGGTAAAGGTCCCACTAACTGCAATTCGCCGCATTACTGAGAGAGACCCACCTTTTTTCTGTTTAAGATATGTGAAACTTTCAAGGCTTTTATATTTGAGTTGGAATTGATATTTTGAATTTTAGTCGTGTTTGTAACTGGATAGCAATCTCATTTACTTTCCTTGCTTTTCTTTTGTTTATTTGAAATTTTATTTCTGTGGAGTAGGCTGTATTATCAATATATCCCTGAGGGGAAAGAATATCCTGTTTTGTGCCGGAGATTGGGGAGTGATGATGGTTTGGCTAGAAAGCTCTTCCGTTATTTGAGAGGCTTTGGAAAGGAGGAAGTGTTGCTTGATTGGAATGAAATTGCGGAACAGTTTGGTATGTTTTGCATTTCTTTCTATATATAAATTTAAAATTTCTTTTGTTGCTTCTCTAGACGGTCTGTTTGGACGCACGCCAAATTTCAATATAGGGGAGTATAATGATATTTTGGATCGCATCATGATCCAAAAACTATGTGAAAACTGAAACCGTTTTGTTCCATCCACAACTTTTTGCCCAAGTAAAATTCTCTTGAAAAGAAACGAAAAGTAAAAAAGAAGAAGAAAAAATAAAGGAAGCAACTTGGATCAAAGCAAGTCCACCAATCTCAAACTGGGATAAAACCAATGTTAAACTACTAATGGATTCCAATCATTTGGCCAATCAAGGGTTTTTTCTTCGAAGCAGCTGCCTTGATGGGGACACCATGCACACGTCCCCTCTACGCATGTATTCGAGGAGGAGGCGGGCCCCATTTTCGATTTGGATCGACGACAACATCTTTGGAGGGCCTCCTAATTAGGGGGCTGCGTTATGGAGCTTTGGAGTGGACCCGATCATCACATAGATTCTACCATCGGATCTCATGATCGTGACCCACTACTTTAGATGATTTATGATTTTGAGTTTTGATTACATTTGTTATTAGAAACTTCATGAATGATTTTGATTGCTTAGATTAGTATTTATTTGCTTTAAGCTTTGGTATTAGTACGCGCACATGGCGTAAGGGTACTTTTGTCATTTTTCTTTGGGTTTAGGGTTTTCTTATAAATATAGCTATCCCATGTAGGTATTGCAATGATGTTTATGAATAAAAATTCTTGCGTTTACTTCTTCTCTCTTTCTTTGGGTTGAAGAATCGAATTGAGTGCGAAGCCCTCCCTTCCTCAAAAGGCTAATTATCGTGGTGCAAAGCCACATCTGCTCCAAACCATCTCCATTTTCTTACGCACAAATTCCATCACCCTCAACACCCTTCCCATCTTCAGATTCACCTCTTTTTGCATCCAAGTTTTCCCCTTCAGCAGTGCACAAGCTGATTTCAGATTCTGGCCCATCTGAGTGGCTGAAACTTCGGCGGAGTACTACGCACAAACCGTGCATTGGATCGACATGAAACTTAGTATGGAACCTGTCCATATCTGGCCGATCCTAGCCTAGGAGGCGTTTTTCGATTTCGTGGGCCCCACGCACGTGCGGATGATCTATCATGCACGTGCATCTAGGCCCCCTGGTTGTCCAGTGTTCGTAACCTTCCCAGGTGGTCTCTTCCCTTCTATTTCCCTCTCTTTTGACCTTAAAAACTCCTTAATCCAAATCCCTAACTCTAAAAAGTCCTAAATCCCAATTATCCCCAATTTGCAAACCCTAGATTTTCCTCCAAATTGAAACTTAGTGAATCTCTTGAGTTAGGAACAATCCTTTGCAAGAATGGATGGTTCTTATACTCCTTTGGGCGTCTTTGGATTATAATTTTATTTGATCCAGCTCTAAAGTTGTGTAGGCTTGGACCCCCATAGATTCCCCTTTTTGAATGTTTGATAGTATGTGGGATGTGGAATTTTGTGATTATTTAAAATTGGTATCATCTCAAGCTTGATCTTTTGCATTCCATATTTAAATTCATATCCTGCATCATGTAATCATGCAATGTTGAACTATGCTCACCATAGTGGGGCCTGCAATACTGATAAGAAAGGTTTGGGGGTGGGGGTGGGGGGCACAATTTGAGCAGTCTGGAATCCGGACAGATGCACATGTACAACATGTGTTCACTGGATGAGTGACTATCATCAAAGTGATGGTAGATGTACAACATGTGTTCGTTGGATAAGCAACCATCATCAAAGTGATGGTAGAAAATGCACACAGTGATCCATCCCATATTATTACCGTCCTACCCTCCATTTATAACTGCAAAATCAAATTATATGTTGGTTCGGTGTGAATTGCTTCAAATTGCAATCAATTAGAAATCAACATCTCTTTCAAATATGCATTCAAACAGGCCTTAAAGAATTATGATGGTTTGGCTTTTCTTAAATTATTCTGGGTAGTGTGGTTGATGTTGAAAGTCTTTGTCATTATCCTGAAACTGGCTCTACATGACTGAAACTGAATTATATTTGTACCAATGAATTGATATGGAAATGGGCCTTTCCATTTTCAACTTCAACATGTCAATGGCTCTTGTTTGCGTTCATTTGGATCATCTCTTCGTCAAGCTGGGTATTCATGATGTATATGCTCTAGCTTGAGGGGAGTGTTGACGGGTGGTGATGGACATACGTGTGGCCCACTTCACATGGAGATCATGGTTTCTATTGTTTTATTTCATTATTTGTGTAGTCTTTAAGGTGATGCATTTGTTAGGATAGAGTTTAGGCATATGGGCTTTGGTTATGGACTAACTTTGTAGTGATGTTTTTGTACTTTCACATATATTATGAAAGCCCTAATGATGATAAGAGGGGCTAGGTGTGTCACCGCCTCTGAAGCCTTCTCTCTCTTTTTCCTTGCTTCTTCTCATATTCTCTCTCTCCTTGTGAATCTAACTAAATGAACACATTGCATGGGATGAACTAATACAATATTAATGCAGGGGCATTTTCACACCAGGCTTGAGTGGGGTTGCCTGTGCGATGTAGGGGCGCACTCAGGGTGGGCGGCCCATGTGAGGCGGTACCCATATGAAGTGGGGTCCACGCGGGGGGTTCGTCCTAGGCCCTAACCCATGCGACGTGAGGCCTTGGCTATGAGATAAAGGGATTGATTCGCCATGCTCTATCAGTTCGAGCTTTTAGAGCAAGTGGCTAATTGTCCTGCATCAAAGTGGTATCAGAGCAGAAGGTCTCGTGTTCAAGACTCCTCCCCGGGGGTGATTAATGCAGGGGCATTTTCACATCGGACTCAAGTGGGGTGGCCTATGTGATGTAGGGGAGCACTTGGGGTGGGCAACCCGTGTGAGGCGATACCCATGTGAAGTGGGGCCCACGAGGGGGGTTCGGCCGAGGTCCTAACCCATGCGATGTGGGGTCTGGGCTATGAGATAAAGGGATTGATTCGCCATGCTCTATCGGTTTGAGCTTTTAGAGCAAGTGGCTAATTGTCCTTCATCAAATGCTCTCTCTCTCTCTCTCTCTCTCGGTGCATTATTTATAAAGAAAAATTCTTTTATAAAGGAGCAAATTACTTCTCGAATATCAATGCATAATTTTTGGACCCTTCTTTGTGATCAGAGGTTTTCATTTAAACTAGTTTCCCTGTAATGATTTTCAGACAGTATCATTTCATTGCAACAACCAAACCATCTTCTTCTTCTTTTATATATATATATATATATATATTTAATTGCAACCAAACCATCTAGATTCTGAAGACATTACTATTTCTCACCACATTGTTTGGATTCAAGACATTGCGGTTTCTTATTTGTCAAAAAGTATTTTCATCACTTGTGCTAGTTTGTATCCATTGAAAGCTTACTTTTGGAATTTATGGCATTTCTGTAAATATGTGCAGGCTATGTTCATATTGGCACATGTCGTGTTTCTCCTGATCACAAATTCCTTGCATATACACTGGATACTACTGGCGGTGAATCGTTTTCTGTCCAAATTAAGGACCTTACAACTGGACGCATTCTTCCAAAATCAGGAGTTGAAGGTGTTGTTAGCTTGGCATGGGCAAAGGATAGTAGTAATTTGTTATATACAGTTTCTGATGATACCCAACGGCCTTACAGGTAAATCATTCGCTGCTAATTTGAAAATTCTCGTCTGGGTTTTGTGCTATCTTTCGACTCGTAATCTTTTGGCAGGGTTCTCTGCACTAAACTTGGATCAGATACTACAGATTATCTGCTATACACTGAAAAGGATTTGGGTTGCTGTGTGGACATCACAAGCACAAAGGATGGCAAGTTTATAACAGTTAATTCTAACTCAAGGACTTCATCTGAGGAAGGTTACTGGTCTCTATCTTTTTCCTCTTCCAGTTATCAAATTGACTCGTGGCAACAGTTCACTATATTTCATCATGATATTATCCTTGACCCGGGCACATGTATTGATGGATGTTTCTATTAATCTGGCCCATGGTTCGCTGATCAAGATCATTGATCTTCCAACCTGGGAGACTTTTGGGACATGGTCCATCTGTTGTGGGCCCTACCATATCACCAACATGAACCACTGGACCATGACTCCCACTTGCAAAAATCGGGGAACAGGGCACAAATGATAATTCTCCAGTCAAGCTGCATATAATTACTCTTTTTATTTATTTATTTATAAATTTTATAAATTTATTTAATTATTTAAATAATAATATAATATATATGCTTTATAATGAATTTGCTATCCTAACTTCATTGCAGGTTTTTGTGATAGATGCAACCAAGCCCCAAGATGGATTGCAATGTGTGCGAAAGCGTGTGCCTGGTGTACAGTATTTCTTGGAACACCACCATGGTTTCTTCTATATTCTTACCAATGCTCCTTTGGAGGGAACATATCCTGTTGCAGGAGACTATCATTTAGTTAGATGCAGTGCGGAAAAGTTACCAGCGGCCAAGTGGCAGGTCAATTATATTTTGTTACAAACGGTCAAAGATCTATTCACGGTGGATGGGTTCATATACTCTTCAAATGCGAGCTGTACATGGCTTCAGTTGTCAATTGGATGTGTTGCATGACTCACTGTGAATAGGCTCTACAATATGTTGTATTTATGTGATTGATTGATTTTGGTATTCATTATCTCTTCTTTGCATTATTCCTACCAGTGGTGTGGCATGTGCAATGCATGTAAAGAGAAGAAAGGGGAGAGAGGGACACTTGGGGGAGAGAATGGGAGAGAGGGACACTTAGGGGAGAGAAAAGGGGAGAGAGATGGAGGGGAAGGGTGAGGGTGCATGCAGGTGCATATACATTCAGAGACAGAATGAGATAAGGGTTGGACAGTGGACAACCCATCCCAACTTTTTCCAACCTTGTGGCCCACTCGAGTGTCTGATTTCCCTATTTATTGGGATGAAGTACTAACTTAAGTTGGCACAATAGATGTATGGAGTTGATGTAACACAACCATCATGTTGGGCCCAACAGAGCCTCTATCACACGTCTCCCCAATAACCAGTCTTCTACGAGGGCTACATGTGAGGGGAGTGGGTTCGAGCTACTTGCAGGAAAGAGATTAAAGGACAAAAATGCCATTGGAGAAACCAAACCTTTCACTCTAACTAATTTCAATGGTAAAATTGCCTTTGTTTTGTAGGATCTAAGCCACTGACAGGCTTTTTTGTGGGCGAAATCTGAACCGTATGACCAACAACAACCACATTTTCTAAGTTCCCAAAATATACCTGACTTCGCTAAAATGTCTGCCTATATCCTTTAAATATTCAAAGTTTTCCACCTACCAAACTAATTGTGGGGGAAAAAATGTCCAAAGCTGCTCGCCTTATATGTAGTATAGATTTTTGGGGTTGTCATTGTAATTCTCATCCCAATGTATTGAATTGATGTAGTTCATATGAATGGTATAGAACAGGATCTTTAGTTATCTTATGGCAACGTAAGTTTAATGTACCATAGCACACGTGTTGGATGATATCGACTCTTGGCATGTAGTATTCCTGATTAATTGCCATATTGACAATATCTGCAAAATCTTGGATCATCTTGCTGGGCTGAGAAACCAATGCGTGTGTCAGCCAGTACGAGCTACAGGGATTGAATGTAGAATCTAGACACTTCCTTAAGCTCTTGTATGAAAAAAGTAGTTTACACAACTGAGATCTTAGAGGGTTTCAAATGCATACAATTTTTTTTTTTTTTTTCAATGTGTGATTCTGTTTCCGTTCTATATATAGCCAATGGTGAACATTATTATTGTTTTTTGAATGGTTCTGATGGAGAAAATTATTAAAAGATCAAAATAAGTTATTTCTCTTTGGGAATCTTTTCCTGTGTTGTCCTCCTCTTGCCTCTATTGGTACTGCCCATAGCAATTTTATTCTTGATTTTCTGCAGTGGATTGCATATGATATCACATTTAATAAAGCTCTTCTTATCCCATGTCCTGCTTCTCCTGGCTTGCAATTTAAGCATTCGAAATAACAGTGAAGATCTCTCTGTTTTCCATTTTTTCCCTGTTTTTGTTAATCTCTCCTCTTTATATCACTCAAGTCCTTGTCCCTTTCATTCTAACTAAAAGGTATCTTAGGTGGTGGTTTTGGCATCTCTACTTTTCAAGCTGTCACGATAAGCTTTATTATTATTATTATTATTATTATTATTTTAAAGGTAACTGAAAATTTATTAATCCAGCACAAGGTGTCCCGTATCGGTATCGGTTGGCGTAACGGTGCCCTCCGAAACCGATACGGATACGGGGGCGTAACGGCGATACGGGGGCGTAACGGCCCGTAACGGCGCAAAAAAATTTTTTTGCCAAAAAAATATGAAAAAATATGGATTAAATCCAGAATATTCTAAGCATTCCAAATATGCATTCATTTATAAATTGGAACATGTTTATGGTGGTGTAACGGTCCACTCTTTGGTGAGAAGTTGTATCGGACTGTCTGATGAATTTATGAACCAGATAACCTAAATTTGACTACAAAATTCATATATTTAATTTTCTAACTTACTATCAATGATAGATATATTAGAATGAATGTAATATGAAAATATCTTACGTTTAGGTGTTTGCAATTATTTTTTAGGGCCAAAATTCATGTGTAAATAGAAAAAAAATTAAAAAAAAAATATAAAATGGCACCCCAAATATGTAAAATGCACATTAACATGTTCTACTATGATTAACACATCATATGGCATCATTAAAACAGCAAAAGAATCATTAAGAAATGATTTTTCGAATTTTCAAAAAAAGGGCCAAAATAAATGCGTAAATAGAAAAAAATATAAAAAAAATATATAAAATGGCACCCCAAATATGTAAAATGCACATTAACGTGTTCTACTATGATTAACACATCATATGACATCATTAAAACAGCAAAAGAATCATTAAAAAATGATTTTTCAAAATTTCAAAAAAAGGGCCAAAATTCATGCGTAAATAGAAAAAAATATTAAAAAAATATAAAATGGCACCCCAAATCTGTAAAATGCACATTAACATATTCTACTATGATTAACACATCATATGGCATGATTAAAACAGCAAAACAGCTATTAAAAATTGATTTTTCGAATTTTCAAAAAAGGGGCCAAAATTCATGCGTAAATAGAAAAAAATATAAAAAATATATAAAATGGCACCCAAAATCTGTAAAATGCACATTAACATGTTCTACTATGATTAACACATCATTTGGCATCATTAAAACAGCAAAAGAATCATTAAAAAATGATTTTTCGAATTTTCAAAAAAAGGGCCAAAATAAATGCGTAAATAGAAAAAAATATTAAAAAAATATAAAATGGCACCCCAAATCTGTAAAATGCACATTAACATGTTCTACTATGATTAACACATCATATGGCATGATTAAAACAGCAAAACAGCTATTAAAAATTGATTTTTCCAAAAAAGGGGCCAAAATTCTTGCGTAAATAGAAAAAAATATAAAAAAAATATAAAATGGCACCCAAAATCTGTAAAATGCACATTAACATGTTCTACTATGATTAACACATCATATGGCATCATTAAAACAGCAAAAGAATCATTAAAAAATGATTTTTCGAATTTTCAAAAAAAGGGCCAAAATAAATGCGTAAATAGAAAAAAATATTAAAAAATATAAAATGGCACCCCAAATCTGTAAAATGCACATTAACATGTTCTACTATGATTAACACATCATATGGCATGATTAAAACAAGCAAAACAACTATTAAAAATTGATTTTTCGAATTTTAAAAAAGGGGCCAAAATTCATGCGTAAATAGAAAAAAATATTAAAAAAATATAAAATGGCACCCAAAATCTGTAAATGCACATTAACATGTTCTACTATGATTAACACATCATATGGCATCATTAAAACAGCAAAAGAATCCGAATTTTCAAAAAAGAAAATTCACCGATATCGGGCCCGTAACGGCCCAGAACGGCAACGGCCGATACATCCGATCGGGCCGATACACAAATTGCGTAAGGCCGACAATGAACGGTTCACACTGTTACACAAGTGACGGCCGTTATTACCGATTGAACTTTTGGCATACCATGATCCAGCATAAGGGACAAAAAAAAAAACAATGACAAAGACAATCAAAACAGCCACAAAAAAAAAAAAAAAAAAAAAATACAAACCCCTGCCCACTTTCCCTACAAAAAAATCACTCCCCCTCCCTGCATTACACATTCCGCATTCCGAAGTGAGACACTTAGCCTGCACTAACACCCAATCAAAACTGGCTAGTGTTCCTATAGCATCTTCCATTTCTCTCTGCCTAGATCAAAGGTCCGCCATCAAACATAGCCACCAGAAAGGCTTCTTTTTCTTCCCCACCTCCACACCATGGCAAGCCGTAAAAAAGCTTCCCACAGAACTTGTCATTACCCAATGCATCTCAAAATCCCAAAGAAACCCATACCACATCTTGCGAGCAAAGGGACAATGAAGGAACAAGTGATTAATTGATTCAAGATCGGAGCCGCTCAACAAGTACACATTAGGTAGAATCATTCCCTCTTTTGAAGATTATCGACAGTTAGGACCCTTTCCCTACCAACTAGCCAAACAAATGTTGCAACCTTAGGGGGAGCTCCGTAAGACCACACATACTTGGTATTTGAGGGCCACCAACCAAATTCTGAAGCACTTTGTAATAAGATCTTCCTGTAAACTTTCCCGAGCTAGCCTTTTTCCATACCAACCTAATTTGAGGGACCACACATGATAACCTTGATTATCCTCACTCATTCTTGGCAAAATGAATGCCAATCCCACCTCGGCTTTCCTAATCAACTCACAAGTTTCCTGTACATGTGAACACGTGTGCTATATTTGGGTTGCTCAATGCTGCCTTATGAAATACATGGACCTTTTTTTTTTTCTTCTCAAAATTGTATGGTGTTTCTTCAAAATATTGTACTACTGTGGGAGCCAATATACCGGTAGTGGATTATCCTTTATTGTGCACATTATGTGTTGGTTCATCACTTTTCATGTTTTTTGCTACTCTCTGTCTCTCTCACTCACTCACTCAAGTCTCTCTTTCTCACACATGTGTGTGCATGCACATCTGATAAACAACCAATCAGATGTTTTTCTTGTTCATGCTTAAGTTAGTTATCCATTCTATATTTCAGGATATAATTCTACCAGGTCAAGATGTCATCTTTGAAGATATGGATGTATTCAACGGGCATTTGGTGCTTTTTCTTCAGAGAAAGGGGTCTCCTATGATTTGTTCTGTTAATATGCCTATTGCTGTTGATTTCGCGGTACGACTGACCTTTTTGTTTTGGGTGGGAACTTAAAAAAAAAATAAAAAAAAATCCTTTATTTGCTAGTTTGTTGAATGCTATTGTGGTGGATACTTGGAAGAGTTAAGGCCACTAGCAACACCTGCATGCCAATTCTCATCTTCTCTCATATTCAAAGTTTCAAACAAGGCTCCTTTATAAGTTAGATTCTTCTATTCTATGTAGGGTTTGGTTATTATTATTATTTTTTTCATACACTTGTAGTTGTGGTCAAAACACCTATGAATCTATTGGTTTTCACATGAAGAACTATATTCGAAACTTTAAGGTCAGGCCTAGATTGATCTGTAAACTGGTCATAATATAACAATGGGACTCCTTATATAACAAGGGAGAATAGATTCGTCTATTCCATTTCGCTTGGAAAAAATTGATATAATATGACAAGGGACTTGTTATATATGCAAGGGACTCGTTACATATGCCCACCATTTGTTTGTATAGATATACCCTTGTTTTTCTAGTTCTGGTGATACAATAGGACAACTTTGTACTATTGAAATACGAATGTGGAAATAGGGTATATATTAATCAGAAAGGTGGCTGTAATAATGATGTATAATTAATTTCTAGTACCTAATATCCTATAATGTATGTATGTATGTATGTAGAGGAATGCTCACCTCCGCGTCCTTACGTGAGCACCCATGCACACCTTTGCCGTCCTTACATGAGCACCCGTGCACACCTTTGCACACGTGTCATGGGCACAAAGTTTGAATGGTTCACGTGATGCGGCACCCCTTGAAACCGCACAAGCCTAATTTTCAGCCTGATCCAAAACTCTGGTGGGCCATAGCAAAAGGAAACAGTTTCCTCCCTTGATTTGCATTTCACTTTGCTATGTCCCACTAGAGTTTTGGATCAGGCTGAAAATTGGGCCCATAGAGTTTCAAGGGGTGCCACATCACATGGACCGTTCAGATTCTGTACCCATGACACGTGTGCAAAGGTGCGCAAGTGAGCATTCCTCTATATATGTATGTATGTATGTATATGGGAAAAAGGTTCTATGAGGTTGAACTTAGGGAAACTTCCCGTGAGGTCGGGCTTTGTGGGCCCCACTGTAATGTGTGTCGGACATCCACACAATCAATTAGATGCACCCCTCCATGATGGGACATGGGCCTAAAAATCAGGTCAATTCATGACTTAGGTGAGCCACACCATCGACAGCAGTTGGGAATGAATGTCCACCCATCGAAACCTTCCTGATTGTTTATAGGGCCCACTGAGATGTGGTTCTGACATTTAACCAATCCATTGTGTGTGTTTCACTTGGATGAGGGGTCACACCAAATTTCAGGTCATTCCGAAAATCAGGTGGGGCTACATTTCAGGTCATTCTGAAAATCAGTTGGGGCCTACCAAGTGCTTTTAGTTGTTTTAGGCATGATTTTTGATGGTTTTAGGTTATGCGGTCCACCTAAGTTTCAGATAGACCTGATTTTTGGAACATCCCATAACCTAGAGGGGACCCATCAAATGCACAGATATGACATTATAGAGTACCATAAATCAGATTCCAATAAGAGGCATCCTTGTTTGTTACTATTCTTGATGAGAATCATCAACTACCCATTTTTTCTTCTCCTCATCCCTACTCCATATTGTTTCTAAATGGTTGTAGACTTGTAGTTCAAGTCTTATGTGTTTCCGTGTGAGTTTGATTAATGCTTCTGGTACAAATAAAAAATGCTTCTCAATAATTCATACTTTTTCAATATTTGTTGTTGTTACTAAACAAATGCTTCATCATGAATTGTTTGCAGCAGCCCATGAACGTTGAGGATCTCAATCCATGGTTTTTCCCGCTACCTGCAGGCTCATGTAGTATCGTTCCAGGTTCAAATCATGACTTCATGACGAACATTTACCGAGTGGTGGTATCATCTCTAGTGGTATGACTTCCACCTGTCCACAGTTAGAGGCATGACATAACATGTTGTCTCCAGTATTATTTAATGAAAGTTTCTTATGAGTTGTACTGTAAACCAATAAAATATAATTCCATATCCTAGTCGCTTTTGAGCCTATGATAAGCTATAGAACATGTGGTTTCTTGGTGTTAGATTAGAGGCTACGTTGGAGAAAATAGTGTTTATTATTCATTGAGATGAAATTGTATTTATACACAATTAAGAATACCTATGTACAGCTGTATGCACAACTATATGCATATCTAGAAGATACTCTTAACCTATCTACACAATCTAATCTCATATTATGCTAATCTACTCTTAACACCCCCCTCAAACTCAAGGTGCTTGGAATGAGTTTGAAAGGCTAAGCGAACATTTTAAAAAATTAAAGAAAACTTCCACTGCAAGGAAGTCTTAGCAGTGACGAGTAGCGTGAGGCGAGCAAGTAGGGTTTCAACTATCAGTCCAAGCATATGGTGCACCATAGGACAACTGCATAGATTTGCACTCTCACACTTGTACATCGAAGACTGTATACTCCAATAGATGCGAATGATTGACGCTTCCAATGGTTGGTGAAGAGTGGCATTTTTGTTAGTTGGGATATGAATTGTTGGCTATTCCAGTGGTTGCGGAACTTCCGGTGGCTGGGATTTGAATTGCGGTCACTTTTGGTGGCTGTAGAATGTCCGGCAACAAAGAAGAAACATGTTTGGCTAGTAAGGCTCTGCACAGCGGAGGACAAGTCCAACTAGAGAGACTCTAATGTAGGGGCATTTTCACATCGGGCTCGAGTGGGGTTGCCTATGGGATGCAGGGGCACATTCGGGGTGGGCGGCCTGTGTGAGGTGGTACCTATGTGATTTGGGGCCCACAAGGGGGGTTCGGCCGAGGTCCTAACCCATGAGATGTGGGGCTTGGGCTATGAGATAAAGGGATTGATTCACCATGCTCTAACAATTCAAGCTTTTAGAGCAAGTGGTTAATTGTCCTGCATCAGACTCGGCACAATAACAAGTTAGGTTAGAGAAGTACTAGCACATCAGAAAATTGGTCTAGTAAGAAAGGACTATAATAAGACTAATGGTTCAAATGCGGCCTGACGGGAGCAACAACAAGTAACAATCCACGACTATGCATGGTGTTCAGTGCACCCTCAAATCACCAGAATAAAAGAAAGGAAAAAAGAATAAAAATAGGGTCGACTGTCCTTTCTTCTCTTCTCCTCTTTAATGGGTTGTTGGATTTGGAAATGAGACTTGAGGGTTTCGAATGGGGTTGGAGATGAGTTTTGAACAGGTGGCACGGGATGCATTTGAGATGGGTTTTGGAGATTTCAAGATGGGTTCAACCAGAGAGACCCAACATGATAACAAGTTCGACCAGAAAAGTCTAGGCAAATTAAAAAATAAGTCTGATAAGAAAAGCTCAAACAATAAGACTAATGGTTCAAATGCGGCCTGATGGGAGCAAACGAGTAACAATCCACAATCATGCATGGTGTTCTGTGCATCCTCAAAGCACCATAATAAAAGAAAGGGTAAAAAAGGGTTGAATGCCCACTTTTTCTCCTCTTCAATGGGTTGTTGGATCTGGAGATCAGACTGGGGTTTTTGAATAGGGTTGAAGATGCATTATGAACAGGTGGCTTTGGATGTGTTTGGGGATTTCGGGACGAGTTCAATTGATTTGGGCATTCAATCTGTCTGATCGGAGAGGTGGGTTTGGAATGGGTGAGATGGTGTTGTTGGGGATTCGATGGTTGGTGATGAAGATGGACGGGTACAGATCTAAACAGTAATAAATCCAATGATGGTGACGACTATTGAGAAGAGATGCCGGTAATAATGGTGTTGTCGAGCGGATTTGGTCACAAAACTGATGTCAGTGTGGGTCGGGGGTGGTTCCGTGTAGCAAAGATGGGTTGGTGGTGGTGCAGTGGGGCAGTGGGTTTATCAGATCTAGTGGCGTTATTGGTGGATGCAGAGATATTATCTGGAGGAGATGCAAACAGTGGATTCGGTAGGAGCTGTCACCAGAAAAGATGGTACCTCCAGCATTGGTGAAGACTGAATAGACTGGCAAAAAATGAAGGCTCAGCTGGAAGATGCAATGGTTTTCCTATTAACGAGTATGCTGTAGATGCAAGGGTGTGAATTTGGCAGGATATGTTGGAATGGGTTTTTTGTTTTCGATTATGATCACCAATTGTTACTGGACAGATTCCAGCAAACTGGGAGACAAAGTGGAGATGGGTATATGGAGTGAGTGGAGTCCGAAGTGGAAGTGACATACAAGGATCTTGCAACTAAGTGCAGGCCAATAGAAAGCCTTAAAGGCACCCACTCATTGAAACCGTTTCACTCAAATGTACCTGTAATTTCACGAGTCTCCCCTTTCCTAAATAAAAAGATATTTGATCCAAGTCCATCTTTTTCTTAATCCTCCTTGTCCGAACTAACTCCATTCCTAGATAGTTCTCATAACATTCATACATAGGATTCTCTTTGCATGACATCAGCTCATGTATATAGATAATAATCCCCATGGTAGCACCTAATTTCGTAGGAACTTCTTAAAATAAAATAAAAAAGTGTTTTTGCTCAAAACCCACCTTTGCTTTGGTCTGTGGACCGAAAAACTATTACTTCTAAACTATTTCTCCAAAACTGCTTTCTCTTTTTACCAGTAGTCCAAAAAACCGCTTGCTTTGAATATTGCATGCAATTTAACAAGTGTATTGTCATATTTACAAAATTACCCACCTCTTTAATGTAGAAACCTTATCATAACGTCATTTAAAGAAACCGCGCGAAGCAAGGTGGGGCCCTCTTTTTGGATGCTTGTGACAAATATAACCCATCCACCAATTGTGGCATCTCATCTTAGGCGTGAACCCAAAAAGGAGTCTGATTCAATGCTAAGGTGGATCCCACAACAGGAAAAAGTAGGTCGAGAAGATAGGTCTGTTGAAACTATATCCAATGTTTCCTGCCGTGTCGCCCACCCTGAACTTGAGATCTACATCATTTTTTATCCCAAGCCCTAAAATAATATGCCAAAAAAGGTAGATGGATTGGATTTCTCTAAAAGACCATGGTGGGCCCCACCATCACAACATCCTCCCAAATGGAGTGACACGAGTCAGAGATGTGACGGTGTCACGTCGTTATCATACACTCATTGAATCTTAATGGGGCCCACTTGCCTGATTCTTGTGACAAATCTGACCCATCCACCAGTTTGACCATCTCATTTTAGAGTGTTGGCCTAAAATACAGGCTGATTCAATGCACAGGTGGGTTCCACAATAGGAAAAATTTAGACTGTGGCATCTAATGATCCACTATTTGTTGTCTTGTGGCCCACTTGAGCATTAGATTTGACTCTTCTTTTGGTCCACTCGATATAATGACCTGGCCAAACTAGTGAACATGTTGAATTTCTATCATAAATCAGGGTGGGCCTCACCACCACGGCAACATTCCAAATGTAGTTTGACACAAGGAGTTATAAATGTGATGATCACATCGTTATCATGCACCATTGAATATTAATGGGGCCCACTAGTGTGATTCTTGTGACAAATCTGACTTGTTCACTAGTTTGTCCTTCTCATTTTAAAAGTGTCGGCCTAAAATCGAGGCTGATTCAATCCACAGGTTGGTTACACAATAGGAAAATTTTGGATGGCGACCTTTAAAAGTTCACTATTTGTTGGCTTGTGGCCCACTTGAGCATTGGATCTGCCTCATCTTTTGGTCCACCAAGTAAAATGACCTATCTAAGCTACCGAATGGGTTTGATTTCTCTCAAACATCATAGTGGGCCCTACCATCACGACAACCTCCCAAATGGAGTCTAACATGAGGAGTCAGAGATGTGACCGCTTTGTTATCATGCATCTGTTGAATCTTAATGAGGCCCACTTGCTTGATTCTTGTGATAATCCGACCCATCCACTAGTTTGGCCATCTCATTTTAGAGCGTTGACCTGAAATCGAGGCTTATTTAATGAATAGGTGGGTTCCACAATGGGAAAATTTTGGACAGTGGCCTTTAATGGTTAACTGTTTATTGTCTTATGGCCCACTTGAGCATTGGATTTGTGTCATCTTTTGATCCATCAGGTAAAATGACGTGGCCAAACTAGTGAACGGTTTGGATTTCTCTCAAACATCACAGTGGGCCCCACTAAGCCATCTTCAAAGCCACACTAACACGGAGGGGTAAGACCGTGGTTAGTCACTTTTGAAGACGGCAAAATTGTCTTTTAATCAATTAACACCAATGCTCCGTCAGTCAAAGGTTGCCCAAGTTGTAGAAGGTCCATATATCAAAATAGTAGATGGTTTTGTAGATATAGTTTCAAGGTAACAATCAAGGTGTTTCGTATCTGTTATGATACGGCCGTAAAGGCCTATACGTATAGGTAATGGCCATGACCGTTAGGCGATACGAGAGTGAAACGGGGCAGTTGGTTTTTTTGGGATCGTATCGGCCGTTTTGAGGGACGTAATGGCCATCACAGGGCATAATGACTGATACCCCGTAACGGTTGAAAAATGACCTTTTTTTTTTCTATTTAAATTCATTTTTCTCCCCATTTTCACTTTTCTCATTCCAAAAACTTTCTTAGATTATGCTACAACAGATTTCCATCACTCTTACTATAGTTTTTAAGATTAAAACCAGAGATTGAAGCGATTTGGGCGAATAGAAACTTCGAGGGCTGTTTTTTCAAAAAAATTAAAAAAAATGGTATTTATGCATTTTTCCAGATTTCTAGTTCTAATACTTATTTTGTGATGTATAAATATTAGAGACATAATGATATTTATAAATTCACTAGATAACCAAATACAACACTCTCACCAAAGAGTGGACCGTTACGCTACCATAACATGTTAAAAACAATGAATGCATAATTTGAATATTTATATTATTTTGGATTTTCTAAATAGTTTTCTAGAAATTTTCAGGCAAAAAAAAATAAAAAATTCAACTATTACGGGGGTCGTAATGGTCATTATGCCCCCCCATATTAGCTGTTATTCTTGATGCTTGTATTGGTAACGGTAGTGACTGTTACGGCTATTGTTACTGATACGGGATACTTTGGTAACAATTTTTTAGTCCATAGATCAAAACAGAGGTGGCTTACAAGAAAAATTTCTATAAAAAAACACTCCAACCCATAGCGATTTGCATGCATGGGCTCAATTAGACATCAAAACTTGCGATGTCTTCCCCTTTTAAGCGTCTTTATCTTTTTCATTGATGATTGAAGACCATTTGATCCTACGCCAAAGGATATTCATCTACATGCCACTATATGCATGGCATGTGGATAAGAGCTCCAAGACACTATCTTGGGCCCCCCTGAGTCAGTGCCTTGGCCAAAAAACAAGGCTAGTCACTTATCAGGTAGGACACAATTTACGAAGCAAATGGATGACTGAAATAAACTTGGCTAGATAAACTGTTTTACTTGATCTCATCTAGGTTAGAGACAATTTTTATTTATTTATTTGACTTTGCACTTTCATGCCATTGCCTCCTTATTGTGTCTCAAACTTATGTATAAATGATCCGTTAGAAGCGAAAATAAATTAAAGCTACAATGCTAGCATCTTTTTAAGACCATGATGGTTGGGTCATTTCCCTTCAGCTCATTGGTATCAATATTTAAATATTAGATTGGATCGAATGGTGGTTTGGTTACTACTTCGGTTTCTAAGTTCTCTGAAGCCATTTGCTCGTTTCTGATTGTGGAATTATAGATTAAAGAGAGAATACGAGAAGAGAGGAACAAAGACATAAAAAAGTTGGGAGAAGAGAGAAAATGTGAGTTAGGGTTGGACGCCCACCCTCTCCCCTTTATATTATTAATAAAAAGTCAATACGACAAACATACCCATGATACCAAAGGAAAAAATACCTTAAGTGTCCCAAACCAAAATAAACAACTAAAAAGAAATAACTAACAACAAACTTTAGGACACATCTCCAAATCCATTAACACTGCCCCTCAAGCTGGAGAATAGATGTTGTTGATGCCAAACTTAGAGTATATGCATGTAGATTGATTGTGATTAAAGGCTTTGGTGAACGCATTAGCAAGTTGATCCTGATATCGGACATATGATGTAGAGATTTCTCCACTAAGACGTCACATATGAAGTGACAATCGACTTAAATATGTTTATTACTCTCATGATAGATTGGATTGTTTGTAATGTGGGATGCTACTTGATTATTACAAAAACAACTGCATAGGTAGATTAACGGCAAACCCCATTTCCTACAACAATTTCTTTATCCACACTAACTCATAATTAATATGAGCCATTGCTCTATATTCTACTTCAACGCTTCATTGGGCCATAACACTCTGCTTCTTACTCTTCCATGTGATCCGATTTCCTCTCACAAACGTACAACGCTTGATGGGATGGTTAAATAACTTGCCTAGTTTGCATCAAAGTACTCTATGACACGAAAATGATTGTTTTTTCTATACAAAATTCCATGTTCCGACGCTCCTTTAAGATACCTTAAAATCCAAACAATTGTTTCCATATGAGGTACCCTCAGAGACGTCATAAAATAACTCACTTTACAACATAAGATGTGTTTGACTGAATTATAGTTAAATAGATGAATTTCCCAATCATTCTATATCTCCCTGGCTCTTCGAATGTCTCACTGATTATCAACAAATTGGTGATTTAGATCCATTGATGTATTAACCAACTTAGTACAAAGAAGACCGCAAATCTGATCATATTTCCATTGAGATAGATTAATTCCTTCTTGGATCTGGCAACTTCTATGTTAAGAAATTATCATAGATGACCAATATCTTTTTGTGAGAAAATGCCTCTGAAGATGCTTCTTAAGCTCCTCAATCCCTCTATTGTCACTTCCTGTGACAATAATATCATCAACATACACCACTAACACAATAACACTTGTGGTGCCTTTCTGTATAAAGACAAAGTGATCACTATGACTTCAAACATAACCATAATTAAACAAAATCTTACTAACTTTGTCAAACCATGCACGTGGTGACTACTTCATCCCATAAATCGCCTTGTTTAATTTACACACTTTGTTTGACTTCTCCTGAGTAACAAATCTAGGTGGTTACTCCATGTAAATGATGCAGGACATGAAAATTTGATATGATGTGCAAGATTTCAGGCTTTAGATCATAATAATTTAGAAACAATCACAATAATTCCACATCCCACATAAAGTCAAGCATTCAACAAGGGGAATCTACAAGGGTTCAAGCCTACACACGTTAGGGCTGAATCAATTAAAAATTATAGACCAAACAATGCTCAAAGGATAGTAGATTCATCCACACATGCAAAGGATTATTTCCCAATCCAAGAGATTCTCACGTTTCAATTCGGAAAAACCTAGGGTTTCAAAAGTGGAATAGAACTTAGGGATTTGAGATGATATAGAGTTAGGGTTATGGAAACAAGGCGAAAGAGGAGTGAAATAGAGACGAGAGGGAACCTGTGATTAGCCTACACGTGTGGACAACAAACCGGCCTAATGCACGTGCGTGGATGGCGGCCTGCATGTGTGTGGGACCCACGAATTTGGAATTGGCCAGTTAGGGTCTGGTCGGCCAGGGATGGGCCACCTTCCCTCCAAGTTTCAGGCCAAACGGATGATCGATTTGAACACGGTGCTTCGCCGAAGTTTCAGCCTTTCTGCAGGGCTAGATTATGCAAATCTGCTATAGGGGAAAGATTAGCTGCAAACGTGGGTGGATTTGATGAGGGGATGGCTATAGGAGATGAGGAATATGGAGAATAGGAGTTGAGGGTGATTTGGGATGGATGTGGCTTTGCACCACGGTAGTTAGCCCTTCGAAGAAGGGAGGGTTTCGCACCCAATTAGGTTTCCACAACTCAGAGAATTAGAGAAGCAGGAAAACACAAAATTTTATTAATCATCTTCCATAAAAAACCCTACAAGGGGTTGCCTATTTATAAGAAAAACCTATACCCCAAAAGCCGTGCCATGTGTGCATACTATTACTTAAAGACGAAGTAATAAAAAATAACAAATAATCAATGCAATCTAAACCGTTCATGATGTTCCTAATAACGGTAATAAGAAAAACTAAAAGTCCTAGGTCACCTAGGGTAGTGGGCCACAATCATGAGATCCAATGATAGGATCCACATGATGATCAGGTCCACCCCAAGGAACCAAAACACAGTCCTCTAACTAGGAGGCCTTCCATGGATGTCGTCATTAATCCATATCGAAGGTGGGGCCCTCCTTGCGTACGTGCGTAAGGAGGGTGTGTGTGTGCGCGAGATGTCCCCATTAGTAGACCTCTCAATATCGCCATGAAGAAATGCATTTTTTTGAACGTCCAATTGAAAGAGGGCATAACCATGATTAACAACCACGGAGAAGGCAACATGAATAGAGTTCAACTTGGCAACATGAGAGAAGGTTTCAGTATAACCAACAATAAGGGTTTGAGTATATCCTTTCCCAACCAAGCGAGCCTTTAAATGTTCAACCATACCATGAGTGTGAAACTTAATGGTGTGCATCCACTTGCAATCAACATGTTTATCGGCAGATAATCTGGTGAATTCCTAAGTATTGTTATGATAAATAGCAACCATTTTCTCTTCCATCGCCTGCTTGCACCTCTTGTGTAACAAGGCTTCTTGGTATAACTTACGAATAGAATGAGATGGCAAGAAAATGACAAATCTATGGAAAGTGGGATATAAGTATTGAAATGACACATATTTGGAGATAGGGTGATCCTTTCATGCACGTTTACCTTTTTTCAAGGCAATAAACACATTAGACCTATATGGAGAAGTCACTAGATCACTAGGCTCGGAAGAAGATATGGCGGATTGCATATCATGATTGGCCATACTATCTATCTGTTTTCATTGTACGTAGACTTTTAGTTGAGGCACAGTGGGAGTGGAGTCAGCTGGGGGAGGGGATTGTATTATGTCTTCTTCAACTACGACAAGTACCGATAAAACTTCTATATCAAGAGATTTATTATTTTTGAGAAGAACGGAGTGGACTTGAAGGATGTAACATCTGCACAAATAGTCTTTAAAGAGAAGGACTATAACAACAAATAACTACGTTGTGTTTGGGAGAACTCAAGAAAAATTACTTTTAATGACTCTAGGATCTAATTTATCATGACCTGACTCTAATTGATGAAGAAAGTATATAGTATACACATAAAAAAACTTTGGGATGTGAAGAAAACAATGGAGTATCTGAGAATAAAATTTCATGGGGGATTTAACCTTTGTAAAACAATTGAGACCATTTTATTTATAAAAAAAACACAATGTAATTACTGTATCACTCTTTTTTTTTTTTTTTGGAACATTCATTTAAATTAATAAAGCATGAGTCACCTTAAGTAGTGATGTTTTTTCCGTTCCGCAACATCGTTTTGTTGTGGGGTGCGCTTACATGATGTTTGATGCAATATACCAATTAAAAAAATGCGTATTAAAAGATTGAGAAATTTATTCCTTTGCATTATGTGAACAAAATACGGACACTTTTGAGTTAAGTTGGTTTGTACTTCAATGTAAAATGTCTTAAAAATAAAGAATAATTTAGATGTGTTTCATTAAATAGATCTAAGCCATTCGCAAAAAATCATTAACAAAATGTAGCAAAATATTGTGTTATGATCCCCAAATGTTTGAATGGACTAAAGAAAAAGGATTTGAACTACGTTTTTTCACATGTGGTGGAAAAGGAGCATGATGATGTTTACTAGGCTCACACGCTTCACACTTTAGAACTGACAAAGGCAATAAAGAAGGAATAATTCCTTTTGACAATCTTTAAGGATGGTGATGGAGATGATAGTGCCATTGATAAGAAGAGATGTTCTTCTTTGCTGCCATGCCAACAACTTCATAGTCAAGATTGTAATGCCCATTATGTTCGTGTCCTCCAACAATCATCTTCTTCGTATTTGGATCCTGAAAAACACAAGGTGAATGATAAAAGGTCATAGAGCAGTTAAAAGATTCAGTAAGCTTGCTAATAAATGAAAGACTTAAAGGAAATTTAGGAATATAAAGGACATATGACAATGAAAGTAAAAAACATGGATGGACAATACCCAATTTACATACTTTGGACTGGGCACTATCTGCTAAAGTGACAAATGAACACGTTAACAACGAATCAATGGAGGAGAATACACTGGACTCACTTATCATATGGGCATATGCTTCAGAGTTTGTCACTCATGTAGTAAGGAACTTGGATCTTAAATAGGCCATACTTGAGGTCACAAATATAGCTGTAGGAGCAGAAGTAGCAACAATAGTAGGAATATGCTGATTTTGTAGATTTTTCAGTAACTTGGAATACTCTTCTTGTGTACGCGCAATTGTCTCTCCAGACATACGTGGATGTTGAGTTGTAGATATAAAACTAGTCAAACCCATTGCTCTCGTCAACGTGAGATGCCCGATTACCCACATTGTCTTTTCATGAAGATCCCAACATTTTTCAATAGAATGATTCATAAGCCCACAATGGGTGCACTTCTTAGGTCCACAATCTCCTTTGACTTTACCATGGCCACTTTGCTTGCCTCTGCCACCACGACCACCATCTTGGCTTTGACTAGTAAATGATGCTAAAGCGGAGTTGTCATTGGCTTCATTTGTAGAGCTAAGATATACATGTTGGAGGCAAGCATACATCTCATTCAGAGTTGACACATCCTTGTCATCTAAAATCTTTGCTTGAACTGATTCGTATTAATGTTTTAAGATGGATAAAAACTTGGCCACACAGAATTCCTCTCCTTGCTGATGTTACTTCTCCGAATCAATAATAAGGGATTGATATACATTCAACTTGTCCCGCATTCCTTTCAAGTTTTGAATAATATTCGCTTATTGATTTTTTTAATGGATTATGAATAGATTTTATTAAAACGACTTGGCTAAAAGCCAAGACAAGAAATCCAAGAAAGGGGAAACTTTACAATTCCAACAAGGAACATACTACATTTAAATCTACTTGAAAGCAAACTCTAGCACATTTGATTACATCTCTTTTCGCCCTCCTGACAATATGATCTAATGATGATCGCTTGTTGTCAAAGCATTGAGTATTGCATTACTTCCAAAGGCCAGCCATGAGTAGTAGCGTCCAAATGTGTAATGTATCTTGCTTGAAGCTGACTTCGTACCATGCCCAAATCAATTGCGAAAAGGTTTAGAACGTGGGTCCACAATTGAGATGCAATGGGACAATGCAATAGAAGATGGTCTACTGATTCTGAGGAACTCATACATAGGAGACGTATATTTGGGAGCACCACACCTCTTTTTTGGTGGTTATCTGTGGTTAGGATTCGCTTCCTACAACCATAGAAATGAAGATACCTTTGTTGGTTCCCCATATGACTAAAACACAAAAGGAGTAGAGGATTCAGATGGGACAACTTGAGGGTGAATCAAGTTATAATATGATCTTACTGAAAACGAACCAGATGGACAAGCCAACCATATCAACAAATCTGAGTCTGGGCTAGGATAGAAGAGTTGGAGACGGGATAGTAATCTGATGTATTCTTCACACTCCGTGTCTGATAGACCTCTTCCACTAGCATTCTCATCTGGCTTTTCAATGGTCAAGTATTTTAATTTTCCCTTGGAAGTTAGAAACACTTGAATGGATTTGGACCACTGAAGATAGTCGAACCCATAAAAAATACGAGGGCCTCAAATATATACCGAAAACGAACCAGATGGAGAAGCCGCCCATATCAACGAATCTCTCGAGTCTGGGCTGGGATAGAAGAGTTGGAGACGGGATAGTAATCCGATGTATTCTTCACACTTCATGTCTGATAGACCTCTTCCACTAGCATTCTCATCAGGCTTTTCAATGGTCAAGTATTTTAATTTTCCCTTGGAAGTTAGAAACACTTGAATGGATTTGGACCACTGAAGATAGTTGAACCCATAAAAAATACGAGGGACTCAAATATATACCGCAATCTTATACGAACACGAGCTGACATTTTGTGACCAACGAACGCCCAACTTGTACGCTTCACACAATATGCATACCATATTTGAAGAGGATAGCCACCCATACATCTACAAGTTCCAATCAGTAACAAGGGTCGATGATCACAACCATGACATCCGAGGAAGACAATCAGCCCGCACGCCCACACACAAGAGTGGATGATTACGAACACTTCATCCCCTTCTCACACATGAACCAATATAAAGGCCCAACACAATAAAAAGGAAAGAAATCCTAGATTTCTTAAAAGATTTTCAACATGAGGGATGAGAAGGAAAAAATAAAAGAAAGAAAAGAATTATAAGATAGAATGAAGAAAGATGGATTAGATTAGAAACAAGGATGCTTTGATACCATGTAGAATTATACATCAAAGAAGAGAAAAGAAGAAAAGAGAGGAGAAATTTGGGAGGAGAGAAAAGGTTTAGGGTTGGATGCACACGCTCTCCTTTATATTAATAATAAAAAGTCAATATGATAAAAATACCCTTAATAACAAAAGCAAAAATACCCTACACATCCCATAATAGAATAAACACTAATAACAAGAAGAAATAACTAAAAACCATGTATAGATAGGCCTACAGTGGTACGACCCATGTCTCTACATTTGTTAATGCTAATGTTACTGGATGAGTGGACCAGCTGATTTCTGGTCTGATTGTCTGCATGTTCTGACCCAACTGATTGATAGATTGGATCTTGTACCCATATGCTGTTCTGGAACATGTGGTGGCGCATAAAAGGACTGCCTTGTGAATTCTTTGGTTGAATATTTCATTGGAAAAAGTGCAAGATATTGGTGGTGTCAGTTATCTGATCTATTTACCCATGTTGTTAATGTATCTAACCGAACTGTTGTTTCTAAGCTTTGGATCTCACAATGAAACATGGCGAGCATTGGTTGACATAGGGAAAATAACTATGATCGTCGATGCCAGATCTTGTGCACTCAATCAACCTTCTTTTCTTGAAAAATGCAGGTGCCAGATATGGTAGTTGATTATGACATGTTGAAGCAGACATTCACTGTCGTGCATCAAGAAGTGGTTGTGGGGGCCACTAGCAATATTGGATGTACGGATCTTTCAGACATGCAAACCCACCACAACAAGCATGAGAACACAGAAGGATTTCAAAGCTGGAGCAATCTTTCTGAAGCATTTGCTTGCGAAAGAAGAGAAGTTCCATCCCACGATGGCATCAAAATCCCTTTGACCATTTTGTACTCTCAAAAAATACAACAGAATGGTCAATCTCCAGGGCTTTTACATGGATATGGAGCTTATGGAGAAGTTCTAGACAAAAGCTGGCGTGCAGATCTTATAAGTTTACTTGATCGGGGTTGGGTTGTAGCATATGCTGATGTCAGGTAAGTTGTGTCATCTCTCTACTATTCATATACTACCCTTTATGGCTAACACATTTTTCCTAGCCAGCAATCCTTAACAGTCCAACCATAAATATCCATTCTAAAATTCCAATGTTAATTTGTTGTGGCGTCATATGGATGTTGTAGAATGATATTCTTATGAATTTATTACTACGTAGCAACTCATTTGTTGTTCACATGGATACATATGGGCCAATCAGGACTGTCAAAATCATTGGCCTCATTCTAGAGGGAACATAGGCTGCAATTCATGCAGAGACCAGCATAACCATGGCCTGATCCATAAAGCCAGAAGAATGTCCCAGACCTGATCCCATGCTTGGACACAAAGTTGTGATATGGACCCAAACCCGACCTGTTTATTAATCAAGCCTAAAGTTCAGGTCCATGCTCGACTTGCAGGCTTAAAGATCATGCCCAAAACTGGCCCATGGTGCACTGGGCCCGGAAGCCCAATAGGCAGCCTGGCCCATTTCAAGTCCTACTAATAAGAGTATTATTGTGTCTAAATGTGTCTGACATGCCAACTTTATAAAAAATTGAGTGCCCACATAACATAAGTTTGATTTATTTATTTATTTATTATTATTACTATTATTATTTATTGGTATCATCATCTAAGCATTATCCCAACTAATTGGGGTTAGCTACATAAATCCTTTTCCACCATTCCATTCTATCAAGGGTCATGACTTCAATTAGACCATAGGTCATCAAGTCTTTTCTTACTACCTCTACCCTTGTCCTTTTGGTTCTTCACCTCGCGCCTTAGAGCCTTCAACTTGTACCAACCCACTCCTAACCAGCATAGTTCTTGGTCTCCTTTGCACATGACCAAACCATCTATACTTTCTTTCATCTTGCTCCCAATTGGTGCTACTCTTAAATTCCCTCAAATGCATTAATTTGTAATTCTATTCTTGTCTTGTCACTCATCCATCTCTATATCCTCATTTCAACTACACTCATCTTACAGACATGTTGTTCCTAGTTGGCTAACATTCTGTCTCGTAAAGCATAGCTGGTTGATAGCCATCCTATAAGCTGGTTGATAGCCATCCCATAAACTTTCCCTTTCAGTTTTAGTGGTACACAACGATCACATAAAACCTTAGAGGTACATCTCAATTTCTTCCACCTCGCTTGAATTCTATGGGCAACATCCTTCTCAATTTCTCCACTCATGAATTATTGACCCAAGATATTGAAAGTGGTCATTTTATGAAACGTCTTGGTCAGCAATCTTTACTAATTCCTCGTTTACATTCTTATTGTTACTAAAATTGCACTCCATATACTCTATTTTAGTTCAACTAAATTTTAACTCATTTTGATCCTAAAGCACGTCTCCATAAATCTAGCTTTCTGTTTATGCCCTCACTCGTCTTGTCAATCAGAAGTATGTCATCTACAAACAAAATGCGCCATGGTATCTCTTCCTGCAACTGCCTCGTTAACTTTTCCCTAACCAGTATGAAAAGGTACATGGCTCAATGGCGACCACTGGTGCAAGTTTATAATAGTTGGGAACTCACTTGTCTATCCACGAGTGGTCCTCACATTTGTTATTGCTCCCTTATACATACCCTTAATCATGTCAATATATTCTCTTTTCTCAATTAGTTTCCTAAAGTTTTGTAGCATGGCTCATAAGTTTAATCCCACGGTTGGTAGTGTATCTTTGTATGTCTCATTTATTCTTATAAACAGGTATTACAATACTTTCCTTCCATCCATTTGGCATTTTCTTTGATCATTTTTCAATCACTTTTATTTATTTATTTATTTATTTTATTTTATTTTAAAGATCGATATATAGGTTTAATTTTGTTACAATGATCTTAACACATGAGAACTACTGAACAGGGGTGGTGGAGGTGGGGGCATGTCATGGCATCATGCAGGAACTGGATCAAGGAAGCTAAATTCTATGCATGATTTTATTGCATGTGGCACTTACCTGATTAATGAGGGATACATTCATGAAAGTCGGCTTTGTGCTATTGGGCATAGTGCTGGAGGTCTTCTTGTAGGTGCAGCTATCAATAAGTATCCATATCTATTCCATGCTGCCATTTTGAAGGTAATTACATTTATTTGGTCATTTTAGCTTGTTCTATCACTCATCTAAGAGATTCACCAAGCTTCTTCTTTGTATTTTTTTTTCCTCTGTGTGTGTGTGCACGCACGTTTATATATATATATATATATATATATATATTATTTGAAGATGTGTACCAAGCTGGTTAGCATTTTACCATGGTTAAAAGAATCATGGACCTGGATTGACTCATTGGGTCCTGAGTCGAGACCCGATTCAGGGCTGAATGAACTTGACTAGCTCAAACCAGATCACGTGTTACTGTATCCGAGTCAACTTGAAGTTGTATCAGACTCGTTGGAGTCTTCAAACATGCATTTTACTTTAGACTAATTCATGTAATGGATTATTGTACACGAATGCCAAGTATATGGTGGTTGAGACTTGAGACTATAGTTGCACAAAGCATGAAAGAGCGGCAACAAGCAAGTGGGGAAGTGTTTCTTTCAAAATGTAAACAAGTTTAAATAGGTAGGAAGCAAGAGCAGGAGTGAGAGCCTGAAGCAGGGATTTGAAGTGGAAGCGATACCTAGTTAGGAGGATCATGCAACCAAGCTTGAAAATCACCGTAATCTAGCCCAATGTTTCATTGTCTTCATCATCTTCATGGCCTTCTCCCGGCTATTTGGGGTCAGCTGTACCAGTCCTGTGCTCCAGCTGTTGGGGTTAACTTTACAATCAAATTTTGCCAATCCTTCTTATTTAATGTAAAATCCTCAGAATGCGAATAGGCCTTCATATCCTTTCTCACCATCTCCTCGTCGTCGTCATCATCATCGTAGCCTTGTCCCTAGCTGTTTGTGGTCACCTGTACAAATCCTATTTCCTCGATCATCCCTAAGTCCCATATCCTTGGTAAGTGAATAAGCATTCATGTCCTTTCTCACCACCTCGGTCCATGTCCCTTTTGTTCTCTCACCCTTTTCTTCATCCTTTCAATCATAATTGAAGTTTCCCTTCTTATAGAGCTGTCTTTGGTCTTCATTACACATTATTGAACCGCCAATATGCTCTCTACTAATTTATCTCTTATTGGGTCTATGCCAAATCAACCCTCACATTTATTAATGAAAGATGGGAATAACATGAAAGAATTTCCAATAGAGAAGGATGCTTGGCCGACTCCTGAAAATTGTAATGAATTACTACTACTGGCATGGGAATGTTTTTGTAGAGTGTATGGTATCAAAGGGAGAAGAATGGTTGAAAGGAGAGGAGAACGAGAAAGAAAGTGCAAGGGATAATGATCTATGGTTAACTCTAATGGTCATGATGTTGCGCAGCATGCCAACAACGCAGTGAGCCTCGATCCAATCTTAGGCCTCACTCACAAACGATAAACAAGAAGAAATATAAACTAGAAAAGAATAAAAGCAATGCAAACAAACCACAAGACAAGATATACGTGGAAAAACCCCAAACTAGGGTAAAAAACCACGGATGCAAACTTCCACTATGAAGAAAAATAGAGATTACAAGGCAATATACTAACCTCTCCCTTGGAAATATAGAGAAAACCCTTTGCCCACACCTTATAATAACTCCCCAATATTCACCTTAGCCTTAGAATAGCCCTAGGGACCCCAATTTATAGTTTTGACAACTTCCCTTTCGCATCCTTGCGAAAGGTGACAGAAATCCGTAATCCGCATCAGATTCGGAAATGAATCTGCGTAACTACGACTGGTCGAGCGGACCCCACGACCGGTCGAGCATGGGCCACGACCGGTCGAGCACCTTGGAACCAAAAAACTTATGCTCGCTGGACTTTGAGTCGAGCTAGTCCATGACTGGTCACGACTGGTCGAGTGGGCTCCACGACCGGTCGAGCAGGGACCACGACCGGTCGTGCGCAATCTCCCACTTGGAGACACATTGCCATAAACCTTTGTCTTCTTCATCCGGAGTGCACCACCTCCCTGTCTTCAAGCCTGAAGACTAATCAAAGCTGAACAGTTTCAAATTTTCTCCATTCGTGTGATTCGCTTTAGTCAAGATATCCGCAGGATTCTCACTTGTATGAATCTTCTCTAGAGCAATCGATCCATCTTCCAGTAACTAACGTATGAAGTGATATCTGATGGTAATATACTTGGTCCTTGAATGAAAGGCTGAATTCTTAGTCAAGTGTATTGCACTCTGACTGTCACTGTACAGCTTGCAATCTACTTGCTTCTTACCCAACTCCTCCATAAAACCTTGCATCCATACCATCTCTTTGCACGCTTCTGTAGCCGCAAAATATTCTGCTTCTATCGTACTGATAGATACTATCTTCTGTAACTGAGAGACCCAATTGACTGTAGCACTACCCAGAGTAAAGACATTACCTGTAGTGCTTCTTCTGCTGTCAATATCTCCTGCAAAATCTGAATCCACATAGCCTTGTAGCTTGATTTTCGATCCACCAAGCACAACCCTACATCCTTAGTACCTACCAAGTATCTAAGGATCCACTTTACAGCTTCTCAATGTTCCTTCCCAGGGTTGTTCATGAACCTGCTAACAACTCCCACTGCTTGAGCAATGTCTGGCCTCGTGCTCACCATAGCATATATGAGACTCCCAATAGTTGACGCATATGGGACTTTAGCCATGTAGTCCCGTTCCTCCTGCGTCTTTGCCCATTGCTCCTTAGATAGCTTGAAGTGGTTGACTAATGGAGTGCTAACCAGCTTAGCATCTCCCATATTGAATCGATCAAGTACCTTGGCTATGTACTCTGCTTGTGACAAAATCAGTTTTTTGTTTTCCCTGTCACGCTTTATCTTTATGCCTAGGATTTGTTTTGCAACTCCTAAATCCTTCATGGCAAATTCTCTAGACAGTTGTCTTTTGAGATCTGAGATGTCCTTCATGCTTGAACCGGCCACAAACATATCATCAACGTACAGAAGAAGGATGATGTACGGCGTATCAAACTTCTTCAAGTAATAACAGTGGTCTGCATGACATCTCCTAAAACCGTTTTCCGACATGAAACTGTCGAACTTCTTATACCACTGCCTCGGGGCTTGTTTCAGGCCATATAGACTATTCTTCATTCTGCACACCTTGTTCTCCTTTCCTGGTGCCACGTATCCTGTAGGCTGATGCATATATATCTCTTCTTCAAGGTCCCCATGAAGAAAGGTTGTCTTAACATCTAGCTGCTCTAGATGTAAGTCCTCTGTAGCCACTATACTCAAGACCATGCGAATCGTAGACATTTTCACCACAGGTGAAAATATTTCAGTGAAATCGATACCTGCCTTTTATTGAAACCCTTTCACAACCAATCTAGCCTTGTACCATTTTGAACCATTGTACTCTTCCTTCAGTCTGTAAACCCACTTGTTATGAAGAGCTTTCTTACCCTTAGGTAGAGTGACTAGCTCCCATGTACGATTGGACTCAAGAGAGTCCATTTCCTCATCCATGGCTTGCTCCCACTTAACCCGTGTATCTGACTGTAATGCCTCTTCAAAACACTCTGGTTCACCATTATCTGTCAGCAGTAGATAATGTAAGGAGGGTGAGTATCGGACCGTGGGTCTTCTCTCTCGAGTAGACCTCCTCACAACTGGTGTATGCGGCTCTGCCTTATAATGCTCCTGTGCATGATCACCTGTGGCACTGTAATACCCGTGTCCGGTAACTCTTCCAACTCTACAATTTTTTTTTCTCGGCCTTATTTTCCTGCACACTGTCCTTATGCATCACTTTTTCATTGAAGACTACGTCCTTGCTTCTGATGATTTTTCTGTTTTCTGCATCCCAAAACCTGTAGCCAAAATCATGCTGCCCGTAGCCTATAAACGTGCACCTCCTGGACTTCGCATTCAGCTTGTTTTTGTGCTCTGCATCAATGTGAACATATGAAGTGCAACTGAACACTCTGAGATGTGCAAGGTTCACTTCTTTCTCAGTCCACGTTTCTTCTGGTAGCCCACCATCCAATGGTGCTGAGGGACTTCTATTGATGAGATATGCGGCAGTATTCACAGCATTTGCCCAAAAGGTCTTGGGCAACCCTGCATGTAACCTCATGCTCCTGGTGTGTTCAAGGATGGTCCTGTTAATGCGCTCAGCCACACCATTCTGCTGCGGTGTCCCTGGAATCGTTTTCTGATGTTTGATTCGATTTGCTGCACAATACTCCTCAAACCGCTTATCACAATACTCTTCCCCATTATCTGATTTGAGACATTTTACTATTTTACCTGTCTCGTTTTCTACCATAACTTTCCACTTCTTAAATACATCAAATACATCAGATTTGTACTTTAAGAAATAAACCCACGGTTTTGTATTAGCACCATCAATAAAAGAAACAAAATAACGTGAGCCACCAAGAGATAATACCTGTGCCGGTCCTCACACATCAGTGTGTACAAGCTTCAATAGATGCGTCTTTGGAGCGCGTCCCGTCTTCTTGAAACTTACTGATGCAGACACAAGCGCATTCAAGGTGTACCACCGAAGAAAGCGCCAACCACAAGTGCCGTCCTTGTGGATAGGCGACTATTGACGAGCTGAAGACCTTTCACATGTGATTGGACATATAGAAGACCCCACTTAGGGAAGACACATGTGAAGGAAGATTGGAGAAAGAAGACTGAGCGCCCGAACTTTCCCGTACTTATGTTATTTGCGCGTTTTTGCTTAGTTAGGGGTATTTTAGTAAGTTTATGTCTTTATTTGCTTATTCTAGGGGTATTTTAGTAAGTTTATGTCTTTATTTACTTATTCTAGGGGTATTTTAGTAATTTTATGTCTTTATTTGCTTATTTAAGTGGGCTAAAGCCCTAAATCCGAATTTCAACTTTTGATTAATGAAAAACAAACCCTTTGGTTGCTTCCTTCTCTTCTCTCTAATGGTGCTTCTTTTCTTCCCTTGATCTTCTTCTTCTAATTTCTTCTTGTGCCCATCCAATTTCTTAAAGGTAATAATTTTCTTCCTTCTATTTTCTAGTTTTGGCTAATCCTTCTTCGATCAAAATCTTGAGGACCGATCTAAACCCTAAACCCTCAAATTCTCAATTCCCTAATCTGAGAAACTTCTTGGTTCTTCGGACTAGTGATCTTCATTGATCGATTGGGTGTGACCATGCAAGATCGGGAGGTCTCATCCTCGCCGGATCCAACCTAAGTAGTAATTGAACTCCATACTCCATGGTTGTGGTGATGGCCCGCTCCATTGCATATTTCCTTTATGATTTTCTCAGTTATGATGATTACTGCTAGAATTTTAGATCATTTATTCCTTTTATTTCCGTTGTTTAATTATGTTCATGAGCATGCATCATAATTAGGGCTGTCCTGCGTCAAATTTGGTATCAAAGCCTAGGCTTGCATGGTTTTTTGTCTAGATCGAGTTATCAAATTAGTGTTTTGATTTTTAGGTTTAATTTAGAAAGTTTCCAGATTTAGAAAGTTCCATATTTAGAAAGTTTTCAATTTTAGAAAGTTCCTAATCTGAAAAATTTCCAGATTTGAGTTGTTTCCTGTTTCAACTTAATTGTGTCAGTTCATAATAGTTTTGCATTCATTGCATTCATCTTGAAAGTCATAACACCTAGTAGTCTAGTTGGGTAGAGTTTGGTTCAAGTCTTCATTGTATGCCCATGAGAAGAGGTAGAGGTTTCGGACTTCAACTCAACCTACCATGAATAACGAGCAGTTATATGAGCAACTTGCTCAATTGATACAAAAGATAACTGCCCTAGAAGCGGGTCAAAAGCGTGAGTTTTTCCGCCTTGAGAACTAAATTACCACTACCATGACTAAGGTTGAGCAACTAGAGGCGTCCCAAAAGGAAAATCCCGCTGTAGGGGATGTTGCGCACTCCCAAGTGGGAGGAATCATTGAAGAATGCGCTGCCACACGTGGTGGTAGTGAGGATAGAGATCGTGGTAATGGTCGTGGTGTGGTGCGAGAGGCACGAGCCACATGTGATCATCAAGACCACTATGATCCAGATGAGCGTGCGATGAAGAGTGTGAGAGTTGAGGCCCCGAGTTTTGATGGGCGCTTGGATCCCAAGGCATTCCTTGACTGGGTTGCTGACTTAGACCACTATTTTGAGTGGTATGGCATGTCGGAAAACTGTCAAATGCGGTTTGCTAAGATGAAGCTTGTGGGTCAAGCCAAGTTCTTCTGGACCAACACCGAGTGTAGGATAGAGAGAGTTGGTAGAGCCCCTATCACACATTGGTATGAGATGAAAGAGAAGTTGAAGGAGAAGTACTTCCCTCTCATACCGTCAGAAGCTCCATGACCAACGACAATCCTTACGCCAAGGGTCAATGTCTGTTGCTGACTACATCGCTAAATTTGAAGAGTATATGATGCGATGTGATATCCGAGAAGACCCTCTAGTAACGCTCTCGCGTTTCAAGACGGATCTTTGTGCGGATCTTCAGCGCGAGCTTATGACTCGGCCCTTAACGGACTTGGATGAAGCATATCAAGTCGTGCAGGAGTTAGAGAAATATCTGAAGGCTCCTGTCGTTCGTCGTTTTGAGTCCTGAGACTCCAGTGCTAGATCTAGTTCCCAGAGAACTAGACCTAATATTGGTAGTCAACCTAGGGGCACATGCGACCATTCTGCCTAGGCTTAGGGAGGACAAGGGCAAAGGGGTTCTTGGTGCCTGGTCCCCAGTAACATGAGCCAAGTGAGGTGCTATGAGTGTGCGGCAATCTTGACCACATGTCTAATCGTGTCCTACGAAGAGCCATGGGAGAACCTTAGTTATAGCGTAGTCCCACGAGGGTGGAAATGACCAGGGTGACTATGAAATTGAAGAGTATCACCCTGAAGGAGGACTTACTGATGAAGAAGAAGTGGATGGAGAAGTAACGCTTGCAGTAGTCAGGCATGTGCTAGCTCAGTCTAGAAGTAGTGCTGACTGGCGTCGAAGCACTATCTTCTACACTAGTGGCTAGAGTGATTACACCTGAGGTTCCATTAGAGTTGCCCTATGAGGTGACCTCGGTCCTGAAGGAATACAGTGATGTATTTCCTGAAGACTTACCGAATGAGTTGCCACCTATGAGGGACATACAGCATGCCATTGATCTTATCCCAGAGTCTACTTTACCGAACCTTTCTCACTAAAGGATGAACCCTGTAGAGCATGCAGAGTTGAAGAAGCAAGTTGATGAGCTTCTTCAAAAGGGTTTCATCCAAGAGAGTATGAGCCCGTGTGCCGTGCCTGCATTGTTGTCGCTAAAGAAAGACTCGATTGGCGCATGTGTGTGCTCCACAACGTGCCATAAACAAAATTACTGTTAAGTATACGTTTCCTATACCTAGACTTGATGATATGCTTGACATGATAGCCAAGTCCACTATATTCTCTAAGATAGACCTCAAGAGTGGATATCACCAAATCTGTATACGCCCAGGAGATGAGTGGAAGACGGCGTTTAAGACGAAAGATGGGCTGTATGAGTGGTTGGTCATGCCCTTCGGCTTGACTAACGCACCCAATACTTTCATGCGGGTGATGACACAAACTTTGAGGCCGTTCATGGAAAAATTCCTAGTGGTGTACTTTGACGATATTCTTATTTATAAGTACCATGGAAACAGACTTGAACATTTAAAGAAGGTCTGTAGTTCCTTAGGAAGGAAAAGTTGTACGCTAATCTTAAGAAATGTGTATTCATGTCTAGCCAAGTTGTGTTCTTAGGATTTATAGTGTCATCTGAAGGGATGTGCATGCACACCGAAAAGTCGGGGCCATAGTTGAGTGGCCGAACCAAGGAACATTCATCAGAGGTGCGAAGCTTTCATGGCCTAAAGAACTTTTATCGTCGGTTCATTGGGGTTTTAAGCACGATCATGGCTCCCATTACCGAGTGCATGAAAAAGGGAGAGTTCGTGTGGTCTAAAGCCGCAGTCAAGGCTTTTAAAGAAATTAAGGGTAAGATGGTGGAAGCTCCTGTCATGCGTCTACCTGACATTTCTAAAGTCTTTGAAGTAGCGTGTAATGTGTCTGGTGTCGGTATAGGTGGAGTGTTGAGTCAAGAAGGACACCCAGTGACCTATTTCAATGAGAAACTAAATGAGGCAAAACAAAAATACTCCACTTACGACAAAGAATTTTATGCGGTAGTGTAATCCCTGAGACATTGGCGACACTATCTCCTACCGCAAGAATTCGTTTTGTTTTCTGACCATGAGGCTTTGAGATATTTGCATTCTCAGAAGAAACTCAACCCAAGGCATGCCAAGTAGGTAGCGTTTCTTCAGGAATATTCGTTTGTTTTGAAACACAAGGTCAATAAAATAAACCAAATGGATGCCCTTAGTAGGAGAGTGGTGTTGCTCAACTCCTTGAGTGTAGAGGTAGTCGGATTTGAGTAACTGAAAGATGAATACCCCATATGTTTTGATTTTGGGGGTACTTACGCGTCGCTCTCTAGTGACTAGCATATTATGGGTGAATATGTTCTTAAAGATGGCTTTCTTTTCAAGAGAGACAGACTTTGTATTCCCCGTATGTCCCTTCGTGAATTCCTCATCTGGGAGCTTCATTCAGGAGAGATAGTTGGCCATTTTAGTCGTGATAAAACCATTGCCCTCGTGGAAGATCGTTTCTATTGGCCAAGCCTCAAGCGAGACGTAGCCAAAGTTTTAGGGCAGTGTTGAACATGTTAGCTGGCAAAGCAAAGAAAGCAAAATACCGGGCTGTACACGCCATTGCCAGTGCCACATGCTCCGTGGCAAGACATTAATATGGACTTCTTGCTTGGGCTTCCCAAGACTATAAAAAAGCACGATTCCGTTTTTGTCGTTGTGGACCGTTTTTCTAAAATGGCGCATTTCCTCCCATGTTCGAAGATGTCGGATGCGTCTCATGTTGCTCGTCTCTTTTTTGATGGTGTGGTGCGTCTCCATGGGTTACCTAAAACTATAGTGTCTGATCATGATGTTCGATTTACTAGCTATTTTTGGAAGACACTGTGGCACATTATGGGAACTCGTTTGCAATTTTCTACTGCTTACCACCCACAAACAAATGGTCAAACTGAAGTGGTAAACTGTAGCCTTGAAAATCTTCTACGTTGTCTATCGGGTGAACATATTAAGACTTGAGACCTAATTTTACCAACTGCTGAACTTGCTTATAATGGGTCAGTTAATAGATCTACAGGATTGAGTCCTTTTGAAATTGTAAGTGGTTATAAACCTAAAATGCTCATAGATCTCTTACCTATGTCTGTTACCCAAAGGTCCTCTGAGTCGGCCGATGCATTTGCACGCCATATTTATGATTTGCATACACATATTAGACAGCGGTTAAATAAGAGCAATGATGATTATAAAGTTTCAGCTGATTCTCATCGTAAAGTGCAAGAATTTCAAGAAGGAGACTATGTAATAGTGTGAATAAGGCCAGAGCGATTCTCTCAAGGATCTGCAAAAAAATTACAAGCGCGTAGTGCTGGACCATTCAAAAGGTTGGGTCCAACGCGTATCGGGTTGACCTTCCACCTGAAATGAGCATTAATCCAACTTTTAATGTGAAAGATCTAGTCCGTGCCCATACTCCCATTGTTGATACATCGTCCCTTTCATGGCCTTTTTCTGAGTTTGCTACCCATCCCCTTCTACTCCCTCCTCTACCCATTACCCATAAAGAAGAAATTGAGGAAATCTTGGATGACGAGATAGTATCCACAAGAGATGGAGGTTTCCAAAGGTATCTTGTCAAGTGGAAGAACAAACCATCGTATGAATCTACGTAGCTGTCGGGCGACACATTGCAGGGTATTGATCCAGATCTACTAGAGCGCTACAAAAGTTTCAACTCGTCGGAGTCGAGTTTTTCTCATCCGAAGGGAATTGATGCGGACACAAGCGCATTCAAGGTGTACCAACGAAGAAAGCGCCAACCACGAGTGCCGTCCTTGTGGATAAGCGACTATTGAGGAGCTGAAGACCTTTCACGTGTGATTGGACATATAGAAGACCCCACTTGGGGAAGACACATGTGAAGGAAGATTGGAGAAAGAAGACTGAGCGCCCGAACTTTCCCGTACTTATGTTATTTGCGCGTTTTTGCTTAGTTAGGGGTATTTTAGTAAGTTTATATCTTTATTTGCTTATTCTAGGGGTATTTTAGTAAGTTTATATTTTTATTTGCTTATTCTAGGGGTATTTTAGTAATTTTATGTCTTTATTTGCTTATTTAAGTGGGCTAAAGCCCTAAATCCGAATTTCAACTATTGATTAATGAAAAGCAAACCCTTTGGTTGCCTCCTTCCTCTCTTCTCTCTAATGGTGCTTCTTTTCTTCCCTTGATCTTCTTCTTCTAATTTCTTCTCGTGCCCCTCCAACTTCGTCAAGGTAATAATTTTCTTCCTTCTATTTTTCAGTTTTGGGTAATCCTTCTTCGATTAAAATCTTGAGAACCGATCTAAACCCTAAACCCTCAAATTCTCAATTCCCTAATCCGAGAAACTTATTGGTTTTTCGGACTAGTGATCTTCATTGATCGATTGGGTGTGACCATGCAAGATCGGGAGGTCTCATCCCTCGCTGGATCCAACCTAAGTAGTAATTGAACTCCATACTCCATGGTTGTGGTGATGGCCCGCTCCATTGCATGTTTCCTTTATGATTTTTTCAGTTATGATGATTACTGCTAGAATTTTAAATCATTTATTCCTTTTATTTCCGCTGTTTAATTATGTTCATGAGCATGCATCATAATTAGGGCTGTCCTGCGTCACTTACCCTCTTCTGCTTACCATACACGCAGTCCTCGCAGAATTCTAAGTCAATAGACTTCAGCCCTGGTAGCTTCCTTTTTGACAATAGCACGTTCATCCCTTTCTCACTCATATGTCCCAACCTCTGATGCCATAACTGCCCATTCACTCCAGTTGATGCGACTGCGAGTGAACTATACGATCCTGAAGTCACGTACAAGGTACCTTCCTTTTTGCCTCGAGATATCACCAAGGCACCTTTTGTAATCTTCCAGGAATCACTAGTGAATGTCGTCACATAACCGGTATCGACCAACTGCCCCACTGAGATCAAGTTACGTTTCAAACTCGGTACATGTTTGACATCCTTCAATTTCAAAACCGTTCCGTCTTTCTGATTGACATGAACATCTCCCTTTCCAACAATACTGCACGGCTCATCATCACCTAGGTAGACTCTCTTAAAGTCACCTGACACATAATCACGCAAAACTTCCTTACATGAGGTGGCATGAAACGAAGCACCCGAGTCTATAACCCAAGACTTATTTCTCGCATCAAGAGACAAGATCAACGCCTCTATGTCACTCTCTTCAGATAGATCCACTGAATCATTCCCGCTTTGAGAGCTTTCTTCTTGTTTTTTGAGCGCCCTGCAATCACGCTTCATATGCCCTTTCTTGCCGCAATGTCAACACCCGTCTTTGTCTTTCAGTCTCTTGGACTTCTTTCTCGACTTCGAATGTCTGTATTTATTGCCTCCTTTGTTCAGTGATCTTCCTCTTCCTTCAACGTTTAGAGCATGCCCTGAATCCTCTGAAATTCCTGATGCCTTTCTAGATTCTTCGTTGAGAATTAGACTGGCCACATCATCAAATTTCAGCTTTGTCAACCCTGAAGAATTGCTCACAGCAATCACCAAACCATCCCAACTGTCTGATAAACTGGACAAGATCAATAACACCCTGACCTCATCCTCAAAAACAATGCCAACGGATTCCAACTAGCTCGTGATTGTATTGAACTCGTTTAGATGTTCAGCCACGCTCTCACCATCTGACATCTTCATGTTGAATAGCTGTTTCATAAGATTAACCTTGTTGGATGCAGAGGGTTTTTCATACATGGTGGCTAGGACTTCCATTAATTCTTTTATAGTTTTTACCTTGGATATATTGAAGGCGACGCTTTTAAACAAAGAGAGTCGGATCGTTCCTAAAGCCTTCCTATCCAGTAAAAACCATTCATCATCTGTCATCTTTTCTGGTTTCTTTTCTTTTCCTCCTAGAGGAATATAGAGGTCCTTTTAATACAGATAATTCTCCATCTGCATTTTCCAGAAGGCAAAGTTTGAACCATCAAACTTCTCAATTCTAGTTTTCCCTTCTTCCGTCATCACTCCCAATAGAATTAAACCAATAGCTCTGATACCAGTTGTTGTGCAGCACGCCAATAACGCAGTGAGCCTAGATCCAATCTCAGGCCTCACCCACAAACGATAAACAAGAAGAAATATAAACTAGAAAAGAATAAAAGCAATGCAAACAAACCACAAGACAAGATATATGTGGAAAAGCCCCAAACTAGGATAAAAAACCACGGATGCAAACTTTCACTATGAAGAAAAACAGAGATTACAAGGCAATATACTAACCTCTCCCTTGGAAATACAGAGAAAACCCTTTGCCCACATCTTAGAATAACTCCCCAATATTCACCTTAACCCTAGAATAGCCCTAGGGACCCCAATTTATAGTTTTGGCAACTTTCCTTTTGCATCCTTGCGAAAGGCGACACAGAAATCCGCAGTCCGCATTAGATTCGGAAACGAATCTGAGTAACTACGATTGGTTGAGCGGACCCCATGACCGGTCGAGCATGGGCCACGACTGGTCGTGCGCAGCCCCAGATGTGGCTCCACTTCTCAACACATGATCTTGATAACCAACAGTTGTGGTTTATAATATGTAACTACGATTAACTAAAATGAGATGAACTCGTTTTTTAGGCATCAACCAAAGAGGCCCGTATTCATTCAACTGTTAGGGACATTTAAAAAAAAAAAAGAAAGAAAAAAAAAGAAAGAAAAAAGAGGAAAGCTTGTCTTATCAAGGTAGTAAAGACGGTCTAGATATGAAATTGTCTAAGCATCCACATGCTTGTCTGTCCAATATTAGTGAGTTGTTGACTTTCCATTCTTTCAGAAAAATGATATTTGGATTGAATCTTGAAGCAGGTTCCGTTCCTTGACATCTGCAATACATTGTTGGATCCCAGTTTGCCTCTAACTATTCTGGACTACGAAGAATTTGGCGACCCCAGAAATCAAGCCGAGTTCGAGTCTATTCGTAGTTATTCTCCTTGCGATAATATCCCCGCGGGAGTTTGCTATCCTTCAATGCTGGTTACGGCATCATTTCATGACTCGAGGTGAGTTCATACATTTCTCTTTATTTTGGGGCAGCATTAAACATTTGCATCTGAGTTACTGTACATGTGGCACATAAGTATGATATCTGTATGATTCATCTCCTAGGCTCTACCATGGACATACCCCAAAAGGATTGGGTCATCGTGTGGTGCTGCATAGTGACTGATGGCAATTCAGATGAGAAGTTATGCCAATGGTCAACATTCAATGGGCAATGTTCATTTGGCAGCTGGGATCATCCAAGCATTTTGAGTTTGGGCTAAAAATCCGTCCATCGTTGGGTCCAATAGATGAATGGTCTGTGCCTCATTTGAAAGCACCAGATATATGGAGGAGAGCTTCCATCCACCGTTGGGCCCAATAGATGAATGGTCTCTGTATGAATTCCAAGGCAAGTGCTTGTTTGATGCTTTCTAATGAATTCCACTCATTCTCTTTGTATGATGCATAGTTCTAAAGCTTGGTAACTTGACTTGAAAGTAACCGGAGTTTACTCGACTCAGCAGGATTTCGAGCTGAGTCACTATGAAACTCGGTTGTATGCTTGACTTGGCTTTGACCCAGCATGACTCGTCAAGTGTTTTTGACCGCTACTTAGTATCGGCAATGGGTGGTGAAATTTTGATATTTGCACCCTGTCGAAGTAAGGAACGATGGCTTATATGTTTGGAACAGATTTCATTTTGAGAGATTTGAAAAAGCACTAGTCAGCTCGCTGACTTGGTGGATTCGACTCATGACTCAAAGTGAGTCACTTGCTTGAGTGAGGGTTTTTTTTTTCTTTTTTCTTTTATTTTGTTAATAAAAGAAGTAAGAAAGGGGTCCGACCCAATATCTATAGTAGACGAAGCAACGTCTATAACCAAGAAGCGAAGCACTGTGGGTTTGCATCTCCTTCCATTATTTTAGTATTTTATCATATGTAACTATTTAAAACATTTGTAAATAATACCGGGTTGAGTCAAGAAAAGACTCGTCTAAGTCTTCCAGTCAACCTGACCCGGCTAGATATTGATTTGGGTGGAGTTTTTAAAATATGGCATGATGCTTACGCTGTGTCTGCTTGTTTCTTCAGGGTAGGAGTTTGGGAAGCGGCTAAGTGGGTAGCTAAAGTGCGGGAGATAACGTGTCCCAGCTGTTCTCGTTCGGTAATCCTGAAGACGAACATGAGTGGAGGACATTTTGGTGAGGGTGGATGTTTTCGGCAATGTGAGGAGGTGGCTTTTGAGTATGCCTTTTTGATCAAGTCGATAGGGATGCTTAATGGGAAACAGGATGAAGCATCCTAAAGAGCACACGGCTTTGTTCATCTAATCAACGGTGTGGAGAGAGAGGGAGGGAGGGTAATTTAATCAACTGAGATCTGAGTCATGTTTTTGGGGAAACAACAAAAAGTTGCATATCACTCCATGTAAGGAAAACACTCATGTACTTCTCATTCTTTTAGCAATTGTCTTTTTTATACCATTCTGTTTCTCCTTCATATAAAACAGTAGTATATACACTTGCAATCTCTCGCTCTCAACCGGAATGATGTGCTCATCATGTACAAGAAAGAGCTTCTGGTGCATCATCGATCACAAATATTGGTACAAGTACACAAAGCATTTGGGTTTTCCTATCTACCTCTCCTCTCTGCTATATCTCGAGGGCTACTCCCATAAGATCTTCCGGCATGATGCTCCTCAGGTGCTGGGCATGGTTTTCTAATTGGTGTTGATGAGGGAGGTAAGCATTTTTCCATGTTCTGAGACTGAAAGTGGATTTGATTGTATGAATCTTCTAGGATGTCTCTTTGATCCATCACTTGCATTTTGGAAGATTCATCCTGTGAGTGTGGTGAAAGAGTGAAATGGAGCTTTTAAACTGTACTGATTATGTAGTAATTTAAAAGGCATTTGTTGGTTGGGTCATTTGCAGGCCAGTTCATTGGCTGATTTTGGGCTGTTGGTATTTTAGGTGAATCGTGGATGCCATTAATATCCTTGGTTTGCGCTGTCCTGCTCTTGCCACATCAGCTTAAGCTGTGTTTTGTAGAGGAAAAACTGCAAAATTGACTAATTGGAAGTTTCTTCATTTTGAGGAAAGTTACGACTTTTTGCTTTTTCAATGTTCCCTTGGCGAAAATGATGGCTTAAAGCTCATGTTGCGCCCATGGGGATTTCAAAATCAGGATACTGTGGTAACCCAGATTTCAGACGTTTCAATGTCTAATGTAGCTGAAATCAGAACTCCACTTTTTCTTGCAACTGAAAATAGGTGGTGGGCCCAAAGAGATGAGGCTCTGGGGATTATTGGAATGTTCTCGGGCTGGTAGGAAGCTGAAAGATAACCACAAAAAAAACAATTTCTGTGGCTTTCGATCTAACCCGAGTTAGATGGTTAGAATGTTGCCTTTGAGTGCCCAATTTCTGACTTTGCACTCATCGGTCTAGTTATTTTGAGTGATGACTTTGTTTTGACATCATTTTTAGGGTTTCAATTTCTATTACATCATTAGGTACATAGTTCTCATTTGGCATTTTAATCGGTTAGTAGTTGGGTTTAACAGTTTGGTTTTGTTTTGTGTAGTTGTATGTCAAAGTATTCAAAATCCTTCTGCTTGTGATAAGAACATGAAGGTATGGGGCACATTAGCTCCCCTGTAACAGGTCCCCATCATCTGCAAGAAAGTGCCTGGCTATTTAAACCGGTTCCCAGTGTTGTCATATGTGATCACATAATCGCTTATGTGATCACATATGCCATTTTGGGAGCATAGATTGCATATGCTATAGTGGCATATGCGGTTTTATGACCATTAGGCATTATGCCATGGCATATGCAATCGCTTATGCGATTATGCCAGCACTTATGTGATGAAAAACTATATACTTTTTGGAGGGATGTGTGATGGCATATGCAATTATGCAATCGCATATGCGCACACGCCCCTTGAGTTGCATATAATCGCTTATGCTATTTGACAACAATGGTTTCCTGTAGTTCCTTTTGGTTGCAGAAAAAATTAAGCCTTAGCCTATTTCAAGTGGGGCTTACCTTGTCTTGTCTTTATGTGTTTGGGTCTTATGTTGTTTTGGACTAGTTATTCTCAATGTGGTTATCAAGCAGTTGGAATAAGAAGGGATTATTTGGCAACATGATGCATAGATTCGCAAATTGAAACTTAGCACAAGTGGAGTTTGAAAATATAGGTGGCATATGTGGGACGTGAGGTACTTGAATATGTATAGTGGCAGGTGTTATTTGGGATGTGCAAACTAATATGATGACATACGCAGCACACCTCTTGCTAGTATAACTCGACATGTGGAAATGTGGCACATGAAGGGTACTCGAAGTTTGAATGTAGTATCTTATATGATACTTGAAGATGATGGCACTTGTGGCACATGTATTATAAGACAATAGTCTTACATGTGCCATTATGGCACACAACAGATCAAATCCATCTTCAAAATCCATTATTTGTTCTTTTGGTGGGGCTGGATTTTTTTTTTTGTTTTTTGTTTTTTGTTTTTCTGCTGTTCACTTTCTTACTTGTTTAGGATGTGGGCTTTGGAAATTTCTATGATCACTACTTGGAAAGTTTAAATGTTTTGATCTAGTCTTCAAAAATGATGTTATGATTCCTTATCAGCTAGCTGCTGTTACTGTTGTCAAATGGGAAAAAGTAGATAATGCGTCTTTTTACTGAAAAAATGGTGCTATAATCCCTAAATGCTGTTATGGTTTTAAAACGTTTTTCTTACATGAGAGCTGTCACTCCACCATGTAATGCAGAGAGATGACGATGTAGAACCTGAAGCAATGGAACATGGTAGAGCAATATTGCAAAATTACATCTGGTAGGATTATCTCTAAAGATGCATATCTGGAATGATCTTAGCCATCTAAACAGTGACCTTTGAATTGATAGTGGGAAAGAAGAATAGCAAATGGTTAACATTAAGTGTTGGAAAAATAAGAGATGAGTGATGGTAATGCCATTCAAATTCTTCTTCCTTTTTCCTAAGATTTCAACAGAAATCAAGCAAGAAATAAACATTAGTTGGGCCTAAAATTCAAGTACAGGCCCAGATTATTTATGATCTAGCTCCTTGATTTTAGGCCCAATCCTACCCATAGAGTGTTTTACAGGGTTTTGGATGGGCCCCATTAGAAGATTAAGCAACACCTGGCCCCATCCTGATCATTTTAGTAATTGGGCTTAAAAATCAGGTCCCATAGTAATTGGAACCGTTCATCCATTAGCCGTATTGTCAAATTTTTTTTTTTTTTAAAATAAAAATAAAAATTAAAAAAATCTGTTTTTTGACCGGGGAATGCTTAGGTGGTTTGGCAATTGGATACCATTTTCAATTCATATCAGGCCCATTTAATGGACGGTTCCAATCACCACTCCATCTTTCCACCTCCAAACTGTACACACGGCACATCCTGACCATATATGGACCGTTCATCCACTCTGCCATACCTGGACACTAAAGTCGGTTAAAAATCACGACGATTGGATGATCCTAACGGTGTGATTGATGGTCTACCAATACGCACTAAGAAACAAAAGGATAAAATAAGCAATGGCCCACATTAACGGAAAAACCATCATATTTGGAGGGTGCGATTGTACGATTACTCTGATTCTTGAGCCATGGACAATTTACTCTAGGAAGCCCATCTGATGAACGGTCTGAATCTCATACATGTGACACATGTACTATGTTCTTTCTCTTCCATATAACAAATCCTGCTGGGATCTTTTCAGATGTGGATTACCTGTGATCCTAGGTGGGGCCGACCGTGATGTCTGTGAGAAATCCACCCCGTCCATTCGTTTTTCCAGACCATCTGAGGACATGAGCCGAAAAATGAGGAAGACCAAAAGCTCAAATGGGCCACACGACAGGAAACAGTGGGGATTGAACGCCAAGCGTTGAAACATCCCTGAGGCCGCAATAGTTTTGGATCAGGACAATATTTTTGTTTTTTCAGTTCATCCCAGTGGGAATGACCTTATAAACGGTTGGATGGCTTATCAACTTTACAGTAGACCCCTGGAAGGTTTCAACGGCAGGCATTTCCCACCCCACTGTTTCATGTATGAGTTTGGATGTTCCTTATTTTTGGGCTCATGATATAATATGAGTTTGCAAAACAGATGGACGGAGTGGATTTATCAAAAACATCACTGTGGGTCCCGCCTAGGTTCTGCGGTGGTTGGTAGCAATATGCGTCCACCATATTCTAAGAAGCACAATGATGAAGGGAGATGATGCTTTGTAACATGGGAGTGTCCTGGCATCCACTGATTGGATCGTACGGTGGGACCCATCCAATGATGGCTGTTGTTTTGTTCGCTTGTGGGTGGACCTCCCGAATCAATGGTCTGGAATTTGTATTTTTGTTTTTGTTTTTTTAATTTCTTTTTGGCATCCCTCCATCATTGCCCAATAAGCATTGTAGCTTTAGCCTTTAGTTTATAAGGTTTGCTCAGTCCATACGCGTGTACAAGACAGCTCATGCACATGCCACACGTGTCCTAACCTGGTGTACAGGTGAAGCATACTAGCCGTCCATCAGGTGGTTTTGACCGTCTAGATGTTCTTTCATGAAAATAAATATAGCCCATTCATCAAGTGGGCCACGATTTTAGAAGCAGTTTGACAGTTAAGAAAACTCCACCCAACTTTTTTTTTCAGATACCATGGCCCCCCTTTGGAGTGGGCCTAAATGATTCTTGGGCAAGAGCATCTTAATGAATGGATTGGATCTCAAACCAATGTGCCACGTTGGCAGATGTGTGAGGTGTAGATGAGCTGCGTTGTACACACGTTTGTGGGTTAGCAAAGCTAATTTATCAGATGGCCTAAAAGTTGTATGGTTTTCTTTTCTAGTTTGCACAAGTGGGGTCCATGGTTTAGCGATCCAAACCGTTGGTCTTATGGGAACTACTCTGGATTGTCCGAATACCACAATTGCCTCAGATTGGAAGAATCCTAGCCCTTCAATAGGTACTATCTTTCTGGACGGTTAATATAGAATATACAGCCACGTTTGGAAACTCAATCTACAAAGGCCAGATAGAGTGGATCTGTGATTCATCCAACGGTCTGGATTATTGAACCATGGGCCTCCCGTGTGCAAACACAAAACTCAAAGGCACCGTAGCCCCATGAAAGTTTTGGATTGGGTGGGACTCCTTTATTATTTGAGGAATGACGGTCCATGGTTTGTTGATCCGGACCGTTGATCTTATAGTACCCATGCAATCCATACTTTTCACGGCTGGAAAATACAAACCATCAAATTTCTGGCCTTATTTATAGATCATTATTTAATTTATCTCTTAACCGTCTATTTAGAAGATAAATCTCAGAGTGGTTAAGGATCTCTAACCTAGAAGGTTTATAAGACTTCCCCATCAACAGTTGGTGCAATAAGATCAACGGTCTCGATCATATGCATTAGCACTTATTATTTTTATACATCCTATGGAAAGCTGATTTTGTATCTTTTACTAAGAAAAAAGCATTTTTAAAATATTCAGGATTTGTGGTCATTTTAAAATAAGGCCGGTGGCTATGGTTGATTAATCCTATTCAAGAAATGTTTAAATATCTATTCACCTGCTTGTATGATTATTCACCTGTTCATACACCTGCTTGTACGGCATTCCCTATGTGGGGCCCATCAATATCCTGTGTATGGGCTCATCCAGTAATTAGGTGGGCCACACCATAGGAAAAAAATTAATAACCACTAAAAAACGTTCATATCGACGTGGTAGCCCACATGATTATGGTTGGACTGGCCTCATGAAAATTAATACTTTTAGCTTCTTTTGAAAGGGGTCTCCTCTACTTAAGTATGCAGATAGGCTTATTTCATATGGTCCCCGATAGGGTGTATTATGGCATCCAATCTTTCTAATAGAGTCTTACAATCATGAAAGTTGGACTCTCCAAAAATCATGCAAATCCCACTATAATGTGGGCCACTATGTGAATTTAAATATTTTGGATAGTTGTCCATTGTTTTCTATGACGTAGCTTATGTAGTCATTGTATAAACCTACTTTTTGAGGCATCCGATCGACATGGTAGGCCTCATATAGTACACGGGTTAGATAGTATATACAATATTGTAAGCTTTACTACATAAAATAATGGACAACCATCCAAAAATCTCCAAACTCATATAGTGGTCCACATTAAATCAGTTTAGAGATTTGGGGTATCCTATTTTCACAGTGCATGACACTTATGTCATAGTAAACCCACCCCTTGTGGCTTTACCCTCTATACTTATCCAACAAGCTTACTTGAAGGACTTGTAGAGGAGCTAACCTATTATTTTAATTAAAAAACATCTAATACTAAAGTTAGATAGTATGATGTAAGAGCTAACAAGTTGTAAAGCTGAGGTATTTGTTATACCTTTTGATCTTAAAATTTATTTATTATTATTATTTTTTGTATTTTTTGTATTTTTTTTTTGTTATGATGTGACATTTGTCCTAATGTGTTCAAGAAGTTTCTTGTGATTTTTGTTTGTTTTTTTTTTTTTTAAAAAAAATAAAAAAAATACCTCCCTTACCTATGGCTGTTGAAACATGATTATCCCATTCTGTTATTATCAAAGAAAATTATAGGTTTAAATAACAGCCATTGGTTTAAAAATCTCTAAAATGTATGACTTTTTAAAAAGGACTTCGCACTTGTTTGTTTGAGTCTGTCTCATTTTAGTTAATTATAATTACAATAATTAAAATGAGATGGAATCATTTTTAGGCACAACTCCAATACATAATTATGATTAATTAAATGAAATGAGCACATTTTGAAGTATCTACTTAAGTAATTTAAAGTCCCATAGCTTATCATTTTAGGTTGGGGTGTTAATGAACTAGGCTGGCCCACCGAGATTTTGGGCCTAACATGCCTTCAACTAGGCTTGGGTTGGAATATTAGGTCTAAGTGCTAGATTTAAGTTTTAAAATTAAGCTTGTTTCTCAATCGTGCTTGGTTTGGACCATGTACAATAGCCCATTAGCATGGTTAGAGTTAAGCCGGACAGGACCCAACCCAACCAATTAGGTTGATAAGAAATTCGATTAGCATTTTTATCGTTTTGAGTATACTTTGTTAGGTACTTCGTTTTGAATATATGTGGTTTCTCCACACTGTCCATTTATTTTTCCAGCTTATTTTAGGAGTTGAGCCCAAAATTGAAGTACATCCAAAGCTTATAGGAAACCGAGGGAATAATAATTTCCACAATTGAAACTTTCTTAGGGTCCATAGTGATATTTATTTGTCATCAAATTTGTTTGTAATATTACACAGACGTGGATGAAAGGAAAATACAAATATTAAGTTGAAACCAAAACTTTCATGGCTCCTAAGAATTTTTCAATGGTAAATGTTTGTTTTACATTGTTTCTTGTGGTGTGGACCACTTGAGTTTTAGATATGCTTCATTTTTGGGCTCAAGTCTTATCCAGTAAAATGAGCAAATTTGACAAATTCGACTCCGCATTGTTTACGAAATTTCAGGTCTTTTTCCTTTTTCATTTCTTATAAGAAGTTGGTAAAATACATAAATCATGGTGGGCCCCACATAGTTTACTCGGTATCCTTTAATATGATCAATATGTAAAAAATATATTTATTTATTCACGTTACTACTCCAACCTCTCTCTCTCTATAACTAGACTAATCTTAAGCTTGGGCCCACCAACGAAAATCTTGGCTCAGTCTAGATTATTTTAGCTCCTTTTAGCCTCAAACCTAAGTTGAATAATGCGGGTGGAGTTTGGACAGAACTCTTTTATTTTTAGGTGGTGACTAAATCCACGTATGCATATTTTGGTTTTTCTAAGTATTGTGGGGCCCACATAGTGTATGCATAACATCCAACCTGTCCAATCAATGTGATGTGTGGACAACCCCAAAATAGTCCAATTTTTACCAAGGAAAATTACCAAAGGGCATTTTGGTCATTTACCACTGAAAGAAAAAAAATGATGGTTTTGGAATCTTTAGCTAATCAAAGCCTTTCTGTATTGAAATAAGAATTCTTGAGAATTTCGGCACTAGGAATCCCTTAAAATAAGAACTATCATTCAACAGACGATTGTTTGCACGATCTGTTTTTCCTTTTTTCTTTTATTCGATTTTTACTAATAAAAATCTTTGTTTTTTTAGTGATACAAGCCGTTGATATTGGGCCCCACTGCAAGTGGTCCACGCACCAAAATTCTCCTTTCAATGGATGTTGAAATAGGAATCAGTAAAGAAAGAATATATATCTCAATGGCTGGCCGTTCAACCAATTAAAAACAAAATAATTCCACGCCCAGGATCTTATAATGGAATGCGGATTAGGTGCCACCGGGATCCAGCCTGGTGGGTGCGCCTCTGATCGTGGGGCCCACATCGATGTGTGTGTTGTATATCCACTCCGTCCATCCGTTTTGTCACCCCTTGATTGTGGGGCCCACATCGATGTATGTGTTGTATATCCACTCCATCCATCCGTTTTGTCACCCCCTGATTGTGGGCCCCACATCGATGTATGTGTTTTATATCCACTCCATCCATCCGTTTTACCACCCCCTGATTGTGGGGCCCACATGGATGTATGTGTTGTATATCCACTCCATCCATCCATTTTGCCACCCCCTGATTGTTGGACCCACATCGATGTATGTAATTTATATCCACTCCGTCCATCCGTTTTGCCACCCCCTGATTGTGGGGCCCACATGGATGTATGTGTTGTATATCCACTCCGTCCATCCGTTTTGCCACCCCCTGGTTGTGGGGCCCGCATTGATGTATGTGTTGTATATCCTCTCCATCCATCCATTTTGCCACCCCCTGATTGTGGGCCCACATCGATGTATGTATTTTGTATTCACTCCGTCCATCCGTTTTGCCACCCCCTGATTGTGGGCCCACATCAAAGTATGTGTTGTATATCCACCCCGTCCATCCGTTTTTCTACCTTCCCTGTTTGTGGGGCCCACATTCATGTATGTGTTGTATATTCATCCACGCCGTCCATTCGTTTTGCCACCTTATTTTAAGCCATGATCCGGTAAATGAAGCAGAACAAATCTCAGGTGGACCACACCGCAGGCGTTGGATGCTCACCATTAAAAACTTCCTAGGGTCCACCTAATGCTTATTTGCCATCCTGTCTGTTGATAATGTCAGACATACCTGGATAAAGATAGCAGCTTGACCCAGAACATTTGTGGCCCCAAGAAGTTATTAATGGTGGGAATTCAATCCCTACTGTGTGGTCCACCTGAGACTTTTATCTGCTTCATTTTTGTGACCATAACCTAAAATGGGCTGGAAAAACTGATGGACGGCGTGGATATGCATCACATACATCGAGATGGCTGCACCTAATCCGCGTTCTTTAAAATGCCAGGATTTTTGGTGCATGGACCATCCACGGTACCCATCATATCCACGTCAGATAATACCCGGTGGGAGCCGATTAGGTGCAGCCCAGGCCTCACCGAAGATGGTACGGCCCTTGACATAGGGCCCACTTTAATGTATGTATTCTATATCCATTCTGTCCACCCGTGTTTCCAAATCATTTTAGGGCATGCACCTAAAAATGAATGAGATACAAATCTTAGATGGACCATTCTATTCAAAACAGTGGTGAATGAATGTTTCCTATAGTATGGTCCACATGAGATTTTGATCTCCTTCATTTTTTGGTTCATGCAATAAAATGATCTTGTAAAACGAATTGACGGCGTGGATATAGAATACATACATTGAGGTGGGCCCTAAGGTAAGAGCCGCACTGTCTTGCTTAAGGCCGGGTCCCTTACCTCGTTTCCGTGTGGGTCGGGCTCACTCCTCAATCATGGAGCCGTGGGGGACCCGATCGGCTACAACACCTGTTGCAGGCATATAGTGTACAACACCCGAGCACTGTAGGGCCCACCATGTTGTGTGTATAAAAATCCACTATATTCATCAGGTGAGAAATCTCATTCTAACCGTACATATAAGACTTCAGATCCTTCCAAAATTCAGGTGGCCCTCATCAGTCATCACGAGGAACAATATAAAATTATACCCAAAACCGTTAAATTCATACGCTGTGGCCCATCTGAGTTCTGGGTCAGGCTCGTTTTTGTATTGTCTCTTCATCCTGGTGAGCCAGACTCGATGAACGTATTGGATGGAATATAAAGACCATGGTGGACCCCACACAAATACCTACGGCTGGCGTCACCTCTCATGTTTTTCCTTCGCCTACCGGTGCTCTGGAGCCGGGTCGCACTTGACGTAGAGAATAATGTCACACTCAATACACAGAACGGTGGGCCCCACTGAGCTTCGACGTCGCACCTGCTCAATAGAAAAAAAAATGTCATTCTCTCTGTGTGGGTCCCACTACTTAAGTGGACCAACACCTTCTTTTTTAAAAAAAAATTAAAAAAAAAATTTATTTTTTTTAAAATTACACCCGTGATGTGGATAGAATCTTCCTTCAACGGGAGGGATTATAGACGACTGAGATCGTCTACCATACGGCACCGGTTTTACGTTGCTGCGTAAAACACCCGATCTCTGTGAGACCCACCATGTTTTATATGAAAATCCATTCCATCCATCAGGTTATTATCATTATTTGAACCGTACATACAAAATAACAGTTCGAACAAATAATCTGATAGGACACATCAATGGGAAAAATGTAAAACTGCTACTAAAACCTCTTTATTCATACGGTGTGGCCATTTTGATGCTTAGATCAGCCAAATTTTTATATTTTTCACTTCGTACTCGAGAGATACATCTGATTAATGGGTTTGATGAAAGATTTAGGTGCCTAGTGGCCACACACAAACCTACGGTTGGCATTCCATCCCCATTGTTACCTGCTGTATGGCCCACCTGAGTTGTGGATCTCGCTGATTTTTTGCCCCATGTCCTAAAATCGAGAATAGAACCTGATGGATGGAGAGATTTTGTATATACAGCAAGGTGGGTCCCACAAGCTTGGGTGTTTTTACCAGCTGCATGAAACACGTGTTACAAATACAGCCTGGTGGGCCCCACACGGGGGATATCTGAACCGTGCATTAGGTGGGCCTCACCGTTCAGATGACTCGGCGGAAAATGTAGTTTTATCACGCGGGCCATATGTATCCATTGAATGTGACGAAACACAGCCATCGTTTTCAAATCGAGGATGAATGGACAGGTCTATTTTTTTGCCACGTCATCTCGCCGCTCCACACCACCTTTCTCATGGTTCAGACGTCCCACACATGTGCCATTTTGGCACGTGTGACTTCATGGGGATAGCAAAGCGAACACATCCTGGAACAACATGGTCTCACGGGTTTATATCTTTGATAAGTGGGGTCCACTTTCGGTAATACATATTGACCGTTCATCTGTGCCGTCTCACCGTAGATGGACCATGTACCTAAAATCTCACAGATTGGAAGACCGTAGCCACGAATCCATGGACATATTTCAGTTGCATCTGAACCATTGATGTGGTTCCTCTCTTCTTGACCATTTAATTTGTAGGACAGTGATCAACGGTTAGATTGTCCTTACTGTGTATGTGGAAAACTGGGAATGTTGATCTGGTGGGCCACCACTTGAAACTGGGAATAACTGGACGGTTCTAACTCTTCTAATTTTTATACACTATTTTGCTCCAATTGATCAATACCCAATCTCGATAGTGGCCCACAAATGAACGATCTGGATCATCAGACATGTACATCTTAATATAGATACTGGGACCAGACCAGCTAGATGGGTCAGGTCATTAGTCAAGTATGCAACCTGATTGCATGATTAGATGACTCTGTGACTCAGATCAACTTGTCTGGTGACGAGTCAAATCCAACCCGAGTCAGGGATGATTCGGACCGGATCGAACCGAGTTCAAGTCAACTAAGATGAGTTGCATCGGACTCGTCCAAGTCTTAAAACCATGCCTGGTAGGTAGAGCTGGGCATTGAGTCGAGTCAGACCGAGTTCGGACTGACCCGACTTGATCCGGTTTTGAAATAGACTAGACCCGAACTCGACCCAACTAGGTACCGCGTCTAGTATGCCTGACCGGATTCGAGTCCAGGTCTAGCTTGGACTAATCTGGACCAAGTCTGACCCGGTCACAAGTACCGAGTTAGGTCGGGTGCAGCAGGTATGCACAGGATGAAATCACAACTCAAAACCTAGGTAAACCTGCTAGAATTGCAGCCTCTTATATCTGAAACATCAAATATGTTGTTTACACACACACACACAAGTCTGGTTTCGGATCAAGTCGAGTCAGTACTATGTTAGATTTCGTGTCGAGTTGAGTTATTGGGTGACCTGAACTCGACTTGGTTTGAGTTTAGATTGGACAAAGTCTATTTAGTTGGAATCGACTCACCCACTCAGTTTGGATCGAGTCGGGTCTCTGAACAAGTGGGACGAGTCAAGTAGCCCCATGCCCAGCTCTACTGATTGCCTTAAATAAGGCGGGCCAGGTGGTGGTGTTCGGCTGTTAATGTCTGTGCAAGCCCAGATCTAGTCCAAGTAGTTATTGGCCCTCAAAAGCAATGACTAGGGTCAGACCCAGGCCTTCTGTTCAAATCTCAAATCAGCCCAAAAAAGGATATGAGTTGTCTGGGTCCAGGCCAACATTGTCCACTTAAAACCCTAAGATAAAAACAATATAATGGTGTCAAGCATTTAATAACCCTCTTAGTGACCTCATATAGGCCCCAAATGATTAAAGATTAAGTTCTTGACAGGAAGAGTTATTTGATACTCTGGCTCGCATGATAGTTGATACACAGTTACTACGAAATGGTACAAGTTGCAGATATAATGTAAATTATACCTACTAAATTATGCTACTAAATTATGTAACTACTGTCCATAAATTAGGGTCCAAAACTCATATTGGTCAAAACTATCGTAGCCTCTGATTCATGGATGGTTGTTGAAATAAGGGCATAGGATATTTTTTCATAACCGTCTGATAAATGTTAGACAAATGGACAGTCAGATAATCACATCTAAACAGGTACCATAATTTGGACAATTTAATACGATTACTTTTATGCCACGTAATCAAATTATGAGTGCATGCAGATCAGACTTCAACATCAAAGCTTTTCCCTTTTTGAGGATTCCTTGCATGTGCTAATGCATTTTATAAGGTGATTTGCTATCATACGTTTATTTTTTATGCGTGAATCATAGCCGTTGGATTTGGGTCATATTTTGGTAATCTAAACCGTTCGGGTGGTGGATCCCATTGTGAATTGTAATATTTGTAAATTATTTGATCAATGAAATCTTTTTCTTGAATTGACCATGTTTATTAACAAATCTTTTTAATTTTTGGAGATTTTAACAATAAAGTGCCTCCAGGATTAAGATTTTACAAAATAGTGCCTCTTGAAAGAGTTCTTAAAGAGTGCTTTTTTCAATGGAAAATTACAATGCTTCCTTCATTTAACTTTTTTCTTTATGAAGTGGAGAAACCAAAATTACGGGGCATTGTTGTGTGTCTGGTATCTAATTTGTCCAACAAATGTTCGCACATGTACGTGGGAACACACAACCCGAGCATCTCAATATCCAAAACTCGAAGTAAGAATACTGCATACACATTCACATATAAATCACAAGATTTCTTTTCTCATTTCTGATGTGGGATAAAAGCAAAAAAAAAAAAATACAATTTTTCATTTGAAAATTTTCAAAATCATTTTGGCGGCAAAACGAAAATTCTGAAATTTTTTATTTTTCAAAAATCAAATTAAATAACAGTATCAAGCTTTATGACTTACTTATGTTTCATGCCTTGCTAAACTCTCCATTGTTTATGAGTTCATTCAAATGTAATTAAAATTTGAAGCCCATTAGGGCACCCGTGGCACCTGAAGATTCGGGAGCCGAGTTCCTACACGGTCCCTAAAAACCTGAGGTGTTACAGTTAGATTATGACCAAATTTAGGGCATCGTTTATGTTGATATCTAATACACATTTATATAGTCGCGACCCTAATCGATAATCGGTGGCTGTCGAACTGACTTCTATTCATACATGTTGATCAACGCATCGAAATGATAGGTCGATCATATCCATACGTAGATCACCACTAGAGAGAAATATCTCTCATAGAGTTATAATAGTAAGTGTATAGGCTTTAACGCAATTTGCACCATATCAAACACTATAAATACTCAATTATTTCGTTCACCCTCTTCCCATATGAATTCATCCTAGGTTTTGGGGAGAAGAAAAGAGAAAGATAGAGGAAGAGTAAGAGAGTAAGAGAATGATCTTGGAGCTTGTTCGTGTTGGGATTCCTCCAATCAAACCCTTGTTGCTATCACATATTTCATAAAATTTATCTCCATTTGTGATTGCAAGTAAGAAATGTATCATACCTTCTTAACTACGCTTCTTTAGTTATAAATTCAATGAAACTCACCTAGTTTTTTTGAGTTTGTTTTAGGAAATAATGTTTCTTCAAAACCCTAACCCTATGAGCTCGGAGATTAAGAAATCTCTCCCTAAGGTGTGGACTATTTTCCTATGTTTTCATTTATCAACCCTTGATGGTATTAGTCAAGGATTTTTGTTGTAGTTTAGGTATTTATGTGTAACATCCTGGATTTTCACTGTTTTGGATTTTCAAAAATCCTTGATTTTTTTTAATTAACTTATAATATCACTTAATGACCATTAGCACTCAATGTTAGTTTATGCTGGGGTGGGACCAGTCTAGTTATGATGGGACAAAGTGCGTGCTGTCAAGCAAGATAGTCCATTTACACCTAGCAACAACTCGTGTGGGCCATCCAGCGACCGAGGAGGGTCAGAAAAATCTATAAGTTTAGAAAATCATAGATCTCACTGGACTTGTGGTCCATCGCGGACTGCGGACTCAGTGGACATCCAGAACTAGGATCTGGTACTAGCCGAATGCACCCCACCAATGCCAGAATTGGAATCTGGCACTTGCAAATAAAATCGAGATACCAGGCCTTTCAGCCGTCGGATTCCTTCCAAATTTACGAAGAAGGTCTAATGTATTTTACTACACCCGTCCACAAAATTTGGGACCCGATCATGGAACGGTGACCGTTGATGACAAATCAGACCCGTGAGATCAAACCCGATATTCGATCGCTCCCAAATTTTGCATGGCCCTTCATCGGGCTATGGATCACCTATCCTGTAGGTTTCATGGCTAGAGGGCCACCAGAACCGTTCCAATCATCGAAATGGGCCCCACAGGGCCACTTAAAGATCAGAATCTTATGCTCAGACCCATGTCTGTTCATCTATTTGTTCCCAGATTTTATATGGCCCCTCACCGGGCCATGAGGAACCTACACCCCGAATTTGGTAGCCGGAGGGGTGATAGGGCCGCCTCAACATCAAATAGGGAGTCCCATAAGGCTATTTTGGGAATTTGTGGAAGCTTGGGGCCAAATGGCCCAAGTCTAAAGAATAAAGCCCTAAGGCCCTCTTTCTCATAACCCCCTCCACTCTTCCAACAACAAACCCATTTTTTTCTCCCCCATAACTCCTAAATCTCCAACAACCCACCTCTCATTCTTCATAATTTCTCCAACCTCCAATAATCAAGTCTCTTCCTCGTAATTCCCTCACCCCCCGACCACAAATCTTTCTCCCTCATAGCTACCACATTCTCCAATGACCAAGGAGAACAATAGGCGGTGAAAGTGAGCAAGGTGGACCCTAAATCAAGGTGGGGCCCGAGGAAATCAACCCATTCGACTCCCCAACTCATCTCCAAGAGGAAACCTTACACCACAACCACCAAAATCGTCTAGGTAAGGTTCCTCCTCCCTTTGCCTTAGAACCCTTGTGAGGAAGGGGGTTTTGGCATGGTTTCTCACATGTATGAGCTTGCTTTAGGGATTCCGACCAATCGGCCCCCAAATCGAAGTTCCTAGGTCATTTTCAAGTCTCCAACGAACCCTAAGGTGCGGACTATTGTTCTTAGGTGGCCTAGCACCAATTTTAGTATGAGCTTAATGATTTTGATTACTTGGATATTATGATTTAATAATCTAGAGAAAGCCCTAGGAATGTATGTTATTGAAACCGTATGGATTTGCATGTTTTAGCCTCCACGATGTTGTTCTTGCTTCTCACATGCTTATGTGTATGGATGATGGAACTCAGGCGTCGACCAAGCAACCGATGGCCGAATCCTTGCTTGGTCGAGATGCCTATTGATTTTCCCATATATTATTACCTTATAGTATGTATGCTTTCATTACCCTTGTGCATAAGATGACTCGAGATGGAGGAAGTGCGTAACTTCCTCACCCATACACACACACCTCACATACACTTGTTTTATGATATTGTTAACCATGCTTGCTATGAGAATCTGAATGACATGTTGAGAAGTATGAGAACATGATGTGGTTTATACTAGATTATACATTGGTATCCGGCATGTTATGAATCATCCTCCATACCCTTGGGTTGGTCAGGAATCATGAGGAGAGATGGTAGTCCCATTGGTGGAACTACTCGTTTTGCAAACCCGTAGTTGGGTCATTTGGGCGGGTGTGTGTTTGGTGGCTGTGGAGTAGTCAGTTTCGACCTCAACATGGGTCTCATAAGTCTATGTGCCCGAGGTCCCTCATCTCACGCCGCTTGACTCGCTTGACAACCGCGTGATGGATGTGATGTGAATGATAACATGAATCGTAGCATGCGGTACTCTTTTACTCTCTTGGGATGGTTAGAAATGGACGAGAGGGGTAGCCTAGCCTACTATCCGACTCTCTTCAACTCGTTTTCTGCATGTTAACCCCGTGTGCTCACCCCTATGTATGGAACCTCGGAACACCTCACAACCATTGTAGCCCATTGACACCTGGATTGCAGACTTGGTCCACGGTCCCGTGAGCCGGGCATGGTGGAATGGGACAAACCGTGTCAATGTCGAGCCGCTCTCAACGCTCACGCTTCGAGGGAAACCTCTCCACCGCCATTGACCTCCGCGCCTCCCTCGTAATGACCGCGAGCGATCCTTTCTCTCGGCACTCCTTATGTGCTTGAAGTCGGGGATGAGGAACCCGACGGGATCACTGACCGCGGGGACTCGACCTTACGCGTTGATGAGGCCTTGGCCTCGCAACTAGCTTAAGGCAGTGATACGTGGGGTGTATCAGATTCTCCAACCTGCTGGATGAATGAACTTAACTAATAGCTCGGCTAACACGATCGCATTGCATCGCATTAGTTAGGGGAAGCGACTTGTTGCCGAGGTCGCTTTCCGAGGGAGTGTTGCTATATGCGATCGTTAGAAGGAGTCGCTCGAGGGAGAGTTGTGGCGAGGGCATGCATCATATCATCGCATTGCATGCGCATTTAATAAGAGTTGAAGGTGTTGATGATTGACTGCTTTTCATTAAATTTATATTACAAATGATGCCTGTTATAACTTGAGACTAATAGCACCCACTGAGTTGATCACTCACTCCCACTCTGGGACGGTGTTTTAAAACACCAATCAGATCCGTTTATAGTTGCAGGTGACGAGGAGTACGAGGAACGTGGAGACAAGAGCGTAGACGAGAAGGACTAGCTGTCCTACTTCCTGTTGCTGAGCGGGTCTTCATCGGCTCAGTAGACGAGATTCTGGATTGTTGAGTAGTGGACTCAGCTTTATTTTCTGGATATATCAATTTTTTTTTTGTGATTTGTTGGGCAACGCTGATGCAGCTGTTGATGCTACAAGAGTCCCACTTTGGCTGCAGTTTCCCTGCCAATTGAGCGACCCGTTTACATCCTTTTGGATTTGTATATAATTAACCTCTTTCAATTCAGTAGACTTGTTGTGATTGTGATTCATGCTTCAAGTAATTCCATACTGCGCATTTAAACTTGATTAGACGCAAAACAGTGAAAAATTGGTTATAAGTGATGCCCGGGAACTTGAGAGTCGAGAGTATGCCGACCCCTGATTTTCCGGGGCGTTACACTATACAATATTCGTCTCGTACTTATTTATTGCTAATCCTAATGCTTTTATCATTAGTATTTAACATTTTGATAAAATGCTTGATCAATATGAGTTTTCTGTTATTAGAAATTTGTTAAGTTATGTGAATTGAATTGGTGCGTATTAGGTTTGTTTTGACATACATTGGATTATGATGGTCGTACTTGTGTTATGTTATTATACCCTGATAGGGTATTGGTGTTGTTGATATATGCTAGAGCGTGCTGAGTCGCACATATGTTTAATTGATATACCCTATTGTGGTATTAAGTTGTTTTGCGATTATGATTATAAATTACAATGAATTATTATTGTGTGAATCGAGCCATGCAAATCGCTTAAGAAAGCGGATGACCCGTTTTGGGTTGGCTTTCTTAGACTTTTACGATCAACCGAGGTTGAACACAAACAACTGACAATAGTTGGAACTACACGGGATGCTTTGTACTTAATGTGTCACGCTCCAAACCCGAAAATCGGATTCACAGGAATCCCGATCGCCAAATCCGGTGCTGACAGCCTCTGTAGTACCCCGTTCTCGACTCTTAGCGTCCATACGCCAGATTCCGATCCTGGGACCCTACAAGGAGGTTTTTTTTTTTTTTGTACATTTAACTCGCAATAAGCATAACCACAAGATTACCCAATTCATAAAGGCAACATCATCATCATCATCACATATCCACTAATATAATCATTTGAGTACAATGCTGAAAGGGAAATACATATATCAAAGCTTCAAGACTACCGCAATTTGTCTCCAAGCTCCGACGTCCGCCGCAACCTAACATTACCTACACGCATCTATCATGCATAAGCTTATAGAAAGCTTAGAGGGTGGTATAAGTGTGTGCACAAGGTAAGTGCCAAGTATTCAATACAATGCCTTAATCATACAATACCAGAAACACTGGTAATCCATAAATCGTACAATGTCGGAATAAGCAAAAATACTGACAAGAGCAGGAATTATCAGAGTAAACAGAAATATTAACAAGATCATAAATCATACGATAACAGAGTAAGCGGAAATACAGACAAGTCCATGAGTCAATCAATATTAGAATACGCAATATAGGACAGCTATGCAAATGAGGAGTTATAATAATCAAATATCGGATGTCAAGGATATAATGCAATATGCAATTCGGAAGAGCTAGCGAATACCATCACTCTCATCTAAGTCATAGGAATACAGAAACTTAGCAACCCAAAATGCCATATGCCGAGAATGTAATGCAATATGCAATATATGGTGTTAATGGAATGACCATGCTGGAGTGTGAAGTCGGGATGATAGTACGTAGTATTGTAGGCTACAGGATCCACCACAAGGGACTTCTATCCAAACCAGTCCCATACTTAAATTTGGATAGTCAGACTCAATGTGGTAAACTCCTAATCTCAGGTTAGTCGCGCACCCCAACCGAAATCCTTGCTATAACGAAGGTACGCAACAATTAGTTGCGCACCACCAGCCCGAGTGGATAGTGAATGAATGAATGAATGAACATGCAACTCCTACTCAATAAGTCCACATATCGGTACAGTTCACCTCTGGGATCATCACCGGGATTTAGTATACTCCAAATGGCACTGTCTCTCTTCCAGCAGCACAGTCCAAGTGAGTGTAAGAAACCTCACTAACCGCCTGGCCAATAGTTTGCCAATACCTATCCGGCACGTCGATAGCGGACCCATTCACGAGCTGGTCAAACTCAGCCTAGTATTGCTCCCTACCCTTGGGCGAGTAATGCACATCCCTTTCCAACCGACCACGACACAGTGGGAAACGCGGCCTCCTGGTATTTGGCCCTCGTGCGCTCATATATCCACTCGGTCTCGACGTTGGAGTCATCTCCTGGCCACGGAGGTTTAGGGATTTTCACCCAGGGACATCTATGTCACCCGTATGTTAGAACCAAACATTTCCAGTGTCCCGTCTGGCCATCCACGATATGCCTATGGAGGCTACGACCCTGATGTCACTAGGGCGTATAACACACAATGAAAGATGCATGAGTCACACAATCCAGCCATGCATCAATCCTGCGCATGTCGTGCGCTCATGTGAGATAATCTCCGCCTATCAGGGAGTCTCATATCAACATGCTCAATGACATATGCAATGATCAACCACATCTCATAATAAACATGCAGATGATGGTATGGGCATGTATCATGATGTCATGTTGTTACATACCTATAATCGGTATCAATAACCGGCATCGACAATCGACGACTAACATACATCACAATGGGCTCTATCTCCTGGCCCTCAAATGCATCACAATAGGGCTCATCACATAGGCCTTAAACACTGGCTGAATGCACATCACAATGGTCCTTAAATACAGGCCACATTTACATCACATTGGACCCCGACAATAAAAAATCGAGAATCGGCTACAACAAATCAGATCGGTAATCGGCCTCGATTGAAAATCGACAATTGGCCACGACAATTAGAATCGGTAAGCGACCTTGATAGATAATCGGCAATTGGCCACAATAATTTAGAATTGGTAATCGACCTCGATTGATAATCGATAATCGGCCTAGATAATTAGTACTGATAATCAGCATCGGTAATCAGTATCGATGATAAGCATCGATAATCGACCACGACAACCAGCATATGTAGACAAGGCGGGGTCCATAGATGGACAACCAATCAACCATAATGTAAAGATCGGCTTTCGACCGTGGTTATATCAAATCCGTTAACACGGATCCATCCATCTATGCCGAATGGGGCCCACTTATTTGGGTTAACCCACGAAGAGAATGGGCTTAACAAGGCCTAAGGGAAGGTCACAATGAGGACATTTAACCGTCATTGTCCATCAATGTGGACATTTAACCAACATTACTCCCAAGGAGAGACCCACATAGGGCTAAACATATAGTGGGCCCACGACCTCATACAAGGGTTTGATATACATCAAAATGGGCCGAATACATGGACCTAATATACATTACCATGAGCCACGACCCACGGTCCCCTGATACATCATAATGAGCTACGACCCATAGACCTCAATATACATCAAGTGAACTGCATTAATGGGTCTCATATACATGATAGGTGGGCCCTGCACATGGGCCTCAGACATACAGCATGTGGGCCCTATACATGGGTCTTGAATACATCAAATGGGTCACGTACCTGAGCCTCGAATATGTCAAGTGGCTACACATCATGGGCCTAGTACATATCACAATGGGTCTTTCCCATAGGCCACAAATACAACTTATTGGGCCTCTTAAATACAATGAGTGGGCCGCACAAGTGGATGGTATGGGTGAAACACGCACAGCATGGTGGGCCTGTATAGTGTAGGCGGGCCCACCACATGCAGGAAGTGGGCCCCGTGCCATCAAGACGGGTAGATAGTTCGAATATAAAATACATACATCGGGGTGAGTCCCACCATTCAGCGGCTAGATGGTGCGGATATACAATACACTTATCATGGTTGGATCACACATTGAAATGGGGCTTATGTACATCCCATTGGGCCCCGACCCATGGGCCTCAAATACCAAGGTGGGCCTCATAACATGGGCCTCATATATGTCAAAGTGGGCCTCAACAATGGGCCACAAATACATAAAGATGGACCTAATCATGTGGGCCTCATTTATATCCAGGTGGGCATCAACATCGGGTCTCATATATCACACCGGGCTGAATCAATTGGCCGATCGAATGGGCCGCGCCGATCATCCATCAATAGAGATCATTATAAAGCATTAAATAAATAAATAAATAAATAAAATGAATCATATCCAAAGATCATCTGGACCATACTACAACTAACAATGGTGATACTAACTTCCCACTTTCAACTTCCAGTGGGTCCACCACAACATTTAATTTACATCCAGACTATCCCCATGGTCACGAGGACCTGGGTAGACAAATATCATATCGATCCAAGACTTTTATAACCCAAAGGGGTTTCAAAGGTAGGCATTCACTCCACTATTTTCTGTAGTGTGGTCCACCTGACAATTTGGTTCTGTCTCATTTTTTTAAGTCTCAAGCCTTAAGACGATCATTCATAATGGTAGGACATCTTAATTGGATGCAACACGTGCATCATGGTGTGTAAGACCCATGCCCTAGTCCGTACCGTTCCGTAGGCTTATGCGATCATATCGGTCGAATTTCAGCAATCCTCGACCTGTATCCGACGTTTGCGCGCGACCCTAAGTCGAGAACTGCATGCCAAAGTCAGCTCAAACCGAAACCTATACCTTGGCAATCGCGCCATCGCTGCAGTTCTAACACCGCAACTCGTATATCAAACCGATACCTAGGCTGGAAAATGTCGGTTTGCGTTCATTCCGAAGAATCGCTGCGTGTTGCGAGTCTCAAGGGAATCTCTACGAGATGTCCCATCAATCGCTTAGTTAATACACCCTTACCCAAGTACAACCACCCCATTCCTCCTTTTCACAAGTCAACTCTCCCTCTCCACTCACCATTCCTCCTTTACCCATTTTTTCAACTCAACCCATCTCCATTTATTACAACCACTCCACCCATCCCTTCCATCCGTATCTCCCATCACTTCTCTCTCTCTCCCTCATTTTTCTCAAAAAAATCTCCCAAGCAAAAGAGCTTCACACGTCCAAGCTCATCTTCTCCTAAGCAACAAGTGTGGCCCACTCTCTCATCTCTCATCCCCACCTTCCATTCATCATCTACACCGTCAAACGTGTTGGTAAGGAGCATAGGAGGCTAAGGAACCAAGGAGAAGATTGATAGGTGGGTGATCCGCCATTAAATCTCATTTTTTAGGGCCCACTAGATGGTGGGACCCATTTTGATGTATATGATAAGGGGCCCATAGTGGTGGGGTCCCCTCTTATCTCACCGTGTATCTCTCTCTCTCTCTCTCTATCTTTCCCTAAAATGTAGTGAGCCCCACCAATTGTGTAAAATCTACTCTATCCATCCATCAAACGGTGCAGCCCACCGCATTTTGGGAGAAACCCATCATCATATACAACATATTATAATAATATAATGTACGTATATGTATATCCATGGTGGGCCATGTCCATGTGGGACCCACCATGAAACTCCGTGTTAAAGACCCACCCACGATGCATGTGCACCCAACTGCTCCAACATAACCTCAAGGGACGCCGGATGTTGTGGGCCTTAATGAAGGATTAGTGAAGTGTGAACTGACATGGGTATGTACTAACGTCAGTTAAAGGGGAATTTTTGAGGCGGACCCCACATACAGGCCCCACCCTGATGTATTTATATAATCCAAGGCGTTCCCCCTCCTTCTCAGAACATTTTAGGCGTTGAGCTAAAAATTGAAGGTAATACGATAATCGAGTGGGCCTTACCATAGGAAACTGTAACATCCCGGATTTTCACTGTTTTGGATTTCCAAAAATCCTTGAAATTTATTTATTTAATTTTTTATTATTAACTTATAATATCACTTAATGACCATTAGCATTCAATGTTAGTTTATACTGGGGTGGACCAGTCTAGGACCAAGTGCGGGCTGCCAAGCTAGATGGCCCGTTTACACTTAACAACAGCCCGTGTGGGCCACCCAGCGACCGAAAAGGGTCAGAAAAATCTAAAACTTTAGAAAATCATAGATCTCACTGGGCTTGTGGTCCATCGCGAATCATGGACCCAGTGGACACCTGGGTCTCAGTACCATCCGGCGCGCTTGCTACATGCGCCCTATGCCGTGCATTAAAATCTGGCACTGATAAAAGAAACTGAGACTCCAGGCGTCCAGCCACGTCGCCGGATTTCTTCCAAATTTACTGGTCAAGGTTTGATGTATTTTTCTACGCCCGTCCACCAAATCTGGGCCCGATCGTGGCACGGTGGACCGTTGATCGTAAATCGGACCCGTACGACCAAACCCCGCATCCGTTTGTCCCCACTTTTGCAAGGCCCTTCATCGGGCCACCGAGCACCTACCCTATAAATTTCATGGCTGAGGGCCACCAGATGCCCCATCAATCGAATGGCCCCACAGGGTATGCATTTAAGGGTCTCAAACGCCTTCTCGATCATATATCCGTTCATCCGTTCGTCCTCAATTTTTGCAGGCCCTAATCGGGCCATAAGGCACATACACGCCGAATTTGGTGGCTAGAGGGGTGATAGGGCCCTAGATCCTAGAAAGACCCTCCCATAAGTCTAATATAGTAAAAACCAGCCTCTGGGGCCATTTACACCAAACCTGGCATTATAAAAAGGCCCCATTTGGGCACCCCCTCTTCCCATACGATTTTTCCATTTCCAAAAGAGAGAAAGAGAGAAAGAGGGAGAGAGTAAAGAGAGAGGAGGGAGAGCTAGGGAGAGTGAAGAAAGAGAGTGAAGGTGAGAGCTAGGTGGACCTTAGATCAAGGTGGGGCCCAAGGAAATCAACTATTTCAACTTCCTACTTCTCCTCAAGGGAGAAGCTCTCCTCCACAACCTCCATAATCATCCGTTGGCCGTCTAGGTAAGATCTTTCACTTCTTCTTCTTGGAATCCATGTATTGAGAAGGGATTGGCATGAAATTTCTCACATGCAAGGTTTGGTTTTAGGGATTCCCGATCTACCCCAAATCCATATCTCCTAGGTCGTTTCAAGCCTCCATCAAATCCAAGGTGCGGACTATTGTTCTTAGGTGGCCTAGCACCAATTTTACTATAGGTTTAATGATTTTGATTGTTTGGATGTTATGATTGGAGAAACTAGAGAAACCCTAGGAATTGCATGATTGTTAAAATTCATATGGGATGCATGTTGATCCTCATTTGGTGTTGCTATTGCCTTTCACATGATTGGGTATTTGGATGATTAGGTGCTCATGCCTTGTTAATTTCTCCCTACATTGTTGTTTCATAGAATGTATGATGATCGTCATATATGATTTCTTGCAATGGTGGAAGTGCTTAACTTCCTCCCACACACACACACACACTCACTTGTACTTGTATTATGATATTGTTGGCCTTGCTTAGTATATGAGAATCAATTGTATGTTGAGAAGCTTGAGAACATGAATATCAGTATATGCTAGATGACGCATTGGTAGGCGGCATGCTAGGGATTGCTACACTCATACCCTTGGGTTGGTCGTATGAAACATGAGGAGAACGAAGGTGGCTCCATCGGTAGGGACCGCCTGAGGCTAAACCGTGGGTTTTGGGCGGGTGTGTTCGGGTGGTCGTAGTTCGACTACGTGGGGCCCTTGTGCTCGAGGTCACTGTCTCACACTCGCCCGACTCATGCGGTCTAGGCTACCGATTGATCAACCCCGTTTGTTAACCCCGTGTGCTCACATATGTATGGAATCTCGAACCACCCCGCAACCATTGTAGCCCATCGATAATCCACTTGAAATCGGTCCACGCCCGTGAGCCGGGCATGGTGGAATGGGACACTATGTCCGAGCCGTCGCCCACGCCGGGGTACCGCGCCCCCGTAGTGGGACCGCGAGCGATCCCTTCCTTCTCGCACTCCTCATGTGCTTGAGAGTGGGATGAGGAACCCGACGGATCACGGACCGTGAGGTCTCATGGCCTCACGCGTTGGGGGGTCTTGGCCTCGCAACCGCCAGTTAGGCATTGATACGTGGGGTGAATCCGCCTCCCAAACCTGCTGGATGAATGAACTTAACTAATAACTCGCTAACACGATCGCATCGCACGCATTAGTTAGGGTGGCGACTCTCGACCATCTATTTATTACAACTCCAGTCGATGTCGCTCCGAGGAGTCTTTCATCATCACATATGCGATCGTTAGATGGAGTCGCTTGAGGGAGTGTTGTGGTGAGGGCATGCATCATATCATCCCACATGCATGCATTTAAATAAGAGTTGATAGGTGTTGATGAATGTCCGCTTTTCATTAAGTTCATATTACAATTGATGCCTGTTATAACTTGAGACCAATAGTTCACACCGAAATGATCACTCACTCCCACTCAATTGACGTGTTTTAAAACACCAACCATCCCATTCATGATGCAGTGACTCGGGGCATGAGGAGCCCATCGAGGCGAGTTTGGACAAGGAGGACAGACTTCCTACTGTACCGATGGGCGGCTCTCCATCGCCATGATCGGGTCGACCATGGATTTGTGAGTTAGAAAGGCTCATTCATATTCCTTTGGACATAGCCTTCTTTTATCATCCTGTTGGGATAACGCCAGGGCGACCCTTTATTATTTTTTGGACTGTATATTTGTGAGATTTCCTTCATTTCAAGTCGGGGTGCAAAAGATTGTGCTTCATGCTTCGTGTAATTCCAAATTGCGCATTAAATTTGATTAATCATAAAAAACCATAAATGCACGATAAGTGACACTCGGGAACTCGGGAGTCGAGTCTATGCACGACCCCCGATTTTTCGGGGCGTTACAGAAACAGTGGTGTTTGTCATTAAAACTTGGAAAAATAATTGCTGGGGTCCACATGAAGCTTGGACCCACCTGAAATTTGGTTTGGACCCTTAATTTTGTGGGACACATATAACGGACAGGGTAGATCTGGTTGATGTGGGTCCCACCTAGGATAACAAAAAAATATACATATGACAAAAAGGCGGCAAACACCTTGCTGTCATGACGTACACGTAAAAGGGGTGGTCCCCATTGGCCTTAGTTGTGGACCCCACCGTGATGTGTGTTCTAAATCCCTACCGTCTATTTGTTGGGACCCCTTCGTTGAGGCGTTGGTTCCAAAAATCAGCCATGAATAGTTCTCAGATGGCTCACATCGCTACCATTTATATGAAGGTATGTTAAACCACTCAAAAATGATTGCTGGGGTCCACATGTAGTGTGGTCCACCTGACAATTTGGTTCTATCTCATTTTTTTTAGTCTCAAGCCTTAAGACGATCATTCATAATGGTATGACAGCTTAATTGGATGCAACACATGCATCATGGTGGACTCCCATCTGGGCCCACTATAACATTTATTTTCCATCCAATCCTGGGCCCACTGAAATGCTTATTTGCCACCGAGCCTGTTGGTAAGACCACGTGAGCAAGGGCTCTACTATAATGTTTATTTTACATCCAACCTGTTGATAAGGTCATGTGGCAAGGGGCCCACCAAAATGTTTATTTTACATCCCACCTGTTAATAACGTCACACAGACCTGGATGGAAAGAAAAAAACAATTTCATATTAATCCAAACTTCTGTTATCCCCAAAGGGGGGTTTCAACGGTTGACGTTCAATCCCACACTGTTTCCTGTGACATGGTCACCTGATCATTAGCTGGATGGAGTGGATAGAACACGTACATCATGGTGGGGGCCACCGTCCACTGCCGTGGACGGACGGCGTAAATGAAACACTTGCATCACAGTGGGTGTCACCACCCACTGTTGTGGACGGTGTGGTAAGCCACACATACCACAGAGGGTCCCATGTAGGGCCCATCAAAATGTTTATTTGTAATCCAACCCGTCCATTATGTGTGTCCCACAAAATTAAGGGTCCAAACCAAATTTCAGGTGGGTCCAAGCTTCATGTGGACCCTAGCAATCATTTCCGAGTGGTTTAACATACCTTCATATAAACGGTGGCGATGTGGGCCATCTGAGAACTATTCATAGTTGATTTTTGGAACCGACGCCTCAACGAAGGGGTCCCAACAAATGGACGGTAGGGATTTAGAACACACATCACGGTAGGGTCTACAACTAGGGCCAATGGGGACCACCCCTTTTACGTGTACGTCATGACAGCAAGGTGCTTGCCGCCTTTTTGTCATATGTATATTTTTTTATTATCCTAGGTGGGACCCACATCAACCAGATCTACCCCGTCCATTATATGTGTCCCACAAAATTAAGGGTCCAAACCAAATTTTAGGTAGGTCCAAGCTTCATGTGGACCCCAGCAATTATTTTCCCAAGTTTTAACGGCAAACACCACTGTTTCCTATGGTAAGGCCCACTTGATTATCGGATCACCTTCAGTTTTCGGCTCAACGCCTAAAATGTTCTAAGAAGGAGGGGGAACGACTTGCATTATATAAATACATCAGGGTGGGGCCTGTATGTGGGGTCCACCTCAAAAATTCTCCTTTAACTGACGTTAGTACATACCCATGTCAGTTCACACTTCACCGTTAGCAGCCCCACAACGTCCAGCGTCCCTTGAACGCTGGACAGTTGGGTGCACATGCATCAGGGTGGGTCTTTCAACACAGGTATCATGGTGGGTCCCACATGGACGTGGCCCACCATGGATATACATATACGTACATTATATTATTATAATATGTTGTATATGATGATGGGTTTCTCCCAAAATGCGGTGGGCCGCACCGTTTAATGGATGGATAGAGTAGATTTTACACAATTGGTGGGGCCCACTACATTTTAGGGAAAGATAAAGAGAGAGAGAAGAGAGAGAGAGAGAGAGAGAGAGAGAGAGAGAGAGAGAGAGAGAGAGAGAGATACACAGTGAGATAAGAGGGGACCCCACCACTATGGGCCCCTTATCATATACATCAAAATGGGTCCCACCATCTAGTGGGCCCTAAAAAAATGAGATTTAATGGCGGATCACCCACCTATCAGTCTTCTCCTTGGTTCCTTAGCCTCTTATGCTCCTTGCCAACACGTTTGATGGTGTAGATGATGAATGGAAGGTGAGGATGAGAGATGAGAGAGTGGGCCACACTTGTTGCTTGGGAGAAGATGAGCTTGGACATGTGGAGCTCTTTTGCTTGGGAGATTTTTTTGAGAAAAATGAGGGAGAAAGAGAGAAGTGATGGGAGATATGGATGGAAGGGATGGGTGGAGTGGTTGTAATAAATGGAGATGGGTTGAGTTGAAAAAATGGGTAAAGGAGGGATGGTGAGTGAAGAGGGAGAGTTGACTTGTGAAAAGGAGGAATAAGGTGGTTGTACTTGGGTAAGGGTGTATTAATTAAGCGATTGATGGGACATCTCGTAGAGATTCCTTCGAGACTCGCAACGCGCGGCGATTCTTCGGAATGAACGCAGACCGACATTTTCCAGCCTAGGTATCGGTTTGATAAGCGAGTCATGGCGTTAGAACCGCAGCAATGGCGCGATCGCCAAGGTATAGGTTTCAGTTCGAGTTGACTTCGGCATGCAGGTCTTGGCTTAGGGTCGCGCGCAAACGTCAGATATGGGTCGAGGATTGCCGGAATTCAAACGGTATGATCGCGTAAGCCTATGGAACGGTACGGACTAGGGCATGGGTCTTACACGATGCCAATTTTTTTCAAGAGTCTTTCGTTGTCTATCGGATTGATTTAATGCATGGGCCAACCATTTTTATGTTTGGTGATTGTGTAATAACTTCCCGTGTGATTTTTAAGGAAGGCAAAAAGCAAAGAAGCCTAACATTAGCGTTGTTGATCGAAACATTATATAGCAATTGGTAAGTTCTAAATTGCATAGATGCTTCAAAAGAGATCATTGTAATAGAAGGTCCCAATATATATATAACACATGATCTTACTTCGTGAAAGATATGCTTGAGGACTTCTTTTGGAAAAGAGAAAGAATTAAATAAATATAACACAAGATCTTAATTCCTCGAATTCGATAATGACCCTACTAGTCAAAGCTGTGGGCCCACCATAATGTATGTGTTTTATCTATCATATCCATCCATTTTTCTAGCTCATTTTAGGACACTGTCCAAAAGGATAAAGATCCAAATCAACACCACAGGAAAGAGTAGAGATTGAATGCCTGCCACTAAAATTTTCTGGTGGGCATCACTCTACCCACTTCTTCCCGTGAATCAAGCCCGGTAAATCACTTAAGAAAGTGGATGGCCCACTTTGGGTTGGCTATCCTAGACTTATATGGTCGACCGAAGTTGAACACGGATGACTGACAGTAGTTGGAGCTACATGGGATACTTTATACCCAATACCAATTTTGTCAGGGGTCCCTCATTTTCTATCAAATTGGTCTAATGCATGGCTCAATCATTTTTGTGCTCGGTGATTGTATAATATTTAATAGAATCCGAGATACCAATGTTACTTGTGATTTAAGTCCATTTATAACCGTTAGTACCCATTAAGTACCAATGAATGTCGCGACCCTACCATGTTGTTAATGATTTGGGGGTGGTGTTCTTTCTCTACATTTAGGGTTTAGCTGATAACCTTTGCCCCAATTGCGAATGTCCTTGGCAACGAGTCCTACTATCAAACCGATTAAGTTATAAGTTGGACTTATGAGTGACAAACCTAGAACATGATTAAGGACACTGGTGAGGGGCCGCTACGTGCCTCAATGACCTATGTGAATCCGTTTAGCAACTTTTAATAAAATGGATGTATCCTAGCTTCGTCAACCTTTTGTTTAAATGAGAAATAATAATTACTTGGCTAATCATGCATATCATCATGGCAAACATTATTAGGTTATGTTGCAGGCTAACCATTGCGCATATATTGTCGTCCTTTCTAGTAATAGAGTTTATGTGGAAAGTTCACGACTATATTGTTTCCGAACATCATCATGGTAAACATTGTTGAGTTATGCTGCAGGCCAACCATTGAGCATATCATCATGTCATACATGCATTTAAATAATTAATTTAGAAATTATTTATTTTATAATGTTATCATTCCATTTTCTTATTGTGCACTTGTTACACTCTCAAATGGCACAACTAATCAACTGAGCTACTTCCTTTCGGGTCAACTTCATACAGGTCTGCAATTAATTCTTTTCGTGTCCCATCTTAATCTACCATATCTAACTGAATAAGATTTCTCGTATAACCTGAGAGCCTAGAGGTTGAGTGAATTTTCTTAATTGTGTTGATAACATGTGTAAACTAGAAAAATGTACCATTGAGTTAGATATTCATTTCCATATGAGACGATGTTTTAAAACACAAACCAAACGATATTGTCGATGCGAGTACCACTTATGTCTCATATGTGTAAGCATAAATTGGCTCGATCCATCTCCACTATTTTTGGAGCGTTAGGCGATAACAGAAAAACTTTATATTTCATTTATTTTGAGCATGTATATATTGAAGTCCCTAGTTAGGTGTACTTCATGGTTTGGTTTTGTAGGATGTTTATTGTAGCTTATGTAGTCCCCATATGTGCAGATATCACTTTTGGAGTTGTACGTTTTAAATATTAACTATATATTTATGGGCTTAGTTATCTCTTCTTAACTTTCGATCCACTGATTTAAAGCTACTCTAATTTTTATTTTTATTTTTTTTAATCATGGGTGAATGTTAACCGAACTGCGCGGGCATGTGAGAACTCACCTACGTGCATTTTTGTTAGGTTCACACCTGAAAATTTGAGATCGGAGTCTCCGTACTCAAGTGCCCATTTTTGGAGCGTGACATAGTGAATAGTGCGATGAACATAAGGAGTATAAACGATATCAGGAGGGGGAGAATGTATAAGTAAAGAATGAAAGTATTCATAGATCCACATTTGGAGAAGCCATAATGTCCTCCATTGTGAAATAGGTCCTTGGTAGTTAGCTCGTACCTGCCTCTATACAAGTGATCGAGTACAAAGGGCATAAGGGCTAATTTTTGAACCTGTGCGAGTGCCTTAGCCAGTTGAATGTACTCATTGGCAATCTAGAGAGCGTTTACATAGAGCAAATGCTAACAAATTCATAGCAATAGGAAGGCCATGTGTTCTTCATACTCAACTCGGCCTTCATATTTACAGTACACGATCATAAAATGAGAATAGGCTTTGTCAGCCTTATTACTGAAATGTCTTTTTTCATCATGGACAAAACTTGGAAAAACAGTCTCACCAAATGGTAAAAGTGGGGTAAGAGCACAAATATCGAGAATTGTTGGACTTATGGGACCACACACGAAGAAGAAAGTATTGGTGGACAAATTTCAAAATATTGATGTTGCAATGAGAAGAGGGAGATCTGGTGCATAATCAAATGATGATAATTTGATGCATTCGTAGATGTCATTCTCTCTCTAAGAAGCTTCATACTTTGCGGCAATGTGATCAAATCAATCGCACCATCCTAGTAAAGGTTTTAGCCAAGATCGTGAGGTTTTTAGGACATTGGAAGGATATGGAATCAATTGAGATTGGATTAAAGTGTTCTCATTAGGATAGTTCGGAAAGAAATGGTACAATGGACGGATCTCATCAGTATTGATTTCAATAAAGAAAACTGGTTTAAGGCTGTAATAATCTTCGATCATCAATTTAAAAATGATCTCATTGATAAACTTTGGAAAGGACGTCTAATGTATATATTAAATCATCTTGTTGGAAGGTGAGGAGATAGAGGATGAGGAAGCAACCATTGCAAGAATGAGAAAGTTAGGGTTTCAAAAATGAAGAAACAATGAAGAGAACTTTAGAAATTGGGAAACGTATTGAAATGGAGTTTATATCAGCTAAAATCAGGTGCATTAATTAGGATACAATCATGATCTCGTATGATACAATGCTTATACATACGTCGCCACAGGAATATCTCTCTGCTTAAAAAAAGAAAAGAAAAGAGGAAAATATGACCGGTATTTGAAATTGTCTCGATCATGCGTGGTAAATAAAGTGTCGCCATGTGGCCTAGAAGATGACCACATTTATGAGGGGTTACATGCTACTTTCACCTTTTACTTAAAAGGCGAAGCGGCGTGGAGGGCAATGTTATACCTTATTTATATTCGTTCCTACAAGAGCCATTTAAAGAGGGGCACATGTAATTTTATGTTAGTTGCGTGGTGTATTTGAGATTTTTGGAGATATCCGAAAAGAATTTTACAACGATATGGTTGACGTCTATCGAGCGGTGCCACGTCATCCATAGAGTAAGAGTGGTCAAGCGGAACATGGTCGAGTTGATAAGGAAGCCTAGAGTGGTCACAAAACAGTTGGCTCCAAAAGTTTAGTAATGTTGAAACGGTTATCTAGAAGATCAGTAACACTGAAACGATTAAAGTAGCTGTCAGAACATAAAAAGCATTTAGATGGTCAATTTAAGGCTATAAATAGCAAGAGAATTCAGTAGAAGAAGACGTCTCATACCAACAAAATGAAATCAAATATGTCTTTTGATTACTTTGTGTTCCTTATCATTATTAGTCGTTTACATTCCTTAGTATAATCGATAGCAGTAATTAAATAGCTACTAACTTTTGTTATAATTTGAATTTACACTCATACGCTGGATTCAATTTGAATATCAAGCAAATTCTTCATTCAAAAAGACACTCTGCGGTTGTTCTCCATGGCCAACTGTAAGAATCTCCTTTTTGTTTTATTTGTATGGAAAAAGTCATTTCATACAAAAAAAAAAAAAATGTGCAACCCATTTAGAGAGGACGAACCCCACCCTCTAATAAATGCCTGATTATTTTAAACAATGTGTGCAAGCAGCTGAATAAGTGACCGATTTTATTCAATCTACATCACATACTGTCATTTCAACCATGTACACCTATTTTAGCACTGGGCCGTAGTTGTTCGGTTTGAATTGAATTGGGCCACACATTTATTTAATTCCTGTACGCCCGCACAAAATATGTGAACCAATTTGATACCATAATATTAACCCATTCTTAAACACATTACCTCACACTCAACCCTTTAGCCCAAGAATCAGCACAACCCTACGTAGTAGGGGTGGGATGCCTACTCTTGAATTACATTAGAGCCTATCTAAGTTGCAGTATCCCTTGATTTAGGGTCTTTAATGGCCTAAATTCCATTTACAAAATAGGGTTGGCCCTGTATAAAATATCAATGGATACGGGGCATCCCCTCTCAAAAATTTCCCCAAGGTGTGGCACACCTGAGTTTTGGATCCGCGTGATATTTAGGCGTAGGGCCAAAGGTGTTGGGACACATATGATGAATGGTTTTGATGTCATTCATACATCATCATGTGGGCCTTACAACAACCCCGTACCACAATACTAAGACAAGGATGTATCTATGGAAATGAGCCAACCACGCGGGTGATATGGAAAATGTCTTCGCTGTATCTCTGCTGAAGTAGCGTAGTATAGAGAGATCCGAGCCATTCATCAGGTCGGTCCCACGGTGAACATGTTCTGACATAAAAAGGAGGATGGTTCCTTCATTGATGAGCCCTAAATGCACGTAGGATATGGACACCAGTCTGGACCACACTTCTAATAGAGAGCCAATACAACGGATGCAGATTGCGTCCTACCCCCGCCCCGACGGTAATCCGTTCGGGTAGGGCTCTGTAGGGCCCACTGTGATTTAAGTGTTATATCCACGCCGTTCATCGCTTTTCTCGTGTCATTTTAAGGTATAATCACCAAAAATGAAGCAGGTACATAGCTTAAGTGGACCACAAAGTGGGGATTGAGCGTCCACCATTAAAAACTTCTTAGGAGCTGGAGAAGTTTCAGATCAAGCTGATATTTATTTTTTCACTTCATCCACGTCTACATGAACCTATGAATAAGTTCGATGGTAGTAAAATATCACAGTGGCCCTTAGAAAGGTTTCAACGGTGGTTGTCTTTCTCACTACAGCTTCCTTTGGTGTGGTCCACTGAAGCTGCAGATCTACTTATTTTTTACTATTGTATCTTAAAATGATCTGAGAAAAGAGATGAACGGCGTGGATAAAACACTTACATCACGGTGGGCCTCACAGAGCCCTGCCCGGACATATTACCGTCCGGGCGGGGGTAGGACGCAATCCGCGTCCCAATGCAACAAAAGCACATTGGGAATGGTCGTGATCTACTTGTGACATCCACTCTATTAATCAGTTGCGATAGATCATTTGAGGAAGTGACCCCTTAAAATCTGGCGTATTCAAAACTCAAATGGACCACACCACATGAAAGAATGGGGAAGGGATGCCCACATTTGAAACTCTGTGGACCGACCGTGATATTTATAAGCCATCCAAACCATGCATAACATCAATCCCACTTGGATGAAGGGGAAATATTATTTCACCATAATCCAACACCTTGGTGTGTCCCAAAAATATTTCAATGGTCCGCATTCCGTCTCTACTCTTTCCCGTGGTATGGCACACTTGAGTTCTGCGGTCGGGTCCTAACATGGGCTGATGCAAGAGATAGAATGGAGTGGATGTCATACATACACCTCGGTGGGCCGCACAGAGCTTTTTGGTTGCCCCGGATTCCCTCGACAATTCGCATCCGTCGAATATTGACCGTAGTTTGTCTTTCTCTAGATAAGCGGACCGGCCTAGTTCTTGAGCTAGACCATTCAGCTGTGGGCCCCACTTAATGAATCACACAGATTCGTACGTGTCTGTCCATGTGAATGTGTACAGCAAGGCTCATTTCGCACGTGCACCAGTAACCCTGTAGCAGAAAGGGGCATTAGGGTCTTTCATCAAACAGGTAATGGACTATTAAATGTCACCGACCTGGGCATGATGTCTTAATGACACAAGCATTCCTCAGCCGTTGGATAAAAACAATATAATATTTGATACTGAGATGAGAAATTATCCAAACAGCACCTTTTTTTTTCCCCTTTCCTGCGAACATGTCACATGTGTGGAATATCCAATCCGTGAAAAAAGTGGGCGGCATCACGTGATCACCTCATACAAAAATCATGCCCCTTATAGATCAGAACGCATCATCCAAATCAATGGACATCCTATGATATGATTATGTACTGTGTGGCCCATCCAACGTTTGGATTGTCCTGAATTTTGTTACAGCTGATAATCATGGTGTGGGTCACATTTTTATTGGGTTGGATATTACATATTTTTTACTTATGGGAGCCAAAGGAAAGGCTGCATCATAACTTACATTATACCCGCTATTCCTCCCCCATGTCCTAGTGTGGTCTTTTCACGTAGACGAGTTTAGTCCCTTGAATTGGATTTTTGCAATAATCCAAACCGTTTATATGATAGATATTCCATTGGATGAAAGATTTTAAAAATAAATTTCTGATTGATTAATTCAAAACTAAGATTTTGCAAAGTTTAAGTTGAACGTCCTTGTTTAAAGAAAAAAAAAGAAGAAGCAGAATTTCAAGGTATTAAAATTTCCAATTGAGGATTCTATTTGTCGTTTATCCATCGTATAAGGTCATTCTCTTTGTATAAACGGTTTGGATCATTCGAATGTGACTGAGATTCAAAGGCTAGGTTCCGGACGTATCGAATTCCTATACGTCAGGACGGACGTATTAGAGCAATCCTCATCTTGAAAACTACGACCGCCGGTTGAAAGCTACTCGTTCAATTCTACTCTCGCTGCACGTGCTAATGCAGGGATGCAATACGCACAGACAGACGTATTCTTTATTCTTTCCTTACAAGGCTGTCAACAAGAACCCGTGTTCCGGGTCTGGGTCTCTTTTCTTGAAGAACTAAACCCGGATCCAATAAGGTTCATGTATCCATCGCGTACCCATCGGGTTTTCTGGGTCCGTATTTCAGTTCAAGAATAAGAGAATCTGGATGGTTGTATTAGCTATGGATGTATTAGATTCAACTCAACCCAATCTGATTTGAACCGTGTCCATGACGATGGACCCGAGGCAAGTTAGTTAGACCCATATTGTAATAGGATCTAAAAGTGGGACCCGAATCCGACGTAATTTTGAATGGGTCCAAAAGATTGGTATCGGATCCTTTTAAGTCCAGTTGGATCCATCGGGTGCCCATGGATCCAAACACCCCATATTAGAATGATCCAAGCCGTTTAGGGACCATCATACATGGGCCCCTCAAAGAAGAAAAAGAAGCGGCAAGATTGGAGTATTTCAACCCTTCAATCAATTAAAGTCTCTTCTTTTTAATATAATCCGTACTTCTGACTGCCTTTTTATGCTCCATTTCTAAGATCTTTTATTTTTTGATATCACCGTTCAGATCCAACGGCTACAGTTCTATCGCAAAAGGCTCTGGGATTGCTGGGTGGAGAACATAGGGAGCGGATTAGTGCAGCCCTCACCCTGGGGCCCACCTTGATGTATGTATTATATATCCATGCCGTCCATCCGTTTTGCAAGGTCATTTTAGGGCCAATGCCATAAAATGAAGAAGATCCAATTTTAAGGTGGGCCATACCATAGGAAAGAGTCGTGATTGACAATTAAGGGGCCACAAAAGTTTCGGATCAATCTGACATTTGTTTTCTTCCCTCCATCTAGGTTTATGTGACCTTATCAACAGGATTGATGGCAAATAAACATTACGGTGGGCTTTAGAAATATTTAAAATGGTAAAGTATTCAATCACCATTATTTCCTGCATGGTCCACCTAACATTTGGGTCTTATTCGTTTTTGGGCTCATGCCATAAAACAATCTCTGGAAAATGTATGGACGGTGTAGATATAATACATCCATTGGGTGAGGTCCGGGGTTGCACCTAATCCGCTCCATAGAACTTATAACCCACATGCTTACTCTATAGACGTGCTAAAACTATGTGGGTCCCACTTTAATGTGTGTATTTCATCGATGTCGCCTATCCCTTTTTTCTAGCTCATTTCAGCGCATAGGGTGAAAAAGGATGAAGATTTAAAGCTCAAGTGCAATAAGGGCTCATCTGAGAGCGTGGATCTGAAATCCCTGGATTTGAAATCGTTTTACCGTGTTTGGCACACCCAATTAAGAATCAACTTTAATTCAAAAGGAGCTATGCATAGTATATTTATATGGGTTTGTATTTAATTACTAAATTAACTTTAATATATCTAATTAGTGAACATATGTAATGTTCGACACAATGGTTGTGATAAGCCCGCTGAAATCCATACTTTACCTGAAAATGATGAAATTCCAAGTCCACTAATGGGCCATAAGAACAGACTAACCACCAATTTTTAATCGTTGATTCATATGAACAATGTTTGGACGATGCCGATTTTCATATTAAAGTAATTATAGTTATGTAATTGATAATTTAAATTTTTTGAGATATCATTAGTGGAGCATGTGTCTAATCGATTAATTGTCTAGTAACACACGTTGCACATGCTGCTCTTGGAAGGATTTTAGATGTAATCCAAGCTTTCACCCTTTCAAATTGCTTGGATTTGAAACCTATGGTTACTTTATAGTGCCAACAACCACTGGATTTGAAATCCCTCGAGTCCCCCATAATCCATGATGCCAAACGACTCCTAGTGCAGGTATTAGATGGGATTAGGTGGGATAGAATTGAATTTGGTCCCATGCAAGTCCGTTCATCATTTGGAGATGATGGGAAAGGTTGAGATTAGGTGGGATGGAATTGCATTTAGTCCCTTGGGATTGCATTTGGTCTCGTGCAAGATTTCCGTCGATTTTGAAACCCGCTACACATGTGAGCCCTACATTGATGCATGCATTTATCCATGTCATCCGTCCATATGTACCGTTTTACACGTGACATTCTAGTTATATATGTGTACAACCGAACAATATTCGTTATAAATTTGGTCTGTTAATTACAATTCCACGATTCACCAAACATGATTTTACTTAATTTGGTGATTTCTTATAGCAAAAATTTTATTCCAAATATGAGATTGGATGGCTACAATACCATAGTATATCCGGACATACAATCATTACACAATAATGATGTTAATCCCATCCAATACAATTCAATATCATTTAATTCTACAATGAATGGTATTGAATTAAATGGTTCTGAGAACCATTGAATGAGATTAACATCATTATTGCACAATGATTGCATTTATGCAAATATGGTGGTATTATAGCTATCCATTCCCATGTCTGGTATAAGAATTTTGCTATGGAGAACACTGAATTAAGCAAAATCATGTTTGGTGGACTATGAAATTATAATCAATAAACCAATTTCACAATGGATGCCGTTCACTTGTACATATATATAAAACCAGATTGTCGCATGTAAATGAGGTGTATGGATGGATGGCATGGATAAACACATGCATCAATGTGGGGTCCACATTTGTAGTGGATTTCAAAATCCAGGACCAAATGCAATCCTATCCCACCCAATCCCATCTAATACCCTGTGCCAAACACCCCCTAAGAGTAAGAAAATTATGCAGATCAAACCCATACTGCTGAAAATTTCTTAGGCCACAAAAGTTTTGGATTAAGCTAATACGTGTGTTTTCCTTGGTCTGTATGTGCATGAACTTATGAACAGGGTAGAATGCAAATAAACATTATGGGGACCCAAGAAAAGTTTCAACAGTGGACAATGGGTGTAATTATCCACACTGCTTCTGTGGGGTGGTCCACTTGAGCTGTTGGATCTGCCTCAAAATGATCTGGCAAAGATGATGAACACAATGGATAAAACATATTCATTGTGGTGGGGCCATAGGGTTTGCCGTCGACGTCCGTGCTGTGTTCTACCCTATGCAAGCCCATAAAAGTTAAAAATACGGTGGGATGCATTGCACCAATCTCCAATGGTGGGCTCTACAATGTATATGCCATAGCCTTAATATTAGTCCATCTGTCCATCATCGAAGTCGACCACTGATAATGAAAGGTGAGCCACTGATCAATTTGTTGGGCCTGTCACATATTTGGTAGGGCACATGATGAACGGTTCCGATCAGAAAATACGATCCTGGCAGGCCCTGCTGAAATCATTCTCTCACAAGTAGCTGTAAATGACCAGGTAGGTTGTGTCGAATCTGGACCACTGAATTAAATGGGCACCAAGAAAATTAGGCCAGAGATCACCCTTTGGACCGTTAGATCACAAGACGATGGAAATGTTAGATGGGCCCCACCATGATGCATCTGTTCTATCCATGCCATCCATCCATTTTTCTATATTATTTTAGGGTATAAATTCAAAAATAAGGCAGATCCAAAGCTCAAATGGACCACACAGATGAAAACAGTGGGGATTAAACTCTTACCGTTGAAACTTCTTAGGGTCCACAGAAGTTTTGGATTAAGCTGATAATTGTGTTTTCCATTCATCCAAGGTTTACGTGACTTTATGAACAGTTTGGATGGAAAATAAGTATTGCGGTCAGCCCCCGAAATGTTTTCAACGGTCAGCGTTCAATCCCCACTGTTTCCTGTGGTGTGGTCCACTTGATTTTTGATCTGCCTCATTTTCGTCCTCATGCCCAAAAACGAACTGGAAAAATGGATGGACGGCGGAGATAAAGCACATAAACGAACTGAAAAAATGGATGGACGGTGCGGACAAAGCACATACATCATGGTGGGGGCCCACAGAGCTTGTCACCACCCAATCCTCGTCCCACCGACAGTACACGTACGTGCGAATTTCCTTTGGCAACGGTGTGTGGGACCCACGTGATGTACGAGATCTTCTTTCACACACGTGCCACATTGCACTCGTGTAGAACCCTACTCTCTCAAGTAGCGTTGGCCCTTGGGCAAGTAGAGTGAGAATCGCGTGAGGTGGGCCCAGAAAAGCAACGGATGTCGTCCGCTTTTTAAAATAACGCGCCCCGTCACATGTGACAACATAGAGACAAGCGAAACTTACCGATCCGTACTCCAACTTGTGAAATTACTTAAATGCCCCTGTCCTTACTGTCATTTTTGGTCCTTTTTTAGGGTTTTTTGCTTGGACAGCATATTTGGGAGATCTTCGTTTGCATAGAATAAAGATTCGGAGGGCCCACAACCCAGCATATCCGGGTGATTTAATGGAAATCGGATTGCGTGCTTAGCTAACTCACTGAGTAAACTCTGTTGGGCCCACCGTTAAGGTAAGTGGTTTATCTACGTCGTCCATTCATTTTTGGGTTAGCCTCAAATTGAAGTATATCCAAAGCTCAAGTGGACCACATCTTGGGAAATTATGATAATAATAACTTCCTAGGTTGAAACCTTATTAATGCATACAGTAGCATTTATTTTTCATCCATGAATAGATCATACAAATATAGTTAAAAGGAAAACATAAATATTAGATCCAAAACTTCCCGAAGCAGTGTACCATATAACTAGCGTGGGTACTTGTGTGCGAAGATAGTACTGAACTCAGAGTTGTACAACAGGTTAAAGGAAATCAAAGTTACATGGCCCTAGTGTATTTATTATATTCATTTATTCATTCATCGAGATAATTTTACAAAAGATGAATCATATCCAAAGATAAATAGCAGTGTAATAATGTTTTCACGGTTAAAACATTCACAGGGCCCACCATAATGTTGATTTTCCATCAAATTTGTTCATAAGGTTACAAAGGCCTGTACGAAGAGGAAAAACAAATATCATATCGATACAAAGCTTTTGTGACCTCGAACACGGTTTCAATGGTATACATTCAATCCCTCATTGCCTTTGTCAGTGTGGTCTACTTAATCTCTAGATCTCTCTTATTTTTCTGCTCAAACTTCATGACAAGCTCGCTAAATGGATGGGCAGTTTAGATATAACACATAACTCATGATAAGACCGGCAGAGCTTACTGACCTCAACACACCAGCTATATAGCTGGTGTATGGTAAACCAGCCAATCCGCTTCGAAAACTTCTATACCCCTTAGAATTTATCAAGGGTGAACATTCTATTCGCATTATTTGGTATGGTGTGGTCCCTTCAGCTTTGGTTATGTTTAAATTTAGGGGGAAAAAATGAATGGACGGAATAGATAAATTACATAAATAATGGTGGCCCCACATTATTCGGGTGTAGGTAGCTATTCAGCACATAATCCCCTTCTAAAATAGGGTCCTTACTCTTACTCGGGTGGTAGACTCCCGGGAGTTTCAACACCAGAGCAAGGGTTCGAATACGTGGTGAAATCCCACGGCGTGCGTGTGTGGGTGTGTGTGCGTGTGGCGTGAGTGTGTGTGTGCGTGTGCGTGTGTAAAAAATAAAATAAAAATCCCCTTCTGAAATAATGGTCCCGATTAAGTGGGGCTGACACGGTGGGGCCCACCTTGATGCATGTATTAGAAGGGATTAGGTGAGAAGGGATTAAAAAAAAAACATAATTATTACCCATTGTAGGATTGTCTCCGATTTTCATGGGATATAATTAATGCCATGCTTTGTTTATAATAAGGTGGTACATTGAATGAATATACCCACCATCATTTGAAATTACTGGGAATAACACATTTGTTATATCTACACTATTCATTTGTTTTGTAACCTCATTTTATGGCATGAGCCTAAAAATGTGGTAGATCCAAAACTTATGTAGCCGCAAAGAAGTTTTCAATGGCAAGTATTCAATCCTCGTTGCTTTCTATGGTGTGGTCCACTTGAACTTTAGATTTACCTGATTTTTTGGCCCATGCTCTAAAATAATCTCAATAAATGAGTGGACGGTGTGGATATAGCCCACACATCATGGTGGGACCTACACAACTGCCCAAACATTGAGTGAAATTAGCATGGGTCCCAGTGCAATTCCTTTTAATGTAATTCCAAGCTTTTCCATTCTTCCCTAACATGGAGTGGAATTGGCACAGGATCAGATCAATCCCATCCCACCCAATCCCGTCTAATCCCACCGCCCAAACTGACCCTAATCAATTCCAGCGGAATTCTAGACGCTGTTCCTCAGCAAGCGTCTGATTTTGCTGACTAGTATAGTTTAATGCATGTGGGGTCCATGATTTAATGATCCAAACCGTCAAGATGGAGTCACCAAAGATGTGGGTTGGCAATGAGGGGACCCAACCCTTTGATTGTGCGTCCGAAAAATAGACGGTCGAGAGGCGACGTTACAATAATGGCCCACATGTGATGAAAGACAGGCCATGTATCAATGTGTTATGATATATTCCAGTGTGAGAGATTTCCAGGGGATCCCCATCGATGATGAGGTTGATTTCAACCGTTTGGATGATTTAATCATGGCCCCCACATGCCGAATATATCCAACTCGTCAGCAAACTACTAGATGGTCCCCAGGGATTCACCATTTCAAGCTACATTAATCACATGACCTAAACATTTGATCAATCAAAGGTTAATGTGAACCGTTCGAAATTTGTCTTTTAGCATCCTTTGTAAGCATTGATTGGATGGCTGTAACAATCTTGTTAGCTTGATATTTAGTGTATCGCCCATCCATGATCGTTCATATTGAATGAACGGTCTGGATCTCATCTACGTGTACTATGTTAACAATTATGGCACGAAGTGTACGGTGACGTGTGCACAGTCCAATGCACACAAATTCTAGTTTATGCAACTACCGCTCGATGATGGTGGTGATTCATCCACCATACACGTGGAACAAATGGACCAGATCACCCAATTTGTGGAGCAGATCGTGCACGGGGCATATCTTGTAAATCATGTTTGTCGAGCAATCTCAACCATCCACTTGATGTTTGTGAAATGGATAGTGAAAATTAAATTAGTGGTCCAAATTCAACGCCCAAAATCAGACAGCTACTGTCACCTGATGACTGTGATTGGGGATTGACATCAATCTTCCACGTGTACGGTAGATAAGGCACCACCATTCTCAAAATAACACTAAACTATCAGGAGTCCAGCCCGGAACGCAGGGCTTTCCGGAACTATTCTCCTTGTCGGTGGAAAGCGAATTGGGGGTCTGGGGGCCACCATGATATATGGGTATTATCTACACCGTCCATCCATTTTTTCATTTCATTTTTTATTGTAAATCCAAAAATGAGGCAGATCCAAGGCTCAAATGGACTACACATTGAGTATTACATCCTTACCGTTGAAAATATCTTGGGAGCCGTGGAAGTTTTGGATCAAGCTGAAATTTGTGTTTTACCTTCATCCAGGTATATGTGACCTTATTAACAGTTTGGATGGCAATTAACCTTCACGGTGGGCCCTAGGAAGGTTTCAATGGTGAGTGTTATTATCACCGTTGATTCCTGTGATGTGGTCCACTTGAGATTATTTATACCTCATTGTTTGATCCTTTGCCTTAAAAAGATGTGGAAAAATGAATGGACGGTGTGGATAAAATCCATACATCACGGTGGCCCCTCGGAGCTTCTGCCCATTCCGAACTCTGGCAGAACATGGTAGTTCATACGCATGCTCTCAGAAACCGTGCCCAGTGACATTCACGCAACTCAAACTAAACCGTCGATTGGCTACTCCCCTGACATCAGCCAATGGCTGATGGTCGGTGCTTTGTGGGACCCACCATGATGTATGTGTTTCATCCATTCCGTCCATATATTTTTATACATCATTTTACGATATTATAAGTACAAAAATGAGTTATATCCAAATATCAAGTGGACCACATTATAGGAAACAGTGTTGAATGAGGGTCAACCATTAAAAACATTTTGGGGGCCATAAAAGTTTTGGATCGAGCTGTTCTTTGTTTTTTTCTCTTCATCTGGGCCTGTATGACCTAATCAACAGATTGGATGTCAAATAAACAGTCTAGTGGGCCTTAGGAGGATTTTAATGGTGGATATCCAATCACTATTGTTTTCATGTGACCAATGCAGATATTTAAAAATGGATGACGGAATGGATGAAACACATAGATGATGGTGGGGCCCACAGAGCACTGACCATCATAAGATCCAATCCGTTTCCAATGAACGTCATCTAACATAAGCCTGTCCTAACCTCTGGCCGATGGACATTTATTCGTTGAATCCTCACCGTTAAACATTTTCCATTTTTACCCGAATTGGACGTCCATCAATCAGCCAGATAGGACACTTATAAGTTCAGTATAACTTTTGTTCAAAACCCATCCAAAGTGGTCCTACCATTTGGATGGTTCGTTTTATTTATAATTGCCACGTGTACAGTTGCAAGCTGCCAGAGTATGAGAGTTCTTCTCCACCGTTTATCTCCCTGGATGATGGCACTTATGGTTAAATCGACGGTGCGCAGTCCATGGTCTAATCCCCAAGCTAGAGCGGGAGTATACTTGAGTTCTAGTGTAAGCTAAAACCACGGATGTGTACCTGGCATCTCGTTTCTACATGGAGTTCTGGTATAATGTTAAACCCGCAAGGGTATATTGAGCATACTGGGTGTTAGTGGCTTAAAAACTCTTTTGAAAATTTATAGACTGTATACAGGGGACCTTTTTCTTCGTTAAAACAAATGAAATTAAAAGTACAAGGGTTATGTTTTGTTAAGATTTTCTTTCAATTGGGTTGATTAAATAACATAATCGAATGGTTAGATTTATTGTACTTGCGCTTTTTACTAAAAATTTTAAAAAAATATATTTTGAATTTTATTTTTCTTCTAAATTTTATTTGAAAAGTAAAAACTTTTGAAAAATCTTTAATCCCACATTATTTAAAGACAAAGACCTACTGGGGTTTATCATCTTTGAGTTCTTTAATATTCGTACTTGGACAATGGAGAGAGAAGTAGATCGGATTGTGTGTTCCAGCGCGTGTGCGCACCATGTGGGTAGTTGGTTGTGAAGCAATGTGGATGTAGAGGTGTTAGTGGCTTACTTTGCACTTCGTATATGAGTATTATGTGGTGAGTAGCAGATATGATCGTCCCACCGATCAACCAATAAATTTCGACCGTTTCTATAATCGGCTAATAGAAATTGGTTGTGTCGTAAATCAACTAATGAATCTCAATCACTACTATGATTCGGTTGGTCGGGTGTTACTATCGTGGAAAATGGTTGATGAAATCCAATCGCTGCACCGATCAGTCAGCAGATGTCAACCGTTGTGATGGTTCGACCATCATAATAATCATTATGAGAAACGATTACTTTCTTTTTTTAGTTAAGTCGAAGTATCAAGCTAAATAGTAAATACTGAAAGAGTAGTCACACAGTTGGAACATGTGAGTGTAAAAAGAAGCCTCATGTATGCAACGCAATGCAAGAGACCTGATATAGCATTCATAATAAATAAACTAAACGAGTTTACAATAATCATAGTATATAGAGCACTGGAAGGCCAAAGGTAGAGTTCTGGGTTCCTCTAAAGGAATAAAAAAAACTTGATCTATTTTACGTAGAGTTTCCGACCATATTGAAAGGGAATATTGATGCAAGTTGGATATCAAGTGCAGGGGACGGTAAGTCCACAACATGATGGGTTTTCGCCCTATGAGGTGCACCGTCTCTTAGGGATCTAAAACATAAACCCACATAATGCACTCAATAATAAAATTTGTGTTTATATATAGCTTTAACTGCAATAGGTAAAGAGGTTGAGCAGCTAAGGAATCTTCTACTAGAAATATCATTCTATTTAAAGCATATACTAACTGTATCACTTCATTGTAATAGTGAAGTCACTTTAGCGGGAGTCTATAGCATTACATATAATGGGAAGTCCAGATGTATTAGTTTAAGACATGATTATGTGAGTAATTGATTTAAGATGGAATCATTTTTATGACTTATGTAAAATCAAGTAATAACTTAGCTAATATTTTCATAAAATCTCTAATAGGAGAAGTGATAAGGATTATATCTTAATAAATATGGTAAGAACTCTTTTATCAAAATATCCACCACTGATGGATACCCAACATATCACTAGTAAATTACTAGTTCTTGGGTTTAATGGGTAAAAACAAGTTATTGATATGTGAGAAGCTTCAACATTGAAATTAATAAGAACCTCATTCAAGATGGACAATATTGGCCATTACAAATAGAATGCCAAGTCTATAACTCTTCATAAAGTTTAGTTTTAAGTACAAGTGTTTAAAATATAATGGGAATACAAAAGGACATTACTTATGCAAGTATAGAGGCGGCACCGCCTCTAATGAGAATTAGAGTTTCTTTCGATATCACGCATGAAACAGGCTAAGCGCATTACCATTAAAAGTGCTAAGCGAGTTAAAAAATAAGAATATGATATATGTAAATAGGGGTGTACACGAGTCGATCCAAGTCGAACTGGGCTCAACCCTGCCCAGCTCGCTCACCAGCTAAACCTAGCCCGAACCCGGCCCGGCCCGGTCACTGGGCCAACATGTCCAGCTCGAACTCGGCCCGGTCAACAATCGGGCGAGTTCGGGCTGAGTTCGGGCTAGTTTCAGACCTTACAGTAAGTTCATGGAAAGGGCTTTGGCAGGTAATCCGCGTCCCATTACAAGGCCCTTGATCAACGGTTTAGATAGTTCACTTAGATAGTTGAACTATAGACTCCACAAAAAATCTAACTAGTCAGGACATTATAATTCATTTTTGTATTTGGATGAATCTAGGCCATTCAAGTTATACATCTGTGATGTGGATGAGTCACTGTCACTTCAAAGATGGGCGGTGAACTATCCCAGAAGGGTAAAGGGGAAAGGGACGGGTAGGGTTTTAAAATACACACACACACACACACACACACACACACACACACACACACCACTCGACCGAGTCGGGCCGAGTCAGGCTAGGTCGAGTTGGGTTTCGGACCTAGTCGGGCCGAACTAGGACCTATCCGAACTCGGCCCGAACTAAGTTTTGGGCTGAAGAAAATGGCCCGTCCCGACCCAAACTCAGTTTCGGGTCGGGCCGAGTCGAGCTTTTTCTGGCCGAGTTGAGCGAGTTAATCGGGCTAGCTCGGTTCGTGTACAACCTTATATGTAAATATGATTATATGTGTGATTTCTTCGATTTTGTCATTTAAGAATAATTTATTCAAAGCCTATGCTAAAATAAGATTTGATAGGACTTTAAGATACTTATATTAATGAAATGTTCAAATCTTACACTAAGAAAATATTAAAATCGAAAGATACATATCTATTGTTGGCAAAAATTTCTATTATATTTATTTAACCAAGTGGGGGATTGTTGAGATTTTATCTCAATTAGGTTGGTTAAATAACATAATGGAAATGATTAGAGTTATTGCACTTACACTCTTTACTACAATTTGAAAATACTTCGAATTTTATTTTTCCTTTACATTATGTTGGAAAAGTTAAAACTTTTAAAAAATCTTTACTCACACACTGCTCGGAGAGAAAGAGTTAGAAAAGTTTATAAGCTTTGAGTCGATGGTATCCCTACTTAGAAGATGGAGAGAGAAGAAGGTCAGCATATGTGTAACAGTCAAACATATCAAAGAAAAGATGAACACTTTGGTTAATTTCCTATCCCATCATCCACTTCTTGACCAGAACCTTGTCAATATACACATCACACTCTGTGTGTACCCTATTAATCGTTTTTTTTCTTTTTTCTTTTTTTTTTTTTAAAGATTCCTCATCCTAATTATCCTTTTGTCACACCCATATCCTTAAGAAACCTCTACCATCTCCCTTATGAAGTTCTTTATGTCCTTTATTACTTTTTTAAAGCCCATACCATTGTTGTCATCTTTGACGCCCCATAACTATCTACATATCTTCTACAGGTCCAACTGGGTCACCATCTTCATAGAGACTAATTAAACACTTCAAAATGGTTATAATGGTTCCGTCCTCTATATGATAGGAAACTCTCTTCCACACCCATCATAGTATAAATGTGCTAACGATTTTTCACATTTCCAAAGATCTCATCTCCATTCCCAATTGAAACTCTACATTATTCGTTGCTCAGTCAGAAATCTAGGCTTAACAATCCCTCAATCTTGCTTGACATGATAACAACAACCGTAAAATGTTTTCTATTTTCCTGAACCAAATGTTGAGTCTTAATAATGTTTCCTTCACCTCTATCCTTGATAAAATTCTTGCACATCTATTTGATATCCCCTAACAGTGTAACATCACAAACTTTTCAATACCCGAGTATTAAAAGTTCGAGTGCTATCATAAATTTTAACTTATTATGTACATGTGTACAATACCAATCTAGCTATCCTAACCTTACATCTATTTTTCAACACGAATCTGACTGTTGGGAATAATCTCTACTTATAGATCAAACAATTTGACAATTGATTTTAAGATAGGATCATCATATACCCAAATGTTCTCACTTGTCCATCATAACCAACCGCTCAGTCAAAGATGCACCGCTAGATAGAGACATCCAACTATCTGAAAGTGCACCTGTTAGAGCCCTGGTTTGTCAAAGTTACATGAATGGTCGATCAAACTATCTACAGAGCTCGATAGGAAGAACAATTCAAGCGTCTGCCTCATCCGGATGTGTGGAAGCTCGCCATAGGTAAATCATAACCTCACATCCCATGTCCCAAAAAACCAGGTGATTAAAACCCTTAAAACAAGATAGACATCTTAGGGTTTTTAAGGAGAGAAAATTTTTTGCAAATAGGAAAATCTGTAAGTTTTTCTCACCTTATCGATTTTATCGATGCACCTTCAAATGATCGACCTGCACTGTCGATGTCCTCGATACCTTAACGATATATCGATGAGAGGACCAAAAATGTCCAGCAACTAAATCTTCATCTGGACGGATTTATCGATGTATCGATACACCTATCGATATCATCGATAAAAGCACTAAATATGTCTAGCAACTTCACAACATATCTGGACAAATTATCGATGTATCGATACACCTATCGATATCATCGACATTCAAATCTTGAGCCATCGGGAGTGGCTCGATAAGATCGACAGTCAGATTTCCGGCGCCCCTGTTTTTTAATGAAAATCTCAAATTCCTTCGATATATCGATGACCGTCCGATATGATCTGAATTCAAATATCGATAAGATTGGAGGTCCATCGATGATATCGATAGTGAGCGCGCATTTCTTATAGCAGATATTTCAGGTTGTTTTTAACTATGATCGGGGGCCCTTCGATAGAATCGATATACAAATATCGATGATATCAGCACCAGGTTGATTGCATCGAACAAGGACACAAATCGTCCAGCAAGCTTAAAGACAAATCCATTGGATTTATCGATGCATCGACTCTGATCTCGATATCATCAACATTCAAATTCCGATGATCTCGACAGTTCCCCCGATCATTCATGAAAACCTGAAATATCTCAAAGTCAAGTCTCTCTCATTTTTCAAGTATCGATTAATCAAACCTGTCATCGATGAAATCAGAGTTTGAAATCCGATGACATCGACAATAGTTTCGATTCATCGACCTATTGGCAAGAAGTTTCAAAAGCGTATGACATTGAGTCCAAGTCATCGAGCAGACCATCGATGCTATCGAGAGTATACTCTCGATGATATCGAACTTGCTCAATAATATCGAACTCTATCATAAATGTGACCGTTTTATATCCAATGGAACTTTTTGCCTATATATAGAGGACTTGTCTTTTATTGCTGTGAGAGAAAGTAGAGAGAGCTTTTGTGTGTTTCAACTTATATCTTATATCTTGTAACGCCCTGAAAATCGGGGGTCGAGCATAAACTCAACTCCTGAGTTCCAGAACATCACTTATGCAACAAAATGAATGATGATTGAATGTTGACTGTATTTATGCATTGAACATGAGTGAGATTAAGCCAAAACAGAATATCATACTCTTAAATTAGCAAATCGAGAAGACTTGATAGATAGATAAAATATATAAGATGTGGTGAGTCTCCGAGTGTGATAAAGTTACCAGTTAAATAATTACAAGTAAATTATACCAAGTTGTGTAGTATGATCTAGTCAACATCCTGTGCCTAGCCTTGGTAATCAAGGTGCGGCTCTCACGGCCGCCAGAAAATAACATATACGAGAAAGCATTCTTCGTCATAGAAGTCAAGGCCTCGATAGCGTCGCCATCTGCAATCGGACAAAGTCGAATGGTGTTCAACAACCGTATCGTGGGAGTGAGTGATCAACTCGAGTGGAACAATAAAGCATAGGTTAACATGTTATCATTCCTTTCAGTAGTAATGATAAAGCGGTTCAAATCAAACAATTCTAAGTACTCTTATTAAGTGCGAGAATGAAATGACATGATGTTGTATGCCCTTGCCAAACCACCCTCATGCGACATCATCTTACGTTCGCGAATGCTTAACTCCCTCGGTGCGCCACATCTGAAGCACATGCGGTGCGATGATGTATCATGATTACCGGTTATTATTAGTCCATTTCAAAACTCCGCAGATTGGGAAACTAAGGTACCTCCCTTGTATCATTCCCAAACATGATCCATTCTAGGGTCGTCAATCCTAGTTAATCTCATACGATATTATGGTTCGAGAAGCATAATGAAGGCATCGCAAAGGGCTCTGTCACCCCGTCAGCGCGGATATAGATCTCACCGTATGCGGCTCAATGGTGGGCCGTCGGCTCAGTACTGAGTGTTTCACCGTACTCGGCTCAATCACTAACCCCGTCGGCTCAGTACATGTCTCACCGTACTCGGCTCAACTCATACTCTAGTTCTTTGTGAAAGACTCGTCGCCAATCACATTGGGTATGCTCAAGATACTACGGAGGACTCGTCGCATCATCGGCACGAGCATTGCTCTCACCTTATTCGGCTTCAATAGTATCGACGGCCAATATAGTGTCCCATACCACTATAATCGGCTCACGAGTGAGTTGCTCATTTCATTACGGGAGGCACGTGGCCCCTTGTAGGCCGAGAGTGACCACGGTGTCCCATACCACCATGCCCGGCTCATGAGTCTTAGCGGATCAAGTACCATGGTTAAAAGGATTTCAAAATCGGGTAAGTTTAGTACCCTAGTTCAAACAAAGAAATGACCAAACATGGTGAACACACATTAGATAGATCGGTTTATTGACGAGCTCGGCAAATAACTCGATTTGCGCACAACAAGTTGAACGACATGAAGTGCATAAGCACTTCATCCACCACTATCGCCAATGAAAGTACGACTCGGGTTAAATCGAACACATCTCACGTGGCAAATGAATCGCAACCATGAATTCATGGCCGATTGTCCGGACTATAATCATAGCCCCAAACACAATCAAGTCCGAAAAGATAGATAAAGCAAGAATGGATCAAGATTCAACTTATACTATCAAGGTATGGTATTATCCGTTTAGAAAGCCGTGGAGTACTCCTCGCATTCGTTGCTCCACTCCCCATCACCCATGACGGATCATACAATGTAAATATAAATTTAAACATATGCATTACATAGTTAAAATCATAAAGCAGTTGAGCATGTTATGAAGCACAACACGAGCATGAATTTGTACATGTTCAATTCCTAATCACACAACTATCCAAGGAGATCATACACATAGTTAGAAGAGGTTGAGAATCATATCTCAACACCCTTATACATTACAATTTGCTAACTACTACTCATTCATACATTTTAAGAAACACTTAAACAAACATGCATCAACATACATGACATATGTCGATCGCATAGGCATTAGGCCGAATCCTTTCACTAGGGAGTTGCCCCAATCATAACACGCGTACACCCACGATGGATAGTCATGGCAAGCAGGAATCCAAGTTCCATATTCATTCAGTCATTTCCACAAACACTTGGGCCACACATTTTAGCATATATGGTGTCTATTGGCCGTGGCGTGATTTAGGCAAATCCTTTCACAAAGGGGTATCGCCGATACAACAATCATGAATCCATGACAATTAGTCATGGCGAGTACGAATGAGAATTCGATACTCATTCAATCATTTTCACAAACACTTAGAATACACTATTACAACATACATGGTGTATGTTAGCAAAGCATGTATTAGGGCTATCCTTTAGTCAAGTGAGTATTTTATCCATGTGTAATATATTACTACAGCAAATAATCATGATAAATACATCTCCCAATATTTATACGTATACAGTATTTTCTAGAATACGTATTTTCAACATACATAGTGTATACAAGCAAATATGTATTACGGCGATTCCTTTCGCCAAATAAGTAATTTATCCATATATTATATAATCATGGCAAACACATTTCCAAAATATATATGTATACGGCACTCCTTACAATACAATATTTCTACATACATAGTGTGTATTAGTAAAACATGTATTTAGGAGAATCCTTTCGCCAAATAAGTATTTTATCCATACGTCATATATCCATACGACAAATAAACATGTCAAACACATTTCCAAAAAAAATATGTATACGGTATTTTATATGAATACCTAGAGTATGTGAAATTCCAGATTCTACAATTCTAATCGAAACAGAAAACGGAAAGCACTTTGTACATGTGCAATTGCATGCAGATCATGAATCTACCATTATCTAACATTGAAAGCGTTGAAAACCATAACCTATACACCTAAAGTCCTCACCTTTTGTCATAGAATCGTAACGGAGTCGATAGGTTCGTAAGCTTAAATATACGGAGTTTGGCAACCTGAGAATGAAATAGTTAGCTATTTCCTAACCTACAATCTAATCCCCCAAATCAGTTAGGGTTAGGGTTTATTACCTAGAAATGACGCCGGAATCGCCGGGAAAGCGGCAAGAATGAGGTGGTTAAGCACCAATAGTAGCAGGGTAGAGCGGCGAGAAGATCTTCCCACAACTCCCACACTTTCTCTTTCTTTTCCCTCTCTCAAATCTCAAATTCGTATGGCTGCCATGAGAGAGGGTTTAAGGTCCTTATATAGTCTCAGAATTCCCCAAAACAGACTCCAGGTCAAAGTATACTTATGTTATAACCAAAGCGGACTTGTTTTCCAAGCAACGGAGGACTTCCAAGCCTTGAGCCAAAGGTTGGACTTAAGCTCACTAACGCATCTACGTTCTATTAAGTTTTATTTCGGTCGGGATTCCAGATCACGCGTGGCGGACCGGGGCTTTAGTTCAACGGTCAGCGGATCTCGATCGGAGATTCCGAGTACATATAAATGTGTATGAAATTTTTCCCGATCGGTGTAATTTGGTCGGTCGATCGGTCTGGTTGCTTAATACTGATCTGCAAACAAATGATGCTAGATCACTATCCCAGATATTTATTTTGTAAAGGAATAGTGTTTTTCACACTCTCTCGCTCCGGACGCGATCGAATGGTAACATTGTCTGGACTTGATTTTGAGATGGTTGTCAAGCCCAATGAGGCGGTCCTAATTCCTTAACTTCGAGTTATTCGGACTTAGACGTGCGGTCTAGATCGGATCGGAGTTTCAAGATGCTCCCGAGAGCAAGTTGAGTTTGATCCTAGATTTTAGGGCAACTTGAGCGTCAATGATTCTACAAGTTTTGGGTCTTGCGGTCGTATTTAAAGCGATTCAAACGGATTCGTAGTTAATCCTTTCACACCTAGTTACTTTGTCTCATTTCTAAAGGATTTAGTCCTAAGTGATTTCTGGTCGAGGTGGTACTCAGGCCTTTGTAATTTGTATATAAAGTGATCCAAGTTATACTACTTAGCTAGTTTGAGATAGTGTCTAGGGTGAAAGTTCTTAGAAAAATTGGAAGATCAAGGTGATGAAGGGTGAGATTTGTGAAGGAAATTAGTTCAAAGGCGGCTTTAGACTTTGGGATTCAGTTCTGACAAGTTAATGAGGTATTAAGATCGACCCATTGCCTAAGGACGTCTAATCCCAGGTTGGCAAAAATCCGGGGCGTTACATATCTAAAGCCCTTTCTCTCAAGGGAGTTCATCCTCCAATCCACCCTCATCATTGATATTCAATAGAGTGGATTGGGGAATGAACTTCTGCATTCAAGGATCCTCCAACTACTACCTTAATGGCACATCATTATGCTAGGATGCCTTGAATGCATAAGATTGGAGCTACTCTATCTTTCTAATAGGAAAATCTTTAGAGAGTAGGATTCCATCTTCATTCTGACCCAACCCTAAGTCTAGCCTTGATATATCTTTTGTGTTGCGGATCAAGGGAGCAGAAGACTCTTCATCAATAAGGAGGAGGAGATCTTCGGCATTGTGCTGAATGAGAGTCATCAACTTATTTGTAAATACCTAGAGTCCAAAGGACACTTGTGATCATTCCTTTCTAGGATTGGGTCTTAAGTGGTTCTCACCTTTTGAAGTCCTCAAGGAGGCCTCCGGTGGGAGTGTACATGGTAGGTGCGTTGTGTGGACCCTTGCTCTGTGGAGAGCATAAACATCTGGTTAAGAGTGAACCAGTAAAACTCCCGGGTGCGTTGTGTGGACTCTTGCTCTATGGAGAGCATAAACATCTGGTTAGGATTGAACCAGTAAAACTCCAGGGTTAGAGGTGAACCGAGTAGAAACCTCCGTGTAAAGGTTGAAGGTGAACCTGATTTAAAACCTTAGGTTTGAGGTAAACCCTGGGAAACCTCCTTAGTGAAATCTGGTACACTCAAGGGTTGAGTGCGACAGCCGGGAGTGGAGTAGACAAGTAGTCGAACCACTATAAAAATGATTGTGTCTGTGGTTGATTCTTATGCTTGATCATTTATGTGATTATGTTAACTGAATTCATATATGCTCACACTTCACACACAGTCACATCCATCATAGACTATAACTGCTTGATGCTTATTATTTGAATAGTTCTGTGATTGGATCCTCTACTAGGCTTGGAAGCCAGTTGAGTTACATTTGAGTAATCCTGAAAATTGCATACTTGTTAGGATTAGAGTGATAGGATTTTTAATAACTCGTAAATCTTTAAAAAGTCATATTCACCCCCCTCTAGGATATATTGACATATTCCAACTTCAACTCAAGCGATCTTCATCGCTATTTCAATTGGCATCAGAGCGGATCTCTCTTTAAGGGCTTCAACACCTAGAGAGTGATCTTGACTGAAGTTGAGAATATGGCCAAAGGAGAGAGCTCATCCGTCACTAGACCTCCAGTATTTGACGGCTTAAACTATGCATATCGGAAGGCTAGGATGCACTACTTTCTGAGATCTTTGGACCACGATGTTTGGGATATAGTCGAAAATGGATATGTGCCACCATCTGAACAAATTATACTTGACAGTGGCACAACTATCACAAAGCCCAAGTCCAAAGAGATGTGGATGGTGTTTGATAAAGATAAACAGACTTCTGAAACTAAAGCTATGAACGCCATCTACTGTGCCGTGTCCCAGGATATATTCAATCAGATAAGTATGTGTGGGACATCGAAGGAAGCATGAGATTTATTGGAAACAACCCATGAAGGCACAAGCGCTGTGAAGCGATTTAAACTTTAACTCCTGACTTCACAGTTCGAAATTCTGAGAATGGAAGAGCATGAGACATTTATGGAGTTTTTCATAAAGTTAAATATAATTTGTAACTCCATGGGTGGATTATGAGAGAAAGTTCCGGTACAAAAAATTTGTAGGAAAATTCTAAGATCCCTACCGGAACAGTTTAATCCCAAGGTTACAACAATTGAGGAGTGTAGGAACATAGATGAAATGAAGGTAGAAGAACTGGTAGGTTCCCTACAAACTTTTGAACTACACTTCACACAACTCCAAAAATCCAAAGACACTGTCCTAAAAATCTCAAAGAAAACAATTCATGAGGACAGTGAGAGTGAAAAAGAAGATGAAGATGAAGAAGTGGCTTTGCTGGCACAAATATTCAGGAGATTCTTTCAACAGAATCACGGCCGTCCCTCTAAAGGAAGAAAGGTGAACAATAAACCTTCTGTAGGCAAATTTGGTAAAAGGACCAAAGATCCACAATGTTATGCCTGTCGAGAATATGGACACTTATCTACCGAATGCCCAAATAGAAAAACTAAGGGTAAGGCCATGACTGCCACGTAGGATGATACAGATGAGTCAAATTCAGAATCCGATGACTCAGAAAGCAATGGAGATCAGAAATCATTGAAAATACTAATGGTCTCCACTGTTTCAATCACTCCCACCGAATCAGAGAATGAGAAAGAATAACTAGCCATGAAATCATCTTCATCCGACAATGAGGAAATTGAAGAAGAGGAAGAAAGAGAACAAGATGAATTACAAGACGCTTACAATCAACTTTACATTCATAGTGTCAATATTGTCAAAAGACTTGGAATAGTTGAGAACAAAAAAGAATTGCTACAACTAAATCTAGACAAAACGTTAGATATTAATACTCATCTGATTAATGATTTGCAGCAATATCATTCAAACAATGATAAACTTGAAAGAATCAACATTTCTCTTAAATCTGAATCTGAAAGATTAATTAAACAAATTAAAACATTAAATGAGAAAAATATGATTCTTCAAAATGAAAATCATACACTTCAAGCTGAATTAGAGGAATCCAGAAAAATGGCCAAGCTAAACTGCAAATTTTTTCAAACTAATGAGAAATTAGAAAAACTGTTAGGCATGGGAAAATGTGGGGAGGACAAAAAGGGATTAGGTTATGGAAAGGCTAGAACAAAAACTAAATATGATGCACAACCTTTTGGAAAATCTGTTGCCTCTAGTAGTAACATCAGATCTATCCTAGCTCGTCACAAAAATGGGGAGTTAGTTTATGAGCTGAACAAAAGAAATATGCAATCATCACCACTCGAGCTAGTTGACAGGATGAAGGAGTCATTAAGTCATGTGGACAAATAGGATAAGATGAACAAATCAACCACAAGTAAAACTCCTGTCACAAAGTGGATGATTAAGGAAAAGCCAAATTGCCTTGTTACACATTCAGATCGTCTACCAGGCAATGAGGCCAAATGGTACCTTGATAGTGGTTGCTCAAGACATGTCACAGGTGACAAATCCCTTCTCTCCAACTATAAAAATCTTCATAAAGGGACAGTCACCTATGAAGATGGAGCCACTGCTAATGTAATTGGACAAGGAATAATAAGAGGAATTGATTTGCTAAAAAATGAGAATGCTTCTTGTATAAAAGGATTAGCACATAATCTGTTAAGCATCTCTCAAATCTGTGATAATGGGCACGTGGTCAAATTCAACAAATAAGAATGCGATATCTTAGATCAATCAGGAAAATCAGTAATTAAGGGTCATCGCACAAACAACCACTGCTACATCATCAGAGGCATAGAAAGGACTGATTCCTAGAAATACTGAGCAGAGAAAGACAAGTCCAGATTATGCATCTAGATCTGGATATTTGCTGAAATGATGCAATTTTGTTGAGGGTCAAATGATATATCTGAGGTTTCTCACCTTAATCTTTTGTAAATAAACATGCAAATGTTTATAATTTTTGATGTACAGTAATTGTACATAATTTTGCTGAGTATGCTATTGATATACTTGAAGGGTCGAAAAAGAAAAATATTCCTCTTCATTCGTATCGATCTGTCATTTTCGATTAATCGATCATGGGTCAATATCATCGACGTCTCTTCAGAATGTGGAAAGTCACAGATCGGGACTACTATCGAAGCACTTGCCGATAACTTCGGATGTGGATCATCGATATAATCGAAAGTAAGTTCATAAAATCGAAGATTCCTGGATGATGAAAGGCGATCGAGTGAAAGAATTTTATTTCTCTGAAAATTTTTTTGTTTTGCTCTCTGCTCGAATCCTCGGCCAAAAGATCATTAACGGGTTCCAGAAGCTTCAAAAGAAATGGGTATTATCCTTCCCTCCCTTCCACTCTCTTGATTGACCTCCCTTACCTTTACTCGCCTCTTACACTGAAACATCATGAACGAAGGGAAAGGTAAGTCCCTTTCTCAATCTTCAAGAGAGAAAGCAAAACAACCCAATATGCATCAACTCACTTCATCAGTGAGACATCCAGACACTGTCGTTAAATGTCTGCTACTCAACAGCGCCATCGAGTCTTTTGGTGTTGATCTGCTTCTAGAAGTAATAGGATGTCAAAATATTCTGAATCTTGGTGGTACTTATCAAATTGGAGTGGTCCATGACTTCCTCAGTAAAAGTCATGTTATTTGTGACGATCCACCCTGTGTTCAAGTAGAATTATTGCATTACTCCAAGCACATCACTCCCATCACCTTGAGTCACCTTTTAGATCTCCAAGTCACTCGCATTCCTGTTACCAGTCGGAATCTAAATGGTCTTGGTTTGTGGGGTAAGATAACTCATGCACTATGTCAGGGAACTACTATTTCTAGGAACAATGATAATTCTCTTCATATTAATCATCTTGGACCCACCTTTAAAATCCTTCATGACATATTTGGGTCTAGTGTCTATCCGTGTGATGTGAATGGTAATCATCTGTCTCCTTTTGTATTAAATGTGTTGTATGATGTATATCAGGAAGTTCAGGTGTGTCTTCCAACACTTCTTCTTAAACAGCTAATTCGGGTCATTCAAGGAAATCATCAGGATACACTAGCTTTTCCTGTACTCATCTGTAAATTAGCTCATCATGTTGGTATACTTGCCTCATTTGATAGAGTCTATCCAGAAAAGTGGTTTGATAGTGACTCAGCTCAGGTGGCACAATAGCTCTGTCTTCTTTTAGTTCTTCTTGAGAACAGTGCTCCCCTACAGTTGGCTGCTCCATATGCTCCTCCGTCATATCCATGGGGATCCAACCGAACGCCATTGCTGAGTCCAGAGTCGTTCACAAATTGTCAAACTCATCATCTTAAACGTCACCTACTGAATGGTATGACAAGCATGGAGGAGCGACTTCACAATTGTGAGAGATGTCTCACCGTGATTGAAGAAAAAGTCAATTCTCTCCAACAAACAAATCAACAAGTTGTTGATTTACTCACACGTGGTGACTCGAGAAGACGGTAGAAGCTGGTTGCGGTAATTGAATACAAATTTTTTTTGGGATAACTGTTAATTTGCTGCCAATCTTGGCCAGTATATTTTGGATAATTGGATAACTGTGGTTTTATTTTGAATATGGCTGATTAGAATGCTCATTTTTTTGCCATATTGGTCTTAAGTTCCCCTAGCTTATCAAGTTATGGAATGCATATGATGTTCTTAATGAATATTTCAACTGCTATACAACTGCTCTATCTTGTCTAATATGCATTCATGAATTCTGAACTTGATGTTTGATTGAATTGAGTTAACTTTTATACATCAATGCTATGCTTCTACCTGCTTGGTTCTCTCAAGTATTTTAATCTCCAGTCAATATCACTTGCTATACCTTTGCTAATGACTGACAAAAAGGGGGAGAACCGTTCAAACACCCCGAGCAGAAAATTGTATATTAAATGGTGTTGCAGGTGTTAGGGGGAGCAACTGCACCAAGAAAGGGGGAGTTTTGAAGTAAGGGGGAGTAGATACTACTAGTTATGTACATGGGGTAGAAAAATTGTAAAATTGTGTAAAAACATGTACACACAATTTAGGGTGTGTTTGTTTAGAAGTATCTTAGGGTGTTTTGGGTATTTTGTCATGTAATTGACAAAGGAGGAGAATGAAAGTGCACCTACTTGAGCCCTGGTTTGTCAAAGTTACATGAATGGTGGGTCAGACTATCTACAGAGCTCGATAGGAAGAACAATTCAAGCGTCTGCCTCATCCGGATGTGTGGAAGCTCGCCATAGGTAAATCATAGCCTCACAACCCATGTCCCAAAACACCAAGTAATTAAAACCTCTAAAACAAGATAGAAATCTTAGGGTTTTTAAGGTGAGAAAACTTTTTACAAATAGGAAAATCTGTAAGTTTTTCTCGCCTTGTCGATTTTATCGATGCACCCTCGATATGATCGACCTGCATTGTCGATGTCCTCGATACCTTAACGATATATTGATGAGAGGACCAAAAATGTCTATCAACTAAATCTTCATCTGGACGGATTTATTGATATATCGATACACCTATCGATATCATTGATAAAAGCACTAAGGCCATGTTTGTTAACGCTTAATTTTTGCACTTAACGCGGAATTGAAAAAATTTTCCGTGTTTAGTGGTGTTTGTTAATGCGTTGTTAACGCGGAAGACGGAAAGCGCTCAGTGGTTTTTCACTGAATTCTTTAAGTGATAGGAGTCTGGCTTAATGGTGAACGCGGAATGCGCTCCGTGATTTTTCATTAAACAAAAATTTTTTCTTCCAAAAGTACCATTTTTCGAGTTCCTACGACAATCTTTTCCTTTAAATTGTTCGCGAAATACAAAATCAACTGTGAAACTTCTTTATGCCCCACAATGATTTATGTATTTGATCCACACCGTCCATCGAAATTTTTAAATCATTTAAGGTGTGAGCTAATACAAGACACAGGTCTAATGATTAATTGGACCACAAGGTGGGGATTGAACGTCCACTGTTAAAAACTTCTTGGGAGCTAGAGAAGTTTCAGATCAAGCTGATATTTGTGTTTTCACTTCATCCACGTCTACCTGACCTAATTAATAAATTGGATGGCAAAAAAACATCACAGTGGCCCTTAAAAAGGTTTCAATGGTAGATGTCATTATCATTGTAGCATCCTTTGGTGTAGCTTTGGACCTGCTTTATCTTTTGAATCTTATATTAAAATAATATGAGAAAAATGATAAATGGCTTAGATAAAATACTTACATCACAGTGGGCCCCACATAGCCCTGCCCGGACGGTAATCCCTCCGACCAGGGGTAGGACGCAAATCCGCGTTCAAAGCGGATGGGCTGGGACGGATTGGATGGTGTATTAACGTTTGCAAGTTCGGTGGGTCCCATCATGACGTATTTGTTATATCCAAACCGTCCATTCCATTCATTTTGCGATTTCGTCTTAAGGCTTGAGCCAAAAAATAAGATAGATCTAAAGATAAATTGGACCACAATGCAAAAAGCAGTGGGTGATTGATCGTCTACCATTGAAACCCTTTTGGGGTCACAGAAGTTTCAGATCAATATGAAATTTGTTTTTCCTCTTCATCCAGATATATTTTCACCTTATGAATAAATTAGATGGAAAATAAATATTATAGTGGGCCCTGCAAATTTTTTAATAGTGAAAATCATTACCCCGCTGCTATTTTTGGTGTGGTCCATTTGAGTTTTGGATATTATTCATTTTTTGCATAATGCTCTAAAATGATCTCAAAAATTTGATGAACGGTGTGGATATAATAGATAAATTATTGTAAGGCCCATGTAACTTTGATCTCTTTGAACAGTTTGTACAACTCAGATATCGAGGAGCATCGACGCTCGTCTCGGAAACGGATTGGCTACTCCCCCTGCCACCAGCCCCGTGGCTGATGGTCGGTGCTCTGTGGGTCCTACCATGATGTATGTGTTTTATCCATTCAGTTCATCTAATGTTAAAGATCATTTTAGGCATAATCTAAAAAAATTAGAGGTATATAAATCTCACGTGGTCCACACCACATGAAAACAATAACGATTGGATATCCACCATTAAAATCCTCCTAAGGCCCACTGTACTGTTTATTTGATATCCAATCTGTTGATTAGGTCATACAGTCCCAGATGGAAGGGAAAAAACAAAAATCAGCTTGATCCAAAGGTTTTATGGATACCAAAATGTTTTTAATGGTCGAAACTCATTCAACATTATTTCCTGTAATGTGGTCCACTTGAGATTGTGATATCCCTCATTTTTGGTCTCAAGAGGTAAAATGATCTATAAAAATAGATGGACAACATGGATGAAACACATACATCATGGTGGGGCCCACATAGTACCGACCATCGGCCATTGGCTCGGGTCAAGGGGAGTAGCCAATCCGTTTCCGCTTGTCTCAGACGCAGATTTCCTGTGAAAGCCTTTCGAAGCTGGGAATGCTGGTGGGGCCCACTAGTATGTTAGTGAGAAATCCTCACCGTCCATCAGTTTTTTGAGTTCATTTTAGGACATGAGGCCAAAGATGAACCGTATCCAATGCTCAAGTGAGCCGAAAACATGATGATTAAACGTCCACATTTGAAATATTCATGGGCCACAGTAGTTTTGAATCATGCTAATATTTGTGTTTTCAGTTCATCCCAGCAGGGATGACGTTATTAACGGTATGGATGGTATGTAAACATCACAGTTGAATCAAGGAGGTTCAACAGTAGGAATTTCCCTAATACTTTTTCCTTTAGTACGGCCCACTTAAGTCTTGGATCCTGTTCAATTTAGGTCTAATATCCTAAAATTAGTTCACAAAATGGATGGACGGAATAGATTTCTGAAAAAATATTAAAGTGGGTCCCACCTAAGTTCCTAGCGACAGGAACCTACTGCGAAAGGTTTTGCAAGAAATCCACGTCCGCTCCTCTTCGCACGACACGTATCTGAGTTGGATACTCCCCTGCCACCAGCCCGGTCGGTGGTGGTTGGTGCTCCGTGGCATTTATGTGTTTCATCCATTCCCTTCATCCATTTTTACATATCATTTTATATCTATACCCAAAAAATAAAAGGGATATAAATCTCAGGTTGACCACACTAGCGGAAAACAATAGTGATTGGATATCCACCATTAGAATCCTCCAAGGGCCCACTGAACTGTTTATTTGACATCCAATATGATGAAGTGAAAAATCAAAAATCAGCTTGATCCAAAACTTTAATGGCCCCAAGAGGTTTTCTAATCAGCCCCACTTTTAGAAATGCTCCAACGCTCTCAAATACTATACAAGTTTATAGTGCTCCTAGTTGCATTAGGACACAACTAATCTAATCCACTGATCTAGATTGTTCATTACATCGATCACACATTTCTAGGCTACTGTGAAAATTTCAGACGGATGTGACACATATTAACCATTTGATCAATGTCCTTTAATCTGGATGGTTAAGATTGTTGCACTGGGCTAGGGCATAGTTCAAGTCCAGCCCATGAGCTTAGGACTTGAGTCCACACGAAGGAATCAATCAATTTTCCGTGTGGTACACCGGGTGCAGATTGGATGGACATAAATTTCCTGCGAAAACCGTTAGCAGGAAGTTCCAGCGCAAGGATGCTGGGTGGGGCCCACCACCATGTTTTTAGAAAATATATTCCGTTCATTTTTTTTGCAAGCTAATTTTTTTACAAGTGATAAAAAAGAGGTGGATCCAAGACTCGAGTGGGCTACATGAGAGGAAACAATAGCTATATAACGCTGAGGATCATTGAGCTCTGAGTTGTACGAATGGTTTAAAGGAGATCAAAGTTGGCGGGAAATCTGCATCAGGTGTAAAACATTTCCAAACAGGAGATAGGGGCAAATGTGTCAAATTAACATATTTCAGACATTTCAGATGTTTGTTGACAAACATATTGTTTCAAATTCAATACATAATTTTCATACTTCAGCCATAATTATCAAACAAGTTTTTTGACTTCAGATTTCAGATTCAGGCTTTAGATTTCAGATTAAGCTTCAGATTTCAGATTCAGGCTTTAGACTTCAGATTTAACAAACGGGACCTAAATATGTCCAGCAACTTCACAACACTGGACAAATTATCGATGTATCGATACACCTATCGATATCATCGACATTCAAATCTCGAGTCCATCGGGGGTGACTCGATAAGATCGACAGGCAGATTTCCGGCGCCCCCTGTTTTTTAATGAAAATCTCAAATTCCTTCGATATATCGATGACCGTCCGATATGATCTGAATTCAAATATCGATAAGATCGGAGGTCCATCGATGATATCGATAGTGGGTGCGCATTTCTTACAGTAAATATTTCAGGTTATTTTTAACTATGATCGGGGGCCTTTCGATAAATATACAAATATCGATGATATCGGCACCAGGTCGATTGCATCGAACAAGGACACAAATCGTCCAGCAAGCTTAAAGACAAATCCACTGGATTTATCGATGCATCGACTCTGATCTCGATATTATCGACATTCAAATTCCGATGATCGCGACGGTTCCCCCGATCATTCATGAAAACCTGAAATATCTCAAAGTCAAGTCTCTCTCATTTTTCAAGTATCGATTAATCAAACCTGTCATCGATAGAATCGGAGTTCGAAATCTGATGACAGCGACAATAGCTTCGGTTCATCGACCTATTGGCAAGAAGTTTCAAAAGCGTATGACATTGAGTCCGAGTCATCTAGCAAACCATCGATGCTATTGAGAGTATACGCTCGATGATATCGAACCTGCTCGATAATATCAAACTCTGTCATAAATGTGACTATTTTATATCCTTTGGAACTTTTTTCCTATATATAGATGACTTGTCTTTTATTGCTATGAGAGAAAGTAGAGAGAGCTTTTGTGTGTTTCAACTTATATCTTATATCTAAAGCCCTTTCTCTCAAGGGAGTTCATCCTCCAATCCACCCTCATCATTGATATTCAATAGAGTGGATTGGAGAATGAACTTTCCCATTCAAGGATCCTCCAGCTACTACCTTAATGACAAATCATTATGCTGGGATGCCTTGAATGCATAAGATTGGAGCTACTCTATATTCCTAATAGAAAAATCTTTAGAGAGTAGGATTCCATCTTCACCTTAACCCAACTCTAAGCCTGGTCTTGGTATATCTTTTGTGTTGCGGATCAAGGGAGCAGAAGACTCTTCGTCAACAAGGAGGAGGAGATCTTCGACATTGTGCTGAATGGGACTCATCAACTTATCTGTAAGTACCTAAAGTCCAGAGGACACTTGTGATCATTCCTTTCTAGGATTAGGTCTTAAGTGGTTCTCATCCTTTGAAGTCCTCAAGGAGGCCTTCAGCGAGAGTGTACATGGTGGGTACGTTGTGTGGACCCTTGCTCTGTGGAGAACATAAACATCTGGTTAGGAGTGAACCAGTAAAACTTCTGGGTGCGTTGTGTGGACCCTTGCTCTATAGAGAGCATAAACATCTGGTTAGGAGTGAACCAGTAAAACTCTAGGGTTAGAGGTGAATCGAGTAGAAACCTCCGTGTAAAGATTGAAGGTGAACCTGATTTAAAACCTTAGGTTTGAGGTGAACCCCGGGAAACCTCTTTAGTGAAATCCGAAACAATCAAGAGTTGAGTGCGGCAGCCGGGAGTGGAGTAGACAAGTAGTCGAACCACTATAAAAATGATTGTGTCTATGATTGATTCTTATGCTTGATCATTTGTGTGATTATGTTAACTGAATTCATATCTGCTCACACTTCACACACAGTCACATCCATCATAGACTATAACTGCTTTATACTTATTATTTGAATAGTTCTGTGATTGGATCCTCTACTAGGCTTGGAAGCCAGTTGAGTTACATTTGAGTAATCCTGAAAATTGCATACTTGTTAGGATTAGAGTGATAGGATTTTTAATAACTCGTAAATCTTTAAAAAGTCCTATTTACCCCCCTCTAGGACATATTGACATATTCCAACTTCAACTCAAGCGGTCTTCACCGCTATTTCACTATCCACTTTGATTTTGGACCACCTAATCGTAATAAACTCGCTACTTGATCTCTACATCCGCTCGTGCGACACATCAAGTTAAGATTCTAGTCTGTTCATCTTGTTCGTCACCTATAAATATGCTTAACCCACCATCAGAATTACAATCAGAGAAACTTATACATGTAAACAAGACACTCGAATCTAAAGATACACATGTTCTACCCCCTAATCACTCTAGAAACCAACCTTGTGTTCTTCCGTTTATGAAACTGATCGTACATAGAGGTGGGCATCGGTCCGAGTCTGACCAGATTGAGACCAACCCGAATAGGTCCGAACTTCGAATACCCTTACCCGAATTCGAACAGATCCGGGACCGAGTCCTGGCCACCTGACCCGGACCTATCTGAGATCCCATTCGAGATCCGACTGCCTGCGTGACAGGATCTCAGACGCTGACGAAAGGGAGATGTGGATGGGTTTTGGTGGGTTTGGGAGATCCTAGCCACCATTCCGAAACTCGTGTCTTCCGGGCGGGGTTATGCATAGATCTGCTGATCCGTGGGTTTGGGAGATCCTGAGTTTCCAGCGCAGTGTTGAATGTGGCACCATATAAAGTGAGAAGTTACTGCGCCATTCCGGGCAGGGTTTTGAGAGATCCTAGCCACCATTCCGAAAATATGGGTTTTGCGTGGCAGCCACCTGGCGGGGTTTTGGTGGGTTTTTCCCGGAATGGCTTGCGTCCGGTAGCTGTTTTGGGTTCTTGTGGTAATGGTGAGGCATGGCGAAAGAGAGGGGGAGGATGAGGAAGAGAGAGAGAGAGGAAGGCGAGAGAGATAAGAGAGGTCATGGATCGGATTTCGGTTCGGATTTGTTGCTTACCCAAATTCGATCCGAACAGCATTTCGATCTGCCCGGCCGTACCCGAACCTAATAGATCTAGTCCACCGGTCCTGTTCGAATCGGGGTGGATCGGACCCATTTTGCACACCACTAATCGTACATATACCTGCATACATGGTCAGGGTACTAAACGTCAAGTTATATTATTTTTAACATGTCATCTGACCATCCATTATGTGGATTGAGATATGTACATTCCCTAATTAATTTAGTGAATAACTCTTTATTCATAATAATTTAGATATAAGTTCTTTTGTAAGAACTTCTTAAAAATGTGCTATAACCATGTAGAACCATTGGATTTCCCAAAACTCTTATATCAATAATAATTACGAAAATGTCATTAACCTAGATCCTTGATTCCTAGATAACATGATTCTCATGATCCGTTTGATGTGAAATTTTATATCATGCCTATGTATCATAAATTAACCATACATGTCGATTTTCAGCATTAGATCATTGTAAAAGTGACCCAATTGACAAATTAGCTCCTTAATTGTTGATTTTGGTGTCCATTGACTGAGGAAGATTCGTAGGTAGTCGTAGTAGGATATTTTCTTTCATATGAAAGACTTAGATTGCCTATAATATGGACCAAGTGTGAAATATGAAGATCTCACTATGGTAGACTTTTCCTTAGGCATAAAGTTATTCTTTCAAGGCTTATCAATTCCTTATAAATTTGGATCTTCCAATTTAACCACTTCCTGTCATCCATCACAACTCAAATTTAGACCACACTTTGGTCTCAAATAACTATGAGGTTATATAAAATTTAGACCCCGATCTATGATCCTACACCGTTCAACACGAAAGCCAATTCATTCCTTTTGATGCAAAAGATGAAATTTCAGAACTGTGCCTTTTCCACCATCGATCAACCACCAAATTTTGCCCAAACATTTGCCTATCATGACTACACATTTTTCCTAAAATTGGGCTCTGATCGTTAAGCATGGACCATTAATTGAGATCAAGATCGTTTTAACACTCATTAGGAGAACTTTTAAGATAAGCCTCCGATTAACTCCTTTTGGCTCATAGCCTAACGTGACTCTAGAAAACCAATGAAGGGTGTAGATATCTCGAGAATTCACCATAGTGGACCCCACATGAGCCATAGACAGCCTTATCAACAAAAAATGAAAAGCCGTGCGCAAGGAGGATTCGAGGTAGAAGCTTGCGCTCACATCTCCTATTCAAACAAGGATCGAAAAACTTGGAAGATCTTCAATGTAAGGATCATGGACCCACCACGTATGCACCAACACCGAATCCCATCTTAAGGAACTTACCAAACAACCGGAAGTCGGCATTAACAATTCGCGGCCAAACCCATCAAAGTTGGCCCAAAACTATGATCTTAAACCACCTTGAGCTTTCATGGAATGATTTAAACCAAGCATGACAATTCGATCAAAGGAAAACCCCAAGGACCCAAATATGCCATTAAAATGGGTTCTCTTCCCCATTAAACCACGACAATCATAGAGACCGTTCAACCACCGTTTCTATGCTCTATTTGATCATAGTAAGGCCCATACAATTAGCCAATGATCAATGAAACATAAAGACAAGAATCCATCATCATGGACAGCCTACTCACGCATGACGGTACGTATGAGATTCCTTCACACATCGTTTAAACTCGAACCAAAACTCTCTCCAAATATGGATACTCTTTCCAAGTTCTAAATAAAATCCCCTTCTGCCAACAGATTTTCCAGCAACAAAAATAAAAATAAAAAGAGAATTAGAGAAAGAGAGAAAAACAAGGGAGAGAGAAACGAGGAGAGGAGAGAGAAAGAAAGAGATCGGATGAATCCAACAGTCGAGTCAAACTAAGTCGACTCAACAGGAGCATTCGTTGGATCACGGGGTTCGTTTGGACTAAAAAGAAATACTAAAGCAAGGTAAGTACCATCCATATCTCATCAAAGTGTAGGTTTCTAATATAAGTGTAATAATGAGATGAAAATTTAATTAAGATTTTAAACTAGATTAACTTAAATTTGAGCCTAGCTGTGTAACCCATGAAGTGTTACGAGCTGACCATACATGTGATAATCTAACCATATGAATCATGTTAATCATGCTACAATTGGGTACAACAACGCATATAATTCAAATTCTAACAACGTTAGAGTATGATCAAGTTTAAAAGGTGAGGGATTCTTTTAAGCTTACATTAACTCGAGTTGGTTCTTTCACATGCTTTCATGTTACTATGAATTCTCCCTGCAAATATTTAATTTAGCACCATCAATTATTTATCCTTTGCGAATTATGGTTAAGATGTGATATTAATTATGCGTGATTGTTATGAATTTATGTGATGGTTATTTTCCTTTAGCTTTACAATTTTAAATTAAATTGATTACACCTATCTTATATGTTACAAGTCTCTAAATTCATTGTGAATTTTAATGCATACTTCAAAACACTACATCACTATCTTGCACGCAAGTAATATTCCTACTTTTAACAATCGAATAAACATCGTGGATGTAATGCGGTTCGGGTGGTGACCCCCTTGGTCGACATGTAATCCCATGGATTTTAGGTAATGGTGCACAAATCAATGTAACAATTCGTAATGCGTGTTACATCACTTTCTTAATTGGATGTCGCACATAGTCACTCCATGAACAAATCGTGTCATGTAATTTATCTGATCCATGTGTTGTGCTACCTTAGGATGTTCACGTAAATCCACGTTAACGTTAGCCACACTAATGAATCTCTGTATTATGGGATGCATGGCAAATCGGATAACTTTAAATTATTTTCCACATTGTGATGATCACTAAGTGTGATGATCAGTACTTACTTTGCTAGGCATGCATCTCATGTAGGTTGCTTCCGCATGTTGATACCCCTCGTAGTGGTGGAGTACAAGGCGTATCAGAACTCTTACATTACTTTTATGAATCTCTTGAATTATTGTTAATCTTAAATGATAACCATCACTATGACTAAGGTGTTAACCCTCTTCAACTGTACAGATGATGCAAGTGATGTAAAGATTGAAGACCCAGAAGATCATCCCTCTATGGAAGATTATACTGAATAAATAAGAAGATAGTTTTACGACTTAGTTTTATTTATACTTTCGTTGCGAACTTTGGTAATGCAATAAGCTCACATTGAGAGAGCATTTAATAATGGGTTGAATTCTTTTACTTTAATAAAATGAAAAAATACAATTGATTTTACTCTCGTGAATGATTACCTTCGTGAATGTGACTTAAGGTGATCTAAATGAAAAAAAAAATATAGTGCGATTTTGAAGCATCCAATTCATTTAATTATTAACACCTATATTTCTCGGGCATGAGTATAAACTTCGATTGTGAAAATTCGGGATGTTACAAACAGTCACTGAATTCTCAGTTTATTGAGTGACTAGCGATCGAACCCAAGGGTTGACAACCTTAAGTGTAGGGTTGCGATGTAGTAATAAGTCGGTGAGACCGAGATCGTACCCACTGGGACTTGTAATTGTGCAATTTATAGAATACTTTAGAACTAAAATTATGATTAAACTAACTATTGGAATTTGCATCAAGAAGTAGTTGTGAGAGAAATTATTTACGATAAAACACTAGTTGTCATGCCCCAAACTTGGAAACCGGGCTCACAAAATTTTCGATCGCCGAATCTGGCACCGACAGCCTCCATAGTACCCCATTCTCGGCTCCCAACACCCATATACTAGGTTCCGATCTTGGGATTATACAAGGAGGATTTTGAACATGAATTTATTCCGTAATAAGCATAACCATAAGTATAACCCACAAACAACAATCAGCAACATCCCCACAAATCCACTATGATAAAAAACTTTGAGTACAATGCGTAAGGGAAATACAATATCGATAATCAAAAGCTCCAGAAGTTGGCCATACGCTCCAAGCTCAATGCTGTTGCGGGGTCTTAGCCTCACCTGCATACAACGATCATGCATAAGCTTATAGAAAGCTGAGAGGGTGGTGAAAGTATGTGCACAATATAAGCATACTCAGAATGCAATCAGCTGTATTAAGGCTATGCGATGCAAGGCATGAATGCTATCGGCCATATCAAGGCCATGCGATGCAAGGCATGAATGATGTCGGCCATACCAAGGCCATGCGATGTGAGATGTAACTCAAGCATACCAATCCTCATCCGAATCCACATATTAATGCGGCTCATTACTGGAGCATCAAATATCAGTACAATTTTCACTCTGGATAATCACCGGGGTTTAGTACACTCCAAATGACACTACCCCTTCCCTAAGCGCGCAGTACAAGTGAGCATAAGAAACGTCACTATCCGCCTGACCAATAGCCTGCCAATACCTATCTGACACATCGATAGAGGACTCATTTACGAGCTGATCATACTCAGCCTAATAATTACCTCCTACCATCGGGCGGGTAAGGCCACACCCCCTTCCAACCGACCACGACACAGTGGGAGACACAGCCTCCTGGTATTCAGCCCTCGTGCGCTCATGTATCCACTCGGTCTCGATGTTGGCTCGTCTTCAGGTACTGTCAGGTTTAAGAATTTTCACCCAGAGATATCTATCGCACCCCATGTAAAGAGAAGATTTCCGGTGTCCAATCCTGCCTACCACGATATGCCTGTGGAGACTATGGCCCTAATGTCGCTAGGGCATATAGCACTCACAACACACAATGCAAGATGCATGAGTCACACAATCCAGTCATACATCAATCCTGCGCATACCGTGCGCTCATGTGGGACAACTCTGCCTATTAGGGAGCCCTATAACAACCTACCTAATAGCATATGCAATGGTCAACCATATCTCATATCAAGCATACAGATGATGCATATGGGCATGTGTCATAATGCTAAACTATCACGTGCTCATAATCGGTATCGATAATCGGCCTAACAAAGGGCCTAAGGAAAGGTCACATGTGGACATTTAACCATCATTGCTCCCAAGGAGTGGCCCACATAGAGCCAACGTATAGTGGTGCCATGGCCTCACACAAGGGCCTAATATACATCACGATGGGCCTCACTCATGGGCCTAATACACATCACGATGGGCCTCACTCATGGGCCACATATGCATAACATTGGGCCTTACTCACAGGCCTCATCATATGGGCCTCATATACATCAAATGAGCTACAATACATAGGTCTCGTATACATCAAATGGTCTACAATACATGAGCCTTATATACATCAAATGGGCCACAATACATGGGCCTCATATATATCAAATGGGCCACATCCCATGGGCCCCGAATATATCACAATGGGCCACAACCCTTACATCAAGGTGGGACCCACACACTATATTTTTATTTTATTATATCTATACCATACATCTATTTTTAGAGATCATTTAGAGCATTACCCAGAAATATGAATCATATTAAAAGATCTTCTGGACCATACCACAAATAGCAGTGGAGATAATGATTTTCACTGTTAAATAAATCATAGGGCTCACCATAACGTTTATTTCCCATCCAATCTGATCATAAGGTCACAAAGACCTGGATTAAGAGGAAAAACAAATTCCATATTGATCCAAAACTTCTATGACCCAAAACGGGTTTTAATGATAGACGTTCAATCCTCCACTGTTACTATAGTGCAGTCCACTTGATAGACGGTGAGGATATAAAACATATACATCAGCAGTGGGTCCCACCATCCAGCCATCGGACGGTGTGGATATGACCCATACATCAAGGTCGGACCCACAGAACTTACAGACGTTAACACAACAGCTATTTGCTGCTGTGTGCACAGATGGACGGTTTGGATTAACACATCCCTCATGATCAGACCCACAGCCTGCTAACGTCAGACAACAGCTAAAATAGTTGTAGGACACACAGAGCTTGCTGACGTTAACACACCAGCTGAATAGCTGTGGGATCCACATAGATGGATGGCTAAGATAAAACACATATACTAAGGTGGGCCCCACCGTCGAGCAGCTGCTGGACGGTGTGGATCAAGCCCACACATCATGGTAGCCCATTCGACACAAAATAGATGGACGGTATGGTTGCAAACATCATGGTGCGTCCCACAGCACACCGTCCAGGGATGGACGGTGTGGATACAAAATATATATATATCAAGGTGGGCCCCACCCCCTACACGTGCTACACGTGTGGGGTGGGCCCCACATGTCCTGAAAGAATGGACGGACGGTGATATAACATATACCTCGTGATGGAGCCACGAACTTGCTGATGTCAACAACAACTGCATCTGCTGGGGCCACCGTCTAGTAGGCTGGATGGTGTGGTTACAACACTACATCATGGTGGGCCTGTAACACCCCGACTTTCAGGACCCAAGTACATAACCCGTTTCCCAAAAACTCGAGTGTTAACCTTAAAGGATGGTCAAATTCACTATATAATATTTTTTTTTTATCAGAGTTAATAGATGAACGTAGGATGGACAAATCAACATAAAGGAAAGTCTTCATTTACATTTAAGATATACAATTAGTTGCCCATAATGACATATACAAACCAATGCCTCGATGAAACAACTACAAGAATTACAAAATTTAATACATGAGAAGTAAAAAAAAAAAAAAATGTATTTAAACATAATCGGCAAGATCATGCAACTTCTCTTGATGATACAATCATGCATCTCTGGCACTTGTACCGAGCTCCTCGTCAGTTTGAACCTGTAAATCACTTAAGCTACATGTGTTACCTGTACGGTTATATATTTGATGGATGAATGACCAACTCAGTGTGAACTCCCCTCAAGATTACACACTGTCACATTAGGTAAACATAATTATAAAAACATGGCAATGCATACAAAACAATATATGATGCAATTTTATTGAATGCATGGATGCGTGAATGCATCATTGACCTAGGGATACACATCCCATTGCCGAAATAAAGGGTCGCCCTAGAGAACTAATCATCTGAAAAAATACACAAAAGTACGCCCGAGGAGAAACAACTATCTGGAAAAGACCATAATATATAAATCGCCTAAGGAGAATCTAATCGCCCAGAAAAGACCATAAAACATTGATTGCCCAAGGGAAATTTAATCACCTAAAAAAAATCATAAAACATAGATCGCCCAAGGAAAATTTAATCACCCGGAAAAGACCATAGATCGCCCAATGGGAATTTAATTACTCGAAAAAGACCATATGCTATGAATATGCATGATTAGCCAAACCGTTATTAGTCCGTTTATAACTAGCAGGTTTAATAAGCTCAAAGGTCACTACAGGGAGCTCAGAGTCCAGCGTAGGCCGACAGCTCAGGCATAGTGTCTCATTCCACCATCCCTGGCTCATGAGGCTACCACCTTAGGATGTTTAATGAATCTCAATCAACTAGTGGCCAATCATATTCAGTATATGGGGCTTATCATCGCATAGTTGCACAGTATAAAACATTGAACCCATAAAGGAAAAATATCAAAACAAAGCCACGTAGGGCCGATATCGAAACAAGCCGCATAGGGCAATTACCAACATAAGCCACATAGGGCGAGTATCAAAACCATGCGATAGAATACCATCCTTGAAAACCACTTAGACATGACAACCTTGGATGTTAGGCCTACATCAATAATCCATTTAGACCAACACTCAATAACCACTAAGCTGAAGGTCTATTTCAATCACAACCAGTCAGGTTACATCCTAAGTATGGGTGTATATTTATAGGTGGGAGTTTTCCATTGTACATTTCTCAAAAGAGGTCCATAATCAATAGCATGAATTAAATATATATGATAAACATTAAGCATGTAATACAGCAATTCAATTCCAACAATTTAACATATGTGACTATAAAATAGAGATATTAATTATAAATTAAAATAAAGACTATAACTTAAGCTAATGAGAAAATGGAAAGCTCAAGGTGAAGAATCATTACATGATGAACCAAATCACCTTCTAGTGTCGCTAAGTGCTTGCACCCTTAGAATTAAATCCCACCACAAATCATGAGCTTATATCATTAGATTCAAGTTCCACGCACTACCTAAGTTTAAGATCATAGCCTAGGGTTTGAGTCACCTATTTTAGGGTTTTGATGTGGGATCAGGCTTAATTTTTACAATATAAAATTACAATTATTAATTACAAGACAACTTTTAGTGTTAGTGTTATAATTTATATTAGCTACCATACTACTAAAAATCATTATGATGATAATTAACATTATAATCCACTATTTATAATAATATTTAAGAGTGATAAAATAAAACACTAGTATTTAGTAATGATATTATTTTATTTTATTTTATTCTTGCCTGTCATAACTAATATTAGTATAAATCATTTACTAATGGCTATTCTTATATAATATTCATAGTAGAAGTATAAATTAGTCAATACTAATAATGATGACTCGCAAGTTCATATTTAAATACACTAACATCATCTAATATCCTTATAACGACTAATAACCTCTTAAATAATACAAGTTGTAATAATAAAATCTTTACTAACAATAATGTAATAAGGGCTAATACTAATAGTCATACTAACAAGAACTACACTAATCTCATAATGGAAATGAAAATATTTCTAATTATAACGGCTATTAGCAATGATTCTAGTCATGACAATAATATTCATAATGATGATAATGGTAATATAATTCCACTATTATTTCAACAGAGACTTAGAATTAATTCACCTAAATTTCTTGGCTCAATCCGACTCACCTTGGTTGGACTCGGTTTCAACCGAGTCAACTTAATAGACACTAAGGTCCCAACCTCCGCCTCCTTCCTCTTCTTTCCTTTCTTTCCTTTCTTTTCTTTCTTTTCTTTTCTTCTCTCTTACATTCCTTGCTGGAACTCCAATGGGAGGAAATCAGCAACTCAGCCCGAGCATTAAGCCCAACCCAGATCGGGACTCGGCACACTGAGTTCATGACTTGCCAACGAACCCAACTCAACTCCCTGCTTTTCCTCCTCATTCTCCTTTCCATTCTCCCTATCTCTGTCTTCCCTCTCTTTTTCCCTTCTCTGACTTCCTATTGCAATGACTAGTAGGGTCAGCGGCCAAAACTCAGACCGAACTCAGTCCGAGTCCAGTTGAAGCGGCAACGAGTCTGCAAGAGGATGTCGTACTCCCTCTCTTCTTCTCTTTCCTTTCTCACACCCACGACCATCATCTAGACTCAGCCAGACTCACCCCACTTGGTCTAGATTCAGTCCAGAACCGGTGACCACCATGCTTGAGTCGGTGCAGCAGCAACAACCCCTGTTTGGATCCTCTCCCTCTTCTTCTTTTTCTTTCCTTCTTTCTTCCTCCATTTCCTTCTCTTATTTCCCACATGCTGGAAATTTAGCAACAACAAGACCAAAACAGGGCTTGGACTCGGTCCAGCACTGCCTTTGGGAGACCGGGTTCAACCCGATTTGAGTGATGTCACCTCATTGCGGAGTGAAGCCAGACGACAGCCCTCCTTCAGCTTCTCCTCACTCTTCTTCTTTTTCATTATCTGCTAGAGATCCAACAACAGCATCTGTCAAGGCTTGTTCTACCTCGAACCGAGTTTGACGCGGTTAGTTTCGATGTTGAAACAACAAGGAAGATGGGTTGTTGTTAATGACGGTTGATGTCAGGTGGGTCTTTCTTCGAAACGAAGGCTCTACGTGGTGCGGACAGGCCTTTGGAAGCTCACAGGAGCAAAAGAACGGAGCTCCCTGATGCTTTCATGGAGGATTCAAAGATGGCAACCGATGCCCTATTTTTGGGGCTACCGCAAGGAGAGGAGAAGAACTCCTCAGTTTCCTCATTCTCTTTATACGCAACCCTAAATCTCCCTGCTCTGTTGGATGACATTAAACGGTCGAGATGAGCCCTTGCTGGCTCACGGGGATTGACAAGCTGGCAAACAGAAGAGGCAGTTTCCATTCTCGGAAACATGGTTTTGTAGGGCTTATTTATGTCAAAATAGTGTGCCCTTACGGGTGTTGAATCATGCGAAACTTATGGGTTTCGATCACACATGTATCAACGGACGGTTCGGATCTGTCATTTAATCCTCAGTCAGTGGCCCATTTGGTGCTCGAATGGACGCCCGTCCGTTCGCTGGAAAATGAAAGGAAAGGAGGGCATTTTCCTCTTTGGGCGCGGGTCAAGCAGTTTGACTACTCTGCAGGTCCGGTGCACAGTAAGTGCACCACTCCATGGTGTGCACGCACGTAGGTGTGGGTCTTTCTCTGAAACAAAGGCTCTACGTGGTGCGGACAGGCCTTTGGAAGCTCACAGGAGCAAAAGAATGGAGCTCCCTGATGCTTTCATGGAGGATTCAAAGATGGCAACCGACGCCCTGTTTTTGGGGCTACCGCAAGGAGAGGAGAAGAACTCCTCAGTTTCCTCATTCTCTTTACACGCAACCCTAAATCTCCTTGCTCCGTTGGATGACATTAAATGGTCGAGATGAGCCCTTGCTGGCTCACACGGATTGACAAGCTGGCAAACAGAAGAGGCAGTTTCCATTCTCAGAAACATGGTTTTGTAGGGCTTATTTGCATCAAAATAGTGTGCCCGTACGTGTGTTGAATCATGCGAAACTTATGGGTTTCGATCACACGTGTATCCTCTACCTAATGGACGGTTCGGATCCATCATTTGATCCTCAGTCGGTGGCCCATTTGGTGCTCGAATGGACGCCCGTCCATTCGCTGGAAAATGAAAGGAAAGGAGGGAATTTTCCTCTTTGGGCGCGGGTCAAGCAGTTTAACTACTCTGCAGGTCCGGTGCACAGTAAGTGCACCACTCCATGGTGTGCACGCACGTAGGTGTGGGGCTCAAAGATATGTCCTGATTAAATCTACTCCATCCACTCTCCTTAGGGGAGTCAGTCAGGTCTTCTGACTGCAAATCAGGCAGATCTAAAGTCTAGGTGGGCCATGCTAATCGATTGGGGGGTCCAGTTAAGGGTCTACCTTGATCTGAGGGCTGGATTATTCTGAAATCGAACGTTAACAGTTAAAAAGGGTCTTAGGGATTTATTTAGGTGGTTGGGGCCGCCTGTTCTATGATTTTAGAACATTAAATGTTTTTATTAGGGTAAATTCAACATTTATTACTATTATCGTTATTACTATTATTATTATTATTATTATTTATTTATTTTATATATTTTGTCATATAGAATTTATATCATAACAAATTATTAATATATATAAATTATATGAATATCAGTAAGCAGAGATTAATATATACATTATTTGTATATTATTTGTATGGTCATAAATGTGTTAGGCTTTAAATTTTATATAAGTCATTAAGTTTTTCCAGTATATTTTATTTTTATGTATTACAGATTCTATAGTTCGTAATTTATATTAATGATGTTGTAAATATATGCATATAACATGGATTATAGTTACATATCATTTTAATACGAAACTTTAAATATTTATAAAATATATAAATAACATTCTATAGTATATATATTTAGGTTGTATTATTTTCTTGCATTTTTATTAAATTAAATTAAATAGTAACACTCGAGTACTAGAAAGTACGAGGTGTTATAGGGCCCCACCTGCCTAATGGATGGACGATTTGAATATAACAAATACCTCATGATCCACCGAACTTGCTGATGCCAGACAATAGCTACAGCTGTTGGCTGTCCAGCAGATGGACAACCCAGATATAGCACATGCATGAGGTGGGTCCCTCCTTATTACAACACATACATCAAAATGGGTCCCATCACAAGTGGGTCTTACATCAAAATCAAGGTCTAATGCTATGAACACCCACCTTAGATCTTGGACTTCTTCTTCCGCTAATGAGTTCTAGAGCTCCAAGGGATGAGATTCAATGGTTGTGATTGATTTTAGAGGGTTGGATGATGAGATTGGGTGGTAGGGAGGTGGGTCTTCTCTTGAGTTCTTCTCTCCCTAAAATTTTTCTCTCATGGAAGCTTGGGATGGAATGAGATGGAGAGAGAAGGTGATGGGATGAAAAGGATGAAAGGAATGGATGTTGTAAGAAAATGACATGGAGGGTACGGGCTTGGTTGAATTTTGGATGAGAGAGGGATGGGTGAGAGAGAGAGTTGACTTTGGGTAAGGCTTGTGTAAGAGAAGGATGAGTTGTATACTTAACTTGTGATTGATTGATTGATATGATGGGTTGTAGAAATTCTCTTGGGATTTACAACGCGCAGCTTTTTCTTCGAAATAAACGCGAGCCACAACTCCTGGCCTGGGTATCACATCGGCGCGAGAGATGCGGCGTTGGAACTGTGGCAACGACGCGGTCGCTAGAATATAAGTTTCGAGTCGAGTCGACATAGATATACGGGATGCAACTTAAAGTCGCACACAAACGCCATTTACACGTCGCGGGTCACCGGAATTCAACGAGGAGGATCGCGAAAGCTTAAAAAACGGTACGGACTAGGATACAGGTCTTACACTAATGCGCCAAAGATCCACTTATAGGTATATCTTAATATTAATTCACTTAATTATATAACTCAATTGGAATTGAAGTCATATCTTATCTAATCGGATAATAGAGCGATTAAATTATCATTTATAAACTCAAAATATATTTAAACTTCAATTAAATTGGTTCCTAGATTATGAACCAACGTATTGATCACAGGAAATTTAAAACATATATCGTGCCTCTAGTTTACGATAGATCAATAAATTTTACAGATCAATCCCTTACAAAATAGATAAGAAAGTACTCTTAGTATTCCTAACCATCTAATGTGCCTAGAATCGACAATGGATCAAAGTAAACTAGAAATAAATCTTCATTCAAACCAAATATCAATGAATTATTTAACATTCGAATCAAATACTTGAATTAAAGTAAACTAAGCATTAAGAATTGATGGGGTTTTCCTCCTCAGTTCAGAGGAGATATAGTGTAGCCAGTTGAAAATCTGAGTGTTTCACCATGTTGTTCGACCAGTCAAGTGAACGGTGCTTGACCAGTCGAGAGTCACTCGACTCAAAGTCCAGCAAGCTCATTGAACAGTGCTCGACCAATCGAGGGCCGGCTCGACCAGTCGAGTGAACAGGCTCAACCAGCCGAGGACTCTGCTCGACTAGTCGAGGCTACGCAGATTCAGTCTGCAATTTTATGTGGACTGCAGAATTTTGAGGCGGTTTTCACACCCATGCGAAAGGGAGTTTCCTAAACTATAAATAGGAGGTATCTAGGGCTTTCTAGGTAATGCAAGAGGGTTTCCTAAAGCTTTGCAAGGGTTTGCTAAAGGGTTTAAGGCTATCAAAGGTGTGAGAGAAAAAGAGAGAGGAAGCTTGTGGAAGGGAAGTTATGCTCATAGAGGTGATCTATTGTACACTCGACATCTCAACACTTCTACATCTTCGTAATCAGTGAGATCTCTCTATTTTTCTTTTATTCTCTTATTGTTTATCCGCTCCTACGTGAGTGAAGAAGGTTTGATCCAAGCGGTGTGTGCTTGTGATCGATTATAACGTTCTACTTCATAGTGGATTGTTGATCTGGACGAGGTCCCGTGGTTTTTACCTCTTTAAGGGTTTTTCACGTAAAAATCTCTTGTGTCATGTGGTTCATGCTTTAATTTATTTTATTACTTTATTATCCCATAATTCTAGTATTTTTAGGAGGCTAGATCCTAAAGTTTGTTCAAAGGCCCCCAACAAGAATAACTACAAGCTTCACCTCTTCACCCTAACTAAGAGATTAGTCAATCAAAGACATAATTAAAGTAAAACTTCAAAAGAAAAATATAAAAACTAACTAAAACCAAAAGATTGAAGGAGGACTCCACAAAGGCTTCATAATTACTTACTCTATACCTTCTACCATAATTCGTAATTCAGAAATCCTAAAACATCTCTTTAATTAGGAAAAATTGCAACCGACTTCAATTTACGCACTTTTGTTACTTTTCGTTGTGGCCGATGAAAGGCTTCGGTCACACCGAACATAGCCTTCAGTCACACCGAATTAACTATCAGTTGCGGTCGAATTTCTTCGATTTTCATCTGAAGTCTCTGTCTTCCCTAGGTTGAACTGATCATGGCTTTGGTGGCACCATACCTGGCTTCAGTCGGACCAAACCTGGTCTCGATTGTGGTCGAATTGACTCCGAAAATCACAGTTTGTTGTTGGACTGTTCTGTACACATTCGGTCGGATCGAACTAACCTTACGTGGAATCAAACAATCTATTTATTCTATTGTATCTCTTTGTGATTTAGTTAGTCTTTTCTCTCTCCTTTTCTCTTGGTTTTCTTAGATCTTTGGCACTTAAATTTTCATTAGTCACATCAAAATCTTCTTTTGATCATTTAATCTTTTATTTAAACTTCATTTTCATCTTAATTGTCTAAATCACAGCACATAGAAAAATATACATAATTGAATCGATTAAACGCATTTATGCTTATAAAACCAATGTGTAAGAGAAAAATATACAATATTTCATACTCAACAGCTGATCACTTTTTAGAACAACATGGAGCTATGCCTGAAATATATGAGACTCCTGAATCTTCATAGGTCGGCATTAAAAAGGCCCTTAGATTCTGATGAAAACTTTATTTCCTTAAGATCGGATAGTTAACAAAAGTGGCAGACTCATTCAAACTCCATGTAAGCAGCATGAAGTTACTATGGACGGACAAAACAGTTAAAATATAATAATCCCGTAGCAGTTTATCTTTTATTGTAGCATATTATTGTTGTGTCAGCGAAATAGTAATACTATAATAATTTATCTTTTACAAATCACTATTTTGTCGATAAAATAATAATACTATAACAGTTTGTCTTTTACAAGTCACTGTTTATCTGTCAGCCATTGTATTGTTGGCATGTTTCTTTAGTGTAATTAAAAGCTTGTAAAATTCAAACTTCTTGGCCAATAAAAGGGGGTCACCTCTCACTCATTTGACAGAGTAAGTCCATATGAGATGCTCTTTTAAATCGTAGTCTTTCTAATGTAAAGTTTATAATCTAGCTTTATACATAATCCTTTCAATTTATGGTTTAATTATGATCTTCTTTATTTTTATTGTATATATTGGTATTAGAGCTCATATGCAGACGCTTACTGTAGCGCACATATATGTGCATGTTCAGCGTGGACAGTAAGGCAATGTGGTTGTACAAGAGCTAGTGGTGAACTTTGTACTCCACATGTGCACATCGTATTGCGAGTTGCGCTCTCATGGGACACAAACCAAAGCGATCAGGTGCAACTAGATAAGCCATTACAGAATTGGCCATAACAAGCATGTTCATCATAAGATCGATAGTTAGAGAATGATCGTTGTGGAAATCGGTCGACCATTAACGGCCGTAGTGCCAATCAACCAGAAGAGAACGACCGTTTTACCTATTGGCTAGCAAATATTGTCGTCCCACCGATCAGTTGACATATTTCAATTATTTCATAAATTAGCTGGTAGAAAATGGCCATGTCACAAATCGGTCGACGAATCTCAGCCATTACTATAATTCAGCCGACTAGGTGATATTGTTACACCAAACATATAGCGGATTCTGACCATTGCACCGATCATCCAACAAATGTCAATCATTGTGATGGTTCGATCGTCAGATCCAACTATTGTGCGAAACGATTGTTTCGGCCTTTTTGAGTTAAGTTACATCTCTTCATAAAAGATATGACTATTGAGTCATGCATCTTTTTCAAAGACATCATTGTTTTAAACGATTTCAAATGCATCTTTAAAAAAACATCTTTTTACGAAAACGCATGACCTTTCATTCTCTATATAACTCCTTGTAAATTAAAAATTAAAATATATCACATCTTCTCTATTATTTTCTCTAAAAAGGGCAAAGAAGTGAGTTCTCTATTTTTTTAATATATAGAGTTTGTTAAAATTACAAACTGCATATATACTAAGTTTCGACTATGGTGTCTTCATGATTGCTACACACGAAAACACTAAGTTTTATCGTATTATGAAAGTGATTCACTAGAAACCCGACATTAATCTTATACTAATGAAATGGGGTGACTAACGCTTTAAGAAAAATGTATTTGATACGTGGTTCGACCCTGTTTTGATTTTCTGATATATTTGATTTCAATTTCCACTATTATTCATATTTTCTCAACATATCTCTCTTTCACTCTTTTACCATACAAATAATAACTCACTCATTTATTACATGTGTTGTCCTTATATAACAACACTTACAAGAGAGCGAATATGTAGCTTAAGAAAACTATGCTTCACATGTTACGGTGCGAGTAGAAATATGGAAAGTCCTTTCATGTATATAACACTTTACCAACTCAACATTCTTCGACTTGAAGACCGGTTTCTCTAATATATTAAAAAAACGCTTTCAATGACAGTTGATGGTGAAAAACACTCTATAACAAATATTTAAACATCATCAATCACTAAGTAACTAAGTAATAATAAGTTTAAAAATTTCGATAACAAATAAATTTCTCCCTTGCAATAGGCTTCACTAATATATCTGTTATTATGTCATTTGTGTGGATCTTTTGTAATGAGATTGGTCAATCCTCCACCACATCAAGAAAAAATAGATGGTGTGCATTAATATGTTTAGTCTTAGCTCAATGCAATATCATTTGACTATCACAATAAGTCACTGTCTCTATTTCCTTGAATTTCAAAATTTTATCATCATTATCAACCAAATATATTCCTTATATACTTATGTAGTTTGTTTTTATAGCAGATAAGGTTACTACTAACCGTAATCTTAATATCTAACTAACTGTATTACTGGATAAAGATAAAACATAACATATGGTAGATTTTCTTTTATCACGATCTTTTATGTAATCTATATCTGTGAACCAAACTAACTTTAAGTTTTACCCCCTATAACAAATGACCACCTTAAAAGTATCATTTAACTAACAAAGGATTTACTTCAACGTAGAACAATGATATCTACTCGAGTTCCTTATGTATTTACTAACTACCACTGCTTATATGATCTTTGTTCCGATACACACCATGACAAATATAAGGCTTCTTAACACTAATAAATACAATACTTAAGATTTATTTGCTTCTTCACTTCTGTGTTGGAATATTAATACGAAGACAACTTGTTAGCAATGAAAAATTGAGTAGTAATTAAATTAAAATTTTATATATTGAACTAGCACAAAAATCTTTTTTTTTTTTAAAATGTTTTTTTAGTTATTTAGATCGTCCTATTTTACATGTATCTAATTTCATTCTTTTCAAGAATCTAATTAATGACATCCAAATCCTTCATATTAAAATTTTTAATCAAATCAACTTTTAACATTGTAATATTATGTTTCTTAATACTGACAATTAACATATCATCGATATATAATAATAAAGTAATGAAGCCACTATTACCATAGTAATGAACATGTGCACAATGATATACCTTACATTTCTGGATCTCAACTTTATGATGAAGAAATTAAATCATTTGTATTAATATCTTATCACCTACTTTAAATCATAAAAAATATGTTCAGCTAATAAATAATATCTTTATTATTTTCTTCAATAAACCCTATGGGTTAAATCACATAAATTTATTCATCAAGATCTACACGAAAATTAATTTTCATTTCTACCTATGTAAACTCAAGCCAAGCACCACTGTCATACTCAAAATCATACAAATAGTACTTAAATGAATAATTAGATATGTAATATCTCAGATTTTTTATATTTTGGATTTTCAAAAACATTTGAATTTTTTTCATTATAATTAACTTATGTTATCACTTAATGACCATTAATACTCGATGTTAACCTATACGCGAGTGGTACCAATAAAGAATCACATAAATCTGATTAATCAACTATAGGAAGCCAATGAATCTGGCTGATCACTTAAATATCGAGTTTAGCTTCGTGATTTGTTCACATGGGATCCAAATGTAGAATCAAGGGAAACACGAGGATGTAATTAAAACTCAGAATGAATGAAATACTTTGTGATAATTTTTCTCTCATTCTTTCTTTGTTATTATTGAATGATAATTCTCCTATCGAAATTCATAAATTTCTTGTCAAAACAAAATAGTGATTTTGCTGGGAATCAAATAACTCATTCAATATTAGCTTAGAAATTGTTTGAAGAACGATTAGCTTAGAAACACCCAGACTTTAAGAAATTTAATGAGGACAAGCCATCAGAAGAACATATGATACACTTCATAACAATGATGAGAAATTTATCTAAAGTTCTTCAATATTGTTTGTGATTATTCGGGTCTTCTCTGACAGGAAAAGCCTTCAGATGGTATTCAGGTTTAACCTCGGATCTATTTATACATGGGAACAAATGCATATTATCTTTATAGCAAACTTCTTCTCTTCTGATAGAGAAGTCAGTTTGACTGAATTAGCCTCTACTTGGCAACGAGAAGACGAATCAGTTGACGAATTTATCAGTCGATGGAAAGACTTGGGGGCATTATGTTAATATCTTTCAGGATAATCGAATGCAGTTAATCTTTGTTTAGAAGGTATAAGACCAAAAGTGGCATGCAACTTGATTAACACAGATATACAAACTTTTTGTGATCTTTCTACCCAGGCCCATACTCTTAAAAATTTGGTTGAAAAAGTGTTTGCATTTTACATAAAGTCACTATATCAAAGTTTCATGAAACGCCAACTAATGCCGCTAGCAAAGAAGAAAAGAAAGAAGATTATCAAAATGAAGAAAAAAATAGCAGTGAAAAAAATTGAAAAAGTCATATGATTAGGATGACATATGAAAAATACAAATAATGCAAGACCCAAAAGAAATAAGCATTCACAAAAGAAGATATGATTTTTATGATGAATCAACTATGGGCTAAAGGAGAAAATAAGCTACCTCAGTCAAAGTACCGTAAAGAAATAGAGAAGATGAGAGCAAAAGGATATTGTCACTATCATCATATGTTCAGCCATCAGACTGAAAATTGTTACGCTATTAAAGATATACTCCAGAGGATGATTGACAATGATGAAATTGCTATGGAAGAATATGATAGAAAGAGAAGAATGACAAGTTAATATAATTTTCATCTGAAACATGGCATTGACAACTCTTCAAGAAATAAGACGTGATTCTAGTAGTGGCACGATCCATTATGCTTATGCGCAAGAAGGATAATGTAATAAGACAAGCAATATTCTAGTCGTATATCTAAATGAATCTTCATTCCTCAGTAAAGTAGAAATGAAGAATGATTAACAAATTGAAGAATTAAAGAAAGACAATTTGTAAAAATCTGTTCATATACTTTTTAAGTAGTGAAACAAAATTCTTAATCTACCTAATCCCAAAAAAGAAATGGTAATTGTTGATTTCTTGAGATGATAATTGTTAATATTAATTTTTACAGGTCAATATTAGGGACTAGAATCATTATCATGGCAGAATTATTATATATTTACGCTTAAGCTCAAGATTATTATTGTGATTAGATTATCACCGTGGCGACAACAGTGACTCTAAAATTATATATATTTTATTTATAAATTAAAAAGAAAAGAAAAGAAGGTCATCGAAAATTATTTTTGTGCCCTGGCCTGTTATCTGCAAAGACTTATTGAGCAACAATTATATCCAAATTATCGTCAATTATCAGACTTACAATATCAATCAAAACATATAAAGATTATATATATATATATAGACACTCTTTAAGAAAGGCAATATACTGCGGTCTATTGAAGGACTTATCGGGCCATGAATCAGAATGAATAGGGCATCAGAATGCCTACAGATATTCATTTTATTAAAATTATTGTTCTCGAAAGGTAGAGAGGTTTTAATTGTAAAGATTCTTAGAGAAAATCTCATCTAATCAAAAGGGGGCAGATTGGGCAACAATTATATAATAGTTGTAATAAGCATACTATCGTCTGAAGCTCTATCAAAGTCGTGAGTTTATGTACTAACTTCAGCAAGCGACGATTATTGGCAACAAGAACAAGACGATAGCCACCTTATATCATTCTTATGATAGAATATTATATCAATCAACCGACAGAATCATATCTAAAGAATTATCGCCTCATATACATTGCCAATGATCACTGATTATGAAATATAATCAGTGATAGCAATAACAATAAAACTCCATAAAGTTTCAAAAGTTAGAAAGCTCCATATAAAGCTCCAAAATATTTGATCACCAATAAAAGTAAAATCACGATTAGAGAAATATTAAGAAAATATATTATCGCCAAGCAAAGCCACGAAAATAAAGCTATCTTTATATTAACGTGAAGCTGATATATTTCTCCAATTACAAATACTATAAAAACATTACCATTTCTCATTTATATACAGTAGCAGTGAGCGCCCAAGAAGGCCAATTACGCATAAGCCTATAATATCAGCGATGATGATTCATTTATATATAGCAGTGGTGAGAGACTAAGAAGGCCAATTACGCATAAGCCCTATATTATCAGTGATGACGATTCATTTATATACAACAGCGGTGAGAGCTCCAAGAAGGCCAATTATGCATAAACTTTATATTATCAGCGATGACAATTCATTTTACACGGAAGCAGTGAGTGCCCGAGCAGGCCAACCATGCATGAGTCCTATATCTGATGCTCCAATAACTTAAGAGCCTAAACCGTGAATGCTCAAATAATTTAAGATCCTAAACTGTAAATGCTTCAATAACTTGAGACCCTAAACTATGAATGCCCAAAATCGTTGGTAAACTATAATTGCTCTTTGAGCTCAGTCAAGTTAAGTCTAGTCAAAGTATGTCCAATCAGAGTTCTCAAACACCTTAAGAGCTTAAATTATAGCCCGAAGTTGAGATATTAATCATATTGATATGGTTGATCTCATGAACTAAATTCTAAAATAAAAAACACAACAAATGTAATACAAAATACGTTGAGAAGCATGGAAAACAACATGATTAAATCATTGTCATATCGCATATCGTAAAAAAAGAGAATATGCAGTTCAAATCATTATACATTTTAAATTCTTTCAAAGTCATTAATACAATTATGATTATTTCAAAATTGTCAATATATTATAATCATTGTAAAGCCTTCAATATATCTTAAATTTATCAATACTTCATGAAACTGGAAAGTTGCGGTATCTCGAGATATTGATTTCAATTAATTTAACAGGAAAGATTATCATTCGAAATCCTAGATTATGGCAGGCCATAAATAAAGGAGATGTTTTCAAAGATTGTTACAACAGAAATAACATTGAAAAACGATTCCCTGGCCATGGAGCTCAAAGAAAGAGTTGCTAAAGCTGACTAAAGAAATTATTGCAGTAGGGAGCAACATTAAAAGACAGTTCTCTGATCAAGTTACTCAAAGATGGAGTCGTCATATCTGTTGCAGCGGCAAGTTTCGATGAAAAGAAAATTGTGCGAATAAGAGAATTAAAACTGAGGATGCAATTGTAGCCCTGTTAATAGAAAGACATTTTATCTGATTAACCGTTATGAAGACAAAGTGCTTTCATTGCTGCCATTATCGTCCCTATTGAAGCATTTATTAGGTGCTTCTGACCGAGAGCATTCAGTTTTCTATTCGAGCACGATCATTCAGTCTTCCGTTTGAACGCGATCATCCAGTCATCCTTCAACCATAATTCATTCGAGCTCGATTCCTTTGACCGTGATTCATTCGACAACAATCCATTTAAACCTGATTCCTCCGAGCTTGATTCTTTTGAGCTCGACTCTTTAGTTCTCGGTTCAAGCAATCCTTCTCTGTTATACGATTAACTCTGTTTTTATGAAGAATCCTTCTCCGACATAAAAGGGTTTTTGCATAGAAGAAGATCGATCCTCCATTTGATTTTGTAAATCAATCAAAAAAGGATCGAGGGAACATCTCTTGGGGCACAAAAATGCATGAGTCAATAGGATTTTGGTTTGTTGTGCATCAAAGTTCCAAGATAGACAGGCCTGCCCATTGCGTGACCCTCTCTCTATCTCTCTGAATCTCCCATTTACGCAGCGTTCTCTCATTGCGCGACCCTCTTTCTATCTCCCTAGATCTATCATTTGCGCAGCATTCTCTCATTGCTTGGCCCTCTCTCTATCATCCCTCTCTCTGAAAAATCTATTGCGCTGTAAATAGTGTTGCACAGTGAATAGTGTTGTATGATGAATAGTATTGTGCAGTGAATAATGTTGCGCGCTAATAGTGTTGTTGCGTGGAATGGAACTCATGACACGTAAATTGATGCCTCACACATGTGAAAGCCTATAAATACTTCATATCCCTCTCATTTGCATCATCAGAAGTTTCAGAGAGGTGTCAAGAGCAAAAAGAGAAAGAGAGAAGGAACATGTATTTGGAAGATGAGTTTACAGACCCGCACAACTCAAGATGAGTACTCAATATGAGTTGTGTGGACCCACGCAGCTGAAGATGAGTTGTGATGACCCGTACAACAAGGTATACTATATATAAGCACAACAAGTGTCCCACAACTCTATTCTTTGCAGTTTTGTAGATTCTTTCATGGTTCTACCTCCACTATATATATATATATATGTTCATCGAATGCCGGCTTGAGGCGAGGATCTTGGACCTGTACAATCCCTCTATCACTCTGACGGATGCAAAACACGCCGAAATACTACAGAAATTGCCATTGGATTACTTCTATTTTATGTCGTTGTACTGGTTCATTGTACTTTATTTTAAAATCAAGGGAAACACAAGGATGTAATTGAAACTCAGAATGAATGAAATATTTTGTGATGATTGTTCTCTTATTCTTTCTTTATTATTATTGAATGATAATTTTCCTATCGAAACACTTTTAATATATCCTTTAGTATTTTCATATTGTAAACCCGTTTACAATTCCTTTGGATAATTCAACAAATTTATAAGTCTTATTTTTGTGCAGAGCTTTCATTATAATGATTGGGGATTTTGGTGTGCATGTTCATCCATACATCCATACATACATGTATCAATTAAAATGTGAAAGTCGTGACAATTAATAAACGTGATCTATTTATTTATTTTGAACCATCGATGTACACGATTAATAAGTATATAACTTTGTGTGTGTGTGTATATGTAGAAGTATACATACATTTATTCTCACTACTAATGCACACAAACCGATCGTTTAATATACGTAAGCATAATCTTAACCTTTAAATATACATTAAACCCACTCGATCATCCATATTTTGTGAGATCAGGGTTTGTGATCGCTCACTTACCCATCCATTCATGTGGTCATAGGTTTATGTACATAACCTTTGATCTAAGTTGTTCATTCAATAAACTATCAAATTGATCTACCTAAAAACCTGTTTTGCACTTTTCAATTTGTGAAAGTAACCATAAATTGACCTATTCCTAAGGTTGGGCTCCTAACTACTTGATTATTTTACTCAAATTTCGTCACGCTCCAAACTCGAAAATTGGGCTCACAAAATTCTTGATCGCCGAATCCGGTGCCGACAGCCTCCGTAGTACCCCATTCTTAGCTCCCAACGCTCATACGCCAGATTCCGATCCTGGGATCCTACAAGGATTTTCAGTATGAAATTTTTTTGTAATGGAGCATAACCACAAGCATAACCAAGTCATAAAACAACATCACCATATATCCACTATATCAAAAACTTTAAGTACAATGTGGAAAGGAAAATACAGGGTGATCGAAAACTCCAAAATAATCTGATGCGCTCCTGCCTCAGCGTTGTTGTGATCCTATGTAACATCCCAGATTTTCACTGTTTTGGATTTCCAAAAAAATCCTTGAAATTTATTTATTTATTTTTTTATTATTAACTTATAATATCACTTACCGACCACTAACACTCAATGTTAGTTTATTCTGGGGTGGACTAGTCTAGTTATGATGGGACCAAGTATGGGCCCCAAACGGATGATAACTTTGTTTGCATAACAACAACGCCGTGTGGGTCGCCCGAATGACAGGAAGGTCGAGAAAAATCTAAAAATTTAGAAAATCATAGATCTCCTTGGGCTTGTGGTCCATCGCGGATGCGGACCCGGTGGACACCCAAAAGTACCATCGGCGCTTGCCCAATGCGCCCCACCAATGCCAGATTGGAATCTGGCACTTACAAATAAAACTGGGATACCGGGCCTTCCAGCCGTTGGATTTCTTCCAAATTTATGGTGAAGGTTTAATGTATTTTTCAACGCCTGCCCACCAAATTTGGGCCCCGATCGTGGCACGATGACCGTTGATCGCGAATCGGACCCGTACGACCAAACCCCGCATCCGTTTGTTCCCAAATTTTGTAAGGCCCCTCATCGGGCCATGGACCACTTATCCTATAAATTTCATGGCCAGAGGGCCATCGAGAAATGCTTCAATCACCAAAATGGGCCCCTACGGGACCACTTAAAGGTCGAAACTCTTTCTCGGATCATATATCCGTTCATCCGTTCGTCCTTAATTTTTGCTTGGGCCCTAATCGGGCCATAAGGCACCTACACGCCGAATTTGGTGGCGGAGGGGTGATAGGGCCTAGATCTAAAATACCCTCCATAAGTCTAGTATAGTAAAAACCTAGCCCTTGGGGCCATTTGCACCAAATGCGGAATTATAAAAAGGTGTTTCTTTTGGGCACCCCCCTCTCTTCCATACGATTTTGCCCTAAGAGAAAAGGGGGAAAGAGAGAAGAGAGAAAAGGGAGAAGAGAAAGAGGAGAAAGGAGGAGGAAGAGAGAGTGAAGAAGGAGGAGTGTGGACCCTAGATCGAGGTGGGGACCAAGGAAGTCAATCTTGCATCTTCCCACCTCTTCTCCAAGAAGAAACCTCACCCCACAACCGCTATTTCGCCCGTTGAGCAACTAGGTAAGCTTCATTCCCTATTTTCTTTGAAACCATTGTGATGAGGGAGATTTACTTGGGATTCTTACAAGCAAGCGGTCGCCTTTAGGGATTCCGGCCGATCTACCCCAAAATCCACATCTCCTAGGTCGTTTCCAAGCCTCCATCGAATCCAAGGTGCGGACTATTGTTCTTAGGTGGCCTAGCACCAATTTTTATACGAGCCTAATGATTTTGATTGTTGAATGTTATGCTTGAAAGTCTAGAGGAACCCTAAGATCGTAGGTTGATGGAATTATATGGATATGCATGTTTGGCTACTCCATGATGTTGTTCTTATTTCCTTACATGATTTTGTGTATGGATGGTTGCATGCTCATGCTTGTTGATTTCCATATATATTGTTGCTTAATAGTATGCATGGTTTCATTACTCTTGTGCATGGAATTTCTCAAGATGGGGGAAGTGCATAACTTCCTCACAAACCCACATGACTCACACGCACTTTATTTCATGATTGCTTGTTAGAAATATTTGATTCATATGACTGAGATGCATGAAATAGGATGTTGGTATGCTAGTTGATAACCTGTGTAGTTGGCTTGTTACGGATCACCCTCCTTACCCATGGGTTGGTCAGGAACATGAGGCGAGATGGTAGTCCCATCGGTAGGACTATGCTAAGGCTAGACCCGTGGGTTTGGGCGAGTGTGCTCGTGTGGGCATGGTTCGACTACATGGGTCTCTTGTGCCGATGTCACTCGTCTCACGCTCGCTTGACTCGTGCGGTCTAACCTACTATCCGACTAACCACGTATGTTAACTATGTTTGCTCACATGTGTATGGAACTGAACCACCCTGCAACCATTGTAGCCCATTGAAAATCCACTTAAAACTGGTCCACAGCCTCGTGAGCCGGGCATGGTGGAATGGGACACTATGTCAGAGCATTTGTCGGCCTACGGGAGGTACCGCGCCTCCCGTAGTGACCGCGAGCGATCCCTTCCTTTCGGCACTCCTCATGTGCTTGGTGTCGGGGATGAGGAACCCGACGGGATCACGGACCGCGAGGTCTCGGCCTCACGCATTGATGGGGTCTTGGCCTCGCATGACCGGTTTAGGGCATTGATACGTAGGGTGAATCGAGAATCCCCAACCTGTTTGGATGAATGAACTTAATTAATAACTCGGCTAACACGATCGCATTGCACGCATTAGTTAGGGTGGCGACTCGGAAGTCGAGGTCGCTCGAGGAGTGTTGTCATATGCGATCGTTAGATGGAGTCGCTTGAGGGAGTGTTGTGGCGAGGGCATGCATCATATCATCCCGCATGCATGCATTTTAAATAAGAGTTATTAGGTGTTGATGATTGTCTGCTTTTCATTAAGTTCATATTACAATTGATGCTTGTTGTAACTTGAGACCAATAGTTCACACTGAGTTGATCACTCACTCCCACTCTGGGACGGTGTTTTAAAACACCAACCAGACCCGTTCATAGATGCAGGTGACTCAGGGCATGGGGAGCCTGACGAGGCGAGCTTAGACGAGGAGGACAGACTCTCCTACTTGTAGCTGATGGGCGGCTCTCCATCGGCTTGATCGGGCCAAATTTGGATTTGCTGAGCCACGGGCTCAGCTTTACTCTTTCTAGACATAGTCTCCTTTTTGTTATTCTGTTGGCAACGCCTTGGGCGACCCTTTATTATTTTGGACCTGTATATATGTCGGATATCCTTCATTTTAGTAGACTGGTGTGATTGTGCTTCGTGCCTCAGGTAATTCCAAATTATGCCGTTAAATTTGATTAATAAAAAAAAAAAACCCATAACTGCATGATAAGTGACACTCGGGAACTCGGGAGTCGAGCGTATGCATGACCCCCGATTTTTCGGGGCGTTACAGATGGTATCAGAGCGATAGTTTGGAATTCCTTGGGCCATGGGTCATGAGCTCGCTAACGCGTCCGCTGACTTGAGAAGATACGGATTAGACGACACAATATGGACTTAGAACGCTAGAAATCATCTTAGATCCTGAACCAACGACATTAGACGAAAGAAAGGACTTGCAAGGGGTTAGGAATGGGTTGTGAGAGAGGAAATCCGAGGGTCTTAACCTGTCGGCGAGGTTCGACTCGATTAACTAGAAGGTTTAGCTTGTTAGTCCACCAAATTCCTAGGACCCATGGGGCCAACTGAGATAGGTGGGATTTGGGTGGAATGAATGTTAGAGTAATGAGTAATGTAGGTGTAAAGTAATGTCCATAGGATGAGCGCATCCCTTATCCCATGATGCCCTGTTGAAATGTATCCAATTAAAGGTAAATTTTAGGTTTCCTTCCGAAATCTACTTGGAAGGTTCATCATCAAGGGATTTGGAAATCCCACATTACACCTCCTAACGCAAGGCTCATCTAGCAAAGCCTAGGAAACTAATCTTAAATCCCATCACACACTCATTCTAGACATGTCATTCTCAATCTTGAGTTAGGATTGGCATTGAAATCCCATTTAGTATAGCTTAATGCCTTCTTAGGACGGACTGAAAGTCGAAATCCCTCTTTCCAACATATCTCCTTAAATATTCACCTGACAACACCCTATTCTTGAACTTCCCTAGTACATTGGTAGAAACAAGTCAGAAATCGAAGGATTTGACGGTTGGAAACATTGTTCTAGACCAAATGAGAGAATATTGGGCCAATTTTAGTAGTTTTGACCCATTTGGGGGTAAAGAGTTAAGGAGTGAACGAAAATTTACCGAGAATAGTGAAACTGGAGAAAAACTGGATTTTGGCCCCTAAATGAGAGGAATCTCGTGAAACCAGTAAGTCCATTGTGTAGATCAGCTCGTTCTACCCCAAATTCATATATGGCACGTCGAACAACTCATTCCGGTTTGTGAGATATGACGGTTGCAAGGAGCCCCTGCTGGGAAGCCAGAGTACCCGCGTGGCCACCCCGCCGATCCGCGTGGCCACCCCGCCGGTGATCCAGAGGCCCGCGTGGCCACCCCGCCGACCCGCGTGGCCGCCCCGCCGACCCGCGTGGCCACCCCGCCAACCCGCGTGGCCACCCCGCCGACCAGTTTCTCCCGCCAAATTTTCTGTGATTTTTAGTCAACTTCAAAAATCCATAACTCCTTCGTTACAACTCCGATTTAGGTGATTCAAAAGCCAGATTGAAGCTTGATGAGTCTAGTTTTATATAAAAATAAGAAAAAAATAAAATAAAAATTTTAATATGGTTAAAATTAGGATGTTCTGACAACTGTCCAAAAATTTTAAAATTCAGGCAGCTATTTTTCCTAGAATTTTAATAATTTATTTACAACTCCAAATGATATGAAATTTGGTGAGATGACTTAAAACTTGATGATAAATCATTATAAAAATTTTAAAAATAATTCAGTTCTTAAAAGTGCAAGAAACGTTATAAGATGTCCCCTCTCTCTATGTATACCTTGTACTCGTGTGGGGCCCACTTTCCTTGCAAGTAAAGGCTCCATAGCCCTATTTTCTCTCATTTCCTCCCTCTCTAATACTCCCAAACATTTAGTGAAGCATCTCCCTTTTTCAAAAAAAATCTCAAATCCCTCATCTCTCCTTCATTACAACCCATCATCACCTCTTTCACATCTTCACCTCTTCTTCCTCATTCCCAAACTCATTGTCTCAGGAACCCATTCTCATTCCTCTCATCCTCATTTCTCATAAACCAATCTCAATCCCTTCTCGAATCCCATATCTTCAACTCATCTTCAAGTTCATTTCTTCAAACCCACACTCAACTCATTTTCCCCAAACCACATCTTCCACAACCCGCTCAACATTCCATCTTCCAATCCTCAAAACACATTCACTTGAGCCACATCCCCTTTACTCCTTCACTCCAAACCCTTATTTCCTCTTCTCATGCTTAACCCAACCTCATTTCCCACATACTTTCCCTAAACCCTCCTTCAATCCCAAAACCCACAAAATATCCATACAAAAGCTTATTCGCTCATTCACTTTAAACTCCATTCCCAACTCTCCATACTTCAAAACCATTCTCAACACTTTTCCATCTCCAAACTTTGTTTCCATAACCCATCTCAAACCCCTTCCATCGAACCCCACTTACACAACCACTTCAAACCCAACACAAAATTCATCCCAATCCCTCCTCTACTCCCACCAATTCATCTCAAATACACATTCCAACCTTCCACAATCCCACTCCATTCACCCATTTACTCTCGAAACCCAACATCAATCCTCTTCACTCTAGCTCGTCTCAAATTTCATTTTCTCAAACCCATTCCACCCCACTTTCCCCAAACAAATTCTAAACACATTTTCAAGTCCTTCCCAAACCCATCCTTAGGATCTCCCCTCCCACCCTCACCTACATTCTCATCCAAAATCCATTTCCCTGCCGAGGAAAATGGCATCCTAGCAACCGTTACTTCCTTCTTCCCCATTCTGGTGATTCCTTCCCTCATGGGGAAGAAGTACCCCCATCTTTGCCCGATCCAGAAGAGTAGTAGCATAACCTTTCCGATAATTAGTAGTTTGCTTTGAGTCGATTAGTTCTACCTGCTTGTGTTGAAGGATAGTTAGGATGTTTGCTTGACTAAGTTATTTTTTTCCTTATGTTGGAATGTCTAGAGAACTATGTAATCCATGTTGTATGATGTAACTGGCCATACTAATGGCACTTTGAATTTAATATGAATGTATAGATTGTTTTTAAATTTTCTTGTCACCTTATAAATGCTTGTATGTATGATTGCCTTACTGCGTCCATCTTAATGTTATTAGCACTCTAAACCACCAGAATACCTTAAAATTTTCGATTCTTCCTTTCCTGTTAAAATTTATGAAACTAAAACGTGATTTGCTCATAACTCACTAAACATAGGATCAAAATGGTAATGTCAAGAGGAACCTTAAGGTCATGGAAACCCCTCTAGGACAGTCGTTTGATCATAGGCATCGCGGGGAACTCACCACCCATAAAAATATTATGAATGTGAAGCTTGAACTATTAAAGAATTCTGATGTCTTCCAAATGTTAAGATTGATCAGACTACGGAATCACGGGATCTTACACTTGCGATGTATTCGCGGCTTGACCCAATTCTTAATCTGGTGAACACCAACGGACTCACTTTGCTTTGGCCAGAAGCGAAGACCATGATCTACCAGGGACTAGGAAGGGATACAACGATCTTTCTACCCTGTGTCGGCAGAGGATCGACGTATGGGATCAAGCCTACCACAACTGTCTTTCCGTAATAGCCCGATCCTAAAAGGGTAAAATATACCACTATTAGGTAAACTTTGCTAACAACCTCTTAATACGATAATAATGATTTTGACATTTGTTTTTTAAACCTCAAAGGCAAAAATTTTTAAGGGGGGTAGACTAGAATGAGCTAAACTAGTATAGATAGTACACACCTTACCATGCATAGAACTTGAATTCAACAAAACCTAGACAAATGAAATAATAAAACCTTTACTTACTACCCTTAGGCAATTTCGAGGACGAAATTGTTTTTAAGGGGGGTAGATTGTAACATCCCAGATTTTCACTGTTTTGGATTTCCAAAAAAATCCTTGAAATTTATTTATTTATTTTTTTATTATTAACTTATAATATCACTTACCGACCACTAACACTCAATGTTAGTTTATTCTGGGGTGGACTAGTCTAGTTATGATGGGACCAAGTACGGGCCCCCAAACCCCTGGATGCTTTGTTGCACTAACAACGGCCGTGTGGGTCGCCCGGCCCCGACAGGAAGGTCGAGAAAAATCTAAAAATTTAGAAAATCATAGATCTCATCTGGGCTTGTGGTCCATCGCGGACTGCGGACCCAGTGGACACCCAAAAGTACCATCTGGCGCTTGCCCAATGCGCCCCACCAATGCCAGATTGGAATCTGGCACTTACAAATAAAACTGGGATACCGGGCCTTCCAGCCGTTGGATTTCTTCCAAATTTATGGTGAAGGTTTAATGTATTTTTCAACGCCTGCCCACCAAATTTGGGCCCCGATCGTGGCACGATGACCGTTGATCGCGAATCGGACCCGTACGACCAAACCCCGCATCCGTTTGTTCCCAAATTTTGTAAGGCCCCTCATCGGGCCATGGACCACTTATCCTATAAATTTCATGGCCAGAGGGCCATCAGAAATGCTTCAATCACCAAAATGGGCCCTACAGGACCACTTAAAGGTCAGAAACTCTTTCTCAGATCATATATCTGTTCATCCGTTCGTCCTTAATTTTTGCTTGGGCCCTAATCGGGCCATAAGGCACCTACACGCCGAATTTGGTGGCCGAGGGGTGATAGGGCCTAGATCCTAGAAATACCCTCCCATAAGTCTAGTATAGTAAAAACCTAGCCCTTGGGGCCATTTGCACCAAATGCGGGAATTATAAAAGGTGTTTCTTTTGGGCACCCTCTTCCATACGATTTTGCCCTAAGAGAAAAGGGGAAAGAGAGAAGAGAAAAGGGAGAAGAGAAAGAGAAAAGGAGGAGGAAGAGAGAGTGAAGAAGGAGGAGTGTGGACCTAGATCGAGGTGGGGACCAAGGAAGTCAATCTTGCATCTTCCCACCTCTTCTCCAAGAAGAAACCTCACCCCACAACCGCTATTTAGCCCGTTGAGCAACTAGGTAAGCTTCATTCCCTATTTTCTTTGAAACCATTGTGATGAGGAGATTTACTTGGGATTCTTACAAGCAAGCGGTCGCCTTTAGGGATTCCTAGGCCGATCTACCCCAAAATCCACATCTCCTAGGTCGTTTCCAAGCCTCCATCGAATCCAAGGTGCGGACTATTGTTCTTAGGTGGCCTAGCACCAATTTTTATACGAGCCTAATGATTTTGATTGTTGAATGTTATGCTTGAAAGTCTAGAGGAACCCTAAGATCGTAGGTTGATGGAATTATATGGATATGCATGTTTGGCTACTCCATGATGTTGTTCTTATTTCCTTACATGATTTTGTGTATGGATGGTTGCATGCTCATGCTTGTTGATTTCCATATATATTGTTGCTTAATAGTATGCATGGTTTCATTACTCTTGTGCATGGAATTTCTCAAGATGGGGAAGTGCATAACTTCCTCACAAACCCACATGACTCACACGCACTTTATTTCATGATTGCTTGTTAGAAATATTTGATTCATATGGTGAGATGCATGAAATAGGATGTTGGTATGCTAGTTGATAACTTTGTGTAGTTGGCTTGTTACGGATCACCCTCCTTACCCATGGGTTGGTCGGGAACATGAGGCGAGATGGTAGTCCCATCGGTAGGACTATGCTAAGGCTAGACCCGTGGGTTTGGGCGAGTGTGCTCGTGTGGTACGTGGAGTTCGACTACATGGGTCTCTTGTGCCCGATGTCACTCGTCTCACGCTCGCTTGACTCGTGCGGTCTAACCTACTATCGACTAACCCCGTATGTTAACTATGTTTGCTCACATGTGTATGGAACACGAACCACCCTGCAACCATTGTAGCCCATTGAAAATCCACTTAAAACGGTCCACGACCTCGTGAGCCGGGCATGGTGGAATGGGACACTATGTCCAGAGGCGTCGGCCTCTGTTGGGGTACCGCGCCTCCCGTAGTGACCGCGAGCGATCCCTTCCTTCGGCACTCCTCATGTGCTTGGTGTCGGGGATGAGGAACCCGACGGGATCACGGACCGCGAGGTCTCGGCCTCACGCATTGATGGGGTCTTGGCCTCGCATGACCGGTTTAGGGCATTGATACGTAGGGTGAATCGAAATCCCCAACTGTCTGGATGAATGAACTTAATTAATAACTCGGCTAACACGATCGCATTGCACGCATTAGTTAGGGTGGCGACTCGGAAGTCGAGGTCGCTCCGAGGGGAGTGTTGTCATATGCGATCGTTAGATGGAGTCGCTTGAGGGAGTGTTGTGGCGAGGGCATGCATCATATCATCCCGCATGCATGCATTTTAAATAAGAGTTATTAGGTGTTGATGATTGTGCCTTTTCATTAAGTTCATATTACAATTGATGCTTGTTGTAACTTGAGACCAATAGTTCACACCGAGTTGATCACTCACTCCCACTGCTGGGACGGTGTTTTAAAACACCAACCGGACCGTTCATAGATGCGGGTGACTCGGGCATGGGGAGCACTGACGAGCGAGCTTAGACGCAGGAGGACGGACTCTCCTACTTGTGGTGATGGGCGGCTCTCCATCGGCATCGGGCCAAATTTGGATTTGCTGAGCCACGGGCTCAGCTTTACTCTTTCTAGACATAGTCTCCTTTTGTTATTCTGTTGGCAACGCCTTGGGCGACCCTTTATTATTTTGGACCTGTATATATGTCGGATATCCTTCATTTTAGTAGACTGGTGTGATTGTGCTTCGTGCCTCAGGTAATTCCAAATTATGCCGTTAAATTTGATTAATAAAAAAAAAAAACCCATAACTGCATGATAAGTGACACTCGGGAACTCGGGAGTCGAGCGTATGCATGACCCCCGATTTTTCGGGGCGTTACATCCTACGACACCTGTACGCAACGGTCGTGCATAAACTTACAAAAGCTTAGAGGGTGGTATAAGTATGTGCACAAGGCAAGCGCCAAGTGTACAATATCAGAGTAATACGAAAATATAGGGTAAGTCCATGAATGTTGTCAGCTGTACCAAAGTTATATGATGTAAGACATGAATGCTATTGGCTATACCAAGGCCATGCGATGCAAGGCCTATGTACCCAAATGTTATATGCGAGATATAAAGCAAGCATGCCAGTCTTTATCAAGTACACATATCAGTACAGTTCCTCTTTGGATATCACCGGGGTCTAATATACTTAACATTGACTGCCTTCTCCCTAGCTACACAGCCAAGTAATTGGAAGAGACCACACTATCCGCTTGACCAATAGTCTGTCAATACCTACTCGGCTTGTCAATAGCGGACTCATTTGCGAGCTGGTCAAACTCAGCCTATCTTATAGCCCCTCACTCAGGCGGATAAGGCCACACCCCCTTCCAACCGACCACGACACAGTGGGAGACACGGCCTACTAGTATTCGGCACTCGGGCGCTCATGTATCCACTCGGTCTAGACATTGGAGCATCCCCTGGTACCAAAAAGGTTCTGGAATTTTCACCCAAGGACATCTTAAGTGCCTACAATGTTAGAACTAATATTTTCGGTATCCGATACGACCATCCACGATGTGCCTGTGGAGGCCACGACCCTGATATTGTTAGGGCGTGAAGTAATCAAGTCACACATATACGAGATGCATGAGTCATACCGTACAATCATGTAGCAATCCTGCGCGTATCACGTGATCATGTGGGTAACTCTTATCAATGAGTCTCATAAGTAATCTGCCCAATGACATATGCTATGATCAGTCACTACTCATATTAAGCATACATATGATGCGTATGGCATGAGGCATGGAATTATACTAAGCATGTTATAAAGTGATCAATTATCAACAAGTATGGGCCTATCAATGGACCCTAAGGAGAGTTACAATGCAGACATATAACCAACATTGTACTTATAATGTGGACGTCAAACCATCATTGCTCCCAAGGCATAGCCCACCATAAAGGTCAACATATAAACCACGGTGGAATCACATTCAATGGGCCTTATGTACATCCCATTGGGCCTTGACCCACGGGCCTCCAATACATCAAACGGGCCGCATAACATAGCCTCATGTATATTAAGGTGGCCTCAATGGATGGCCCATAACTACATAAAGATGGGCCTTATAAATATTAAGGTGGGCCTCAACAACGGGCCACAAATACATCAAGATGGGCCTAATCACATGGGCCTCATGTATATATCAAGGTGGGGCTCAACAATGGCCACAAATACATCAAGATGTACACATAGTATATATAAATGAATCATATCAAAAGATCAACTGGACCGCACTCCAAATGATAGTAGTGACAGTGATTTCCACCATTAAAATCCTACAGGGCCCAATAATGGAGATAAATGAAGTGAAGGTAGAAACATTAGCTTGATCGGAACTATCGTGGCCCTTAAGAAGTTCAAAGGGTGAATGTCACTATCCCCACTATTTTTCAGTGGTGGGGATCCACTTGAACTATGGATCTGACTTATTCTTTAGCTCATACCATGAAAAATAGTGGGGATCCACTTGAACTATGGATCTGACTCATTCTTTAGCTCATACCATGAAAAATAGTGGGGATCCACTTGAACTATGGATCTGACTCATTCTTTAGCTCATACCATGAAATGAGCTTTTAAAATGGTCGGAAGGTATGGATACAACACATGCATCATGGTAGGGTCCACACACGTGGCTCACCAACTTAAATGGAGAGTGTGCATTCACACCGTGGATGGCACGTGCATCACGTCTTCTTTGTCGCAAAATGCGACAGCAATGGATGGCGGTATTGTTCGCTTAAAACAGCAGGTGGGTCCCACGTGGGGCCCACCATAATGTTTATATGTCGTCCAACCTGTGGTAAGGTCACACGTACCTGGATGAAAAGGAAAAACAAATTTAATATGATCCAAAACCTCTGTAACCACCAAAAGGGTTTCAATGGCAGGCGATCAATCAACATTGTTTCCTGCTGTGTGGGCCACCTGAGTTACATATACGGCTGATTTTTGGAATGGGGCCCATTGCCTAAAGGACCCATCAATGCACCGTATGGATGTTCGACACACATCACGGTGGGGCCCACGGCTGGGACCGTGGTCCCTGCCTCTTCATCCACGGTGCAGCAGCGTCTTGCGCTGCTGCCTGTATGTATTTTTTTTTTTTTGAAAACTTGTTTTCTCGTGGTTTTTCACAGGTGGGGCCCGTATCAGGGGAATCCAACCCTGTCATTGGTCTCTATGGCTCAAGACAAGCCAAACAAGCCCAATATTTGACATGTTTTGGCATATCGAAGCATCAGGGTGAGTTTTAACTGTGAAAACCACCATTTTCTATGCTATGGCCCGCCAGAATCTCGGATCAGCTTCATTTTTTGACTCAACACCTAAAATGATCTAAGGAATGGAATGGACGGCTTGGATTAAAAACACACATCAAGGTGGGGCTTACATGGACAACCATTCACAAAAACCTTTTTTTTTTTGCTGCTGTTGTTAGTACACCCACTATCATCTCACCCTTCAGTTTTGAATACAACATATATATTAAGGTGGGCCCTACCTTTAGACATACTGTCCAGGTGGGCCACCATATGCATGGATGGTGTAGATAAAACATACACCAAGGTGGGGTTCATCCAGGTGGACCACACGGCCACCTCATCACACCTATAAAAAAATTGAAAGAGAAAGGGGGAGAGAGAGAGAGAGAGAAAAAGTGGGACACACGTGCGATGGAGGGACCCCGACACTATGGGCCCTCCTTTTTAAGCATTCGATCATACATCAAGTGGGTCTCAATACATGTGGGTCTACTAAATAAAAAATCAATGGTGGAGATTACTTCTCCACCAAAATGGAAAGTCTATATGACCTCTTTAGATCTTAGGAAAGTAAACATCATGATGGGGTCCATGGAGAATGGCCCCATCATGGAATGATAATAAAAATCAAGGTAGGCCATCGGCCACATAAAGGGTCCAAAGTGAGATCCATACCATCAATCGGTAGGCCTCACTTGGCTCATCATCAAAACATGGAAATCTAGCCTACAGAAGCACCCACTGTTCAATCTTCTCGGTCCGTTGGAACGTCGGTCTCCTTGTACTTCACTTTGATGGAGGGTGATGAGGTTTGAATGGCTAGGATAAAGGATTTGGAATGAGAAAGTGGGCCACACACATGCACTTTTCTCTCACATGGGAGAGCTTGGACGTCCCCTTTTTTTGCTTAGCTTGGAATGTGTTGAGAAATGAGAGAGAGAGAGAGGGTTGTAAGGAGAGAGAGTGATGGGTGATGGATGTGAGGTGAGTGATGGGTGAGATGATAGTGTACTTGACATGTATGGTGTGTAAGAGAGAGGGTGAGAAAGAGTTGACTTGGTGGGAGAAAGAAAACATTGATTGATTGATTGATTGATTTGAGTGATTGATTGATGAGACATGACGTAGAGATTCTCTTGGGATTGCAACGCGCGATATTTTCTTTGAAATAAACGCCGGCCCACATCTCCCTGCCAGGGTATCGGATAGGTATGCAAGACGCGGCGTTGGAACCGCGGCAACGGTGCGGTCACAATGGTACAAGTCTCGGATTAAGCCGACTCGAATCTACAGGATACGACTTAGGGTCGCACACAAACATTGATTATAGGTTGCGAATTGCCGAATTTCGACGGGAAGGATCGTGGGAGTTAACGAAATAGTATGGACTAGGATACGGGTCTTACAAATTTCATTAACTAATTGTACATCACACTTATGTTTGCAAATTATGCCACCCAGCTATCAAAATAAATTGTCAATTTCATAGCTTATAAGGTGTAATTCAAATCCACTTGTTAATATCCAAATAGGATACTCATGAATGTCAAGTCAGATCGAAAGAGAGTAGGCCATTGAAATTTTATTTTTGGGTCGCCATCAAGGATCATAGGTTAGTATTATACTCATTATGTAGAGCTTATCGAGTGGTGGGTTATAGTCAAGTTCCATCCCAATCGGACGGTCCGAGTCTAAGATACATGTGATTTAACATTGAAAAGTGAAAAAGAAAAAATGTGGCATGAAGCTTCATGACTTCCACTAACTCCTCTTGTATAGCAATATTTCTTAAAAGTAATAATGATAAAGATAAATTAATAAAAAAAATGGAGAGAGAATGAGCAAATGAAAAGGAGGAGGATATAAGAACGTAATGTTCTATTGCACAATGTCCGGCCTCATGGGACTTGCTAGTTGTTCATACATCGTGGCCCATTAATCCAACCAATAATCTAGGTCCAACAACTTGTATACTTAACTAGTCATTCAGATCAAATCATCTATTCATTTAAACCTACTAATTTAATCATTCAATCCAAACTGTCCACCTAAATACCACCTATTCGAATCTAAATTGTCCAAGATTACATTGTCCACCATCGACATTAACCATAGTTGTCCATCCATGTTTTTTTATATAATGCCTAATCTAAAATAAACTATGTGAGGGATAAGAAGACAATAACGTGTGAGAGTTAATGAAAGCAATAACGTATAAACATCTAGTGGAAGAGAGTCATATAGAGCCTAGAATGAAAGCTCAACAATGACTTCCCTTATTTATTTTGGCATGTCCAGTGACCATCCATGATCTGGATTGTCACAAATCCTAAATCACCTACCATCATTAACCAACCTCAAGGCCTTCACTTTAATCTAAGCCATTCAACTAAACTCAACCTACAACCAGCCCTCTAACATGTGGCCCAATCATCGAAAGTATGCAGTGGCAACTCTAATAAAGATTGTCAATTTTAAGATACATGTTTTAGACATTCCATTTAAAGATCCAGCGATGGTCCCCCCAAAAACTTAAAAGTAGCAAGGGTTTATACCTTTTTAGCATGCATATCTTTAAAAAAAAAAAAAGAATGAAAGCTAAGTACTTGAAACGTCTTCACTTCTTCCTTATTAGATGAAGAACTCATCTCTACCACCTCTTTTGATCTTAAAAGAATTGACAGAGTGTCGAGTCCGTAACCGCACTTTGAACATCTCTCAATCAGGTGACTATTAACAAACCCACTACTCTGAGCAGCCCACAGGATCTCTATCATATTAATCTATTAATATATGTTGAAACTAGCTCCAACTCATTTTGAATCTCAACGATTTATTTTAGTTCTAAGCCCAGCCCTGCACGCACACACCTCATGTATTAAGCATGTATTTATGAGGTAAAATACAAAAGCTGACGTTGTAGCATGTAATATTAGAACTCTTGATTGAAACAACAAGTGGCTATTGTAACTTCTCCACCAAATTCAAGTCATTCAAACCAGAGAGGAACTCCTAGCTATTTTTCTAAATCTGGCAAGCAACCAAAGCATTAGATCAAACTGTTCATTAGTCATCCAACGCATCACACTAGGCTTACACATGTATGGTCTGCAACTATTCCACATGTGTAGAGAGATTATGATGGTAGAGTAAAGTATATAAAAGGAAAAAAGGAAATGAGAGAAAAAAACTAAACATAGGTTTCAATCGAGAGTCTCCAGCATCCTTACTGGACATGGAGTTATGTTATGTTGTTGGTGGGTGTGTATGTGTGTGTCTGAGAGAGAGAGAGAGAGAGAGAGAGAGAGAGAGAGAGAGAGAGAGACTGTCAGTGGGCTCAGCATCAAGCTGAGTTAGGTTGCATGTGGGCTGCGTTTGAGTTGAGTTCAGGGTGGACTAGAATTCAATCCTTTCAATATAGGTAAGTGATTCTTACCAATATAAGATTTTCATATTTTAAATATTATAATTTTAAATATTTTTCAAATTCCTGAAATTTGTTTATCTATCTATTATCCAAATTATTTCATCAATGTAAAATTTGAATTATATATAAGAGTATTTTATTATAATTTGATTGAATATCTGATTTATGAAAATTAATTATAATCTAACATAAATTCTGAAGTTTTGAAATTTACTTTTGCTTAAATTATGGTCAAATTTTAATTAGTTCGAATTTAATTTAAGATCTGAATTTTGAGAATTTAACAATTTATATAAATCCTATCTACTTGAAGCAATGAGCTAATTCAATTTTTAAAATTTAAGATTTATTAGTTATAATCATTAGTTTAAATTAACCTGAAGTTTTAATTTAACAAAAATTTTAAAATTCTATAAATAATTTCATTAAGTCAACTATGTTAAATTGTAAAGATCTTTCATTGAGAATTAAAAATAGATCATTTTGTAAGTAATCTATTTAATTTATATTATAATTTAAATAGATTTGTACGTAAATTTTAAAATTTTTAAAATCATTAAGTTAGTTTATACTCAGTTTTATTATTTTTTTAAAATTTGAAAATAATTAATTTTAAAAAGTCTAATTTAAATTAAAATATAATTTAAAATGAGGTATAATTTAAATAAATTATTCTTATTCTTTATTATATTAAACTTTATTAAAGCCCTACATAATCAATTTTTTATTAAAAATATTATGCTTAAAATTTTTTATTATTATTTTAAAATTATCTCTAGAATTATTATTTTAAAATTAAAATTTGTATTATTAATGTTTCTAAAAAATTTATTTAAGTTAATTATTCACACATGTAAGAAATGTGAAATACTATTTGGAAATAACAAAAGTGTATAGTTAAGAAAGAAATCAGAGAGAGATTTAGTGTTTTATATTTTAAGTAGAACTTATCAATTGTGAAATAACGATTAATATTGCATGCATAATCATCATTTATCAAGCATAAATATTGATATAATTGGATGCACTACCCTAAGAATGTCCCTAAAGGTATATCGGGTGCACTACCTCGAGAATGTCCATAAAAGTATAAGCAAATGGGGCGATCGTATCCCTCCTGTGAAAATATCCTAAAGTTAGTGAGTAAGGCAATTGTGTTCAATGGGTGAAAGACCTTGGGACCCATTGGTTCATTCTAAGTCTTATTTATGCATAGCATATGAGTATAGTTGCATACAAAGACATACGTCAGAGGTATAGTTGGAGCAGTAGTCTTATCAGCTAATGTATGAATGGGTCCTACATCACAGGGTAACGATGCATGAGTGTTAATGCAATGTGGTCATTCACTATGTACAAAGTTGTAAGAGATTATGGATATTTATTTTGATATTTATGAGAATTCATGAAAATCATTGCATTCATATCATTCTTATGATTTTAGTATTCGTTTCATATGTCATTATTCTTTTATCTTTATTTAAAAAATGATATACGTATTTCATTAAAATTTAAAATTTTTAGATTTGAGTAACATATGATTCCACCGAGCATGTAAGCTCACCCTATCTTAAATAATATTTCATGGTGCAGGTTTAGATATGAAGTAAACTTGAGTAAAATTCTAGCCATCGATTTAGATCTAATTTTCTTTTTTCATCTTTAATATATTGTAAAAAGAAAAAAAAGGTGAAAAAGTAGATAAGACATTAGATATTATAATGATGTTTAAATACTTTAATGAACTTATATATGAATGCATGTGACGTGAACTAATAATTAAAAAATTAGATCATATTCTCATAATTCAGGTCTTGAGTTGCCCTACTTTGCTATCCGAATTTCGCTATGTGACATTCATCCTCCTTTTATTGACGCGATTCACTCTCTAGCATTTACAAATATACATGGCTCTTAATTTGAACAAGGTTTATGCTCTTCTGTCATGCAAGCATAAGGCATAACATAATTCTTGAGCCAAATATAAGATTTTATAGCTCTATTCGATTAGCCTAAATGACATTGAGTTTCAACACCTGATATTTCATCTACATGCTCTTAATCAAATTTATCTTCAAAGATATTATTAACTTGTTAATCTTCTGGTCACTGTGCTGATTTTGAATATTGTTTAAAATTTTTGACTCAATTATTTCTTACTACTCTAAGCTTTACGGTTCATTTTTTTTTTTTTTTAATAAAGAATCTTTATTAAAAGCAACATTTCAGCTAATTGCAAACTTGTGCATAGCAGGGACTCATAATTTGTACGAGTTTGTTCTATACACATAATGAAAAAAGTACACCTTTTAGATCTCACATATCTATTAATATTTTTCTTATTGAAAACCTACACATAAACATCACAACCAAAAGTAAGATGGAATGAATAAATAATTAACATTTTAAACAACATGTTTTTAGGGATATGCCAATGTAGTACAGTTATGGGAGAATGATTCACTACATAACAAAACATATTAACAACTTATACCAAACAGTAATTGAGCCTAACCAATTTCATCACGCTTCATGCTCATTATAAAAATCATGATTTTTTTTTTTTATGTGTATTCTCCTTCGTTATTGATTTCGATATTTAATCTTCTTTCCTTTTGGTTTGAACCAATACTTTATACTCAATGCAACAAGCAAAAGCACCACTCTTTCTTTTAAGTATGTAAAATCATATATTTTTCAAAAATTCCTTAATAAATAAAATTAAATATTTTAAACGTTATGTATTTCACAAAAAATTTCATTTATTAGAATGAATTATATCTTAAAAAATTATTTTTAATAATAAATAAATGAGAAAAATGAAATCTAATGAGTTTTCAAATATACAACCTTTATAAAAATATAATTAATAAATTTTAAATGAAGAAGTAAATTTCGATCAACAAGTACTTTTAGTCATTGTTTATATGTTCCAACTACGTATACCAGACTAACAAATTCTATCATGACATTACATACAATAGCATTGACAACCACAACATCATTGATAAACTATAAAACTACTTATAAACTTTCTCTTCGTAAGCATCATCGCCTCTTTTATAACATTTAATCAACAATTTTCACTAAAATTCTATAACCATCTTCATTAATCTTTTATAATGATATAAGACTTTTCCCTAAATTGAGTACGCACCTCATATTCGAAATCGTATGTTTGACACTATAAAATATAGTGATTCTACCATCTTAAACTTGTACAATCTTATACATGCTATCATCACCCACATAAACTGTACTCATATCATATAATCGATACGCATATAAAATAATTTTTATATTGTGTCATATGAAATAAAGTGCCCGATTTCAAAATCCATTGATGGTTCAAATTCTTTAGTAAAAATACCAATGATAACATTTTCTCTTTCTTGAATGAATTGTCATTCTTAAATAGGGTTTTCTTCAAATCCTCTAAATATGATGCTTAATATACGAATTATATTTGAAATTTATTGAATTACCTTATTGAGTTTCAAATTTTTTGCAAGTGGTCATTCTTTCTGTAATTGCAACATTTTCTTATTTTATACATTTTTTACTTGGATCTCATCTAATTTATCTCAGTGGTATCTCTCTTAATAGTTCTTTCTTTGACTATCATAGCATAACCAGAAGATCCCTTAAGTATTTTCTATGAAATTTTTTTGATAAGTAACATAAACATGACAAACTCTATATTTACATTTGAACCACTGCTAAGATTTATAATCAAACTATTACATAAATCTGGCATCAAACAAAGTAAAAGTGTAATGTTTTTTTCATCATCAATTTTCATATCAACAATCTCCAATATGCTAATTAGAATATTTATCACATTTAAGTCTTCTTGTAAAGACGATCATTCTTTCATTTTCAATTTGTACAATTATCATGGGAGAAAATTTTTGTTTGATAATGATTTTCATTCATGTAACTTCTATAATTTGTCTCACAAACCTGTGGTAGTGATTTGATTAAACATATTAAACAACACTGAATCATCTAATGTAAGAAAAATATCCATCATGGCTAATTAAATTTCCTCATAAAAAACTTTATCTTTCATCTCAGATTCTTCTTTTCTTCTCTTTCGATTGTAATTGCATAGTCTTCCTTTACTAACATTACATTTATCTTTAATTTCCACAACACGTAATTAAATTCGTCAAATTACGATACATCGAATCTGGTAGAACTCAATCTTAAATTTGGACCATATAAAGAATCTCTCACTAAGAAATGTCAGGTGATACAAGAAGGGATAGAAATAGAAAGTCATTTTTTTTTACATACACATCCCACATGGGCACTTGAACCCAAGACTTCAGTGTTGAAACGCTACATAAATATACCATTGAGCCATGTATCAAGACCTATGAGGAAATGTTCATACTTGTTTTCAAGTGTACAAGGCTTTATCGCCTCAACAGTTTCTCTATATGGATTAATTACCCATCATTGCACCAATAAATCTTAATGATTATCTAAAGAGAAGTGCATTGCTTTCATGGTTTTAAGACTTTATGACCTGGCACAACTCGTTTGGTCTTGTGTTGAGTCATAATCATTCAAGTGGTTCTGAATTACTCCGCATTTTCAATGCCAACATGTGATGTTGAACATAGTATGTCCAAATAATTATGAGGTTTAAAATGTTAATTTCAAATGCTAAGCAATTGTTTGGCTGCATGGATTTTGATTAAGTGGAACTCAAATCCCAAATTTAGTTCAAGTCAATTTTGGCAACCCCCTACAATCTAGAATTTCAAATTCAACTTGAATGGAAAAAATCACAATAGAGCCCCTTTTACAATTCAAGAGAAAATGTAAGGTTCAAAATTTTAAATTTTCAATCCTCTCTATCTCTCATTGCTACTATGTACCTCTTTTAAGACCCTCTTAAATAAAAAATATAGGCTGCCAAACACAGGATGTATTTCACGTGATTAAGTCCTAGCTACTGAACATAAAATTCAAGTTTGAAATTATCAAATATAGATTCTTAATTCAAAATGCAAATTCATGTTTCCAAACGTCCATAAAAGACTAATGCTCACGTTGAATTAGGCCCCACTTGCAAGCCAAGGATGGTGTTGTAGGGATATATACAGAATTTTGGTGTATGTTAATGGGCTTTTACCTACCTCTTACTTCCTTTTATCTTAGTACCAATGATGCCTCTATATTTTTTTCTTAGTTGGTACTATGTTTCCATGATTTCACTCATCTCCTAACTTTAACATGCTTTTATTAATGGAAAAGCTTTGATACTCTGGGAGACTATGAAAGTTTATACACACACTTATAAAAATGCACATGTAGTATGTATAACCTTGATCTTGACATGTTTGAGTGTTGGGGCATGCTGTAGGTGAGTCATATCCCCAAAAATCACATTAAAGGATCCTTTTAACTGTCTGATTGGTGGCCATCAATTGGACGGTCTGGATTAGAATAATCAATGGTGAGCATCCAATTGATCTGATCTTGAATATTTGCCAAATACATGATGGGTATAGAAATTTGAACGGCTTGGATGTGGTGATTGTGTGGCAGGTGCATGGAGGGATGGTGCATGGGGACAATGGTCATACTCTGGCATTGTGTCTAATAAATCCTTGCCTTATGCCAGGTTTGCAACCCTACACGCAGCCCTCTCGGCGTGCACCTAGGGTTGGACATCAGAAGCATGCGTAAAGTGGGTCCCACTTTGAAGGTGAGCTTATACAAAAACTAAGCTGTTCCACTCATCAGGTGGGCCACCCTTTTTTATGAAAAGAATGGACGGTTCACGGAATCTTTCCCAAGGTCTGCACTAAATGTGTATTTATGGTCCACCTGAGAATTGGACTTTGCTGAATTTATGTATGTTCATTTTCAAAGTGGGCCCACCTCTCTGATGTCCAACACATCTCAAAGGTTGAAATGGACGTGGTAAAGGAGATGAGTTACTCAGGCGTACTGAGTAAACTCTGTGGGGCCCACCGTGATGTATGTGTCTTATCCACTCCGTCCATCCGTTTTTCCAGATCATTTAAGGGCTTTAGACCAAAATTGAAGTATTTAAAAGGCTCAAGTGGACTACACTACATGAAATAGTGTGAATTGAACTCTACCGTTGAAACTTCTTGCGGCCCACAGAAGTTTGGATGAAGCTGATATTTGTATTTTCCCTTCATATATATATATATATATATATTTGTGATCTTATGAACGGGTTGGATGACAAATAAATATCATTGTAGGCCCTACGAAGATTTCAATTTTTCAATGGTGGACGTCACTATCCCCACTGTTTCCTCTGGTGTGGTACATTTGTTATTTATATACACTTCAAACTTTTTTAACATTTACCTAAAATGATCCGGAAAAACGGATGGACGGAGTGGATATGAACACCATCCACTTCCATGAAGGGAACCTTGAACATAACGCGGCTAGGAATAGTAAAAACTACAATAAATACGGCACTACTGAAACCAAGTATTTGCCTTATGATAGTTCACCACCATTTTAAAAATGGTGGTAACTCATCTCCTCACATTTGAGATAGTCATCCATACCATCCAAATTGTATGGATGGTTCTGGACGGGTGCATCTAAAACGTTATGAAGAGCAATCCTAACCATCATATTGATAGATGTCAAATGGATGGTTAAAAGTAAATCAGAGAATGATCCATAGTCCAAGAAAAAAAATTCAGTTCTTGTTTTTGGTTTATGCTCAATCCAAAATAATTTTAGAGATTTGGATGGTCTGGATTGTCGTACAACTGTACCATGTGCACTGAACAGTAGTCACCACCATTTTAAAAATATTATTGAACTATCATCGGAGTCTCACGTCAGCACACTATTTTTTGCTACTGTATTTCATCACTATTTTAAACTGACGGTGACACATCCACCTGACACGTGGCATGGTTGCATGAAAACACTCTATTTCCCTGACTCGATTTTGGATGGACCAGAATCCAAGATCTACATTGACGGTGTGATATCAACGATCTGATTTTCCCGCTGTTTTCAGACTGCTCACTGTTGTACTTTTAACCGTCCATCTGATACCACCGATTGGATTGTAAGGATATTAATGTCAACGTGATTTCTGAGCTATGGTTCATCCACATTGTTCCACGCAATTTGGATGGTCTGGATAGACATACACGTGAGCCACATGTAAGGATTACCAGTCACCACCGTTCGAGACTACCACCCGAGTCGCACCCTCAAGACTCGCCTAATGGCAACACGAACCGAGTTAGCTCGGTTAGCTCGCTTGACTCGACTGAAAAAGTTCGAAACTGAGTTCAAGCTGGGTCTAAGGAGTTTCAACACCCGTTCAAGGGTTCGAGCTTCCATAGGTGGTGAAATTCCACTAGTGTGAGTGCGGGGGTGTGTGCGTGTGTTAAAAAAAAAAAAAAAAAAGACTTATGGTGGTCTAAAAAAAAAATAAAGGCTGAGTCAAGCTAATTTTTTGAGCTTGAAAAATTTTTAAATTGAGTTTAAGCTTGCCTGATCTTGACTCAACTCAACTTGAATCAAACCCAAATTGAATCGAACTCAGATCCAACCAATTCGGTGACTCGGTTACTTTGATATTGATGTTGCTCATCAAGTGTTTGATAAAATGACTCAATGAAGTGTTAGTAGGTAATAAAGTAAGTATGTTTCATAAAACAAATATCTTTTTTTTCTTGATTTTGATGTAACCTATAAGGTGTTTGATGAAATATCTGTAAAATTATTGTTAGTGTTTTACATACAGAGAAAATTTAACGTGTAGTCTATGTGTTTATAAAAATATTATACAGATGAACTTAACTCGATCTTGACTTAAACTCAGCTTGAATTAGCTTGAGCTGCTGACAGAACTGAGCTAACCTAAGCAATTAAGTTTGAGGACCGAGCTGATCCAAGTTTGAGCTAAGGTCAGCTAATGGCCAAGTGGAGTTGAGCTTAGCACAGTTCAACTCGGTTCCTCTAAATGGCACGTAAAACGCGGATTGCATGCTGACTCGTCAGTAGAGATTCTGTGAGCCCCACCATGATGTATGTGTTTTATCCACGCCATCCATCCATTTTGGAGAATTATGATCGAGCAATATCACAAAAATGAGATAGATCCATAGTTCAACTGGACCACGCCACAGGAAAACAGTGGTGACTGAATGACCACCATTAAAAACTTTCTACGGTCCACTGTAATTTTTATTTGCCATCCAACCTGATGATTAGGTCTCATGGACTTGGATGAAGGGAGAAGACATTTGTCAGCTTGTTTAAAAATTTTGTGGCACACAAAAAGTTTTTAATGATAGGCATTCAATCACCAATGTTTACCGTAGCATGGTACACCTGAGGTTTGTATCTACATCATTTTTGGCTCGTGCCTTAAAATGAGCTGGAAAAATAGATGGACGGCGTAGATAAAACACATACATCATCATATAAAGCTGCTATTTCACACCCCAAGCATCCATGCAGCATGCTAATGTGGGACACGTGTATAATATCAGAGCCTTCCATGAGGGGGCTACACATTCTAGATGTTTTCTAGCTACTCTTTCTCTCAGTTGTGGCCCACCTAGGAAGCAAATAGCCTATCTTTAGCTCAGTAGATCTAAGCAATGCTATCCGTCCGATGGAAAGATCTCACACATGTGTGACATGTTGGCACGTACGTCAGCTTACCGAGCTCTGACGTTAATGATTTTGTTTTCTTGCATAAGTCTTGACGTGCGGGACATTTATGTGATGGCTAGAATTAAGTTGTTAGTTAACTACCACTTAAAGGGGGGTTCATTTCCCTTTGGGATACATTTGCAGCAATCAAGACCGTCCAAATCAGGGGGTCCTGCAGTGGATGGACTGTAGACCCCAAATCATACTTATCATATGATCATAACCGTCTAATTTCATTATATTGAACAATGAGTGCTGATAATTTTATTTCCAACCATTCATTTCATAGCCACCAATCAGAAGAAGGTTTGGTTGTTTGCCAAAAATGATATTTTGGACCTTTGGGCTATGATCGTCCTACATTGGGCAAAATGATTTGGACAGTCAGAACTGGCGTACACGTATCTTGTGTATGACCCACGACCATATAAAAGAGAGCAGGAAACTGTCAGCTTAGTATAATCGTTCATCTGATTCGTTGATTGATTACCATTCTGGACAGCTATCTTTTTTTTTACATATATTTTTTTGTTAGCTTGTTAGTACACCCACCGTCAGTTCACACTTCAGCGTTCTGGATAGCCATCGTTTTCTCCATTTTTTTGGAAATATAACATGCTTGGCTACTTCAAACTAGGGGGTTTTGGTAAATCTAAGCCCCACATCACATCCATCACTTGGGGCTCATTTCCCACCCTCGGATGGCACCAATGTTAGACATCTTAACTAGTAGTGAACGTCAGATCACAGGTCCGAAAAAATGAATGGTTAGGGACAAAAGTCCAACAACTCAAATTCAGCAAACACGTGTGGTTCACTTGATGAGTGTACAACCCCATTTTTGATACATGAGATATATACAACATGGTACGGCTGTACATGAACCGAGTTAGCTATTGCTCGACTCAATTCGAAAAAGCTCAACTCAACTCGGTATGAAATTGAGTTCGAGCCGAGTTGAGCAGTTTTCTTGAGCTTGAAAAAATTTTGAACCGAGTTCAAGCTTGCCTGAGCTTGACTCTACTCAGATCGAACCCAAGTCGAATTGAACTCGGATCAAACCAGTTGGATGACTTGGTTACTTTGGTATTGATCTTGCTCATAGGTATTTGATAAAATGACTCAACGAAGTATGGCCGGTGGCAAGGAAGGTGTGTATATGAAGCAAATACCCTTTTTTTCTTGATTTTTATGTTGCTTATAAGGCGTTTGATGAAATACATGTAAAACCACTGCTGTTGTTTTACATATAGTGAGAACTTGAATGTGCAGTCCATGTGTTTGTGAAAATGTTGCACAGGTGAACTCGGCTCCAACTGGCCCGATCTGCTGACCAAACCAAGCCAAGCCGGCCAGTCAGGCTCAAGGACTGAGTCGAGTCGAGTTCGAGCTGGGGTCAGCAAGTGGCCGAGCTGAGTCGAGTTGTGTCAAGCTCGACTCGGTTCGACTTGTGTACACCTTTACAACATGCATTACCTGATGAATGGCCCAGATGGGTTGCATGTTTTCCATCTGAAAGCGAGGATGAACCCTTACATAGCAGTGTGATGTACCTCAGTATTACAGGTACACAGCCGATCATATGGTGCAAGCGAACAACTCACTTTACCATACCTCACTGTAATTTTTCCTCCACCTTAGTATTTAAATATTGTGCCAATTGTTTTAGACGCTTAAAAATGAGTTTTGTGATTTGTTGCTTTTACTAACAAATCATTTAAATTATTCATGTTTGAAAGGTATTTTTCATACAATATGCATTTTTTAAGGCTTAAAATTTGCTTTAAATTCAATTGAGAGAAAAAACAATAAGAATGTTGCTTTTTAGATAATCAAAGTGGGCCTTGCATGATGGACAGTAGACATCATAGGTAGAACCCACATAATGGACAATCCATATCAAAGGTAGGCTGCACATGATGGTTGGTGGACATGAACAGTAGGCCCCACATGATGGATGGTCTATTTCAAAGATGGGTCCACATGATGGATGGTTCACTTCAAAGGTGGGTGATGGATGATTGATATTAAAGGTGAACCCTGCATGATGGATGACCTACATCAGTGGTGGGCCATCTTTGGTTGCTCTTCCCTTTTTAATTAGATGATTTTAGCTACATGATCTGCAGTAAAAAATAATGACCTGTCCACGTTGATTATAATAGAAGTCTAATTATAGAATTTTTTTTCATGAAGTGGGGTCTTCTTTTAATTATCATGTTTTAGATGAAGGGGGAAGAGGAAAAAAAATGTGATGTTATAAAAGTAGTTTATATTAATAATTTATTATTGTATAAAATTATTTTCTCAATAATAACATCTAAACAACATTATAACAAAAATAGGTACAACAGAGAATATTATCCAAACAACATTGCCATATAAATTAAAATTTGGAACTAAGTTTTTCAAAATTTACTCTTCGTGAAGCTTTGCTTTAAATATTTTTCCTTCAAGAGTGGCTACTATTGTCATTATTTCAATCTCGGTCACGTGATTAGTCAGGTGTGTCATAATTGAATGTGTAGCTCAATTCAAACTAAACAACTACAATCCCAAGTGCCAAAGATGGGCAGATAAGTCAAAAATCGACCTTATATGATCAAGTTCTAATAAGATTGGTTGTCTATTCATCCACTTGCACAGTATTGCTTAAGATGATCAGGCAATAGTAAGAGGGGTAGAGTTCACCATTTGAAAATAGGTCACACGTCTGCCTTCCATATGAAAGAGTTTTTCTCTTCAATACAGATAAAACAAAAAGTAATTCCTTACAGTCAGCTGCGGAGAACAAGTGCAGAACGCCTCTCTGTATGGAGAACTTTACTTGATATTCAAACCAAATCTAGCGTATAAGCATAGGATCGAATTACAACTAAGGTTAGCAACTACTTAATTACTACTACGAATTATATTACGGAATATAAATAGGAAGTAAAGACAAAATATTACACTAAAGAATGTAAATGACAGATAACTGAAAAGATAATTAAAAGATACATTTGGTTTGGTATGAGATGATTTTTAAATTTGAACCATTACTATTTTATAAGTTCGATCCAACTTTTATCTAGAATAAAACTTTAGCTTTCCAACGTTTAAAAGTTATTATAACTAATGCGGCTATTGTTGAGTTTCTTGCTTTTAATCACTTAATGAATTTTTGATCTACGATAAACCTTGAGCCATGACCATTTTCACTCGATCTCTTTCTCTTAATGGATGACGTGGCGCTACTCGATAAACAACAATTGTATTGTTGTAAAATTCTCTTCGCATACTTCTAAAGATCTTCAAATACATCATGTAACTCCCTAATGGTTACACACAACCTTCCCTGATTGGCTCTTGTATGAAATAGTAGAAATAGGGACGGATAACTACAAATCAAGTCTCTAGAATTCTTTTAAAAATAAAATAGTTGCTGAAATTTGTCTTAAAATAAGCTAGCCTACAATTGTTACCCAATTAGTTCTTTTGAAAATAATTGTTAAAGTGGAATGGCTCTTATTAGAATTATATTTGGGGTTAGTCCATTTGTTGTTTTAAGATTTGACTATTAATAAATAAATAAAAAATTAAGGAGAATTTTCTTCTCAATTTTCCTTATTTTCTTAAACATCATGGTATTGGAGTTGGGCTCTTTAAGCCTTAGCACTGTGTGTGTAAGTAAAGTAGTACCAGTAGAGGAGCTAGCTATAGTGGTGGTGGTAGTTGTCGGCATTAGTAGCATCATCCCCACTACACAACAATGGCATTGACACGATTGTTAGCTTTTAGCATTGTTGTCGCCGTTATACGAGCCTATTAGATTTTTTACATTGAGGCACAACAAAATTTAAGGAATTTTCAAAATTCCAATCACATTACTCAAGTGTAGTATGATAACCTTAAGTTTCTACAAACATACGATAAGAAATGGTTTAGATTATACCTCGATCTGAATACATTTTGTTTGATTTTTTTTTTTTTATATCAACCCTCTCTCACTCAAGAGGTCTCTCCTCAATCCATCTTAAGTGAAAGAGAGCGAAGAACTACGTTAAATCTTCTAGTAGGAGCCGATAGTTGACCTACATTATCCATAAGGTGAACCTTAGACTTACATATATGGATGGAGAAGTGGAAGATGATAAGAGAGAGAAGTGTTTTTTTTCTCTCTCTTACTCTCTCCACTCTAAGTTACACTTAATTGGAGGAACATCACTGACTCTTTTTATATCTTCTTTCTAAGATATAATCTATTTTATGAAGAGTCTTTTATATTTCTAGTATGGTTTTTCATTATCTTTATAGACTTATTAGCATAAATGAAGTCACACACATCACACACATTCATGCATGTACACATAAAACACTAATCTTTCAATTATTATGACTATCCATTAAAAATTTATATCGCATGCTGATAAATTAGTGAACCATTAAATTTGAACCATTATATCATTATTAAGTTCGATCCAAATAGTTTTAACAGCTAAAATAAAACTTTAGCAGTTGAAAACCTTTAAAAAGTTATCTAAAACTTTAATTGTTGGGCCGCAGTAAAATCACTTAATGAATTTTTGATCTAATAGACCTAGCCATAAACATATCCACATGTAAACCCAGTGGGTCCTATCTTGGTGCACGCAAGAAACAACGTACTCTAATGGATGTACCTAGCTACACCTACTTTTAATAAACTATCAGTAGCCTTCTTAAGAGAACAAAAGTCATCTAATAAAGATCATGACCCACATACTTTTTCAATTCTATGGATTAATTATCTTTCATGCAACATCAAGTTTGATCAATTTTAGCATAGTTTTAGCTAATAAGTTAAATCATATTATATATAATTAAAGATTTAAAATCATATTGTAACATCAAGATAAGTTAAAAGATAATTTAAAACATATTATAAGCCCATATAACTTATTTTATACATAAGTAAATATGGCCTACGTATTTGTGAACCCTGGAGGGGTATTTTTAGTATTTTACTCATGAAAAGCAAACTTTTAGAACAAATTTTATGGAAAAAATGAAGAGTTGTGTATTTGGAGAGAGTTTTCTTTTACACATATCAAGAGTTGGTTTAAGAGGGAATTCTTCTTCTTAAACGAGATGTTTAACGCTTTTACGAATTTCTCAAGCGGTACTCTAAGGTCTTCTTCTTAAGGTGTTTAGGGCCTATTTGGGAGCGTGGATTTGAAACCCACTGGATTTGGAACCCCTTAGATTTGAAACCTCTTGGATTTGAAATCCTCTTGTTGTGTTTGACACCCTAGATTGAGAATCAACTTTAATCCAAAAGTAGCTATTCGTAATATATTTGTAGGGCTTTGAATTTAATTACTAAATCAACTTTAATATCTCTAATTAGTGAACTTATGTCATTTTTGACACAATAGTTGTAATAAGCCCACTGAAATATATACTTTGCCAAAAAATGATGAAATTCCAAGTCTCTGATGGACCACAAGCACAAGATCACGTTTGAGTGACTAACCAACGATTTTTAACCATTGATTTACACGGACAATGTTTGGACATTGCTTATCATCGTATTAAATTAATTATAGTGATGCAATGGATAATGTAATTATTTTAGGATATCATTAGTGGGCCACGTGTCCAATAGATTAATAGTCTAGTGATATATATGTCACACATGCAACTATGGGAATGATTTTAGATATAATCCAAGGTCTCACCTTGGATTTCAAATCCCCTGATTAAGGGGATTTGAAACTCCCTGGTACTTTATGGTGCCAAACAACCCAGGGGATTTGAAATCCCCCCAAATCCATGGTGTCAAACGCCCCCCTAGGGTGAGAAGGTTTATTGCTAGTATATACAATAGTGAAGGGTTTTCCTACTTTTAAGCTTGGATTCAATAGAGTTTGTTTGTGTTCTCGAAGAATGTTACTTCATCCATTATTCTTTTATAATCTCTACTTGCTATAATAAATTATTTTTTGGTTGGAGTGTTCATGGACATAGCCAAAGTAATGAACTATATATATCTTGTATTCTTTTATATTTCTAGTTATTTGTTTCATTATCTTCTTTATATTTATTGCAGACAATATATACATACACACACACACACACACACACACACACACACACTCACACATGAAAACGCTCATCTGCGAACTAATTCGTACGTACTACATACGAACTTTTTTGAAAACTCATCATATTTGATGAGTCTCGAAAATCTGAATGGTCCACATGAAACAGTAGAACCTCATGAAACCTCCTAGTATGAAATTTTACTTTGATCCAAAACTTTGGTGGGCCATGAAAAATGCAAACACTGTTTATTCCCTTGATTTGAATTTCTCTTTGCTATGGCCCACGAGAATCTTAGATCGGGGTGAAAATTCACCCCATAAGTTTCATGGGATTACTGCATCTTATGGACGTTACGTAGGGTGAATCGGGATCCCTAATCTGCCGGATGAATGGACAACACCACATCACATTGCATCATGTGTGGTGACTCGGCGAAAGAAGTGTAGCACGTCGTTAGATGGAGCGCTCGAGGAGCGTTGCGCGAGGGCATGCATCATGTCACCGCATCAGCATATGCATTTAATAAGAGTCACAGGTATTGTTGATTGTCCGCTTTTCATATAAATTCCATGGTGGGCATGGATGATGCAAAATCAAGTTAATAGTCGTGACTTTAGTGGGCCACACCACATACTAAGTGCAAAGGTTTTAAAACACCATTAAAACATTCATAACCATTTTTATGGCCCAACGTGAAGGAGATGTGTTTTGCAAATCCTTTCCCGGATCCATTATGTGTATCCCACTTGAATGAGGGTTCTTTTGCCAAGTTTCGGGTGGCATGGAAAATTCTTTGTGGGGTCCCACCGTTGCTTTTATATGTTTTTGGCATGTATACTTATGGTTTTAGATGGTGTGGCCCACATTGAGTCACGGATTGACTAATCATAAAACCATAAAATGTATTTTGGGTCGTCCAGTCCCAGTTGAGTATATAATGGTGCATCCGGTGGAGCCACATGTTGATGTTCGAAATGGCATCACGGTGGGGCCCACCCAACTCACCCACCTCACACCGACGACCGCTTTACGCTCGAGCGCATAGTACCTTTTCCCATATATATATATATATATATATATATATATATATATATATATATATATATATATATGGGAAATAGTTCTATGCCGTTGAGCTCATGGAAACTTCCGGTGAGGTCGAGCTATGTGGGCCCCGCCGTGATGTGTGTCGAACATTTACCCTATCAGTCAGATGCACCATTCCATGGTGGGCCTCGGGCTTAAAAATCAAGTCAATCCATGACTTTTGTGGGCCACACCACATACAAAAGTTGAGAAGAGTTATTCTCCCATTAAAACATTTATAATCGTTTTTTGGGCCCATCGAGATGTAGTTCACAAATCCAGCTCATCCATTATGTGTGTCCCACTTGGATGAGGGGTCAAACCAAGTTTCATACGTATCCAAATTTCAGGTAGGCCCTACCAAGTGCTTTTATATGTTTTAGGCATGTCCTCATATGATTTTAGATGGTATGGCCCACCTAAGTTCCCTATACGACTGCTTTTGGGATATCGCATAATTTAAAGCGGACCCATCAATTGCACAGTGTTGACGTTAGACACACGTCATGATGGACCCACACAGCTCGATCTCATGGGAAGTTCCCATGAGCTCGCACATAACCATTTCCATATATATAGTGTATTATCGGAATCAATTGATGTTTGATTTTGGTAGTAAATTCTTTGACCGTAACTCTAATCACATCAATCTCTCACTTATATTAATGAGTTTGTGAGTTCAAATCTCATATATGCTTTTCAATGTCCACCGGCATGTGAGTGAGCTTTTGCCAATTGCATTTAATATACCCGAGTTTTTTCTAAGAACTGAGTTGAAACATTAATAAACTGAGTTGACTCATCTGGTTTTCAACTATGTTCCACTTGTACCTAATGCTCCTTCAATGTAAATGCACACCATGGTTAGCACTTGAATTTCAGGTCACCGACACATACATGGTGTGGCCCACTTATAGAATGACTTGGATCTTATATAGACTTCTAGATGACACGCTAAATATCTTTCCTATGTAAGGAGATGAAAATAGTACCGTGTGGCCCATACCCATCTTTATTGAAGTGATTGTCGCATTTCAATTCAATTTTAGCATCCAAACGCACCTTTTTCATATATCTTTAGAGAACTTGTAACCTACACGCAACTGTACCAGAACTTGTGATACCAGGCCATCTTTTCCCCAACAGGCCATATTCATAGGAAAATCAGTACCACTAAAATGGTAGACCCCATCATGAAGATCAAAATTTTTCTATAAGGTTGATCCGCTTGAAAGATGTGACAAGCTTGTATTCTGACTTAAATTGTCCGTTGTCCATTGTTTCCAAGAATGTGGCCCACCTGATGGGCCAATCAGATTTTTATTTTTTGTAGAAGAACCTCATGCTAGGTTATATCTCTTGAATGGTACTGATTTCCTACACGAGTGGTGTGCTGGTGGGGAAGATGGTCGGTGCGACAGTACGTTGCGTGCGGTAGTTCTGATATTCACAAGGTGTGAAGCCTACTTTAGTAATATTGAAAGGAGTTGCATGTCATTTTCTTCATCATCAAGGTCATTTCTAGGAAATTACTTGCGTACCTCGAGCAGGTACTTACCGGGGCTACATTCCTCTAACGCAGTAAGACTAATTAACAGGCATAAGATCCATGCCGTCCATCAGGTGAAACACCCATTATTTGGCCTTGACCCAAACAATCAGATGATTTTAACACTCAAATGGGCCACTTGGAAATCTTGTCCCTAAAACATCTAAATTCACGTTGTATGTCTGACCTGAGATTTAGAATACCTCAATTTTCGGGTACTTCTTTCATCGTGATGGGGTACATCAGATGAATGGATTGGATGTCATATAAAAACACGGTAGGCCCTGTGAAAAACAAAAGGTGGGGGTTTCATTCCAACCGCTTCCTATGATATGGCCCACCTGAGTATTGGATTATCATGATTTTTAGTTTCAATAGTTAAAATAAAGTATCTTAGCTGATGGACGGATTAGATCTTATGAAATTTCGACCCACGTGGCTCTCTGTTTGGGAAAGCAACCCCCTTCAGGCATTCTTGTTTCTACTCGGGATTCCAATTGGATAATTATATAAAAGAGAAAAGTTGGGATGCTGCTGTTAAACATGTAATTTCTGTCACCAATGAGGGTTAGAGACGTCATTATTAAATAAATACAACGAAGAAGGACAGATTGGGAAAATGCCCAAAAAAGGCTGTGGCCCATCAACTTGTGGTTAATGACCAAAATACCCTCCGCCATACGGGCGCGGCTTCGGTGGATCCTTATTGTGTGGCCCACCTTCATGTATGTGTCTTACATCCACGCTGTCCATCCGTTTTGAAATATTATTTTAAAGCATGATAAAAAAATGAAGCAGATCCAAATCTCAGGTGGACCCCACCACAGGTAACAGTGGTGATTGAATACCGAATATTAGAAACTTCTTGGGAGCCACGAGAATTTTTATTTTTCATCCAACCTGTTGATAAGGTCAAAAATACCTGGATGAAGGGACCACACAAATATTAACTTGATCCAAAAAATTTATGACCCACAATAAGCTTTTAATGGTCAATCACCACTGTTTCATGTGGCGTGGTCCACCCGAGATTTTAATCTTCTTCGGTTTTGGAATAATGGCCTATGATGATCTTTCAAAACATATGGACGGCGTGGATTTAAGACATATACATCAAGATGACCCCACGGTTAGGATCCACCCACCTCGTATACACCAAAGCCGCGCCCGATCCATACGCCTGCACAAGTACAATGAAGAGAGGATACGTAAATCCAAACCGCTGATATCGTGGTTCCCACTTTGGACGGTATACAACCCGAGATTTTCGTTGGGAAAGGTGATCTTAACGTGGGATCAGTGGCCATCAGATGGAGGGTTGAAATGATTCAACGGTTTTTATTCCAACCGAAGTCTGAAATTAAGGGTGGATTTCAACCGACATACATGTAAGTTAGGGCCGCGATTTCGACAGTCCGCATGAATAGGCATCGTTATCGGTGCTGGACTAGAGTACAGTGTTCTTCTCAATCGGATGCAACTGCCAATGCTGCATTTCCAAGCGCTCCATCTTCCAGACCCGAAATTGAACCCGACACGCCCAGCGCGCTACGCATGTGTGGAATCTACGCCGTTCCCCTCATCATCTACATGGCAAAGCATAATCCAATGGTTATCATTTCCTCATACACATCTCCCCGTCTGATAAGTATACACTCAGAATTTTGAGATAAGGAATAGTCACAATGTGGGCCTCCATATGAACGGCGTGGATCTATCGCGCGTGCCTTGGTACGTGTGGAGGCGCTTGTGTTCTGCGCTTGAAGATGCGAGTACGAAAAGACCACTCCTGATAAGGACAGAAGAGCGGCAAAGGACAAGAATTACCAGCCGTGAAGTTTCCGTGGGTATTTTCGTCATTTAAAAATACAATTTCAGACATTCCCGATCGAGTAGGGCAACGTGACGTGAATTCTCTTTTACCGTCCTAGGTAGTCGCGGCTCACCCGAGCCGCACCGTGGTAACTCGCCCTAGGTGCCTCCCAGGGTTACTTTCCCAAACCGAGGGACATGTGTGTGTAACTTTCATGAGATCTACTCCGTCCATAAGGTACAATGATTAATTGTAACCGTTGAATTAAAATATAACTACAATCCAAACCTTAGATATTTCACACCCGTGGTAACAGTTGGAATGGAACACCCACCACTAGTTTTTTGTAGGACCTAGATTTTTTTTATATTGAATCTAATCCATTCATCTGATGTAATTCATCTTGATGAAAGAAATTATCAAAATTTAAAGTTTTATAATATTAGATAGGCCACACTACGTGAATTTATAGTTTTCAGGAATAAATTTTTTACTATGGTCCATCTAACTATTGAACATTTTGTGTTTTTGGATCAACGTCCAAAAAGGAGTGATGAACGTTATTAACGGATTGGATTTGATGAATTTTAAGCTGTTTCTCTCACGTCAGTGATAGTACCTCGGTAAGTACGAAGAGCGGGGTAACCCAAGTTTTTATTATCTTCGCCGGCTTGTTAGATTCGCGACACGTCCAGACTCGTAAGAGCGTGAAAAAAATAGCAAAGCGTCAAAAATCTGACAGTCAGACCGTCAATGTCACGGTCATTACTCGACCGTTCTGACAGCTTCCGCCGTTACCTTCGGCTACCGACAAACTAACGGAGCAACGAATCGCTCACGAGATCTCACGAGAAGATTCAAATATCGTGTTCCGGCAGGGAAGCAAACACAAGCGCACTGGTTTCCGTACGTTAGGGGAAATGTTTCAATGATCAGAACCGTTCATAAGGTGGGCCTCTACGTAGATGAAATGGGGAAATGTTTCAATGATCATAATCGTTCATTTGTGTACAACATGATCGTATGTCTCTTTGTCCGTTCCATTCAGTGGTGTGCAGCTTGGCCATTGATTACCCACGCGTGTGTAGATCTAGCCGCTCATAAGCTCGGATCCAAAATGAAGATGTTCTAAAATTTTAATAGGTCATTCATCTCATCTCGCAGGACAACATGTATTTTAGCATGGACCACTGGTCAGTTTCTCTCTTTTTTTCGTGAGGATCTTGGGTCACTTTCTCTTGTCTTTTTATTTCGGAAGCGGATTGGCTGGTGTACCACACACCAGCTATATAGCTGCTGTAGGTACGTGTCGCTCGAAGACGCTCCCCCGAGTTCCAAGTTGTACGAACGGTTCAAAGGAGATCATAGTTTTATAGGCCCGATAGTGACGTATTTATTATATCTACACCGTTAGTCTGTTTTTAGAGATTATTTTAGAGCATCATGCAAAAAACGAATCATATCCAAATGTCATCTAGACCACATCACAAATAGCAGTGGAGATAATGATTTTCACCGTTAAACAATTTATAGAGCTTTCCGCAACGTTTATTTTCCATCCAATCTGTTTACAGGGTCAAAAGGACCTGACTTAAGAGGAAAAACAAATTTCATATTGATCGAAAACTCCAATGAGCCCAAATAGAGTTTCAATGATAGACATTCAATCCCCTGCTTTTTTTCAGTGTGGTTCATTTGATAGTTAGATCTATCTTTTTTTTCAACTCAAGACTTAAGACGAGCTCATTAAATGGATGGATGGTTTGGAATATAACACATACCTCAGGATTATACCTACAGAACTTGTTGGCGTAAATACAGCAGCTGGTGTGAGGTACACCAGCCAATCCGCTTCCTTTAATTTCGGTAGTACGCCCCACTCAATGATGTCAGAATTACTTGATTTTTTAATACAGGTGATTTATAAAGTAGGATAACTTGATAAATGGCTCTGAGAGTACTGGCCCACCTAATAAAAAAGAGCATTGCCTGATCGTGGTCCATGAATTCCATTGGTAATGTTGTTCGGTCGCGACTAGGGTTCGTAGTTACCGCTCCTACACCTACTTCGGTGCAGTAAAAGCTCTGTGGGTCGCATGTGTTTTATATAGCCGTCCATCCACTTTGCCAACTCATTTCATTGAGTGATTCAAAAAATGGAAACGGATTGGCTACTCTCCTGCCACCAGCCGGTGGCTGGTGGTTAGTGCTATGTGGGCCCCACCATCATCCATTCCATTCATCCATTTTTACGGATCATTTTATAGCTTGATCTCAAAAATGAGAGGTATAACAATCTCAGGTAAATTACACAACACGGGAACAATAGTGATTGGATATCCACTATTAAAATCCTCCAAAGGCCCACTGTATAGTTTATTTGACATCCAATTTCTTTAGTAGCTCATATAGATCCAGGTGAAGGGAAAAAACAAAGATCAGCTTGATCCAAAACTTCCATGGCCTCCAAAAAGCTTTCAATAGTCAACCTTCATTCAACATTGTTTCCGTAATGTGGTCTACTTGAGATTGGGGTATACCTCATTTTAAGTCTCATATCATAAATTGATCTAAAAAAATAGATAAACAGCATGGATGAAAGACATACATTAAGGTGGGGCCCATAAAGCACCAACTACTAGCCATTAGCTAGGGCTGTACACAAGCCAGGTTCACTCGAAAAGCTCACTAGGTTTGTCCCAATCTAGCTTGACTTGACTCAATTTGAATGATGACTTGAGGCGAGCCAAGCTTCACATGACCTATCTTGTTTTGAAAACAAGCCAAGTTCAAATATAACAGATCTTGACTTGACTTGACTCGGTTCAACTCGAATAAATTTTATATTATAATATATGGATTATTATTTTTAAAAATTTTAAAAAATTAAAACTTAAATCATACTGTATCTATCCGCCCCTTTCTTATCGTTTCCTTTCTTTACCTAACTCGCTGCACTTGAGCTCCTCTCTCTCTCTCTCTATCTCTCTCTCTCTCTCTTAAGCTTAACTCAGCATCTACCTTACTTATCTCAGCCATACGGCCTGCACTTGCCTGAGCTCTCCTCTTTCTCTCAACATAAACAACAAGATACCCTTTATAGCTTTATCTAATAATATACATATTATTATTTGAATATTTGATTTAGGGGTTAGGTCAGTTGGGTCAGATGGCTGGGTTGAGTCAGGTTCGGGTTGGGTTGAGAGCAAATTTGACCCGACTCAAAGTAAGCTCGCCTCGACTCCATCCACTAACTCGCCTTGAGCTTAACTTGAAAAGTTTGGCAAACAAGCCAAGCTCCGATGATAAACTCGAAGCCAAGCTTAAGCTCGTGCTCAAACTCGAGGAGAGCATGAACGAACTAAATCAAGCTTGACACATCTCGAATCAACTTGGTTCGATGTACAGTCCTACCATTAGCTGGTGTTAGGAGAGTAGCCAATCCGTTTCCTCAAAAAATGAGCCAAATACAAATCTTAGGTGGACCACACCATTAGAATAAACACTCACCATTAAAAACTTTCAAGGACCTGCAGTAATATATATTTTTCATCCAACCCGTTGATCAAGTCATAGGGACCTAGGAGGTGAAATTCAACTAATGCGAGTGTGTGTGCGTGTGTATAAAAAAAAAAAAAAAAAAGGTCACACGGACCTAGCCATAGCAAAAAACACAAATATCTTCTTGATCCAGTACTTTCACGGGCCCCATAGAGTTTTTAATGATTGGCATTCAATCACCATTCTATCCTATGGTGTGATCTACCTGAGATTTGGATCTGCCTAATTTTTTAGCCTTATTCTCTAGAATGAGCTCATAAAATGGATGGACGGTGTGGATATAATAAATATATCATGGTGGCCCCACAAATCTTTTCTAGCTCCGGGCAGCACCGAAGCAGGTACTGGAGTGGTGACTACGGATTCCGACTCGGCCGGCCTGTTGCACAATGAACCAATAAACGCTTACCAGTTTGACACGTGCACAGCGGAAATTATGGTACTCCCGCGGACTACCATCCGCTATCATCCACACATCACGGATTCGGTATCTCAATCTGCCCCCTAAATGAGCGAAATTCTCGATCTCGCGAGATATTGTCGGTCTCTCGACAGTCTCCGATCCAGTACATCGCTCCCCATTTAACTGCGTCTTCTCAGCAGAAGCTGCTGACGTGTATCCTTTATCAATGCAGAACCGTCCACGTACACCCGTTTTACGGCCCGATCTTACGCCAGCTGTCCCTCGGGTCCCACATGGTCTGAAAACTAGCTGGTTTGCATTTATTGGCTGCAAGAATATAAACCGCGGTTCCGAATCTAACCCAAGAAGTTAACCATGGTTAAGCGGGGACGGAATGTCGTACGGCTTTCCTGTGCGTGTATGAACAAATGTTACCAGAGCTAACTGGATTGGAGTTATACTCGGAAGCACATGTGCCAGATATGGTTACGTGTTAAAAATCTACTCCGTTCATCATGCCTTTAGAGGTTTTATACGCTTCTGGGAAAAAATTCATTATGATCTGCTCATCAAGTGGGGCACACTAGGACTGAAAAGAATGGACAGTTGAAAATACGAACCACTAGTCTGCTTTAGTCGTGTATGTGCGGCTTACTTTATTAGTAGATCATGTTAACCTTTGTGCAAGGAATGCTTTGTGGGCCAATTTATCGGTGGCCAGGTTCTCCAGAACGTGTGGCGGGTTGGCACGTGTTAATGCGAGTAGGTTTCTGACCATACTCGCGTGAGTAGCATTCTCATCTCTCTTCCGTATATATATGGACGACCGACGCTGAATTTTATTTTTTGTAATACAGAGAGAGAAAAGGGAAGGCATCGCCTTTCTGCATTTTCCGGTGACCGGAAATCTCATCTCCCGCCCTTTTCTCGCCGGGATCTGGCCTGAATCTCGATCTGCGATCAGATTTCGTCAGATCGTTGTCAGATGCGACGGGAATTCATGGAAGATCGAAATATATGAGGTTTCTGTTGCTGATCTCTCCGCCCGTTCATCCTTCCGGAGAAGAGATTTCAAGCTAGGGTTTGTTCTCTCTTGAAATGCTGCTGTAGAGGGGGGTTTCTCTTGGAAAATGCAGGCATTTGAGGTTTTTTTTGGAGAGATTCGAGGTAAGAATCGTTGAAGAACTGTAGAATTTCTGCAAAAATCGGAGGAGAAAATTCTCATATTTTTAAACAGGATTTTTCGCTGAAATTTGAGGCATTTTAGGTGTGATTCTGGTTAGAATCGGTCTGATTCGTTCGATTTTGTTGTGTTTTCTTTGTTTTAGAGATTGGTTGATTTAGATTGTTTGGAGCGGATATGAGATTGTGATTTTTAGAGTTTACTTCCGTTTCTCAGCAGCTGCATTGATTGTAACTCTGTAGTTTCGATCAAGGAAAGATCGAATCTGCATCTTCTTGATTTGAACAGCCGGCTGTTGATGCGAATTTGTATCTGAAGCTGACCGTTTGGATGTTGTAAGGGAGTTGGTGTTGTATGTATGGGGGAATATAATTGGAGGGGCCAGTGCGACGATGTGTAGATTAGAGAAGTCGGGGAAATCTGATTGTGTTGAGAGGCAGAGACAGATGGGTCTGAAATCCTTTGGGGAGATGACGAAGGCAGAGAAATCCAAGGGTCCGACGGTCACTCGGGGCCGAATGAAGCTGTGGATGATCCGTGCAACGACCACGGTCCTGCTCTGGACTTGCGTCGTCCAGCTGACTGCGTTGGGGGAGATGTGGGGCCCACGAGTGCTGAAAGGCTGGCCTTCTTGCTTCACACCGTCTGATTCACCCTTGGCGGTGAAGTCGTCTTCGATTCCTGAGAGGATCGCACTTCCTCCCAAGAGTATGTTCCTGTAACCCTGCAGCAAGAAAAAAAAAAACCCTTGCATTTTTTTATTGAATTTATTTTTTTCATTGAAGAATCTGCCCAAATCCTTTATCTTGTTTTTGTTGGATGTGTATCATTTTTCAAAATCTCATTTTGCAGGCCACAATAATAGATTTTTGGCCCAAAAGATGCTAGCTAGAGATGTCTCCACACTGCCAACTTGCCACTATATTAGGGAAAAATCATGAGCTCTTGCTGATTTTTTATTGTTCAAGGAGCTCTCTCTCCATTACTAAGTTAAATGTATATGAATCAGTTCTTGTACTTGGTTTCTGGGATCTTGGCACTTCGGCTATGTACTGCTGCGTACATTATATGTCCCTCTATACCTAGATTTTAAACAATAATGTTTCTGCAGCTATGCTTGTACTTGGATTTGGGTATCCTGAATCTCACCCTGTAGTATTCTATGGCAGCTTTATCTTAAACTTAAAAGCTATTATGTTTATCTTTACTTCTTATTTCTTTGAGTGGACATTTGCTTTGCTTTTATTTGATTTGTTGTATGAAAAATAAAATATCATTGAATTGGTGATTCCTGCGGTTCTCTGTTTTATTGGTGTCTGCCAAGATCTAGTCAATTTGTATCATCTACGGTCTCATTAGTTTTCTTCTGTTTACTATATGCTTGGTGAAAATTGGGTGGTTTCAATATTAATTCGTTATCTGAAATCCGTGACATGTTTCCTGTAGGGGTTTACAAGAACAATGGTTATTTGATGGTTTCTTGCAATGGAGGGCTTAATCAGATGCGTGCAGCGGTGAGTGTTCTGCTGTTAGCATCACTATTTTCCTTTTGGCTTGACAACCATTTCAGTCTTTCATATATCCAAATTATTTGCTCATGGGCTGTCCTATTTTCACCCTGCTCCATAGATTTGTGATATGGTTGCCATTGCAAGATATTTGAATGTGACACTTATAGTACCTGAGCTGGACAAAACCTCATTCTGGGCTGATCCAAGGTATGTTGTTGAGTCATCATGATTACGATAGTTGTTGATAGTTGTTGTAACCTTCTTTTAAGATTAATGATGAGGAATTTTTTGGAAGTGCCATATGACTCGTATATCGTGTCCTGTTGCCTAGTTTTCCTTAAACAAAATTATTACCTGTTATGGCAGCGAGTTCAAAGACATATTTGATGTTGACCATTTCATTACATCCTTGAGAGATGAAGTTCGGATACTTAAAGAATTGCCGCCGAGGCTAAAGAGAAGAGTGGAGCTAGGAATGGTATATTCCATGCCACCCATCAGTTGGTCTAACATTTCTTACTACCTTAATCAGGTCAGTTTACTGTTCCTTGGCTGTTTAGCCATAAAACCTTTTTGTTTCTTGTTATTTTCCAGTCTGCATGAAGACAGCTGATGATTCTATTCATTTGCGAGCAGATTCTCCCATTGATACAAAAGCACAAAATTGTGCATTTGAATAAGACCGATGCCCGTCTCGCCAATAATGGCCTACCCATAGAGATTCAGAAGTTGCGTTGCCGGGTAAATTTCAGTGCTCTACGCTTCACTTCCCAGATAGAAGAGTTGGGTAGAAGAGTCATCAGGCTGCTAAGGCAGAATGGCCCCTTTTTGGTCCTCCATCTCCGATATGAAATGGATATGCTTGCGTTCTCTGGCTGCACTCATGGTTGCAATGATGAAGAGGTTGAGGAGTTAACAAGAATGAGGTAAGCTTGAAAATTTCTTTTTCCTCTTCTTTTTCTAATGAAAATACTCTATAACCCATTTTGCAATTGAAATGCCATCAAACATGTTCTGATTGCAATTCCTGCAAATCTGATTTCAGGTATGCATACCCCTGGTGGAAAGAGAAAGTTATAAACTCTGACCTGAAAAGGAAAGATGGCCTCTGCCCCTTAACCCCGGAGGAGACTGCCCTAATTTTGAAGGCCTTGGACATTGACCGTAATGTCCGCATCTACATTGCAGCTGGAGAAATATATGGTGGTGAAAGGAGAATGTTGAGTCTATCATCAGCATATCCCAACTTGGTCAGTAGCTGGAAATTATAACAGTTGTTTGGTTTTGATTTTTCAATATTCTGTCCTTCCAGCACTTACAAACTGCTTTAATTCAACAAAACAGGTGAGAAAGGAGACGTTGTTGGAATCTTCAGATCTGAGGCTTTTCCAGAACCACTCATCTCAGATGGCAGCGCTGGATTATTTGGTGTCACTAGAGAGTGACATCTTTGTTCCTACATATGATGGCAACATGGCCAAAGTCGTGGAAGGCCATCGCAGGTAATGTAATATGCTGATTTCTAATGATGATTATTTTCCTTCTAATATTATCTAGTTATTAATTTGGCACAAAAGCATCTATCAGCATACTATCCATAGGGCCTGCTTGAAACGTGGGATTAAATGGTATGGAATTGCATTTGGTGGAACTAACACCATTTTTGCATAATGATTATAAGTCTGGAAATGCCATGGTATTTAGACCATTTGATCCCACATTTGGGATTAAATTCTTCAGGGAAAACAGTATAAAGTGAAATCAACGGACCAGATTTCACAACTGATGCCAGTCACCTGCATGCATATGTCACTCAATTGTCATGTGTAGAGGGTGCATATGCATGGATGGCGTGGATAAAACACATGCATCAACGTGGGGCCCACAGTTGCAGTGTATTTCAAAATCCACCAGAAATCCCACCATATCTCCTGATGGGACTGGATTAACTGGATTAATCCAACCCTTCCCGTCGATTCCAAATACCAGATGGAATTTATGTTGGACCCAATGTAATTCCATACCACCTAATCTCACATTCCAAACAGGGGCTCTTTCTGCATTTCAGCTCCCATCTTTCCATCATCATGGTGAACAAATGCTGCATCAAATTCCCTTTACTTCCTATTCGTCTCTCTTTTGTTGAACTTATCAGTAGCAGTCTTTTTTGTACACATGGGGTGTACTGTTGATCATCTGTGTTCTTCTACATTGTGTGGTCCATGTCCCAAAATTCACACTGGTTGGACTGTAGCTGCCCTTTGAAGGGAGTTGTTTTCGGGAAGAGTGGGATGTACTGTTGATCGTCTGTGTTCTTCTACCTTGTGTGGTCCATGTCCCAAAATTCACTGGTTGGACAGTACCAGCCCTTTGAAGGGAGTTTTTGGGAAGAATGGGTTGGGTTAAGGTAAGCATGGTTGACTCTTTACCCAGGGGTTCTCCAGCTGAATGGTTGGGACATAAATCGATAAATGCTATATAGCCTAACCCCTAAAATGAACCTTTCGTTTGGGTTTTCTGAGTCGGTTTCTATATTTTTAACATCATTCATCCAGTCTGAAAGGGGAAACCTTTGTTGTTGCTTCTTCCCTCCTGCCCCAGATCATTAGGTTTCAGGAAGACCGTTCTGTTGGATAGAAAGCTTCTCGTCGATCTGATAGACCGCTACAATAACGGCTCTTTGAGCTGGAATGAATTCTCCTCTTCCGTGAAGGAAGCTCACGCCAGTAGGATGGGAAACCCGATGAGCAGAACTGTGATACCTGATAGACCCAAAGAAGAAGACTATTTCTACTCGAATCCAGAGGAATGTCTGCATCAGACCTATGAGCCGTCGATCAGTAGTACATGATGTGCTAGTTTCAACATCTCTAGAGGGTTTCCAAGAGTCGCACCATCAGCACCGTTCGTCGCTATTTTTTCAGTAGAACACACAGATCCAGTTCTCTCTGAGAGGTCCTCGTGACCCACCAGAAGAAAGAGAGACGAGCTGCGAGGAAGACATAATTGGGGGCAAGCTCATAGAAAACACGTGGGGAGGTTCTCCAAAAGCAGCTGGGGTACATATATTATAACCTTTTTTTTTTTTTAAATTTATAATTTTGCAAATAATATCTCAATTCTTGTATAGAGCTATCCCCCCAGCCGACAGCTGCTGCATGTACAACATAGCAGATTCAAATAGAGAGATTCTCAGCCGTTTGTTTTTATTGTTTATGGAGATTTGTGGAGAGAAGGTCAGTTGCCCTCTTCATCCCATTCCTGAATTTTTCTTCTTTCTTTCCTTGTCCTGGGTTCTTTATGTTCTTGAGATACGGATACTAGTATGCAGTACTCAGCCGGACATGAATCCCGAAGTTGTATGCAAGAACACCACATATTTTCTATTAGTTAGCGATGCTACTTCTGTTTTCTATTTTGTTTTCTTAAAATAAAACATGGGACCATCCCATCAAAAGACCGGAAGCCATTGATGTGGAATTGTAGGGTTCACCTGGGGTTTAACATCCAAAAGAGAGATTGTTTTTCGTGGCGCCCTGCCCATCAGATGCCCTGGAAACCTACCAGATTGGAAGACCCTAGCCCATCTAGGGCGGGCTGACAACAAGAATAAGGGAGTTGAGGGAAAAAGAGTGCTGCAGCAACAGTTTTCACATTCAGTGCGCAGATGCCAAATATGATAGAGGGCAATGGATCTTCCAATTGGAGCAATTGAACAGCTATTCACCATTTGAGTCGGACCCATTTGATGAATTGGTTCTTCACCATTGCAGTGTCCATTAGATCAAATGGTCTGTTTCACCAATCCATTATCCGAAACCGGTATATATAGACAGCCCATCTTGGGCTGTGTATCCGTGCGGGGTAATTCTAGTCCAATGGGATTTAGTTATTCCATATGCAGATAGCATTTTCTGTGGCAAATCAGTTTGGCCGTGCGCTCAAAATCACGTTTGATTAGACTAAAGAGGAATCCCTTTTATTCGGTCATCGAATTTTGACTGTCCCTGCACCGACAAACGAGTTACATTTTCGATAGGAATATTGGGGGCTATACATGGGATCCACTGTTTGGGTGCCACGTGTATGATAGTCAAGCTTCCTTGTTCTTTTTTAAGTTGGCCACTTCCAAATACAGCCTCAGTGAAAGTCCCGTACCCATCGGATGGCACTTGTCTGCAACCCTGTATGGCAGGAATCTGTTATGACCCTAAGCTCTGTGGACCCCATCCGGATGTTCCATCCCTTTCTGTAGCAGCTCGTTTTAGGACAATCCAAAAATGAGGCAGGTTACTTGACACAGGAAACAGATGAGTTGGAAACATCCACCGTGATGTTTATATGCCAGCTAATCCCACCCCCCTTCAGAAGGTGATTGATTCCTTCCGGGATGAAAGGGTAACACTAATATCAGCCTCATCCAATACTTCTGTGGCCCCGAGTAGGTTTACATGGTGTTCAATCCTCTTGTGATGTGGCCCACTTGAGTATTGCGTGTGCCTGATTATCGAGATCACGTGCTCATATAGGCTGGCACAACCAACGGACAGAGTGGATCTGGCACATTATCGTAGACCCCATAGCTTAGGTTAGAGGGGATTAAGAAAAGTTGAATACTCCCCTATATCAGCAGCAGGAGCATACGTATAGCCGAAGCAGTTTAGACAGTGACCCCAACACTAAGCCAGCTAGCTATGTTAAAGCTGTGGGCCCCACTATGAGTTTTATACATTCTGTCCATCCATTTTGCCATCTCATTTCTAGGCATGAAGCCAAAAACGAGGCAGATCTAAATCACAGGTGAACCACATCACGAAACCTGTAAAAACTTCCTAAGGCCCACTACTGTTTATTTACCATCCAACCTGTTGATTCGGCCACAGATGTAGATGAAGGGAAAACACAAATATCCGTTCCTTATGGCCTCTCAAAAATTATCAATGGTAAGCATTCAATCCCCACTGTTTTTCGTGGTATGGTCCACCTGAGATTTGGAAAAAAGGATAGACGGCGTGAATAAAACATGTACATCATGGTGGGGCCACAGCTTTGACACTAGCTAGCTGTCTAGTGTTGGGGTGACTGGCCAAACCGTGTCCGTATGTATAGGATGCGTATCTATCCTCGCGTGTATTGGGCGCGTTATTCGATGGGTGTACTGGGGCCGCAATCCCAACGGTTATACTCGAAGACTTGTTTGCATTGAATGCCGACTTGAAACTGGCATTTTGACATTAAGACCAATATCCAACTTGCAAATTGAACCAGTTACAATTAGGAAACTGGATCAGCCAACCATGCCAGCGGGGCCGGTTTGACTTAATGGCCGTTCGTTTCACCCCCTCCCCTACGTTATAATCCGGTTCGTTCATATTTCGTTTTCCTTGGAGCGGATTTGGTCAGTTCTGTGTAACACCGACTGTGGGCCTTCCTTGATGTATTTGCCAGCTCATTATGAAGCGGAACCAAATCTCAGGTGGACCACACCACAGGAAACCGAGGTGATTGACCATTATAAATTATTATGGGCTACAAAAGTTTTGGACCAAGCTTATATTTATGTGTTCAACTTTATGAACTAGTTGGACGGAAAATAAACATTATATTATACTCTAGAAAGTTTTTAATAGTATGCATTCAATCAACGCTGTTTCCCGTGATATGGTCCACTTGAAAATTTCCTCTAAAAATGGAAGGACGACGTGGATATACAATAGATACATCCGCCCCCCCTTTTTGTAGAGTAGGGGTGGCGTCTGAGCAATAACCTCATGGAAATAAAGTTGTAGTGGTCCCCACTAGATTATTAAGTCGCAACGGCTAGATTTACGTCTTAGATAGCGACCCATCTGTGATGGGTCGCATCCGATTGGTCGATCTGGATCGTGGTCTACCAGATTATGTGTGGCAAAGCTGCTTGATTTGTAGACGGCCACGGCACCCGTTTATGCTCCACGTGCTCTAATGGGGATTATTAATAATTAGAAGTTGCATACCAAACAATTGGATCGTGACTCTTCAACATGTTCTAGATGGACGGTTGATCTGGATCGCCGTCACCCTTTCTACCGGACGCGAGTTTCCTTATATGTAGTTCATGTAATCCAAAGCTCTGTGGGATCCACAACGGTGTCCGTGTAAAATCCACACCGTCCATCACTTTCAGCGCCCCTTTCAGATGAAAACCCAGAAATAAGATAAGATCCAAACACTCAGGTGGGCCATACCACATGAAACAATTGGGAGTGGAAACACCCACCATTGAAATCTTCCCCAGAAGGTTTCACTGGGCATTAATCCCTACTGTTTCTTGTGATGTGGCACACTTGAGTCTTGGATTTGTTTAATTTTTCAGATTTCACTTTAACAAAACTTACAAATCTGATGGACGGAGTGGATTTAACACAGACATCCCAGTGGGCCCTACAAAGCTTTATTGACCGTACCTTTTCACCCATCGATGTATGGCATAAACGCGCCGCTTGTGGTAGTGATTCCCGTTCCTCGCGCCTTACTTTTTTGAGAAAGTTTCAACTCTGCGGAGTGTGGCGGATGATACGCAGGCGCTTGGAAATTGCATACGTGGCCATATAAATAATTTAAAATAAAATGTCCAAATTGTGGGTCCCAGTTTAGGAACGAAAAATTAATCTTATTTGATTGTCTAACTATCAAATTGGTGGACGGTGGACATACTTGGACGGTTAGAAATGAAAAATAACCAATTGTTCTATTTCAAAAAACAAGTATCTACTAATCAACGGTTGAGATATAGTCTAATATGAGACCGTGACTAATCAAAAGTAGTTTCCAGAATTTAGTTGGTTTAATTAGAATTTGGTTATTCCACGTGTACAATTTGCGATTGCTTGCATATCAAGCATCATACACTTACAGAGTATTAAATCACTCAAAAATATTTCTCATCTTCTTATGGGCACTCATGAATTGCTATCCAGACCATCCAATCAGTGGAGCACCTTCTGCTTGGAGAATATATCTAAGAGCACATTGATTAAGAAATTGTAACCATCCAAAGTGGTGGTCCAAATTCAAAGGGCAAAATCAGGTGGTTACTCTTATCTTCCACATTCCATGGATGCCACATTTGCAGATGTCTATTTCCTGGGGTCAGCGGTCCACTTGATAATGGGATTAGCTTGTTTTTCTTTACATGGATTGGCTAGTTGTCGGTGCTCCATGGGCCTTACCATGATGTATATGTTTCATCCATTCCGTCTATCCATTTTTACAGATCATTTTATGATATCAGCTCAAAAATGAGTTATATCCAATTCTCAATTAGACCACATCATAGGAAACAGTGTTGATTGAACGCTCACCGTTAAAAACTTCCTAGGGCCACAAAACTTTTGTATCAAGCTGATATATATATATATATATATATATATATATATATATATATATATATATATTACCTTCAACCAGGTCTGTATGACCTAATCAACAGGTTGGACTTCAAAGAAACATTACAGTGTGCCCTACCAGGTTCTTAATGGTGGACATTCAATCACTATTGTTTTCCCGTGGTGTGGTCCACCTGAGATATATGTCTATTTCATTTTTAGAACAAAGCCCTAAAATGACCTGGAAAAATGGATAAACGGCATGGATAAAATACATCCATCAAGGTGGGGCCCACAGAGCACGCCACCTGGCTAGTGGCAGCCTCACTAGCCAAACCGCGTCCTTTGTATGATGCTGGGGTTATCCACATACACGTGTGGCCCACCTGATAATTGCATTAGCCTGTTTTTGCCATATAGAAGTCAAACACACCATGTGGGCCCAACAATACTTGGAGAATTTTGGTTTTTTGCCGAACCGGTCTGGTATAATCTGGTCCATCCAAACCATTGAGCTTTGCATTTCAGGGCTCCATCTTTCATCAAGACAGTCAATAGGCCTGGACCTGGTGTGGGGTCCATCATGAATAATTCATAGGTGGGCCCAAACAACTACAGATCTGATCCGTTATCTTCCATCTTAAATTGAGTAGCTCCCGGTCTAGAGACAACTAAAACTCGGTTGCACGGAGAATCTAAGCACGAATAATTCTATTCTCCAGCGTATCATAGCTGCAGCTGTTTAAGATACGTTGATTGTAGGCAAAGCGATCCTCAATGATTTTCTGACCGTTGATCAAGGTCAAAAATGTGAACCGTACGCAACATTGATGAAACACGTTGTTGGTGTCCAGCCATTTCTGGTTGGCTGCGATGAACAGTACCAACATCTTCAGATGCATGGGCAAGGTCTTCCACTTTTGGGCCCACCATAGATGGGCCATGGTAGAAAAACCATACCAATTAGAGGATCCTGACCGCCTGATCTATTGCTTTCAGGAAACTGGCAAAATAAAAGGTGACATTGACATCTATAACTAATTGGATGGCTAGGATCCTCCAATTGTTTATGATGGTCTGAAAATCAGGTGGGTCCACTCACCTTGTGGACGTGTAGAGGTCAAGCATCGTATTCCTCAACTATGACTATTCCGAATAAGGGAGCTTCGTTGTACTCACGAAAATACCTTGAATCTACAAGGAAAAATAAAAATTAATTTTAAAAAATTTGAAATAATTTTATTGATGATCATCTAATGTATATGTGTCTCCGTTACACTATTAATTTAGAAATAAAAATTCATATTTACCAAAAATAACAAAATCCTTGCTCTAATAAAAATCCTAATTCTAATAAATTTCTTCCAAAAATAAAAATTCTAAATAAACTTTTATTATAAAAGTCTTAACATAATTAAAAGTTATAGGTAAAAAGTAAGGAAATCTAAAACTCTAAAAATAAAAAAATATTAAAAAATTAAGAATTACTAAAAATAATAAATTTTTTTCTAAAAATTCATTTTGGAGCTGAAATCACCCGTCTCATAAAGTTAGAGCTAATTTATGATTCACCTTCTTTTGATCCAACCATGCTAAGAATGTACTTGCGCCGTGTCATATATCAACAACACATATACACTGGTCATCATTTTTATCTGTTAATCTATCTTGGACATGTGTGGCCCACTTGATGAGTGGACTAACAAGATTTGTAGGTGCGGTGGGCCCCACATAGTGTACGCCGTTGTTCTCATGCCATTTGTCCTCCCTGAAGCCATCCAATCCGACCACTACTGATAAGGATGGAAATGGGCCCGCCTTGGGCCTGGCCTACATGGCCAGATCAATTGTCAGGTTGGGCTAGTCCCAGCTCAACCCGGCTTTATCTCTACACCGTTGGCTCCATTCAAGTGGAAAATAGTGATTTTATGATTGATTTATTGATTATTTATTATTCTTTTGGGTTTGGGAAGGCCGGTGTGGGTAGGGTGGGAAACGGATTGGCCTGGTGGTCAGTGCTCTGTGGGCCCCATCATGATATATGGCCTGGTGGTCAGTGCTCTGTGGGCCTCATCATGATGTATGGCCTGGTGGTCAGTGCTCTGTGGGCCCCATCATGTATGTGTTTCATCCATACTGTTCATTCTTTTTTAGAGATAATTTTAGGGCTGTATATTAAAAATGAGAGGGAAACAAATCTCAGGTGGACCACACCACAGGAAAACAGTAGTGATTAGGTATCCACCATTAAAATCCTCCTAAGGCCCACTGTACTGTTTATTTGAAATCCAATCTGTTGATTAGGTCATATAGACCTAGATGAAGGGAAATAACAAAGATCAGCTTCATCCAAAACTTTCATGGGCCCTAAAAAGTTTTTAATGGTCGATGTTCATTCAACACTATTTCCTGAAATGTGGTCCATTGAGATTGGGTTATTCTTCGTTTTTGGTCTCGTATCCGAAAATGATCTAGAAAAATAGATGTACGGCATGGATGAAACACATACATCATGGTGGGGCCCACAGAGCACCGACCATCAGCCATTGGCTGGTGGCGGGGGAGTAGCCATTCCGTTCCCGGTAGGGTGGGTCCCTTGCCGAACAAGTAGGCTTGGGCCAGTCTCAACTTTTCCAATTTGATAACAAGTACTTTTGATAACGGTTGTTTGATCATGCAACTTTTCCAATTTGATGTTATGTTCTATCGCTTTTAGTAGTTTGTTTTCGAGTCGTTGCTTTCTACGGTCAGGATTATCTGTCGTGCAATGTTCTATTAATGGCCGACATCTTTAATGCGGAAACGGATTGGCTACTCGTTGGTTCTCTGTGGGCCCCACCATGATGTATGTGTTTCATCCATGCCGTCCATTTACTTTTCCAGATCATTTTATGATATGAGACAAAAAATGAGATATATCCCAATCTCAAGTGTACCACATTACAGGAAACAGTGTTGAATGAACGTAGACCATTAAACACTTTTTGGGGGTAATAAAAGTTTTGGATCAAGCTGATCTTTGCTTTTTTTCCCTTCATCTGAGTCTGTATGACCTAATAAACAGATTGGATGTCAAATAAAAAGTACAATGGGCCTTAAATAAAAAGTACAATGGGCCTTAAGAGGATTTTAATAGTGGATATCCAATCACTATTGTTTTCCTGTGGTGTGGTCCACCTGAGATTTATATTCCTCTTATTTTTGGGATTAATCCATAAAATGATCTGTAAAAATATATGAACCGAATGGATGAAACACATACATTATGGTGGGGCCCACATGGCACCGACCACCAGCCACGGGGCTGGTGGCAGGGGGAGTAGCCAATCCGTTCCCCTTTAACGCCGCCTCGTCGGAGTTGCTAGTGATATGATACAGTGGAGCAACGGGACACCCTTGCTAGGTGATGTGCAAATCAGGTCCGTCCATTTGTAGGACCCAGAACGGATGGTTTATATCTAAAAAATTTACTCTCATTAGACAGTTCTATCCCTCTGATCTATGGCCATTAAATAGACGTTGGAAAATTAAAACGGCTAACGGTGAATTATGCAGTGCGATAAACAGCATAGAAATGTCGTGTGGTCCACCTGAGATCCCTGAATTTGGGGCCCACCTGATGTATGTCTCTTACATCTGCAACGTACATCCCTTTTGACAGCTAATTTTAAGTCATAATCCAAAAAACAAAGCATATTTATATCTCAGATGGACCACACCAAAGAAAACAATGGTGATTGACCATTAAAATTTTATTGTGGGCCACAAAAATTTTGGATGAAGATGATATTTATGTGGTCCCTTCATCTAAGTTTTTGTGACCTTATCAACAGGTTGGATGACAAATAAACATTCTGGCAGCCCCAAATAAGTTTTAATGGTGAATATTCAATCACCACTGTTTCCTCTCGTGTGGTCCACCTGAGATCTGCATCATTTCCAACCGTTGACAAGTTGGGTATGCTTTGCTAAGCTGACGTTAGCCCACAAATATTTGAACGTGGGAAAGAAAGTGGGCGCCATGTCTCGGTCCACACCACGTCCACTAAAGTGGGCCACCTCATCATTCCTAGGTTGAATTTCATTTTTCTACATTCATATGATTCTTTAGATATACTTTAAATTAAGGTATATGTATTTCGAAATAATGGACCATCATAGCTGTCCATTTCAAACCATTGAACATTGCTTTATACATTTTTTTTCAGAGTAGTTATTTATACTCTGGCAGAGTATTGCAATTGATACACAGGCACTTAGAAATTGTACATGTCGAATGCATTACACTCCAGCTAAATTGTGAAATTGGCTGATCAATTAGCCAAATACCCATAATCAGATTGGTTGAAAAATCCTAACGTCTGGTTCCTGGACATATGTTCGTTGAAATAGGACCATTGAATATATTTTCATTTTTAGCCGTCCAATAAATGTCTTCCATTCAGATAATCTGATAATCAAATGAGCAAATTTTTTATTATTAAATATACATCTAAACTGGGACCCGTAATTTGGACAATTTATTTCGATGTATCATCCATCATCCTCTGCCAGAGTATCAAAGTTATTTTTTTCTCTTTTCTAATGAGCAAAACTCCTTTGTTAGTTTAGCACCATTCTCAAAACGGTGGTGAGTCATCCTCCTCACATATGACACTCATGCAAAGCTATCCAGACCATCCAATTTGTGGGTCCCATTGATATGAAGCATATATCCAAAACCACACTTATCAAGCAATCCTGACCATCCAATTAATGTCGATAAAATGAATGGTTAAAAATAAAATACTGAACGGTCCAAATCAGATGGTTGGTAGTATCTTTCTCAGTGCAAATATTCGAATAGATAACATCCAGTGCTTGGTCAGCGGTTTGGAGTGTCCTGATTGCATAGACGTATGTGATTTGTATGGTTGAAGCGTCACCACCATTTTTTAATCTGTCCAATTACATTATTGGAATCCGTAAACGTCTATTCTCGAATTTGTACTTTTATTTATTTTATTATTTGTAACTGATATTAAAATACAATATTTTAATTCCATTTCGCTATCGTTGAATTCGATTGCCAGCAAAAGAGGGTAAGTTAGCTGAGAATTATATAGGAAAAGTATCCAGTGGTATCACTTGTACATCAGCTAGTAATCCAGCACTTATTATCCATTCATGTAGTGCACACCTCTGTGGGGCCCACCGTGACGTAAGTGTTTTATCCACTCCGTTCATCGATTTTCAAAGATCATTTTAAGGTTAAATCCTAAAAATGAAGCTGGTCCACAGATCCAGTGGACCACACCAAAGGAAGCTGCAGTGATAATGACGCCCGCCGTTGAAACCTTTCTAAGGGCCACAGTGATGTTCTTTTACCATCCAACATATTCATAAGGTCATGTAGACGTGGATGAAGTGAAAACACAAATATCGGCTTGATCTGAAACTTCTCCAGCCCCCAAGATGTTTTTAATGGTGGAAGTTCAATCCCCACATTGTGGTCCACTTAAGCCCTGGACCTGCCTCAATTTTTCCATCACACCTTAAAATGATCTGATAGAAACTATGAACGGCGTGGATAGAGTAATTACATCACAGTGGGTCCCACAGAGCCCTGCCGGACGGATTACCTATCCGGCGGGGTAGGACCCAATCCGTGTCCACTTCTATGGGATCCTGACCGTTGTTCTGCTGGGCCCCACAATAGATGGGAACGGACCACCCGTGGTGAATATCAAGGATTATCAAACCATTCTAGTTTTTGGGTTAGGGTTCATTTGCGTACTGCCCCAACAGATGAATGGTTCAGATATCATGTCTGCGTGTACCACGTCAATGATGATAGATTGACTACATGATATTCTCATTTGGACTTCTTGGCATCCGCATTGACTAATCTAGACCGTCCATCAAGTCCATACCGCTGTTTTATTCTGCTAATGTGCAAAAGTCACAGCAATCTGATGTCCTAAAGATCCGATACGGTACATATCTTCTACAAATGATCTTATCCATCTATTTTTTGAAATGAACGGACTAGATATCCAATTATTGTGATTCTTTTATGGCAGCATATTGCGAGGGTACTGGACATAGTGGATGGTCCAGATAGGAGATGCGGATGCCAATTAATCCGAATGCGACTAATTGCATGTAAGGTTTCCATACATTTATTTCACTGGTTAATTCTCTTTGTTAAATGAATGGTTGATTACTCTTAATTCTAGCCGTCGATTAGAGGCCCACAATTGATAATCTAAACGTTAATTTCAGTGCAATATTTGGTTGTGGTCCATCTATAAAATACCTCATGATTTGAACGGTTTAAGATGAGTTTATTACTCACCAAATGCACTATTTACAAATGCATGTGTATGGATTAAGATACTCTGTCACAGTATGAAAAGTTGTTGTGGTGAGAGGAAACCAGTGCCTGGGGATCTGGTAACATTGAAAGGTGACATTTAAGCGATCCAAGGAAGCTTTGAATGCACTCTTTCCCATGTGTAATTAGTGTTCTTGATTAGCTTAATTATTACGATTAATCTTCGCTTCACTATTAAATCATATCCAATTTTTTTTTTTTATTTTTATTTTTACACACGCACACACACCCCCACACACTCACGCCACACGCACACACCCCACAAACGCACGCCGTGGGATTTCACCACCATGGGTACTCGAACCCTTGACCCGGTGTTGAAACTCCAAGGAGTCTACCACCCGGGCAAGAGTAAGGACCCTATTAAATCATATCCAATTTAACCGGTGGGGCCCATCTTGAATTGGATGATATTGATGACCTGCATGTTTGGACGGTGGAGATGGGCTTTAAAGACCATTAACATTTTTGAGCCCCTTAGTAGATGGAGATGAACAAATGTTCCCCGTGGAATGATTAGAACCTTTTGATTTGTGGCCCACTGATGGACGGTCATGAGGAGAAACACAATAGTAATATTGGAAGAGTCTTCTTTAGGATTAGGGATCTGGACCTGTTAAATTTGGGCTGGGTCCATCGGGTAGCTGGGTCCTGGTACTCGTTGACAACCCGGCGGATGGAGCGGATTGGCTACTCCCCCTGACACAGCCCCGTGGATGATGGTCGGTGCTCTGTGGGCCCCACTATGATATATTTGTTTCATCCATTCCGTTCATCTATTTTTTCAAATCATTTTATGGATTAATGCAAAAAATGATAGGGATATAAATCTCAGGTGGACCACACCACAGGAAAACAATAATGATTAGATATCCACCATTAAAATCCTCCTATGGCTCATTATACTGTTTATTTGACATCCAATCTGTTGATTGGGCCATAAAGACCCAGATTAAGGGAAAAAAATAAATATCAACTTGAACCAAAAGTTTTATGGCCCCAAAATATTTTTAATGGTCACCATTCATTCAACACTGTTTCCTTAATGTGTTCCACTTGAGATTTCGATATACCTTATTTTTTCTATCATAACATAAAATGATTTATAAAAATAGATGGACTGCATTGATGAAATACATACATCATGGTGGGGCCTACAAAGCACCGACCATCAGCCATTGGCTGGTGTTACGGGGAGTAGCCAATCCGTCTCCTCGGCGGATTGGGTACTAACCCGACGAAGACGGAAGCAGATTGGCTGGTGTACACACACCAACTATATAGCTACTGTAGGTACATGTCGTGCGAAGATGAGCACTGATGCTCCTCGAGCTCCTGAGTTGTACAAACGGTTCAAAGGAGATCAAAGTTTTATAGCCCTAGAGTGATGTATTTATTATATCTATACCGTTCATCTATTTTTAGAGATCATTTTAGAGCATTATACAAAAAACGAATTGTGGGCCCCACAAGATGAGAGATCACGCCCCAGACTTGGTAACCGGACCCACAAGGAACCCGATGGCCGGTTCTAGCCGCAACAGCCTTCGTAGTACCCCATTCTCGGCTCCTGAGGTAAGTTCCGATCTTGCGATCCTAAAAGGAGGATTTTCATAACAGTATAATCATTACCAATACGAATATACCTAAGATCACAACAAGTAAATCTGAGAATAGCAAAGGCACACATCACAAAATCTACTAAGAATTTAAATTTTTACAAGCTTACATAAAGTCCAAAAGGACATACATAAGATAATAGAAGAAAGAAAGGAAGTTTGCAACACTGGATCCTCAAGCTCAGCTCTAATCCAATCTGTGCCACTGCGAGGCCTGCCTAGGATCTCCTATACGCATCAATCGTGCATAAGCTTATAGAAAACTTAAAGGGTGGTGAAACTGTGTGACAATGGTGCTCAGAAGAAGATAGAAAATGCAGAAGGGAGTTATGATCAATACCAATACCACTAGCCTTATCAAGGCTATCATGAATGCAAGAAACTATACCAAGGCAGTACGATAATGCAGGAAACTATACCAAGGCTATATAGTGCAATGAGTACTATAATGCAATGAGGATTGGGTGTCATGCCAAGACGATGCAATATGAGGCTTATATAACATATGCAAATGCAATGCGAAGTAATGTCAGTGCTCATATCCAATCTATATATCAAATACATTTCCATCATAAGAAAATCACCGGGGTCCATTACACGCTGGATGTCTGCCACTCTATAGACCCCGCACAGTCAAACGAACATAAGAGACCTCACTACCCTGCATGCGGACAACCAATCACCATTAAGGCCTGAAGGTAGTTGACTCATTCACGAGCTGGTCAGACTTAGCTTAACAATGCTTCCTTACATCAGGCGAGTAAGGCCACACTCCTATCCAACCGACTATACGACAGTGGGAGTCACGACCTAACGGTATAAGGCCCTCATACGCTCATATATTCCACCCGGTCACGGCGCTGGAGCAGATCCTTGGTACCATGAAAGTTTTAAAATTTTCACCCATGGGCATCCTATGCACCCGGTATGCTCAAGTAACATTTCTGGTGTCTAAACATGGTCATCCACGATGTATCTATGGAGGCTACAACCCTGATGAAGCAAGGGTGATAATGCTCATATGTTATGCACTGCCAGATGCATGAATCACACCATCAACTATGCATCAATTCCAAGCATCCAACTTGCTCAAGAGGGAATACTACGTCTCTTGGGAAGGCAACATACAATGCTCAATGGCACAATCATAACCACACACACAGTGTCATCCAAGCATACAATGATGCACGTGGGGCATGAAGATGGGTCTAGATGCATTATTCGGCGATATACAAAGTAGTACACTTCTCCTATCCAAGAAGGAACCAAGACTAGGTATTTAGACAATATCCATAAGGAATCCCACCTCTAGTGGGGGCCCATTTACCTGGGGTAGCCCACGAGACTAAGCATATAACTACGTATCTAAGTAACACAGAAGTGAGTCTAGAAAGAGTTTAAGATGAGCATCTAATCTCATTTAGATACAAACGGGCCTAGAGGGGTCCATAATGGGGACATTTAACCACCATTCCCCAAGAGGCATCTCAACAACGAACTATATGGATACAAGGCCCAAGGCCCTACATTCAAGATAAGAACACATGTAAGCGCAAACATATATCCCTCATAATAGGCCATGATAAAAGGATATAATACCACCTTTAACAATATGGGCCCCAAGAGGGAAATTAAGGCCCAAGGCTCAATTTTCAATGGCCATAGAATCCATACATTAAGTTGGACTTGGTGGACAGTCCGCGTGCACAATATACGGCCTAAAAAAATAAGTTTAAGTCTGGATGAAATGAGCCCCATTACATCAGCTCAATAACTAGCAATTTGAGTGAGCAACCAAGAGCCCAATACTATCCTTACCTCAGCCCACAAGTCCATCAAAATAGTGGAAGTCGGCCCAATGTATGGTTGGGCCAAGCTAGGATGTCCTAGCCCACTCTGGGCCTGAGGGATGTCCCAAAAATCTGATCTAAGATGGGATCCTCATGTGATCACTAAAGGTGACCCAAAAGAATGCACTGATTAAGCCCAAAGATTATAAGAAAACATAAGCATGTAACACGTACACAAGTTCTCAATATGGTGGGCCCCACAGCCAAATAAAGTTTTAACCATACAATTTTACATTTAAGGCCCTTTGATATACTTTTGGCCCGTTTGACTTCTTGGATCAGCTAAGGTCCAGAAATTAGTTAAATATGTGGGAATAATCTCATGAAGGCCAACTATACTCACTGGGGGACCCCACCAGATGGAGAGTGTGTATATATCATGAAAAGATCAAGTGGGGCTATTACTGGATTGTGAGTCCAGCAGCAACCCAAGGTAGGGAGTGCTTCCATGATCGGGCGATCCAATGCTTGAATGGCCTGGACCAACACACGTTGAGGTAGGCTCCACATACATCCATATTTAACCTCAAATAAACGGCCCAGGGTCTATGGTGGGCCTTTAACCATCCATAGAGAAACCCATGGGCCTATCTTAGGATCACCCAGGAGGACATTCAATCTCAACTGATTTTCAAGAGGTAGCCCGCCATTACGCGAGTATGAAATAAGGCCCAAGGCTGAAACAATCCATGCTCTAGTGAGCCATACACTGAGCCCAATATGTAGGCAACCTGGTGGGCCCTTTAAGCAAGGTTAGGGCCCAATGATAAAAGGTCATGGGTTCACTCATTGTGGTGGGCCTAATGGGTAGTCCATTATCCCAATCATATGAAAATCCTTATTTTTAACACAAGTAAGTTGGGCCTCACATCTCGGCCCAAGTATGGATTTACTATAGTGGGCAAACAAGGGCCCAACTACTTGAGTATTTGGCCCATAAGACCCATCACAATGGCATGGTTAATATAGGACCTAAGGGTTCAATGGGCCTATCAAAAGTTTCAGCCCAACCAAGGCTATAAGGCCCACACTTAACTAGGAGACTAGCCCAAGAAGAATACAATTGGAATGGGTCTTTAATCATGCACTAATTAAACCCAAAAATTAAAATTAAGATGGTAAGATAACTTTCTTAAGTCCTCCTTAAATCTAGTGGGCCATATTGCCCCAAAAGAACATCCATAAGCAACAATTATTGGGCTCAATGCCAAATTCCAGCCCACCCAAATTTTTGGGTTGGTTGGAGTCCAACAATAGAAGCATTTCTTAGTATATTTAATCTCTGATGGCCCACACACATCACTGTGGGCCCCACCAGATGAGAGAAGATATACAACACATATATCAAATGGGTCAGGCTATTGGAATGCAGGCCCAGCAGTAGCCTAAGGTAGGGATGTCCCATGTGTAGGCAGCCCTATGGGCCCGGGGTATCTGGCCCAAAAATCCACCCAATGGGCCCCAAATTGAATAGAAAAAAAATTGGAGGATGATCAATCCCCTAAGGACCCCACGTGGATGGGTGGTGGGATATACAACACATCAAGGTGGGCCCACGAAGCAGGTTGGACGCCTCAGCCTGGTTGTCCCTGCCTAGCTAGCCACTCCTGGCCGCACCACGACCAGATCAAATGTCCGTTGGGTCTAAAATTTTATATAGTGACACTTCCATAGGTGGTCCACACCCTTACAAAATTTCAGAATTTTTGGATATTCCTAAGTATTTTAATTAATTTAAACAAAACAGTCTGTCCAGAAAATCAGACAGACCTGGACATCCCAACGTGGTGGGCCAGTCTGGTCCTCACCACGGTGTGCACACTAGTCCATTAGCCTTGAAATTTGGTAGGTGGGTCCTACCATGATTGGACCACACCTCCACAAAATTTCAAAATTTTTAGACATACAAAAATATTTAAATTCATTTAAAGAATCAATCTGTCCTGAAAATCGGACTGATTTGGACACCATATTATAGTGGGCCGGTCCAGCCACTACCATGGTGTGTACAGGTGTCCATTGGCCCCAAAATTTGGTAGGTGGGTCCTACCATGGGTGGGTCACATCCTTGTAAATTTTTAGAATTTCTAGACACCCAAAATTATTTTAATAAATTTCAGAATTCCAACCTATCCAGGGTGGAATGTTGCTGGAATAGTGCAGAAAATTCAGACTGTCCACCTCACTTGGACCACAACTTTGGGACCCTAATGAAGGTCATATGGGGCTGAAATTTGGGGGATATTAAGATGAGATCCACACCTTTCAAAAAAATTTATTTGATGAGTACAAAAGGTCCCCCAATCAGTCCTAAATTCAAGCCCAAAGTCCAACTAAAATCTGTCCAGAAAATTTTTGGGCAGCAACATGTACATGAAATAAAATGAGCATAGGAACCAAAATAAGGGGAAATCACCTATGGAATTTGAGTTGTGGTCCATCTCAGTGGGTCCCACAAATATCCAGACCTAATCCATATCATAAAATCCATTGTATGTGTCCAAAAAGGAGCAAATGGGGCACCTATGTTCATAGAGTGGACAGACATGGGCGTCCACTCTCTTTGGATGGTCTGGATACTTCTAGGCCACAAGGTGGGCCACACACATCTGAGAATAATAGATCAACAAAAGAAGAGTAAGAATCGGCCATAAGGGAAGGAGCTTCGCCACATTAAGGCCCTTCCCTTCATTACAAACCACACATATCACTATATTTATGGGATTACAAGATCTACCCATGCATGCATCTTTTAATTAAAATCCAATGGTGGAGATGCCATCTCCATCAAGGATAAAGGGTCTAGATGACCTAAGGATCCTTCTAACTAGGAAAAGAAACATGTGGGGTCCATGGAGATTGACCCCTCCCTTAAGTTATGCATGCACAAAAAGATGGGCTAATGGCCACATCCAAGAAGACATGGGACCTCCACCATTATTTAGTAGGCCGCATATGCTTCAAACATGAGGTGAAGAAGAGAAATAAGGGAAGAAATGTAGATCCTAAGATTCTAAGTACATGCATACCCACCTACAAGGTCTTCAAGCAAATACCTCCAAGATAGTCTTCAAACTCCAAGGTACATGGATCTAAGGTTGAGATCTTATTCCAATGGTTAGACGGAGGAATATATAAGTGAAAATGAGCTGGAAAAATGGAGGAAAGTTGTTGGAGAATAAGAGAGAGAGAGAGAGAGAGAGAGAGAGAGAGAGAGAGAGAGAGAGAGAGATGAGAGGGAAAAAGAGAAAAAGATTTTTAAGGCAAGCAATAATCTCTCTCTTGCCTTTGATAGAGAAGAGTAATCATTGCAATAGGAAGTTAGAAACAATGTTGTAGGATTAATAAGCTTTTTAGGTTAATGGGTGGTGTTTTAGAGATGGGTGGTGTAGGGATAGGGCCTAGGTAGTGTGTGTATAGTGTGTGTTGGAAATAGTTCCAAGAAATGGGATCTACCTAGAAATTCGTGCACACCACTCATAGTTGGGCCACATGATCATGATCAAAGGCTTAAAAAATTAACTGCACCTAACTTACGATCTACAAGCCGAATGGATGCACAAGACGCGACGTTGGAACCGCGGCGACGATGAGGTTGCAATGGCATAAGTCTCAACTCAATCCAAGTCGGGTCTTCATGACTAGACTCACAGATGAGCGCAAACACTATCCAAGGGTCACGGGTCACCGGGATTCGACCGGTAGGACCGCCGGACTAAGATTGACGGAATGCATACTTACATACACATGCACACAAGCGAAGTCGGGTCGGGTCACACAATCCTCCCCACCAACAAAAAAAATTTCATCCTCAAAATTGATAAAACTGGAACAATAAAATGCATAACATCATTATATATATATATATCAATCATCAATCGCAAGAGAAGGTAATACAAGCAATCAATCATCGAACAAATAGGGATAACACTCTAATCTCGGCCTCACGTTCCCAAGACGCCTTGACCTCCGAATGATGACCCCATTGCACTTTCACCAAGGGAATGATCTTGGTCATGAGGACCTGCTCCTTCCGATTAAGAATGCGAATCGGTTGTTCAATGTAGGAAACATCCTCACGGACCTCAAGTGGTTGCCAATCAATCATAGAGATAGTGTCCGACCCACATTTTCACAACATAGAAACATGGAACACGTCGTGGATCGCAGATAACTCAGGACTCGGTAATCTCAAAAGGTCCAATAAATCTCAGGGCAAGCTTGCCCTTCACACCAAAGCGAACCACCCCTTTCATAGGCGAGACCTTGAGATATACCATGTTCCCGACTGCGAACTCGAGAGGTCGATGCCGACAATTAGTAAAACTTTTCTATCGGCTCTGAGCTGTGCGCATCCTCTGCCTGATAACATCAATAGCCTCTGCTGTCGGCAGCACAAGCTCGGGACCTAAGAGACGAGGCTCTCCAACTTCAGTCCAACAAGGCCTTATAGCCTTGGTTGGGGTGGAACTTTTGATAGGCCCATTGAACCCTTGGGTCCTATATTAACCATGCCATTGTGATGGGTCTTATGAGCCAAATACTCAAGTAGTTGGGCCCTTGTTTGCCCACTATAGTAAATCAATACTTGGGCCGAGATGTGAGGCCCAACTTACTTGTAAAACTTTTCTACCGGCTCTGAGCTGTGCGCATCCTCTGCCTGATAACATCAATAACCTCTGATGTCGGCAACACAAGCTCGGGACCTAAGAGACGACGCTCTCCAACTTCAGTCCAACAAGGCCTTATATAGCCTTGGTTGGGGTGGAGCTTTTGATAGGCCCATTGAACCCTTGGGTCCTTTATTAACCATGCCATGATGGGTCTTATGAGCCAAATACTCAAGTAGTTGGGCCCTTGTTTGCCCACTATAGTAAATCCATACTTGGGCCGAGATGTGAGGCCCAACTTACTTGTGTTAAAAATAAGGATTTCCATATGATTGGGATAATGGGCTGCCCATTAGGCCCACCATAATGAGTGAACCCATGACCTTTATCATTGGGCCCTAACCTTGCTTAAAGGGCCCACCAGGTTGCTTATGTATTGGGCTCAGTGTATGGCCCACTAGGGCATGGATTGTTTCAGCCTTGGGCCTTATTTCATGCTCGCGTAGTGGCGGGCTACCTCTTAGAAATCAGTTGAGGTTGAATGTCCTCCTGGGTGATCCCAAGGTAGGCCCATGGGTTTCTCTATGGATGGTTAAAGGCCCACCATAGACCCTGGGCCGTTTATTTGAGGTTAAATATAGATGTATGTGGAGCCTTCCTCAACGTGTGTTGGTCCAGGCCATTCAAGCCTTGGATCGCCCGATCATGGAAGCACTCCCTGCCTTAGGTTGCTGCTGGACTCACAATCCAGTAACAGGCCCACTTGATCTTTTCATGATATATATACACTCTCCATCTAGTGGGGTCCCTCAGTGAGTATAGTTGGCCTTCATGAGATTATTTCCACATAGTTAACTAATTTCTGGACCTTAGCCGATCCAGGAAGTCAAACGGGCCAAAAGTTTATCAAAGACGTTAAATGTAAAATTGTATGGTTAAAACTTTATTTAGCTGTGGGGCCCATCATATTGAGAACTTGTGTATGTGTTACATGCTTATGTTTTCTTATAATCTTTGGGCTTAATCAGTGCATTCTTTTGGGTCACCTTTAGTGATCACATGAGGACCCCATCTTAGATCAGATTTTTGGGACATCCCTCAAGCCCAGAGTGGGCTAGGACATCCTAGCTTGGCCCAACTATACATTGGGCCGACTTCCACCATTTTGATGGACTTGTGGGCTGAGGTAAGGATAGTATTGGGCTCTTGGTTGCCCACTTAAATTGCTAGTTATTAGGCTGATGTAGTGGGGCCCATTTCATCCAGACTTAAACTTATTTTTTTAGGCCGTATATTATGCACGCGGACTACCCACCAAGTCCAACTTAATGTATGGATTCTATGGCCATTGGAAATTGAGACTTGGGCCTTAATTTCCCTCTTGGGGCCCATGTTGTTAAAGGTGGTATTATATCCTTTTCTCATGGCCTATTATGAGGGATATATGTATGTGGTTACCTATGTTCTTATCTTGAATGTAGGGCCTTGGGCCTTGTATTCATATAGTTCATCGTTGAGATGTCTCTTGGGGAATGGTGGTTAAATGTCCCCATTATGGACCCCTCTAGGCCCGTTTATATCTAAATGAGATTAGATGCTCATCTTAAACTCTTGCTAGACTCACTTCTGTGTTACTTAGACACGTAATTGTATGCTTAGTCTCGTGGGCTACCCCAGGTAAATGGGCCCCCACTAGAGATGAGATTCCTTATTCATATTGTCTAAATACCTAGTCTTGGCCCCTTCTTGGATATGAGGAGTGTACTACTTTGTATATCGACGCATAATGTGTCTAGACCCATCTTCATGCCCCATGTGCATCATTGTATGCTTGGATGATATTGTGTGTGTGGTTATGATTGTGCTATTGGGCATTGCATGTTGCCTTCCCAAGGGACGTAATATTCCCTCTTGAGCATGTTGGATGCTTGGAATTGATGCATAGTTGATGGTATGATTCATGCATCTAGCATTGCATAACATATGAACATTATCACCCTCGCTTCATCAGGGTTGTAACCTCCACAGATATATCATGGATGGACATGTTTGGACACCAAAAATGTTACTTGAGCATACCGGGTGCATAGGATGCCCATGAGTGAAAATTCTAAAACTTCAATGGTATTATGGATCTGCTCCAGCGCCATGACTGGGTGGAATATATGAGCGCACGAGGGCCTTATACCATTAGGCTGTGACTCCCATTGTCGTGTAGTTGGTTGGATAGGAGTGTGGCCTTACTCGCCTGATGTAAAGAAGCATTGCTAGGCTGAGTCTGACCAGCTCGTGAATGGGTCCGCTACCTTCAGGCCTTATTGGTGATTGACTGTCCACAGGCAGGGTAGTGAGGTCTCTTACGCTCGTTTGACTGTACGGGGTCTATAGAGCGGCAGTCATCCAGCAGTGTAATAGACCCCGATAATTTCCTTATGATTGGAAATGTACTTGACATATGGTTTGGATATGAGCACTGGCATTACTTGCATCGCATTAACATCGACTGTGTAAGCCCCTTCATGCATTGCCTTGGTATGGCGTCTAGTACTTACTGCATCGTATTCATGATAAGCCTTGGTAAGACTAGTGATATTCTCTTGAGTATGTTTCTTTTCTTGTACCTCCTACTATTCTTTTGTGCACCATTGTCACACACTTACACTACCCTTTAAGCTTCTATAAGCTTATGCACGATTGATGCGTGCAGGAGACTCGTCGTAGCAGCAGAGTGTGGAGTAGAGTTGAGCAGTGAGGATTCCAGTGTTGCTGATTTCTCTCTCTTTTCTTATTACCTTATGTATGTTCTTTTGAACCTAATGTAAGCTTGTAAAAGTTCAAATTCTTAGTAGATTTTGTGATGTGTGTCCTTTGTTATTTTCAGATGTACTTGCTGTGATCTTGGGTATGCTCACATCGAAAACGATTATACTATTATGGAAATCCTCCTTATAGGATCCCAGGATCGGAACCTGCCTCAGGAGCCGAGAATGGGGTACTATGGAGGCTGTTGCAGTTAGAACCGATCATCGGGTCTCGTGTGAGTCCGGTTACCGAGCCTTGGGCGTGACATGAATCATATCCAAAGATTATATGGACCACAACATAAATAGCAACAAAGATAATGATTTTCACTGTTAAACAATTTGTAGGGCCCATCATAACATTTATTTTCCATCCAATTTGTTCATAAGGTCACAAAGACCTGAATGAAGAAAAAAAACAAATTTCATATTGATTCAAAACTTCTGTGACCCCTAAAAGGGTTTCAATGGTAGATGTTCAATCCTTAACTGCCTTTTGTTGTGGTCCACTTAATAGTTAGATCTGTCTTATTTTTCGTCTCAAGCCTTAAGAAGAGCTCGCCAATTGGATGGACGATTTGCATATAACACATGCCTCGTGATGAGACCCACAAAACTTGTTGATGTGAATGCATAAGCTATATAGTTGGTGTGTGCTACGGTAGCGGGTTGGCTGGTGTACCTCACACCTACTATATAGCTGGTGTATTGACGTCAGCATGGTCTGCGTGCAAGCGGATTGCGTACTGAGTAAACTCTGTGGGGTTCACCATGATCTATGTATTTTATCCACTTCGTCTATCTATTTTATTAGATAATTTTATGACATGGGTCTAAAATTGAAGGATATCCAAAGCTCAGATGCACCACACCACATGAAACAATGTGAATTGAACTTGTACCGTTGCAAAATTCTTGAGTGTTACAGAATTTTTGTATTAAGCTTATATTTGATTTTTTCCCTTCATCCATGTCTTTGTGATATTATTAACAGCTTGGATGACAAATAGACATCACTGTCGGGCCTAGGAAGGTTTCAACGGTGGAAATCATTATTCCCATTGTTTCCTATCTTATGATCCACTTGAGAGTTGGATATGCTTCAACTTTGGGCTCAACCCCTTAAATGAGCTGAAAAAACGTATGGATGGTGTGGATAAACCACTTATTTTCACAGTGGGCCCAACTGAGTTTACTCAGTACGATGAGAGCGTCTCGTACTGAGTAAACTCAGTACGCAATCTGATTCTGGTCCACGTGAGGTATGTGTTATATCCAAACAGTCCATCCATTTGGCAAGTTTTTATTAAGGCTTGAGACAAAAAAATAAGACAGATCTAATCATCAAGTGGATAACACTCCAAAAGGCAGTGGAGGAATGAACGTCTACTATTAAAACCCTTTTTGGGGTCACAGAAGTTTTGGATCAATATGAAATTTGTTTTTCCTCTTCAAAGATGTCTTTGTGACCTTATGAACAGATTTTTTTAAAAGCTTTTTTAAATTTATTTATTTATTTTTAATTTGTGGGTTAGCTTGATTAGTACACACAAATGTCAGTACACACACTCCATGTTAGCCACCCCACTAGGGATCGACACCAAGACCTCAAGTGTTGAAACGAGGTATCTCCACTCGATCTGCGTTGAGTTATGGATCTGGGTGTTACCAAGACCAAGACCTTATGAACAGATTTGATGGAAAATAAATGTTACCAAGACCAAGACCTTATGAATAGATTTGATGGAAAATAAATGTTACCAAGACCAAAACCTTATGAATAGATTTGATGGAAAATAAATGTTATGGTGGGCCCCACGAATTATTTAACGGTGAAAATCATTATCTCTACTACTATTTGTGGTGTGGTCCATTTGATCTTTGGATATGATTCATTTTTTGGATAATGCTATAAATTGATCTCTAAAAATAGATGAACGGTGTAGATATAATAAATACATCACTGTAGGGCCCATGTAATTTTGATCTCCTGTGAACTTTCTATACAACTCGGAGCTTGAGGAGCGTTAGTGCCCTTCTTCTCACAACACAGACCTACAGCAGCTATATAGCTAGTGTGTGGTACACCAGCCAATCCACTTTCATGTGTTACACCTGCCAATCTGCTTCCCTTTGATCACTAGCGGAAGCAGATTGGCTGGTGTACAACACATGTACCACACACCGGCTATATATCTGATGTAGACACATGTTGCCAAGAGTGCCGATGTTCCTCGAGCTCCGTGTTGTACTAATGGGCTAAAGGAGATCAAAGCTACATGGCCCCAAAATGATGTATTTATTATATCCACACCGTTCATCCATTTTTCGAGATCATTTTAGAGCATTAAAAAAAGAATCATATCCAAAGCTCAAATGGACCATACCAAAAGTAGTAGCTAGGATAATAATTTTCACTGTTAAAAGATTCGTAGGGCCCACCATAACTTTTATTTTCCATCCAATCTGTTAATAAGGTCACAAATACATGGATTAAGAGGATAAACAAATTTCATATTTATCCTGTAACATCCTGGATTTTCACTGTTTTGGATTTCCAAAAAGTTTGTTCCCAAACTTTCACTCTTTCACTCCTAAAGCCCATCTCAAAACCCATTCACAAATCCAACACTAAACCCATTTCTTTTTCAAAACATTCTCATCAACAATCCATTTCCTTGCTGAGGGAAATGGCATTCCTAGCAACCGTTACCTCCTTCTTATCCATTCCAGTGATTCTTTCCCTCGGGGGGAAGAAGCACCCCCACTTTTGCCCGACTCAGACGAGTAGTCCCACAACCACACTGATGAATAGTAGTTGTTTAATGCAGTTAGATCTAATGTATGTATTGAATGATGATTAGGACTTTTGTTTAGTTAGATCGTATTTTCTTTATGTTTTGCATGTTTAGTGATGCTTGTAATCCATGTTGTAACATGTAACTGGCCATACTAATGGTATTTTGAATTCAATATGAATGTATGGATTGTTTTGAAATTTTCTTGTCGTCTTGTAAATGCTTATTTAAATAATTGCCTCGCTGCGTCCATATTAGCGTTAGTAGCACTCTAAACCACCAGAATCCTTAAAACTTTCAATTCTTCCTTCCCTGTTTAGAATTTAGGAAACCAAAGCGTGATTTGCCCATAACTCACTAACCATAGGATCAAAATGGTAATGTCGAGAGGAACCTTAAGTTCCTGGAAACCTTTCTAGGATAGTCGTTTGATCATAGGCACTGTGGGAGACTCACCACCCGCTAAAATATTATAAATGAGAAACTTAAACTTTTAAATAAATTTTGATATTTTCCAAATGTTAAGAATAATCGAACTACGGAATTAGAGAACCATACATTTGCGAAGTATTCGCGGCCTAACCCAATTCTCAATCCTGGGCGACTACCAATGGACTCACTGCTTTGACCAAGCAGAAGACCAGGATCTACCAGGACGAAGAAGGGATACGATGAGCCTTCTACCCTGGTCAGGTAGATGATCGATGTATCGGGTTTAAGCCCACTACAACCGTCTCTCCGTATTGGTCTAATATTGAAAGCAAATATTTTTACTCTAGATAGAAGGAAATCTACGTCATAAATCCAAATCTAAAAATAAATAAATAGATAATTAAATAAATTGTAGTAAACCATCAGGGTAAAACTGTTTTTAAGGGGGGTAGACAAAATGAGCCAAACTAGTATAGATAGTATACACCTTACCATGCATATAAACTTAAAATCAATGCAAATGAAATAATAAAATCTTTGCTTATTTCCCTTAGGCAATTTCGGGGATGAAATTGTTTTTAAGGGGGGTAGATTGTAACATCCTGAATTTTCACTGTTTTAGATTCCCAAAAATCCTTGAGATTTTTTATTAATTAACTTATAATATCACTTAATGACCATTAGCACTCAATGTTAGTTTATACTGAGGTAGACTAGTCTAGTTATGATGGGACAAAGTGCAGGCCGCCAAGCCAGATGGCCTGTTTACACTTAACAACAGCCCGTGTGGGCCACCCAGAGACCGAGAAGGGTCAGAAAAATCTAAAAACTTAGGGAACTGAAGATCTCACTGGGCTTGTGGTCCATTGTGGACCACAGACCCAGTGGACACCCACAATTAGAATCTGGCACTTGCAAATGCATCCCACCAATGCCAAATTGGAATCTGGCACTTGCAACTAAAACCGATATACCAGACTTTCCAGCCATCAGATTTCTTCCAAATTTACAGAAAAGGTCTAATGTATTTTTCTATGCCCGTCCACAAAATCTGGGACCCAATCGTGGCACGGTGACCGTTGATCGTAAACCGGACCCGTACGATCAAACCCCATATCCGATCGCTCCCAAATTTTGCATGGACCTTCATCGGGCTATGGATCACCTATCCTGTAAGTTTCATGGCTAGAGGGCCACCAGAGCCACCCCAATCACCGAAATGGGCCCCTTAGGGCCATTTTAAGATCGGAACCGTACGCTCAAACCCCATACTCGATCATCCATTTGTTCCTAAACTTTGCATGACCTCTCATTGGGCGATAAGGCACCTACACACCAAGTTTGGTGGCCATAGGGGTGTTAGGGCTGCCCTAACACCAATAGGGAGTCCTAGTGGTCTATTTTGAAAAATTGTGGAAGCTTGAGGCCAAAGGGCCCAACTCTAGGAAATAAAGCCTTAGCCCCTTATCTCATAACCCTCACCACAACCACCTTTGCCAAGGGAGAAAGAGAGAGCAAAAGAGCAAGGAGGAGAGAAAAAGAGTGTGAAGGTGAGCAAGGTGGACCCTAGATCAAGGTGGGGCCCAAGGGGATCAACCCTTTCAACTCCCTATCCTTCCTCCCAAGAAAATGCTTCTCCACAACTTTAACAATCGTCCGTGGGTCATCTAGGTAAGATCCTTCACCCTCTTTTCTTGAAATCCATGTATTGAGAAGGAATTTGACATGAATTTCTAACATGTAAATGTTGCTCTAGGGATTCCAGCTGTTCGACCCCATAAGCCCTCATTCCTAGGTCATTTTCCAAGTCTCCAACGATCCAAAGGTGCGGACTATTAATCTTAGGTGGCCTAGCACCAATTATATCATGAGTCTAGTGATTTTGATTGTTTGGATGAGACAGTTGTAAAATCTAGAGAACCCTAGGATTTGGGTGTTTGTTGGAGAAGTATGGAATTGTATGCTTGTAGTTCTCTTATAATTATGTTTGTGCCTCTCAAAGTGCTTAAGTTCTAGTGGATGATTATATACTCATGTGTTGCGTGATTTTCTCATATGTTGATGCTTATGACTTGTATGATGTTTTACCCTCGTGCATTTTGATTACTTGAGACGTAGGAAGTGTTTCACTTCCTCGCTAACCCACACCTCTCACTTGCACCTTGTTTAAGATAATATAACATGCTTGTTAGGAATATTTGAATTGTATGATAGAATGTATGCAATATGATATTGTATGCTAGTTGATGACCTTGTTGTTGGCATGCTATGAATCATCATCAAACCCTTGGATTGGTTAGGAACATGAGGCGAGATGGTAGTCCCATTGGTTGGACTATCCTAAGACTAAACCCGCAGATTGGGTGGGTGTGTATGGGTGGCAGTAGTTCGACTACATGGGTCTATTGTACCCGATGTCGTTCATCACGTGCTCTCCTGACTCGTGTGGTTTAGCCTATTACTGACCAATCTCGATTGTTAACCATGTTTTCTCACACATGTATGGAACCTGGAACACCCTACAATTGTAGTGGCCCACTAATAATCAATTGCAACTGGTCCACAGCCCGTGAGCCGGGCATGGTGGAATGGGACACTGTGTCCGAGCTGTCGGCCTACGCTGGGTGTGGCGCCTCCCCGTAGTAACCGCGAGAGATCCCTTTCTCTCGTCACTCCTCATGTACTTAAAGTCGGGGATGAGGAACCCGATGGGATCATGGACTAGCCTTGGCCTCACGCGTTGATGGGGTATTGGCCTCGTAACTAGTTTATAGCATTGATATGTGGGGTGTATCAAATTTTTCAACTTGCTGGATGAATGGACTTAACTAATAACTCGGCTAACACGATCGCATTGCATCACATTAATTAGGGTGGTGACTCGGAAGTCGAGGTCGCTCTGAGGGAGTGTTGCCATAAGCGATCGTTAGATGGAATCACTCGAGGGAACGTTGTGGCGAGGGCATGCATAATACCATCCAGCACGCATGCGCATTAATAAGATTAGCTAGATGTATATGATTGACTTCTTTTCATTAAATTCATGCTATAATTGATGCCTATTATAACTTGAGACTAATAGCACCCACTGAGTTGATTACTCACTCCCACTCTGAGACGGTGTTTTAAAACACCAACCAGACCCGTTCATAGATGCAGGTGACTCAGGATATGAGGAGTCTGGTGAGGCGAGCTTCGAGGAGGAGGTCGAGTTGTCCTACTTCTTGTTGATGAGCGGGTCTTCATTGGCTCAGTAGACAGGATTCCGGATCGCTGAGTAATAGACTCAGCTTTATTTTCTGGATATATCATTTTTTTTTGTGGTTTGTTGGCCCGTTTACATCCTTTTGGATCTGTATATATTTAACCTCTTTCAATTCAGTAGACTTGTTGTGATTGTGATTCATGCTCAAGGAATTCCATACTACGCATTTAAACCTGATTAGACGCCAAACAGTGAAAAATTGGTTATAAGTGATGCCCGGGAACTTGGGAGTCGAGTGTATGCATGACCCCCAATTTTCAGGGCGTTACACATCCGAAACTTCTGTGACTCCCAAAAGGTTTCAATGGTAGATGTTCATCTGCCACCGGTTTTTGCAGTGTGGTCCACTTAATCTTTAGATTTGTCTTATTTTTCGGTTCAATACTTAAGATGATATCTCCAAATGGATGGACGGTTTGGATATAACACATACCTCATGATGGGACCCACAGAACTTGTTGACATCAATACACTAGCTATTTAGCTGGTGTGCAATTCACTTCCGACCAAGACCTAGCTAGAGTGGGACGGTCATGTCAGGGGCTATATGGGACCCACTATGATCAATATATTTTATCCACCCCACCCATCTATTTTAGCAGATCATTTTAGGGCATGAGCCTAAAAAATAATAAATAAAAAAAAACTGATTAAAGGTTCAAGTGGACTACACCACATGAAACAGTGGGGATTTAAAGGCTATTGTTGAAAACTTCTTTGGGGCCACAGATGTTTTGGATCAAGCTGATATTTATATTTTGCGTTCATGTCTATGTGACCTTATGAACAAATTGGATGGCAAATAAACATTATGGTGGGCCTGAGAGCTCAATCTTCACTACTTCTTGTGGTGTGGTCCACCTGATTGTTTCATCTACCTCCAAAAAGGAAGTTTTCGATTGTAAGAGTTCAATCCCTACTGCTTCATGTGATGTGGTCCACTTGATCGTTCCATTTGCCTCTTTTTGAGGCTATGTGCTAATATGATCTATCAAAATAGTAGGTCCTAGTGGTAAGAATGAATCACATCATATAATTTTTTCAAACTACAAATATATATATGGAACCGTTGGTTGTCCGTTATTTTAGTATATAATAGTGGCCCACTTGATTATTAGACCAGTGAAATGGGACTAACTCAACCAATCATAGACATTAGACCTAGATAGGGATGTCAGGCCTGGGATTGAGTTTAGCCCAAATTTTGAACTGTTTGGGTGAGCCTGGACCATTGGTGGCATAAGGCTAGAGCTAGGCATGGGACAATTCGAATTCGAAGACTTGACTAGTTCAACTGGTTTAGACTCGACTTGACACGAACTGAGTGAGTGAGTCGATCCAAACCAAGCAGACTTCATCTAATCCGAACTCAAACTAAGTAGAGTTCAAGTCACCCAACAACTTGACTCGACTCAACTCGAAATCTGACTCGGTACTGGCTCAACTTGATCTGAAACCCGACTCTTATATATAAAAACAAAAATTCTAGATTTGACATTTCAAATCTGAGATGTCGTGTAGTTGATGGAGAGGCTACAATTCCGGTAGGTGCACCTAGGTTTTAAGCTGTGATTTTAGCTTGTGGATACCCGTCACACTCAACCCGACAAGGTACCAGTAACCAGATCAAACTTGGTCTGGATTAATCCAGGCCAGACCCAAATTCAGATTGGGTCAGGCATGTTGGACTCGGTACCAAGTCGAGTTGAGTCGGGTCAATTATAACTCGGTCGGACTAGACTCAATGCCCAGCTATACCCAAGGCCTAGTTTTTAAGCCTGCGCTCTACTAGTTTCAGGGGCCAAGCACAGGCTACAGGAGTGGGCCTATAGTCACCCTTTCCCAAGAAATTATCAAGCCCACACATGTAAGGGATACCATCACACGTGCCAATGTCTTGGGTAGTTGAGGTATCTAAGTTGTTCACCAAGTGGGTCTATGTAATAATCATAATTCCAATAGTAATTTACACGCTCTTACGCCTACTTAAACCCTACAACGTATGGAACTTAATAGATACATAGACACACTATTAATCAGGAGGAGTATCCTCATTTATCCACATGTTGAGTATGTTTGAATTTTGAGGACAAAATTCTTACAAGGGGAGTAAAATGTAATGACCCTAAATTTTGGTGTGCATGCATGCATGTGCATACATGCACACTTGCATTCACATAAGCATTCATGCATAATCCTTCCATTTATTCACGCATTCATGCATACACGCATGCATAAAGTGTGCAAGGTGTGACCATTGATATGCATGATCAATTTATTTAGTGTGTTGATAATTGTATGGTTTCAGTGTATATATATGTATATGTATACACTTGCACTCTCTTTATTCATACACCTGAGATTAACCATTCATTCATTAACTAACTTAAATCTAATAGTGGAACATATACTAAACCCAACCATGTAGGGTATGCTGTCACCCACTTATTCATCCATTCTTAGGATTGTATTTTAATTATTTAATTCGTTTATCCGATAATCCACTAGTTTAATCAACTAAAAACCCATCTTGCACGTATTCGACCATGAAATTAATCGACATTAACTTGTTTCACATATATCTTATCATCCAACTGCACATCATACCTGGATCTACTAATTAGGCCACCCAAAAATCAAATAAAAATCACTGTGATAGTTCTCACATTTCTTCGGATAAATTTACTGGAGTGCTTACATTTAAAACATGATTTAACAAGTTTTAGAGGTCCACAAGCTATGTATGTATTTTTGTGGCAAACTTATAATTTTTAAAAGAAGAGAAAACCATATATGTATCCATACGTACAATCGCAAATCCGATGCCCCGTATCTCGCAACTGGGTAACCCATTCATAAAATCAACTGTCCATCTACCTCTCTGCCCATTGAGGTACCGCATGGTCCACTTAAATCTTATTTTCAATACATCTCAACCATCCATCCATATACAATATAACTCTCTAATTCAATATATCTTAAACGTGTGTAGCATGCCCATTTAAGTTTTAACATCTTCAATAGTTAATAGCATGTATTAAATATTATTAATTTTTAGTAAAATATAAATATATATTAATTAGTATTAAAGATTATTATCACATAAATATTAGCTTTATGAAACAAAATGCGTGTTACTATTATCAGAGGTCACTAATCTAAACATCCATCACAATGACCATCCTAACCATTTCAAATTGCCCAAGTTTTATTACAAGATTAGTCGACCATCCATTTGTTAACTTAAACTAATATAATGAAACTGTTAAATTCGTAAATAATATCAGCACCGTCCATAGAACTCCTCAACTTGCCATCTGTCACCCAAATTCATTCATCCATTCGATCTATCAACCTACCTACCGGATCAGTCATCCATTATACATTAATGATTTTGCATATATGCCCATGTATACACTACTCACACGTGAGCACCATGCACTACACGTATCACTTCATATACACACGTAAAGCATTTTTGTAATAAAGGAAATTAAAAGTGGTGGGTGTTTCACTTATATGAGATGCCACTTAAAGAGAACATTTTGTTCTTTTTCCACATGTGTACATTATGATGATGGGACCCCTCTATTATAAATATGGTCATGTGTTATGCACGAAAAGAAAAAGTGTGAGAAAAAGATGATAGAGAAAAAAATAAGGAGAAAAAAAACATTGTAAGATTTTATCAAGGTGGGTGATCTATCTCTAATTAGAAAATTTTATAATTGTTGTTATTTAATTTTTTATCATTATAGTTAATTGATTTTAAATTGAAAATTGTACAAAACTATTATTTATTATTGATATTTTTATTACTAGAATATTTAGAGAAAAAGAATTTGTTCAATAAGATTAAAACAAAAATCTAAATTAGAATTCTAAATTATTGAATTTAATATAAAATAATTTTAAAGTATTTAAATTATGTTTTTTTTTTTTATTGGAAGGTAAGCTTAGAATTTATTACTTCCCAGAGGTAAAAAGCCTAAAAATACATAGAGGAGCTACTAGTACGAATAAAAAATTCAAAAGTATTTGAATTATGTTGGAATTAAATTTGAAATTATTTTGAATTCAAGTTATATTTTAAATTAATTCCTTTCATGTAAATCTATAGGTTGACACAAGTTATTAATTTTGAAATATTTTATATAAGACTAATTAGAGATAATAATACCAAAATAATTTACACTAATTAAAATAATGAATAAGATAAATTTCAATAATAACTAAAGTCCAAATTTAATAATTTAATATAACTTAGTGGAGCTAAATATAAATTGGGTAAAATTTTAATTTCGGAATATTGATGTAAAATGAACTAATCTAAATTTAGATTTAACATTGTTTAACGTAGTTGTTCATTAGTAATTTAATTACATTATGAATTTTAGTATTTATATAATTAATTTAAACTAGGTAAATTTAAATTCTAAATAAATAAAATAAATAATAATTAATACAATTTTTTATATTTGATAAATTAAATCTTAGATATTAGAAATTAGGTATTAATGTATATCTTTTTTTTTATTTATCTATGTAGTTATCTAACCTTAATAGGTTAAAATTTAATAAAATAGAAATTCAACTCATACGGTTTGAAAGAAAAAAAAAAGAGAGAAAAAAGAATACAATTAATATGTTTAGAATAGATCTTTTTTACAATATATTAAAAAGTAGTAGAAAATTAATTGTAAAATAATAAGATTTTATTCATATATTATTAAATTAATTAAATTAGAAATGTGAATTGCAAATTATTCATTAATTTATAGAGATTCGTAATTCACGTTCAAGAGCTCTTATGCTTTGCTTATTTATAATTTTATAAAGAAATTTTAATTTTAATTTAAATAAAATAAAAATTAAAAATAATAATTATTAAGTTATATTAAAAATTATTTTTTGAGTTTATTAAAAAAATATGAATTTCTCTTAAAACTTAGGATTATCTCTGCTGTGAAGTTAATAATTAATTCTCATTATTTTCTTTCGACTTTAAATTTTTAAAAATTAAATTACTACTAATTAATAATGTATGAATTTTTATTAAATTAATATTTTTTAAATTCTTAGGTTTAACATTCTTGAAAAAAATAATAATAATTTAGATTAAAAAATAAATCCCAAAGAAATCTAGTGATTCGAATCGATAACTATCCTTAAAACCACACCCGATAATCCCATATGATTAAAATTGTGCCATAGTGTAATTTTAAAATTTTTGAGAGTCTCTTTCATAATTTTTATAAAAATTCAATAAATATCCCTAACTGTAAATTAATTATTTTGAATTTGAGAATTTTGGATTCTTAATTTATTTTGAGATTTTTACTGTCTCTTTAGATATTCGTATTATGATCCACTTTTTCTTCATACCATTGTACATTGTAGTAAATCTCGAGAAACATGCTGTGACAACTTTTAGAAATTAAAATTTTAATTATTTAATTACAATAATTGTCGATTTAATAGGTATCGAACCTTACAACGACTTCTATGCATAATTTAATAATAATAAATAATATATAATATAATGTTATGTAGTTTGTAGCTAACATACAGTAAGTTGCATATTTAATAATCTTAATTTGAATGGATGATGATCACTCGTATCATGTCAATATTTATTTTGAATTAAGAATGGTGGTTGAAATGTGGGTGCATTGTCATGGGGATGTCCCTAGAAGGCATAAGCAAGTAGGGTATTGTGTCCCCTAGGTAAAAGTACCTAAAGGCAGCAAGTAGGGTGATTGTGTCCCTTGGGTAGAAGACCTAAAGCCAGCAAGTAAGGCGATTGTGTCTATTGGGTGAAAGATCCTAGAGCCCACTGGATCCTTTGGAGTTTCCTTTGTGTACGGCACATGAGTACAACTGTGTGCGCGGACATACTTCAGAGATACCACTGGAGTAGTAATCTAATCAACTAATGCATAAATGGGTCCCTCACCACGAGGTACCGGTGCATGGGCGTTAATGCAACGTGGCCATCCACTTGGGTACGATGTTGTAAAAGATGATGGTTATTTAATTTTGAAATTCTTGAAAAGTTTGGCATTTGGAGCATCTTTACAATTTTAATATTGCATTTATAATGATCCGAGATTTTGGTGTACACGCATGCATCTGCATACATGCACACTTGCACTCATCTAAGCATTCATGCATAATATTTTCATGTACATGTGTCCATAAAGTGTGCAAGTTGTGATATGCGTGAATTATTAATTTAGTGTAATTGATAATTGTATAGCTTTAGTGTATATATGTATATGTATACATGCACTCTATTTACTCATACACCTAAGATCAATCGTTCATTCATTAACCGGCTTAAATCTAAGCATGAAATATACACTAAATCTAACCGTTCGTATGCTGGTAGAGTATAAGATCACTCACTCATCCATCTATTTTTTAGGATTGTAGTTTAATCATTTAAGCCGTTTATCCGATGATCCACCTCTATGATCAACTAAAAATCCATCTTGCACATATTTAAGTATGAAAGTAACTGTACATTAACGTACATATCAGATTAGATTCTTAATTATAGATTATACTATTATATATATATGTATATATATATATATATATATATATATATATCTTATCATCATACCTGGATCCACCAATTGGGCCATCCAAAAATCAAACAAAAATCATCGTGAAGATTTTCACATTTATCTCGACAAATTTAATGGAATACTTCTTACATTGAAATATGATTTAACAAGTTTTAGAGGTCCACAAGTCATATATTTTGATGGTAAACTTATAATTTTAAAAGAGAAAACCATTCATGTATCCATACGTACAACTGTATATCCAATATCTTATATCTCGTAACCGAGTAACCAATTCATAAAATTAACCGCACATCGACCCCTCTGCTCATTGAGGTACCTCATGGTCCATTTAAATCTTATTTTTAGTACCTCCCAACCATCAACCATTCATCCATGTACGGTATAACTCTTTAATGTAATATGTCATAAACGTGTGTATGTCCATTTAAATTTTAACATTTTAAATAATTAATAGTATGTATTAAATATTATTAATTTTTAATAAAATATAAATATATATTAATTAGTATTAAGGTTGTTATCACGTGACTATTGGATTTTTATTTAATTTTTTTTTTAAAAAAAAAAACAGAGAGCATGTGACTATTATCAAGGGTCACTAATCTAGACCATCCATCTCAATGACCAACCCAACAATTTCAAATTGCCCAAGTTTTATTATAAAATCAATCGATCATTCGTTCGTTAACTTAAACCAACAAAATAAAATCATTAAATGCATACACAAATCAACACCTTACAAACTGCTCCTCAACTCGCCACCCAAATTCATCCATCCATTCAATCCATCAACCCACCCACCTGATCAACCATCTATAGTAAATTAATCACTTTACATGTGTGCCCATGTGTACACTGCTCACACATGCACAACCATGCACCACATGCATATCCAAGCACATGCACAACCACACCACATGCATCACTTCTTATAAACATGTGATGTAATTTTTATAATAAATGAAACTAAATGGTGGGTGTTTCACTTCCATGAGATGCAATTGAAAGGTGACGTTTTATTTTATTTTCGTTTTTATTTTTATTTTTGTTATAAAAAATAAATTTACGTATGTATTTCATTTGGTATGACCCTCTAATATAAATAGGGTCATGGGTGTAGTCGTATAGAAGGGAAATTGTAAAAACATAATAATAATAATAATAATAATAATAATAATAATAATATAAAAAATGAGAGGAAAAAAAAAGCTTGGTGAAAATTTTATCAAGGCGGGTGATTCATCTCTAGTCTGAAAATTTTATAATTGTTGTTATTAAATTATTATTTTTCATTATAGTTAATTTCTTTTAAATTGAATTTTGCAGCAAAGTATTGTTTATTGTTGATATTTTTATTCATAAAATATTTATAGAAAAAAATGTTCAATAAAATGAAAGTAAAAATATATATAAATTAGAATTCTAGATTACTAAATTTAATAAAAAAAATAAATTTTAAATTATTTCAATTATGTAGAAACTAAATTAAAAATTATTCCGAATCCTGCTTAAATTATATTTTAAATTAATTCTACTGACGTAAATTTATAAAGTTAACTTAAGTTATTAATTTTAGATTTTTAAAAAAGACTAATTAAAAATAACATAGCAGAATAATTCATACTAATTAAAATAATGATATGTATAATATAAAGTAAATTTTAATAGGAAATAAAGTTCAAAATCAATAATTTGATATAACATAAATTGAGTACAATTTTAGTTTGAGAATATTAATGTACAATTAACTAATTTGAATTTAAATTTAATTTAACATTGTTTAACTTAAGTATTCATTGATAATTTAATTAGGTTATGAATTTTTAGAATTAATTTTGATCAAATAAATTTAATTCTAAATAAACAAAATAATAATAATAATAATAAAATTAAAATTTGACATTTAATAAATTAAAATTTAGATATTAGAAATTAATTATTAATGTGGGTTTTTTATTTATATAGTTACCTAAGTTTAATAGGATGAACTTTAATAAAATAGAAATGTAAGCCTTATGATTTTATTTTATTTTTAAAAAAGAAAAAAAATCAATTAATATATATATATATATATATATATATATATATATATATATATATATATATATATATATATATATATATAGATCTTTACTATAATCTATTAAAAGGAAGCAAAAAATTATAATAAAAAAATAGATAGATTTTATTCATATATTACTATATTAATTAAATTAGAATTGTTAAATCTAAATAATACCTTAATTTATTTAAATTTGGAATTTAACATGGGTTACATTTAGAAGTTCATACGCTGACTAATTTACAATTTCATAAAGAAATTTTAATTCGAATTTAAATAAAATTTAATTTTGATAGATTAATTATTAACTTATATTAAAAATAATAATTCTAAATTTATAATCAAGGATTTTAATTATCTAATTAAAATAATTACCGAGTTAATAGTCATCGAACCTTACGACTTACATGCATAATTTGAGAATAACGAAAAATATGTGATGTGAGTATGTAGTCGGTAACTAATTTACAACAAGTTGCGTATTTAATTATTTCGATTTGAATGGATGGTGGTTACTCATATTGTGTGCATATTTATTTTTAATTAAGAATGAAAGTTGGAATGTGGGTGCGCTGCCCTGAGAATGTCCTTAAAAGCTATAAGCAGGAAGGGCGATTCGTCCCTTATGTGAAATTCCCTAAAACCAACAAGTAGGGTGATTGTGTCCCTTGGGTGGAAGATCCTAAAGCTAGCAAGTAGGGCGATCGTGTCCCTTGGGTGAAAGACCCTATAATCGACTGGATCCTTTGGAGTCTCCATTGTGTACAATGTATGAGTACAATTGTGTGTGCAGACATATGCCAGAGGTACAACTAGAGCAGTAGTTTAACCAACTAACGTATAAATAGGTCCCTCACCTGGAGGTACTAGTGTGTGGGCGTTAATGCAACGTGGCCATCCACTTGGGTACGGTGTTGTAAAAAATAATAATTATTTAATTTTTGTTATTTATAGAACTCATGGAAAGTTTGACATTTGTAGCATCTTTACAATAGTATTGCATTCATATCATCTTTTAAGCTTCAATATTTTAATTCGTGTTTTAAAATTTAAACAAAGTATTTTCGTTATTTGCACATTTTGTATAATTATACAAATTTCATATTTGGGTTAGATATGATCCCACGAGCTGTTATGCTCACACCCACATTAACAGTGTTTCAGGGCTCAAAGATTAGTCAAGGGCGAAGTGGAGCAACGATCTAACCATCTGTCTAGTCATAGTGATTTTTTCTATCTTTGTGATAATAATAATAAAAAAAGTATAGTAAAAAACTCAAAAGTGAGTCTAAACATTGTATTTGATGAATATTTAATGTAGTTTTTATTAAATACATATTTGAGAATGTTTAAAATTTTTAATCACAACCTAGAATTTGGAGTCAGGTCTGGCCAACTCGGGCACCGAATTTCGAGGCGTAACAACATTCATCTCATCTTTTAAGATTCACTTCCTTAATTCGTGTGTTGAACTTTATATAAAGTATTTTCATTGTTTATACATTTTGTATAATTATAGAAATTTCATATTTGAGTTGGATATGATCCCATGAGTTGTTATGATCACACCCACATTAACAGTATTTCAGGGCTCAAAGATTAGTCAGGCACGAAGCAGATCAACAATCTAACCGTCCATCTAGTTGTAGTGGTCTTTTCTATTTATATTAGAAAAAGTATATAACGAAAAATTCGAAGGTGAGAGTAAACATTGTATTAAATGAATGTTTGATTTACTGTGACGTAATTTTTATTAAATTTGTGGTTTAAAATGTTTAAAAAATTAATTATAACTTAATATTTAAAGTCAAGTTGGGCAAACTCGAGCACTGAATTTTCGAGAGTGACAATAACTTTTAACATGCTCTCATGTGTGAAAGCTATAGCTGATTCACTCATCAGGTGCTACGGCTCAGAATTCTTCAGCCGTACATTTGTCTCGTGAACTGTGGCCCACCTGATTAGCCGACTAGCCTGGTCATTGGGCAAGGGCATCTATCTATATAGCGGGACCCCTTATAGATTCTACTGGATCTTGCCGATATTTGCCAGCCAGCACACACGGTGGCGAGTAATTGAACTGACCTGTACAAGCGTGTGGTGTGAGCGTGGCAAAGCTCTCTTCCGATCTAGGAGATTTTTGGAGTTTGGTGTATCTGCAGCTGGGATTGAATAGACCCATGCTCTAAATAACCAAACCAGTGGGCCCCACTAATCTGAAGACTAGAAACTGAAAACTGGTTGGCGAAGTTTCGGGCCTAAGTATACATAATAAATAAATTAAAAAAACATATGCACTGTACACGTGGCGCATGAAATCGTAGTGGTGGCCCACGACGAAATCAAAGGTGTAGGTGATCACACTATGTAGCCATTTGTACGGTCCATAATCATCATAGAAAAATCACAAAAATCCAACCGGTAGGATTGATCGATCACAACTCTTTCGGTATGTGGACCACCAAATTAATGAATGATGATTAACCGTTAGATTTTAACGTCAATCACAAACACCAAGATTGTGAAATCCGAGCCTTAAATCAATAAATATCGCAGTGGGCCCTACATCAGGTGATAACTAGTGCACATCGAGAGTTGGTGTGTACAATTTCCCATATGATTGACGAGAATCCGGATGTAATTTCTCAACTGGATTTGGAAATCACCATTTTTAAGATGCGTCTCGGATCCACCGTCGGTTACTGTTTTATGGAAATAGATTGGCTACTCCACCTGCCACCAGCCCCGTGGCCGGTGGTCGGTGCTCTGTGGGCCCCACCATGATGTATGTGTATCATCGATGCTGTTCATCCTTTTTTAAAGATAATTTTATGGCTTGATCCCAAACATTATAGGGATATAAATCTCAGGTGGATCACACCACAGGAAAACAATAGTGATTGGATATCTACCATTAAAATCCTCCTAAGGCACATTGTACTGTTTATTTGACATCCAATCTGTTGATTAGATCATACCGACCTAGATGAAGTGGGAAACAAATATTAACTTGATCCAAAACGTTTATGGCCCCAAAAAAGTTTTTAATGGTCTACGCTCATTCAACACTGTTTCCTGTAATGTGGCCACTTAAGATTGGGATATACCTCATTTTTGGTATCATATCATAAAATGATCTAGAAAAATAAATGGATGGCATGGATGAAACATATACATCATGGTGGAGCCCACAGAGCACCGACCATCAGCCATTGGCTGGTGGCAGGGGGAGTAGCCAATCCGTTTCCCTGTTTTATCAAGAGTTGGGCAAAACAGACCTGATCAGGTGGATCCGACCCGATCTGACCTGATCTGAACCGATCTGAACCAAACCAATGGTCTGGATCGGTGCGGATCGGGTTGTTCCATCCATATCCGAAATCTTTTTGGGTCAAGTTCGGATTGGCCCTGATCCGACCCGACCTGACCCGACCCGAAAACCCAATCCGAATGGATCCGGACCGATCCAATCCTACCCAATCCGGAGTAGTTCTTATTGATACTTCTACTTTTCCTTATGGTATGGTCTGCTTGAGCTTTGGATATGCATCAATTTTGGGTTCAACCACTAAAACGATCTGCAAAAATGAATGGACGGCGTGGATAAACCACATGCATTCAAGGTGGGCCCCAACAGAGTTTATTGTGTACAATAAGAAGAATATTTGCTGGCACACAGCTATGTAGCTGGCTGTAGGCGCCTAGCTATAGGTATGTTCGTGCCAAGACGAGCACTGACGCTCCTCGAGCTGCGAGTTGTACGAACGGTTCAAAGGAGATCAAAGTTATATGGCCCCACAGTGATGTATTTATTATATCTACACCGTTCATATATATTTAGAGATCATTTTAAAGCATTATCCAAAAAAATGGATCATATCCAAAGATCATCTGGACCACACCATAAATAGTAACAGAGAATAGTTTTCACATTTAAACAATTCGTAGGGCCCACCATAACGTTTATTTTCCATCCAATCTGTTCATAAGGTCACAAAGACCTGAATTAAGAGGAAAAACAAATTTGAAATCAATCCAAAACTTCTGTGAGACTGTGACCCCAAAAAGGCATTCAATGGTAGACGTTCAATCTCCACTGCTTTTTCCAGTGTGGTCCACTTGATAGTCAGATCTATCTTATTTTTTGTCTCAAGCCTTAAAACGAGCTCGCCAAATGGATGGATGGTTTGGATATAACACATATCCCATGATCAGACCTACAGAACTTGGTAACGTCAAAGTTGGCATTTCGTGCGCAATGCACGTTACAGGCAGCTGCCGTGCATAGCATGTTTACAGTTGCAGCGGCTCGAGCTCTGAGTTGTACGAATGGCTCAAATGATATCAACCTTACATGGGCCCCACAATGATGTATTTATTATATCCATACCGTTTATCCATTTTTCATGATCATTTTAGATCATTTGGAAAAAAAAATGAATCATATCTAAAGCTCAAATGGATCACACCGAAAATAGCAACGAGGATAATGATTTTCACCATTTTTAACGATCCGAATCACACCCAACCCGATCCGACTCGATTTCCCTGACCGAGTCGAACTCGGTTCGGGTCAGGCCAACCATGTGTCGGATCGGTTCGAGTCCTATGTCCCAGACTCGGTCCTGGATTGGATCGGGTTCGGGTCAGCCCAGCTAGATTTCGGACCGAATCGGGTTGGACCCAATCCGATCTGACTCGGTCCGATGCCCACCTATGGTTTTATATACTCTCCCAATTTTATGGGCGCAGATTGGATATCAGTAGCCAAATCGCTACTGAAGTGATGTCACTAAGCTCTGTGGACCCCACTATGATGCATGTGTTGTATCCATACCGTCCAACCATTTTTAGAGATCGTTTTATGGCATTAAAAAGAGAATGAGATAGATCCAAAGTGCGATTGGACCCCACCATAGAAAATAGTGGGGACAGTGACATCCACCGAATCAAAACATTTTAGGGGCCACAGTAGTTTCTGATGAAGCTGATATTTTTGTTTTCACTTCATCTGTCTTTATGTTAACTTATGAATAGGATGGATCTCAAAAATACATCACTGTGGGCCCTATAAATGTTTTGACGGTTGGTGTGACGGCTCCCATGGTTTTCTGTGATGGGTCCACTTTAAATTTAGATCTATCTCATTCTCTTTGTAATGTCATAAAAGGATCTCTACAAATGGTTGGATGGTATGGATACGATAAATGCATCATAGTGGGGTCCACAGAGCTTGGTGATGTCACTTCAGTAGCGATTTGGCTACTGACCTTGTCAGTATCCAATCCGTGCCCCAGTTTTATTGCGTTGCACGTCGTTGAAGATGGGCGCGGATTGGATACTGACAAGGTTAGTAGCCAAATCGCTACTGAAGTGACATCACCAAGTTATGTGGACCCCACCATGATGCGTGTGTTGTATCCATACCGTCCAACCATTTATAGAGATCATTTGATGGCATTACAGAGAAAATGAGATAGATCTAAATTTCAAGTGGACCCACCACATAAAACCGTGAGAGCTGTCACACCCACCGTTGAAACATTTATAGGGCCCACAGTGATGTATTTTTGAGATCCATCCTATTCATAAGTTGACATAGAGATAGATGAAGTGAAAACAAAAATATCAGCTTCATCGGAAACTACTGTGGCCCCTAAGAAGCTTTGAACGGTGGATGTCACTGTCCCTACTATTTTCTATGGTGGGGTCCAGTTGAACTTTAGATCTATCTCATTCTCTTTGTAATGCCATAAACGATCTCTAAAAATGGTTGGACCGTATGGATACAACACATGCATCATGGTGGGGTCCACAGAGATTGGTGATGTCACTTCAATAGTGATTTGGCTACTGACCTTGTCAGTATCCAATCCGTGCCCGTTGAAGACATTCCACTGCACACGTCGCATATTCCATTAATGATGATTGCGTCCTACCCCTGCCCGGATGGTAATCCGTCTGGACAGGACTCTGTGAAGCCCACCGTAGTGTAAGGGTTTTATCCACGCCATTAATGGATTTTCTCAGATCATTTAAGGTTTGATCCTAAAAATGAGGCAGGTCCACAACCCCAGTGGACCACACCAAAGAAAGCTGCAGTGATAATGACACCCACCTTAAATCCTTTCTAAGGGCCACTAAGATGGTTTGTTACAATCCAACCGATTCATAAGGTCATGTGGACGTGGATGAAGTGAAAACACAAACGTCAGCTTGATCCAAAACTTCTCCAGCTCCCAAGAAGTTTATAATGGTGGACGTTTAATCCCTACTTTGTGGTTCACTTAAGCCTGGAACCTACCACATTTTTTGCATATATCTTAAAATTATCTGAGGAAAATGATGAATGGCGAGGATAAAACACTTAAATCACAGTGGGCCCCATAGAGCCCAGCCCAGGCGGATTACCGTCCAGGCGGGGGTAGGACGCAATCCTCGTTTGGGTAGGACGCGGATTGCGTCATACCCCCGCCCGGACGGTAATCTGTCCGGCCAGGATTCTGTGGAGCCCACCATAATGTAAGTGTTTTATCCATGCCTTTAATGGATTTTCTCAGATCATTTAAGGTTTGATCCTAAAAATGAGGCAGGTCCACAGCTCCAGTGGACCACACCAAAGAAAGCTACAGTGATAATGACACCCACCCTTGAATCCTTTCTAAGGGCCACCGAGATGGTTTTTTACAATCCAACCTATTCATAAGGTCATGTGGACGTGGATGAAGTGAAAACACAAATATCAGCTTGATCCGAAACTTCTCCAGCTCCCAAGAAGTTTATAATGGTGGACGTTTAATCCGTACTTTGTGGTTCACTTAAGCCTGGAACCTACCTTGTTTTTTGCATATATCTTAAAATTATCTGAGGAAAATGATGAACGGCGTGGATAAAACACTTAAATCATAGTGGGCCCCACAGAGCCTTGCCTAGACGGATTACCGTCCAGGCGGGGGTAGGACGCAATCCGTGTTCGGGCAGGATGCAGATTGCGTCCTACCCCCACCCGGATGGTAATCCGTCCGGGTAAGACTCTATGGAGCCCACCGTGATGTGAGTGTTTTATCCATACCGTTAATGGATTTTCTCAGATCATTTAAGGTTTGATCTTAAAAATGAGGTAGGTCCACAGTTCCAGTGGACCACACCAAAGAAAGCTGCAGTGATAAGGACACCCACCCTTGAATCCTTTCTAAGGGCCACTGAGATGGTTTTTTACAATCCAACCTATTCATAAGGTCATGTGGACGTGGATGAAGTGAAAACACAAATATCAGCTTGATCTGAAACTTCTCCACCTCCCAAGAAGTTTATAATGGTGGACGTTTAATCCCTACTTTGTGGTTCACTTAAGCATGGAACCTACCTCGTTTTTTGCATATATCTTAAAATTATCTGAGGAAAACGATAAACGTCGTGGATAAAACACTTAAATCACAGTGGGCCCCACAGAGCCCTAGCTAAACGGATTACCGTCCGGGCGGGGGTAGGACGCAATCCCCGCCCGGGCAGGACGCGGATTGCGTCCTACCCCCGCCCGGACGGTAATCCGTCCGGCCAGGATTCTATGGAGCCCACCGTAATGTAAGTGTTTTATCCATGCCATTCATGGATTTTCTCAGATCATTTAAGGTTTGATCCTAAAAATGAGGTAGGTCCACAGCTCCGGTGGACCACACCAAAGAAAGCTGTGGTGATAATGACACCCACCCTTGAATCCTTTCTAAGGGCCACCGAGATGGTTTTTTACAATCCAACCTATTCATAAGGTCATGTGGACGTGGATGAAGTGAAAACACAAATATCAGCTTGATCCAAAACTTCTCCAGCTCCCAAGAAGTTTATAATGGTGGACGTTTAATTCGTACTCTGTGGTTCACTTAAGCCTGGAACCTACCTCGTTTTTTGCATATATCTTAAAATTATCTGAGGAAAATGATGAACGGCGTGGATAAAACACTTAAATCACAGTGGGCCCCACAGAGCCCTGCCCGGACGGATTACCGTTCAGGTGGGGATAGGACACAATCCGCGTCCGGGCAGGACGCGGACTGCTCCTACCCCCGCCCGGACAGTAATCCGTTCGGGCAGGACTCTATGGAGCCCACCGTGATGTGAGTGTTTTATCCACGCCTGTTGGGACATAAAAATGATCATCATGAAAAAGAAAGATTGACATTCAGCAAAAAATACTGAAGGATGGCAGTTGCGCGGATCGCGTAACTGAGAAGTTACTTGCGCGGATTGCGTAATCGGAAAGTCACTTGTGTGGGTCGCACAACCAATTGATTCAATTGCGAAAGTCCCATAGCCGAGAAAACAGTTGCGCGGGTCATGGAATAAGAATGATAGTTGCGCGGATCTCACAATCAAGAAGGCAGTTGCGCGGGTCGCGCAATCAACAAAGACAGCTGACATGTCTGGTTGCAGAACAATATTCCCCGTTGCGCGGTCGTGGAACAAAGTTCTCCGTTGCGCGGGTTGCAGAGTCAAGAAGTTCCGTTGCGCGGGACGCGTAACCAAAAAGTTAGTTGCGCAGATCGCGCAATCAAGACACAAGAATTGAGGATTGACGCATGTGTGGGGCCTATAAATACCCCGCTCCCCCCTCTCATTTGGTGATTGAAAGAATTCGGAAACTGAAGCAGAGCAACTGAAGGTAGAAGAGAGAGAGGCAACGATCAGTTGCGCAGACCGCTCAACCAGAATATCTCTTGTGCGAACCGCGCAACCACATTATCAGTTGCGCGGGTCGTGCAAAAGTCAATCAACTTGCTTGGTGCAGGAGTTTTGCTGAGTCTTCAAATCTTCTTTAAAAGTAGAGATCAGTTGATTAATTCAACATTCCTCCTAAGTATTGGGAGATGACTGAAGAAGCTAACGGAGTGCTGCCGGAATTTCTATCTCCAAGAAGATTAACTGATCAATTCAGTAATTCCTCCTAAGTATTGGGAGACGACCGAAATAGCACCGAAGTGCTGCTGAAATTTATATTGAATCATAACAATCGCACTTAGAATAAATTTTCAATCTTGAGTGATCTATCTTAGAATCAAGGAATATAAAGAGGATGTAAATGAATTCAGAATCAATAAAGTATAATGATTGTTTTTATAATGTTCCATTGTTATGTTTGAATAAGATAATTCTCCCAAAATCAAATACTTTTGTTTCCTTGTCAAAACAAAATGGTGACTCTGCTGAGGATACTTTATCTTATTTAACATTAACATTGCGGAAGGTTGTAAGACTCTTATCACTTTTTGGCGTCTCTTAGACGCCAAAATGGCGACTCTTAGTGGGAACATCCTCCCCTTCATCTCTAAGATAGCTTACCTAATCTCTCGCATACTAACTTTATGTATGTTTCATAACTGAAGGTACCCAAATTCAATTACATAATACTACTAATGGCTAACATTGCAAGAAAAGTGAACTTCCGCTTCATCCCCACTGTGGTCATAGTCAAATACGCGCCCAGCCGAACTCCCGAGCATACAAATGCATGCACCATCAACAAGCGCAAAGTGACTCAAGTAACAACGGGAGTCATTTCCGTCTCACCTCAACCACCAGAAAGCGACGAGAACTGAACTTTAGTCTTGTCTAGGAAGACAAAAGAAAAGAACTTAAAGAACCGTAGGGCAAACTCATTTGTACCAAGAGCTGAGGGACTAATCACGCGCAATATAGCAAGAAGAAAACCCGAGCTTGCTCCTCCTGCGATATACCCTGAACAAGCAGCTCTACAGTTCACGTCGCATGATTTTCCGGCTCTGATCGCCCCAAGGACTAAATGGACAAAAGCACAGAAAGGTAAAACGCTGATGATAGGATCACCGGTGGCTGTATCACCCCAGATAAATCCATCCATAACTGTATCGCCCCGATCAATCAGCAGCACGGGAAGCGTACAAAAGTCAAATGAGACTCCAATTTCTCCTCTCTTTATAAGCCCTGTTACGTCAACGTACTCTCGTTTTACTCCAATAACAGCCTCGACAAACAGTCAAGGGGCCGCAGTGTATATGGCAGAGACGGGTTAAGAAAATAGGCCGACCACTGAAGAACGTGTTGACCAAATGGCAGAGGCACAAACAGCACTAATGGACGAATGCCGGAACCTCAGAGAAGCTCTGGCAACTCTGGCGCATAATGTAGCCCAGATAGTGGCTCCACCTATGATGGGAGCGACGAATGGATAGGAGAACCAACCTGAAGGTTCCCGTCCATAGGGGATAGGGTCGCGAGGATCCATTCCAGCAACAAGAGCTATAACACAGGAGGATGTAAGGTAAGTCGACGAAGAAGCAGTCAGAATAGAAAGAGAACGCGCGAATACCGGCCGTTTCAGATACCGAATACCCTATCCGAGAGAGGTAGAAGATGTTCCGTTTTCGGCCAATTTTAAGCATCCAGACTTCCAGAAGTTTAATAGGGAAGGATCACCAGAAGAACATCTGATGCATTTCATTACCAGCATGGGGAATTTCTCCACGATACCTCAATACTGCTTACGATTATTTGGGTCATCATTGACAAGTAAAGCTTTCAGATGGTATTCAAATTTGACACCAGGATCTATACGCACATGGGAAGACATGCAAGATGCTTTCATGTCAAACTTCTTCTCGTCAGAGCGCGATGTTAGCATCACAGAATTAGCTTCAGTACGATAGCGAGAAGGAGAACCATTCGAAAAGTTCATAGACAGATGGAAAACACTGGGGGCATCGTGTAGACAGTTGCCAGAAGAAAAGGAATAAGTCAAGATGTGTCTAAACTCTATGGAGACAGGAATCGCATTCGGACTTACCAGCGCCGATATCGGAACCTTTCGCGATTTGGCTACTAAAGCCCATGCATTGGAATTAATGACTCGTAAAATGCCAGCATTTCATCATGAAACCGTCAGGAGAATACCTGGCAGAACGACCGTCAATACCATTGATCGGGATAAGAAGAATCAAGATGCGAGGGGCTCAAGAGACAAAAGGCCGGAAGGAAAAGAAAGCTGGAATCAATTAAGAGACAGATATGGCGGAAAAAAGCTCAGAATGCTTGATTCTCACGAAGGATTTGAATTCGATAAAGAAGACGTAGTTCCTATGATGCAGCAGTTGTTGAAAGCTGGCACCCTGGAATTACCAGAACCCAAACGCCCTGAAGATGTAATGAAGACCCGGGAAAGAAACTTTTGCCGTTATCATCGCCTGGTGGGACATCCGACGGAGAATTGCTACATGTTGAAGTGCATCATACAGCGAATGATAAATAGAGGTGATATAATAACCAGCGAAAGCAAAGAAAAGAATACAAGGGCGACAACAAATGTATTGTCAATCCAGGAAAAGGCTCGAGAAATAAAAGAGAAGGAAAATCGAAAGTCAATAAAGAATGCGGCAATGATTACGTTGCGATCAGGGAAGCAAGTAATAAGTCCGGTGAAGCAAAGAGCAGAAATTGCAAGGAAAGAAGTCACTAAAAGACAGAACATCGAGAATGAAAGTAAAAACAAGAATGAAGCGATAAAAGTGGCTTATGACATAGTTAGTCATTTGAAAGGCATACCGGCACGCCTAAGCATCTATGATGCACTTAAGTTATCAGAAGAGTTTCGGCAGAGTCTGATTCAAGCGCTGTCTGATCACGATGTGAGAGAAGCTTTATTGATAGAAATGAAACATGAAAGACACGATGAACGGGCAAATTGCCTACCAGTAATCTCGTTCTCTGATGATGATTTAATTGGTAAAGCAGAACATAACAAACCATTAATGATAGAAGGGTATGTTTGTGAAAAGAAGATAAAACGGATTATGATAGACAATGGGTCTGTAGTGAATCTCTTACCGCTCTCCATGATAAACAAATTGGGCTATCGCCGCTCTGATTTGTGCCCCAGTGGAATGATGATACAGGGGTTCAATCAAGATGGACAACGCGCACTCGGTAAGATTACAGTGACATTGGAAGTGGGAGACTTAATTACTATTGTTGTATGTCACATAATAAATGTTGTGACAACGTATAACCTTCTCTTAGGAAGGCCGTGGATACATCAGTATAGTATTGTACCCTCTACTCTACACCAATGTTTCAAATACTATAAAGACGGAATGCAATGCAAAGTGATGGCCGACGCGAAACCATATACAGAAGCTAAGTCTTTCTTCGCGGACGCTAGCTATTATAAAGGTTTCTCTGAAGAGGTGGGAAATGATGATGAAAAGAGAGTCTTAAAAGATGTCCGAATAAACAATGTTAGAGAAGAGAGGGCGGAATCTTCTAGGACTGCAGAAGCAAGAAAGAAGTTCTATTTTGTACCTAAGCGTCTGAGACAACCGGGACAGCCACCGTTGACATGCATTGTTATCGACAGAACGGTTGAAAATCTTACAGTCCAATTATACAATGCCCTTACTCAATATTGAAAGATGTAAGCCATTTACAGCCGCTCCAGGAAGATTTCAAGTCAAGGCTAGTGTTAAATACCCTGAGCCGATAGAATTCCATGCTGCAGTGGAAGTGAAGGATGAAATCACAAGCAATAAATATCACGGAGAGTTAACACCGCAAAATTTGAAAAAATACAGTGCAGTAAGCAAGAAAATCATGAGAAATATGGGTTTTGATTGTAACAAACCCACTGGACTGAATCATGAGAAAGGAATTCAAATCCCTCTCGGAGTCGATCAGGAAAAGTGGAGAAAGTTTCAAGGGCTAGGAGCAGAATCATCAGTGAATATGGTATCAGTAAATATGACTTCGGCTGCACAAATACTAGAGCAAGATACTAAGATAGTCGAGTATCCTGAAACAGCTCCAAAATAAATAGAAGATGGGGGGCAACCAACAATAGACGACTTGCGAGAAATAAATTTGGGAACAGAAGAAGAGCCGAGGAATACATTCATCAGCGTCAGTCTTTCTGAACAGGAATTCGAGAAATATGGCCAACTTCTCAAAGAAAATAAAGACGTTTTCGCCTGGACATATGAAGAAATGCCGGGACTAGAATCCTCTGTAGCAATGCATCGATTAAATATCTCCAAAGAAAAGAAACCAATAAAGTAAGCACAAAGGCGCTTTCACCCGGACCTGATTCCGTTAATCGAAGAGGAGGTAAACAAACTAATAAAAGTTAGATTCATCAGGGAAGTTAAATATCCCAAGTGGATATCAAACATTGTTCCTGTGAAGAAAAAGAATAAGTAGATCAGAGTATGTATTGACTTCAGAGATTTGAACGAAGCATGTCCAAAGGACGACTTCCCTCTCCCGATAACAGAGTTATTAATCGATAGTACTACTCGGTATGCTATTATGTCTTTTATGGACGGTTATGCAAGCTATAATCAAATCAGGATGGCGCCCGAAGATGAAGAGGCGACGACATTCAGAACACCGCTCGGGATTTTTTGTTATAAAGTTATGCCTTTCGGTCTCAAAAATGCTGGGGCAACATATCAAAGGGCGATGAAAAATATCTTTCAAGATATGATGCATAAACATGTTGAATGCTATGTTGATGACCTAGTGGTTAGGTCAGGAGATCATCAAGAACACCGTGAACATTTGACAGCAGTCTTCTGTCGACTCAGAAAGAAATAATTAAAGATGAACCCTGCTAAATACGCGTTCGGGGTATCTTCCGGCAAATTCCTCGGCTTCGTTGTACGGCGTAGAGGCATCGAGATCGATCCAGAAAAAATTAAGGCTATTCAAAATACGCCGCCACCAACAACGCTGAAGGAATTGAAAAGTTTACAAGGAAAACTGGCATACATTCGCCGTTTCATTTCAAACCTTATAGGAAGGTGTCAGCCATTTTCTTGGTTAATGAAGAAAGATACAGAATTTGTATGGGATCATGCCTGCCAGAATGCATTTGATTCAATTAAGAAATTGCTGAAACAGCCGCCGGTGTTAACAGCTCCAATAAGAGGTAAGCCGCTTATCTTGTATACATCTGCAACTACAAATTCTTTGGGTGCTTTGTTGGCACAGGTAAATGAAGCCGGAAAGGAGACTGCTCTTTATTATCTAAGCTAGCCGAACATTGATGGGGGTAGAATGCAATTATTCCTCGATCAAGAAAGAATGTTTGGCGCTGATATTCGCTGTACAAAAGTTAAGACATTATTGTCTCTCTCATGATATAACTTTGATCTCAAGAGCAGATCCGATAAAATTCTTGATGACCAGGCCAATATTGTCAGGAAGACTAGCCAAATGGATGTTATTGTTATTAGAATACACTATTTCATATAGACCGGCGAAAGCAGTAAAAGGACAAGCCATAGCAGATTTCCTCGCAGCACATCCTGTGGCAGAAAGTGAAGAAATTAATGATGACTTCCCGGACAAACAGGTTATGTTGGCCGAATCTCAGAGCCCATGGCAAATGTATTTTGATGGCGTTGCTCGAACATCGGGAGCGGGGGCAGGAGTGATATTCATTACTCCTCAAGGCGATCTGTTACCATACTCCTTTACACTGGGCACCACATGCACAAACAATGAGGCTGAATACAAAGCCCTCATTATCGGAATGGAAATAGCGCAACAAATGTAAATAAAATTATTGCATATCTTCGGAGATTCTAAATTGATTATAAATCAATTGACAACAGAATTCGAAGTAAGGAAACAAGAGCTCCTACCTTATTATCGGAAGGCACAACAGTTGCTTGAACAGTTTTGTCATGCGGAAATCAAACATATACCGCGATCTGAGAATGCAAAAGCAGATGCTTTGGCCAGTCTGGCAGCGGCTCTGTCCTGCACAAATCGAAGTCCTCTCCAGGTAACTATAGAAGAAAGAAGGTTCTTGCCATCCGAAGAAGTTATCGAAGAAATCATTGAAATGTTTCCTATATCCTGTCTGGAGGTAACAACAGATGATTGGCGTCATCCTTTCATCGATTATCTTAAATATAATATCCTGCCATAAGATAATGCACAAAGACAGCAGATTAAGCAGCGATCGGGCAAATTTGTCATATACAGCGAAGTATTGTATAGAAATCTTATAATGGAATGCTGTTACGGTGCTTAGACAAGCAAGAAGCAAATCAAATGCTGCAGGAGACACATTTAGGAGAATGTGGAGCGCATCAAGCCGGCCGAAATTTATGCCATAGAGTGCATCGAATGGGTTATTACTGGCCTACCATGTTCAAAGATGCGATAGAATATGCGAAGCGGTGTCACGAATGCCAAATACATGGGAATATAATACACGTTCTCCCGGAAGACTTACATCAGTCCGTTGCTTCTTTGCCTTTCTCAGCTTGGAGACTCGACGTAATTGGCCCTATAAATCCACCGTCATCTAAAGGAAAACAATATATTCTGGCAGCGACAGACTATTTCTCCAAGTGGACCGAAGCAGTCGCCTTGCGTAATGTTAAAGAAAAGGATGTGGTCAATTTCATCCGACATGCCATAATATACCGTCATGGTATTCTGAAAAAAATCGTCTCTGATAATGGCACCCCTTTTAAAAATAGAGGCATGGAAAAGTTATGCCAGAAGTTCGGCATCCAACAATCGTTTTCAACACCTTACTATCCTCCGGCCAATGGATTAGTAGAGGCGTTTAATAAAACGATTGTCAAAATAATAAAGAAAACGGTGACAGGCAATAAATGCGATTGGGATGAAAAGTTACAGGAAGCATTATGGGCCTATAGAACTACTCATCGTACAACAACAGGGGCGACACCGTATTCATTAATCTATGGTATAGAGGCAGTTATCCCAATTGAAATGCAAGTGACATCGCTCAGAATAGCGGTACATCAGTATATAACGGATGATAAAAATGTAAAAATAAGCCTGAAAGAATTAGATCTGCTCGATGAGAAACGTCTTACAGCTCAGCAGCGGTTGCAGTCATATCAGGCAAGGATATCGGTTGCCTTTGATAAGCAAGTTAAATATCGCTCTTTCAAAAAAGGAGATATGATGTTAATGCTGAAAAGACCTATAGTGGTCACCCGCCGAACAGGGGGCAAGTTTGAACCCAAATGGGACGGTCCATATATGGTAAAAGAAGTATACTCCAATGGGGCATATAGAATCGCAAATCAAGAAGGACAGGGTATTAGTATACCTGTCAACGCCCGCTTCATCAAAAGATACTACCCCTGAAGATAGACATGCTGATTTTGACCTAGAATATTAATGGTATAATGATTCTGTATCAAAAGGGGGCAATGATGAATAAGATCATGTCTATATGTCAACAGAAGAAGCTATGAAAAAGAAGTTCACGAGCATGTCAACTATGTTAGCAAGCATTCAAAAAATATATATATGATCATCATCATCACCAAATAAGTTTGACAAAGTCAATATCATCTTGAAGATTCTCTTGAAAATAGTGACAAGATTGATATATTGCCTTACAAGGCACAGATCTTCTTGAAGATATTATCCCAGTTGGAAACATCTACTATACTGGCAATGACGATGATCATAATTATTATTGCCTTACAAGGCACGGATCTTCTTGAAGATTCTCTTGAAAATATTGACAATTATTATTGCCTTACAAGGCACGGATCTTCTTAAAGATACTAGCAAAAGCAAGGACATATCAATCTCAGTCAAAGAGGCAGTATAGCCAAGCCAAATCCTAAAAGAGCAAAAAAAAAAAAAAAAAGATCAAGATCAAGCTCTCAAAGGATTAAGCTCTAAAAGAGCCGGCCAACTATACGTAAGACCTATGAAGATCGCCATTCGGGCAGCGGCGAAGAGTCAGTGGCCCTAAAAAGCCCGCGAAGACTATCGTGCGCACCCATGCGGGCAGCTGACGAAGTCAAGGATTCAAAGCCTAAAAGGCCATAAATCCGCAAAGACTAGTCACCGTAACTCCCATGCCGTTTGTATAGCTTCCGGCAGCGCCACGGGGAACAGATGAAAATGCCCTCCCATGAATGGGCTCGACCTTGCAGACGAAGAAAATAGGGGTCGTAGTGCGAGCTTTAGGCCAACATTGCGTAAGACCCTCCAGATCTAGGGTTTGATTTCAGTAGTAACTCGTGAAGAAGGGCTTAAACCTACTCATTGATGGACTGGCGACCCTAAATTTGGTGCTCAAAGGTAGCCTTGCGAGCCCTGCGAACTCTAGAGAGTTACCGTGGCCAACCTTGTGCGTAAAACCAACAGTTCACCGCCAGGTAGCGTCAATGGGCCCCTCTGATGGACCGTGGCCATGAGCTCAAGGTAGTGAAAAGTCTAAGAGAACTCTAGAGAGTTACAGCGGCCATCACATAAGACCCATAAGTGCTCCACTACTCATGAGCTTAAACTGTGTGTGTGCGCGCGCTCCACTACTCATGAGCTTAAATTGTGTGTGTGCGCGCGCTCCACTACTCATGAGCTTAAACTGTGTGTGACTAACTAAATTGAAACGTAGTACCGCCAACTAAGAATAAGGATCATTTAGAAAATCCCCATTGACAAAGCATAAAAGGATATAAATAAATATACAATATAATAGTAAAATAAAATAAAAGGGACATAATGCGTCATAAACACATTAATTAGGACATCACATAAATTAGACAATGTATCGTCATCTGAATGTCACAAGCCACTTATGATTCTCCTCAGAAAGCATGAAAAGTAATAAAATATCTATTAAAGTTGTGCATTTTTACAACTCTTCTGTGATGCCTAATGTTGCTAAGTATTGCTGCAAAATTTCTTGAAGACTAACTTGGGCAGCGACATGCTCCAATCGAGCATTTGAAATCAGTTGGGCATGATCCGGAATACCCGCTAATTTTCCCTCTAAAGAAATGATCAGCTTTTCATTCTCCAATAATTCGGATCTCTCAGAATCCACAGAATGACAGCTGCATTTTATCTTTTCCTGGACTCCTTCAATATTTAGCTCTATCTCCGAACTCTGCCTTTCCAATTGTAAAATTTCTTGCTTCAGGGCTGTAATATGATCTAGAACAGATGATTTCTCATTAACAAGAGTCTTCAATTGATCCTGTAAAGATGATTGTTCTTGATCGTGATGAGAGACAAGAGGAGCAAGCTGGGAAATTCTCTCTTCGAGATCTACAAGCTGTTTTCTGTATTCTAAAATCTCGGGAGGAACAGTCATGATTGCAGTTGATGACATATCTATTATTGAATTATGAAATCTCAAGAGAGCATCACGTAAAGAGGAGATATCAACTTTAGCCATGCGAGAAGCGCTGTTCAAGACATCCAAAACAACAGCCAAGTCACACCATTGATCAGGATCTTTGAAGATTTCAACAATAGCCAGTATCGAATTTCTGATCAAAGCCAATTTATGCGCAGAGATCTTCTCAAAAGATGTCGCATTCAATGAAGTGCCAATAGAACCAGAACTGGCCGCACTACTTGGAGGTAAATTCCCTATTAAGGAATGAAATAAATTGTTGATAAAGGTTTTGTGCACAGGTGATAAGAAAAGCAGCAACAAGAAAAAAGAAAAGAATATACCTTCTACTGGTACTGAAACAACAAGAGGTTGCCCTCTTTCAGCAAGAAGAGGATCGGGTGCTATCATATCGGCAAAAGACGGAGCAGTGTTTTCAGCACTTGTGGTGGCAGTAGCAGGGATGAGTGAGTCAGCGGGCTCTTCTGAAAAAGCGATTTCACACGCCACCGAGCGCGGAGGAATGGAAGATCTCGGCGAAGCTGATGGTGCGACAGGGGGCAAGTTCAGAGGAGAAGCGTTACGTGCTTCTGCAGTTACAGTATGATCACCTGAGATGAAATGGGTGAGATAAGAGAAAGGAAGAGCAAAAGTGAAATGATGATAGCGAAATTATCTTACGTGGCGAATATCCGTATTCTCCATAATCAAGAGGTTCTTCTTCCTCTCTCGTTACAGGGGAAGGCTTTGCAAGAGTAGCCTCGAAAGTAGAAGGGACATGTCTTTTGTCAACAGGAATATTTTTTGCAATTGCCTCATCTTCGCCACTAATATTCACTTCTCCTTCTTCATAAGCATCATCAAGATTGTCTCTTTCTACCTTACTCTCATTAGAGGAAGTATCCTCAGATGAAGAAGTTGAAGAAGACGAATCTTCACCAACAGTATCTTCTGTGCTTGAATCTCCAATGACAACTTGCTTGCCTTTAGAGGGAGGAGGTTGGGAACTTTCCAGTTAAATATCAGCAGTAATTTGAGCTGGACCAGTAACCACAGTAGTCTCTCCCTGTGGAGAAGCTTGAGCACGTGTGCGAGATCTTGTCATTGGAGAAGAAGACGGCTGCTCCGAAAGGCGAACAGTCCCTGAGGTAGGGGAAGGAACCGGTTGCTATTGATGGAAAGTGGAAGAAGAAGGTTGGTTAGGTGGCCCAGCATTAATCTCGGGTTGAATAGGAGATTCTGTTGCAACTTCTTCTCTGGGCGGTTGATAGAGGGGAATTTGCTCAAATTCACAAGTATCGCCATATGTTATCCATCCTTCAAGAGTGTTATCAGGCTTTATTTCACGAATGAGTTCATCCACTGAGATCATGATGCGAATACTACCTGAAAGAGCATGACTGGTTTCTGCAATGAAGCCAACGCCTGCTTCGAAAATGCGACCTTTGAGTCTGGGGGGAGGAAGCCAGATTGGTTGCGACACTGGAAGACTTTTCCGGACCAGGTATGATTGGTGCACCCACCATCTCATGTGATTGTATGATGCCCTTGGAGTACGATCGCATCCTGGGATAATGAAGGAAGAATTAGCTCGGCCCAACAATTATTTCCAGATCATTGGCCAATTATATGGACCAGTCCCGTAACTGCACATTCTTCGAGTAACCAGTCCACAGTCTTCCGAAACTGCCTAGTCAAAACCGAATTGACGCGCGAAGCGACTTGGATAATATGGCTCTCTCCAGAATTCGGTCCCTTCTCTCAAGGGCAGGCTGCATGATCTAATAGATATAAAAAATCCCCTTTCCGCTGGAGAGAGTGAGTCAGTGTCCGCCTTTTCAGTATCTTCGATATAGCGGGGAAGGCTGAAATAGAAGTAATTTATCTTAGCGTCAGAAGAAATGGCATCCTTGGCCCAGTCATAAGATCTTTTGGCCATAGATCTCTTTTGGAAAAAATAAAGAGGAACTTTGGAAGGGTGAATGTAGGCTTTTTCCGGAACTTCGAAAGTCCAGGGAAAGTAAACGCCAAGCCAACCCAGAAAATAATGCCATGGCATGTAAGTTGAGGCTGAGCCGACAGAAGGACTTTTTATGTGGCAGGCTATTTCTCCAAAACGTCTGTAGATTGAACAAAGGACAGGGGGAGCAAGAGAAAACTTCATTCCTTCAGCTATAGCACCTGCAACTATGAATAATGAAGGACGGATGGCATCCATTGATTTGGAACTGGGGAAGACCACTATACTCAGCCAGTATGCAATGAAGGCTGCAAGTTCCTCATGAATAGAATATTCGGCGCGACCTTTTATGCCTTTCGGAAGACATTCAAGCTCTCGCGAATGATTACCGTTGAATCTGGAAGGGTAAATGAATAAGATTAAAGTTATGTATATATATAAAGATGTGATAAAAAGAAAGCAAAGAAAAAGAAAATTACTTCAGAGCACGGCTGAAATGTGCCAGCCATTGCATGGGGTGGATCTTATGAATATTCAAAAATTTTGACATCTCCTTAAAGAGTTCAATGGTTGACTCTAAGATGAAAGGGAGGCGATCAGGAGATGAAACGAAAGCAAATTCTTCATTAGTGGGGACGAATTCATCAAAAAACCCGCCGGTAATTGGTAAACCTGCGATCCTATGGATATCCCATAATGTAATGCTCATTTCACCTTCAGGGAGATGGAAAGAATTGGTGGAAGGACACCAGTAGTTGAGGAATGCTTTCAAGATGAAAGATTCTTTACAGAAAGGATGTGATGTCGCTTCTATCGCTAAAAAGATGCCAAGGTCCGACAAAATCTTATCATACTTTGTCAAGACTGCCTCGGCCCATTCGGAATAATAATTTCTGGGAGTCAGAAGGCCTCTGGTTCTAAATTCTTCTGGACTCTAGAGTTGGGGACTATAGCTGAAATGCTGCTTAAGGGTTTCATAAAAATGTGACGGGTATAGGCTATGGACGTCGTAAGAAGGGATGAGAAAAATCATAGGGTGAATATCGCCTATCTGTTGCCTCGGTCTTGGCGGCTGCAGAATTCCTTCCAATAACCTGGTTTCTTTAAAAGACTAAGATTTCACGTAAGATAACCTTTCTGCCGACAGATGATCTCTAGGTTTACAGCCCAGCATAGAATGATGGCGGTGCATGCTGAGTGGAAGAGAGACAACAACCTGTTTATAAGGGTTGTCAAATCTGATGGTACCCTGTACTTCGCGCACAGATTCCCAGGAGTTGTTGAGTTTTTTCTGATTATGTTCTTTAATCTTCTCTTGAAATTCTTTGGCCTTATTTCAACGATGCTTCTTAGGCCTGGAAGGAGGAGGGGTATCTTCTCTAATAGGTGGCTTCTGACTACTTGTTTGATAATGAGCTGTGGTTTTCAACCACTCATCCCAATCATATTCACGACCATGCTTTGGAGGCATGGTCAAGTCGCCTGTGGCAATGGCTTTGTGAATGGGGGATGATAACGATTTGATCCGTGAAGTGAAGTCGAAAGTGAGAAGTACGGGCTCCTTTATGTAGGCGGGACGTTTGGCAGTTGTCTTGAAACATTTGGAGGAAGGTTGAGCCGGAGAAGATGGCGATCCTGTTACCTGAGGAGTTGAAGTGGTGGTATGATAAGCTTCAGTGTTTGGTAACTCTGGATGGGATGGTTGACTAGAAGGAGGGTTGATGATAGTAAAAGTCCTCTTGGTGCGAGCCATGAGGAATGAAATAAGCTAAGTTTGGGAAGATATGCTGAGATGGCGGTTGCGCGGATCGCGCAGTAGAATCGGTAGTTACGCGGATCGCGCAACGAGGTTGGTCTTTGCGCGGGTCGCGCAATGAGATTGGTCATTGCACGGGCAGCGTAACGGCTTAAAAAGCCTTGCGCGACGAAAAGTAGTTGCGCGGGTCGCGCAACAGTTATCAGTTGCGTGGGGAGCAAAAATTCTGCAAGAGCTTCGCTGCAGAAATTTGAAGATAGAAGAAAATGAGAAGTTTTACTATTTATAGACAACATGGCCGAGTACGGTCCTCGGGTGTCGGTTGCGTGGGTCGCGCAACCAGTTGAAAATTACAAAGGGAAATTTAGTGTAAGTTGATCCTGATTCTTTGATTCAGTAAAACAAAGAACGGATCAAGGGGGCATCTGTTGGGACATAAAAATGATCATCATGAAAAAGAAAGATTGACATTCAGTGAAAAATACTGGAGGAAGGCAGTTGCGCGGATCGCGTAACTGAGAAGTTACTTGCGCGGATCGCGTAACCGGGAAGTCACTTGAGCGGGTCGCGCAACCAATTGATTCAATTGCGAAAGTCCCATAGCCGAGAAAACAGTTGCACGGGTCGTGGAATAAGAATGATAGTTGCGCGGATCGCATAATCAAGAAGGCAGTTGCGCGGGTCGTGCAATCAACAAAGACAGCTGACATGTCTGGTTGCAGAACAACGTTCCCCGTTGCGTGATCGTGGAACGAAGTTCTCCGTTGCGCGGGTTGCAGAGTCAAGAAGTTCCATTGCGCGGGACTCGCAACTAAAAAGTTAGTTACGCGGATCGCGCAATAAAGACACAAGAATTGAGGATTGGCGCATGTGTGGGGCCTATAAATACCCCGCTCCCCCCTCTCATTTGGTGATTGAAAGAATTCGAAAACTGAAGCAGAGCAACTGAAGGTAGAAGAGAGAGAGGCAACGATCAGTAGCGCGGAGCGCGCCAAGTGCAATATCGGTTGTGCGGACCGCGCAACCAGAATATCTCTTGCGCGAACTACGCAACCACATTATCAGTTGCGCGGGTCGTGCAAAAGTCAATCAACTTGCTTGGTGCAGGAGTTTTGCTGAGTCTTCAAATCTTTTTTAAAAGGAGAGATCAGTTGATTAATTCAACATTCCTCCTAAGTATTGGGAGATGACTGAAGAAGCTAACGGAGTGCTGCCGAAATTTCTATCTCCAAGAAGATTAACTGATCAATTCAGTAATTCCTCCTAAGTATTGGGAGATGACCGAAATAGCGCCGAAGTGCTGCTAAAATTTATATTGAATCATAACAATCGCACTTAGAATAAATTTTCAATCTTGAGTGATCTATCTTAGAATCAAGGAATATAGAGAGGATGTAAATGAATTCAGAATCAATAAAGTGTGATGATTGTCCTTATAATGTTCCATTGTTATGTTTGAATAAGATAATTCTCCCAAAATCAAATACTTTTGTTTCCTTGTCGAAACAACGTCGTTAATGGATTTTCTCAGATCATTTAAGGTTTGATCCTAAAAATGAGGCAGGTCCACAGCTCCAGTGGACCACACCAAAGAAAGCTGCAGTGATAATGACACCCACCCTTGAATCCTTTCTAAGGGCCACTGAGATGGTTTTTTACAATCCAACCTATTCATAAGGTCATGTGGACGTGGATGAAGTGAAAACACAAATATCAGCTTGATCCGAAACTTCTCCAGCTCCCAAGAAGTTTATAATAGTGGATGTTTAATCCCTACTTTGTGGTTCACTTAAGCCTGGAACCTATCTCGTTTTTTGCACATATCTTAAAATTATCTGAGGAAAATGTCGAGCAGCGTGGAAAAAACACTTAAATCATAGTGGGCCCCACAGAGCCCTGCCCGGACGGTAATCCGTCCGCGCAGGACTTTGTGGAGCCCACCGTAATGTATGTGTTTTATCCACGCCGTTAATGGATTTTCTTAGATCATTTAAGGTTTGATCCTAAAAATGAGGCAGGTCCACAGCTCCAGTGGACCACACCAAAGAAAGTTGCAGTGATAATGACACCCACCCTTGAATCCTTTCTAAGGGCCACCGAGATGGTTTTTTACAATCCAACCTATTCATAAGGTCATGTGGACGTGGATGAAGTGAAAACACAAATATCAGCTTGATCCGAAACTTCTCCAGCTCCCAAGAAGTTTATAATGGTGGACGTTTAATCCCTACTTTATGGTTCACTTAAGCTTGGAACCTACCTCGTTTTTTACATATATCTTAAGATTATCTGAGGAAAACGATGAACGGCGTGGATAGAACACTTAAATCACAGTGGGCCCCACAGAGCCCTGCCCAGATGGATTATCGTCCAGGCGAGGGTAGGACGCAATCCGCGTCCGGCCCGCCCGGACGATAATCCATCCGAGCAGGACTCTGTGGAGCCCACCGTAATGTAAGTGTTTTATCCACGCCATTAATGGATTTTCTTAGATCATTTAAGGTTTGATCCTAAAATTGAGGCAGGTCCACAGCTCCAGTGGACCACACCAAAGAAAGCTGCAGTGATAATGACACCCACCCTTGAATCCTTTCTAAGGGCCACCGAGATGGTTTTTTACAATCCAACCTATTCATAAGGTCATGTGGATGTGGATGAAGTGAAAACACAAATATTAGCTTGATCCGAAACTTCTCCAGCTCCCAAGACATTTATAATGGTGGACGTTTAATCCCTACTTTGTTGTTCACTTAAGCCTGGAACCTACCTCGTTTTTTGCATATATCTTAAAATTATCTAAGGAAAACGATGAACGGCGTGGATAAAACACTTAAATCATAGTGGGCCACACAAATTTCATCTTGATCCGACACTTCTCTAGCTCCCAGGAAGTTTTTAATGGTGGACGTTTAATCCCCACTTTGTAGTCTACTTAAGCTCTGAAACTACCTTAAGTTTTGGCTCATGTCTTAAAATAATCATATAAAAACGATTAACTGTGTGGATTAAATACTTACATCACAGTGGGCTCCACAGAGCCCTGCTCGGACGGATTACCGTCCAAGCGAGGGTAGGACGCAATCCGCGTCAAGTGACGCGGATTGCGTCCTACCCTCGCTTGGACGGTAATCCGTCCGAGCAGGGCTCTGTGGGGCCCACCATGATGTAAGTATTTAATCCACACATTTAATCACTTTTCTCAAATCATTTTAAGCTATTATACAAAAAAATGAAGTAGATACACAGATCTAGTGGACCACATCAAAGGAAGCTGCAGTGATAATGACACCCACCGTTGAAACCTTTCTAAGGGCCACCATGATGTTTTTTTACCACCCAACCTATTAATATGGTCATTCAGACTTGGATGAAGTGAAAACACAAATTTCATCTTGATCCGACACTTCTCTAGCTCCCAGGAAGTTTTTAATGGTGGACGTTTAATCCCCACTTTGTAGTCTACTTAAGCCTTGAAACTACCTCAAGTTTTGGCTCATGTCTTAAAATAATCATATAATAATGATTAATTTTGTAGATTAAATACTTACATGACAGTGGGCTCCACAGAGCCCTGCCAAGACGGATTACCGTCCGGGCGGGGGTAGGACGCAATCCGCGTCCAGTGTGGACGCGGATTGCGTCCTACCCCCGCCCGGACAGTAATCCATCCGGGCAAGGCTCTATAGGGCCCACCATGATGTAAGTATTTAATCCACACATTTAATTGCTTTTCGCATAACATTTTAAGCTATTATACAAAAAAATGAAGTAGATACACAGATCTAGTGGACCACATCAAAGGAAGTTGCAGTGATAATGACACCCACCGTTGAAACCTTTCTAAGGGCCACCATGATGTTTTTTTACCACCCAACCTATTAATAAGGTCATTCAGACTTGGATGAAGTGAAAACACAAATTTCATCTTGATCCGACACTTCTCCATCTCCCAGGAAGTTTTTAATGGTGGACGTTTAATCCCCACTTTGTAGTCTACTTAAGCCTTGAAATTACCTCAAGTTTTGGCTCATGTCTTAAAATAATCATATAAAAACGATTAACTGTGTGGATTAAATACTTACATCACAGTGGGCTCCTAGGGACGCGGATTGCGTCCTACCCCCGCCCGAACGGTAATCCATCCGGGCAGGGCTCTGTGGGGCCCACCATGATGTAAGTATTTAATCCACACGTTTAAGCGCTTTTCTCAAATCATTTTAAGTTATTATACAAAAAATGAAGTAGATACATAGATCTAGTGGATCAAAGAAAGCTGCAGTGATAATAACACCCACTGTTGAAACCTTTCTAAGGGCCATCATGATGTTTTCACAAATATCAGCTTGATCCGAAACTTCTCCACCTCCCAAGAAGTTTATAATGGTGGACGTTTAATCCCTACTTTGTAGTTCACTTAACCCCAGAACCTACCTCTTTTTTTTTTTACATATATCTTAAAATTATCCGAGGAAAACGATGAACGGCGTGGATAAAACACTTAAATCACAGTGGCCCAACAGGGAGCTGCCCAGACGGATTATCGTCCGGGAGGGGGTAGGACGCAATCCGCGTCCGGGCATCATGTGGCTGGCCAACGTCCGGATAGGCTGGTGTACCACACATCACTAGAGCTGGGCATCGGACCGAGTCGAATCGGATTGGGCCCAACTCGACCAGATCCGAGTTCTGCATGGCCTTACCCGAACTCGGTCAGAACCGGGACCGAGTCCTGGTCCTCTGACCCAATCCGATCCTAATCCATGTGGCCCTTGACCGAACCGAGTCCGACTCGGTCAGAAAATCGAGTCGGATCGGATTGGCCCAGGTTCGGATCCGATCCAAGAAAAGAAAAGAAAAGAAAAAAAAAAACGAGAGGAGAGAGAGAGAGAGAGAGAGAGAGAGAGGAGGGAGGGAGGGAGGGGAGAGAGAGAGAGAGATTTTGTACCTTTATATGGCATCACTTCTTCTTGTTGAATTTGAGGAAGAAAGAGGGTCATTGCAGCTCTTCTTTTCTTCTTCAAACATTGAATAGAGCTAACAAAAGAAATTAGTTTCATGAACTCTACCCATAGATGCTTTAGCTTTGCTTCAACAATCTCATTCGCTTTCTCCTCATCACCAAGAATGTCTTCTAACCCTGGAAGCTTGTCCTCAGTTAACTCTAACTTGTTCTCCACAAATTTTGCAACTTTGGCATAGAGATAGTTATCATTGACAATCTTTGCTAGTTCAGGGAAGTGCCAAGAGTACCATTCTCTGGCCTCTGCACAAAGGTGTTAAAACAAAGAGAGTTTCAAACATGGATTTTTCAAAAATAAATAAATTATGGCAGTATCAAATACAGACGTTAAATACAACGTTATATTGCACAAGGTTGTTGTCTCTCATAACCTACTACGCTGACTAGGGATTTACTGTTTTCTGGGTCGTTATAACTAGGAATTGGAGGACTTTGAATTTGAGTTTTGAGAGGAAAGAAAATCATCACACTCTGTTTAACTCCCACCTCAATGCTCTGATTTCAAAAACACTTAATTCCTTGTAAGTTCAAATCCACACTTTGAAACAAGTCATTAAGTTATTGAAATGCTTATAAAATGAGTGGCTCTTTACTAATTACCTAAAAACAATTAAAATAAATTCCTATAAAGACTTTCTCAAAATCCAAGCATTATAAAATTGAGACTTTCTAACAAGTGGAACTGTTAAAACTATTTACTTGTGTAAACCTTTCAGGGCCTTATTTAGGATAAGTAAATGATCAACGTAAGTTTGAAAACTCATGAACATTTCAAATTGCCAGTTCTTTCTTTGGGAAAATCAAACTAGAGAATCATGGACTTTGAGCATTTACTACAAGGAAATACCCTTTAAGAAGGTCTCACATTCATCTAGTTGTAGATGTAAAAACGGCAACTAGCTTCATGTGGGCCGTTCTTGGCGTATGCATGACATTCAATCCATCAAATAGGGTTGCCCCATCATGAAAATATGATGGCCCAAAAATCCTACAGATCAATAGCCACTACCTAAAAACTGGCAACTAGCTTTATGTGGGCCGTTCTGCACAAAGTGTTTTCTTCTTCTTTTTGAAGATATAAAATATTTTCTCCCGTGTAAACAGGACATGATTGAAGAAGACGTGAATATCAAAAATTTTGTTTTAATAAAAAATGTTTTCACTAGTTCCACTCCGACATTAACAACATAAAAATCCAACTCAAAGTGTATAAACATTAAACAGGCTACATTATCGATGAGAAAATTATGGTCCAGTAAATGATTAACATTAACATATTTCCTTTTCTCTAGCGAAATGAAAGTTAGACCCAAAAAATGCTTTGATATAATATAAGAAAAAAGAATCTAAAATATCTTTCAAAAAAGAATGTCAACAAACCTGACTCTCATGGAGAAGGAATTGATATCTTTGTCAAGAGTATCAAGAAGGAAAATGGCCCGAATAACCATATTGTCAAGTCGATTAACATTGAACTTGACCTTTGCTCGACTTTAACTATGCCCCAAATCCAGCTGAGCCTTTTCTAAGTCTGCTTGCTATAAACAGATAGGGAAAAAAAACAATAGTTACTTTAGAAGTACACATGGATAATCCCTTCCACAAACAAACTCAAATGTAACTATGCAACCTTAAGGTCCTTGATAAACCTCTCGAAATGCAACCGAACACCACGGAGGATTTCCAGGACAAACTCATTGCTTTGGCAAGGGATTTTGGTCAGTTCAGAAACCTGAGATCCAATTTTAAGCTCTGCGACACCCAGACTGAACTTAGGCTTATTTTCTTCCTTGATTTTTGGAAGATTCAACTTCAAGGAGTTCTTCAATTCATCAGTCAAAAGTCCCGTAACTCCAGAGAATAAGAACTCTTGCATCATATTTAAGCTCTCAAACCAATTAATCACCTCTGAATAGCTTAAAAACTCTTGAAAGAATAATTTATACAAATCTAATCACTGAGTTCATAAAACATAGTCTATCTACATTTCAATTCAAAAGATGATTAACAAACAAAATGGGACACTCAAATTTTGGAAGAAAAAGAGGAATGCTGTAAGTTAGCATTACATATATATCCCATGATTGGCTACCTTGAAAATCACCATCAATAGCCCACAAAACAAAAGTTATTGAGACAATGTGTTATATTGCACCATTATTTTATGAAAATATCATGATATTTTGTGCCACATTAGACATGATATTTAGTGCAACCAAGATGTTAAGAAGTTGTATGGATAAAAAATTGTTATCATTGCGGCAAATACCATGAAATTTCATGACTAATTAGTCTAATTTGGTGCAAATTTTCATGAAATTTGGTACCAAATATACTTTAAGCTAAATTTTAAAAAATAATAAAGAAAAAAAAAAGAAAAAGAAAAAGATTAGGTAACATGTACATACTGACATAAACCATGTCCAACATCATGTCCAAAATCAAAAGTAAAAAAACCTAACATGAATATACTGACATATAGATTAGGTAAAACTTTCATACATTCAATACCCTCTATATGATGAATGCCTTTGTGGCATGTAACTACATTCAATACCCCCTCCTCCACCTCCACCTTCGTCGCCAGATTCATCCTTCGGTTCTCTTTTTACAGATTCAACTGCAGGAGAACTCTTGGGCGACTCCGAGCTGGATGTGTCCAACAAATGGTCGTTCACCTCTCTGAATCGGATGGTGGGGATCTCTTCCCATCGTCCTCATTCATAGATGCAAGAACTTTTTTCAGACGCTTTTTATGTTCCGATTTGTACGTCATTCCCAATAGCCTATAAAATGCTGCAAGACTTTTAACAAACTTTGATGGTTTACTTGTGCCTGCTTCAGCATCATGTTGTCTCGAGGTGGATGTTGTTGTCCTGGTACTTCTTGATCTGTATGTCATTTGATACTTTCTTTGACGGCCTCTTTAAAATCCCGTTCTTCTTGCTCCCTTAAAATTCTCTCTTGTTCTTCTTCTCTACTAATTGTGGTTGTGGAAGGCCTGAAACTAGAGCTAGAGGCGATTGCGGCTTCCTCTCTGCTAAACCCTTCTTCATTTATAACAACTTTGCTCGCTTTCTATATATTCTTTGGTTAGTTGTATTGGTTGTAGTTGCAGGGTGAGGGGTGTCGGAAGTCTTTGTATTAGAATCGAGAATGGCTCCAAATAAATCTCGGACCTCCTGAGAAGCTTTGCTACAAGGTGCGCGTCTCCTCCCGACAAGACAAATATAATTTGAGTCGATTTGTTTTGTTGACAAACAGTTTTCCACATAGCTTACATTTCAACTTTATCTTTCCATCTTGGGAGTAGGTTTGGACTCCATAATCCCAAATATCCGCCGATGCATCATCTTCCGATGACATATCTAGTGTATATCTGGTTAGCTTAGGAAAAAAAAAAAAAGATATTAAAGTTATGAATGAATGCAAGTACCTAACAATATAATAAGAGAATTAAACAACATTATCTAATTGAATATTACTAATGAAAAAAAGAGAAATATTCATCCACCCATAAAACATAACCATAAAACTTCAATGTAACTGTTTTAACAAAATTACAAATAACATGATATAACAAAATTAGAAGGCATCAAAATCATATTGCAGCTGCAGGCACTGTCTCTTCAATCTTGTCACTCTCCTCTTCATCGAACTCTTCATCAATAGAGGTCTCTTTCCCCCACATCGGACTCAGCCAATCATGGGTACAAATGAGCGCTTCAACCGACTCAGGTGTAAGTGAGCTTCTATACTTGCTTACGACCCTACTCCCCGTACTGAAAGCAGATTCTGAAGCCACGATTGAAATTGGAATTGATAATATGTCACGTGCCATTAACGAGAGCACAGGGTACTGCAACTTACCAGATCTCGACCTCCACCACTCCAAAACATCAAAATCTTCGCCTTTGTTTAGAACTAGAATATCCTCCTTGAGATACTCTTCAAGTTCTGATCTATGTATCTGTACTTGAGTCCCTTTCACCTGTGTATAGTAAGACATGAAGTCATCTGTTGTGTCTTCTTGTAATTCATCAACAATGAGACTAGAACCCACAAGAGGAGATTGTTCTTTTGCGACACACGCATACAAATTGTATAATTCACTGACTGCACCGAAATCTTTTCAACCTCAAGCAACACCCATCACACCATACAACCTATTACATATGAAGCTAATCATAAACATCTTGTACCGGGATCAAGAACGACCGCAACACCCATTACCGTGACTACACTGCACCAATACTTATCAAACTTTACTTGCATACCCATGGTCATGAATTGTAAAAAGTCTTGTCCACTATCGCTTTTGTGCAAGGCATCTTTCACTTTCCAAAGTTCGAGCAAAAATATATTTGTTGTTGGATACTTGCGGCCGAAAATTTCTTCGTGCGCTTGTAAAAATGTAGAAGGAAGTTACGAACGATCATGACTCTTGACCAATCATCTTCAGAAGGCAACCAAATATACGCACTATCACGCTCCGCATAGTGTGAGAAGGCAGGTCTCAAATCTATCGCTGAATCCAACATTTCAAAAGTTGAATTCCAACGTGTCGTGACATCCAACTTCATCGTTCTCTGAGTTGACAAATTCAACCGCTTCACGATCTCATTCCATGCATGTAATCGTGAAGGTGACCCCCGTATGTACTTCACACTCTCTCTTATGTTTTCGATCGTGGGATCGATTGTTTTAAGGCCTTCTTGTACAATCAAGTTTAGGATGTGGGCACAACACCTAACATGAAATATCTTTCCACCAAAATACAAGTCACCAGTGGCCTTAAACTGTTGCGCAAATTCATTATCACGCTATCATTTGCGGACGCATTGTCTAGTGTAATTGTCGAGATCTTCTTCTCAATTCCCCACTCCATTAGACATCTGTGTATGCAGTCTGAAATCATCAAACCACTATGAGGAGGCGCAAGATAACGGAAGTTTATTATTCTCTTGCAAAGCTTCCATTCAACATCAACGTAGTGAGCAATTAGGGACATATACCCCTTTCGTTGATTGGATGCCGTCCACAAATCTGATGTCAGGCTAATTCGGGAAATCGTGGCCAACTCTCCTTTCAACTTGACCTTCTCGTCTTCATACATCTTCATACACACCCTCTTGATTGTTGTACGAGAGACCTTCTCGTATTTGGGGTTAAGGCATTTGGCTAGTCCAACAAAAGCAGGACTCTCTACCATCTGAAATGGTCTTTCATCTGAAATAATTAACTTCGCCGTCCACTCATTTACCAACTCTTTCTCATACTTATAGATGGACACTGACGGACCCCCTGCAGATTGCGAAAATGAAAGTGTTTGTTGCCTTAGCCCACTTCTCAATTTTTTAAGACACTTTGCTAGATGTTTCTTCAATGTTGTAGTCGAACCATCTACTTGCTTAGCGTACTGACTCTTGCAGTGCTTGCATTGTATCATTTGACTTGGCCGTTCTTCAGGGTTACTTCTTCAAAATCTTCCCACACTGCCGACCTCTTTTTCGTATTTCCCGCAACATGTGACTGTGTGGTACTAGTATCAACCACGTCGATGAGCACCTCTCTATGTTCAACACCTAATCTTTCATCTTCAAGGATCACCTGATGATGTAATTGATCGACCACCAGGGGTCTGGGGACAGGTATTGGAAAGACCCTCGCTTTCCATCTGATAGTTAAAATATACTAAATCATATTAGCATTAGCAATATAATGCTAACAGAGTTATACTAAATCCTAAATTAGTTACCCATCCAAGGTTGGATAGATTGTAATACTTTCATATTCCCATTTAAACGTCCACGCCGAAAATCCCAAGCAAAGATCTCCCATGCCTCTCCAGATAAGTTGATCTTACGTTACATTCCGATGCCAAATATCTAAAGCAATGTAAAGATATTTGACATTGGATACGAAACGGAAGAAACATATCCAGAGAGAAACAAGGAAATGGACCATGATCATGCATGAACATTTAAACAGATTATATGAAAGCATACTATCCATTTAACCTTGAACTGTCCAAAAATGGGACAATTTGAGCGATTTCTATGCCACCAAAAACACACCATATCTATGCATGGCCACATAGAAATCCTCAAACGGGTAACTAATTATCTAACTTACGAATAACAATCACAAGTCACAACTATAAACTAACAAGTTACAATAATAATTTAAGAAGAAAAAATGTAATACATATTAAGAAACATGACAAGATAAAACATTCAAAGCTAGTTTTCGATATATCAACTACAATCATTGCTCTCACTTTACCTCAGCTGTAACTTAAAACATTCAAAGCTAGTTTTTAGATATATCAACTACACTGCAACTCTAATAGATATTTCATAATCTAGAATTAAATAGGTAATTGCCATAGCCATAATTCAATTTTAGTGACCAAGCAACACAAAATTCAAGGAGAAATTCAACAAGCAAAAACCTGAGATGCCATTGAATAGAATACAACCCATATGATGTGCTTCCACGAAAACCAAAAAACAAAAAAATTATATATATATATATATATATAAAAAAAAAAAAAAACAAAGAGACAGAGTTTTCATGCAAACGTTTGGAAGGGAAGGAGTTGTAAGAGAAGCAAGCTTTGAAAAGAAGACCAAATGATCCACAAGAGGTGGGTCTTGCAAGTCAGTGGAGAGTGTTCTACAGATATAATCAAGCAGATCAGAATTTGACCATACAAGCTGTGGAGAGTGTTCCACAGGATATGAAATCCAAACTTGTTTGCACTACCTATCCCCAACTTCCTATTAAAAAATCTAACAGAAGGTACTAGGATGATAATTACTTGAATTAACGAGGTAGCTTGTTGAAAACTTCTTTTTAAAAGGTTCCATGAGGTATATCCTTATAAAAAAATGTTTAATATGCATTTCTAAGTTACCATAGGGGCGTCTTTCTGTTTAACCTTTTACATTTCAACATTCTGGAAGAAATCAATCATTCAAAACAAAAACAGAATTTTGGATTTATATGTGGCTCATGCAAAGTGGGTTGGACATTATGGATGGTAGAGATTAATGTTTTAGGAACACAAGGCACAATACAATGATATGCACCTTAAGGGGTTGTATGGATGAGAGTAAATGAAGGTAAATTGGAGGAATTGGGAGTACATGGAGGTAAATCACTTTTGAGGAGCATTTGGATAGGAGTAAATGCATGAAAATGAAATGATTTGGGAGTAAATAGACCTTTAAATGAAATCCTCTATTAGAAGAGAAATTTGGAAGTAAATGGGGGTGAATGTCCACTGTAAACATAGATTACACTGATGAAAGGACAGTTTGGATATAACACGCACCTCATAATGAGGCCCACATAACTTGGTGACATCAACACATCAGTGTGCGGTGTACCAGCCAATCCATTTGGGAGAGGAGAATTTGGTGCAAGTAGTTGCATGTGGGGCCATCATAGTGAATGGCATACAACCCATTTGGGAGTGTTGCCCCACCATGACAATGTGACAGTCAAAAAATGCAGCTGATCCATTCATTAGGTGGAGGGAAATGGAGGTTTTTGTATAGTTGTTTGTTATTTTCTATAGTGTGGCCCACTTGATGTTTGGATAAACTCAATTTTTGGGTGTCCCAATTTCTTAGATGCCACACACACCAGATGCATGGGTCCCACAAGCACTAGTTGCAATGGCCCCACTTCTAAGGCTGATCTAATATGCTGCGGTTGCGTTTGAATGCACAAATGAATTGAACTGTGATTATTCAATTTAATTAAAAGGTAAATCTAAATAATGTTTTCTAATGTTTCCTAATATTCTTAACAAGGAAGTAGCATGTGAATCACAGCTTACATTTCTTTCAAAATCACACACTCATACTGATTTGAAAACCCTCACACTTGATTGATGGGCACTTAATGGATGCCTAGTTAGAAAATGGTAGATAGTCCAAATCCAATGGGTGAAATTGGACAGTTAAAAACTTAAGGCCCTGTTTGGCTGTTTGTTAGATGCCTAAAAATTAATTAACAGTAATTATGTATTAAATCTCTAGTACATAATTACCGTCAAGATGAACTCGTTATGTATTAGAGATGAAGATCTCCGACTCCAATACATTATTGCTTTTGACTAAAATGAAATGAATTCATTTTAGGTGTCTCCCAAACAAGGTTTAAAATCATCCAGTGAATCTGATTTTCAGGCTATGATGCATGCATAATGGGCCCATGATTTGGACAGTCTGGCTTGACATGTGTGTAAGTCACTATCTATTGTGGATGTGTCGCTAACATTCCTTGGGTGTGGCAAAGTCACCCCGTGGTCTACCTCAGAAAAAAAACATCTCCCACTGAATTTTGCTAATTTGTGCAAAGAATTTTAATGGGAACTGATAGTTACACCCCCTTTTTAAAAAAAATGTGTTCATGCCCTTTCCTATCATCTTTTTTTTTTTTTCATACCTTTGCTAGGCAAAAAAGAAATGTCAAAAGAAAATGGTGATATTTGTAAGGGGTGTGCTCCAGTGGTACCCGTACACCACCATAAGCTCATGGTGGTACCAGGCAGATGTATGTACTTTCACCATCCAACCCGTCAGTCAGATGTGTCACCTCCGAAAATCCAAAACTCTGCATGATCTTAAACTAATGTGGGCCACGAAAAAGGGTTTAAAATTCAAGTCAATGTTGTTCTCATGCTAGCATACTATTCAAGCAGGGTTTAAAATTCAGTTTTGGGGTATCATATCAATCACAACCAACGGCCAATTCCACTGTCTCAAGGCTATTTCAGTGATACAACTGTATTATTCATGAAAGAAACTAATACTAGCTTCAGACAAAACTTTCAATCTTCAATACAACTATACAAGTGAAGCCACGGCGTGAGCGGCGGACCATGGTCGCCATGGCCAACCGTCTATTCCAGTGTAATAGGTGGCTTGGCCACCATGAGATTTGAGCTCAAAATAAAAAAAAAATAAAAAAAAATGAATTGGCCGAGTGGGTCCTACCGATCGAGATCGGGATCGAGATCGGAGTGGTGTCTTGGCACAGCGGTGAAGAGTGAGAGTGAAGACTCAACTCCTGTAGAGAGATTGGGATCGGGACGACGGGATCGAGATCTTCGGCAGATATCGGGATCGGGACGATTTGGGGTTGGGGATTCCTGATCCGGCGCGGCTAAGCTTCTTCGAGTGCGGGTAGGGACAGGGTAGGGTAAAAACAAGCTGGGTATTCGAGATCTTTAGGTGCGGCCGTGCGGGTAGGGACAGGGTAGGGTAGAGAAGATGAATAGGATTTGGGGATTAGGGTTCGGCGCGGCGGAGAGAGAGGAGTTGTTTGGGTAGGGTAAAAAAAGCTTGTCAGAACTGTAAAAGTAAAAAAAAAAAAAAACCTAAACTTATATATATATATAAGCTATACGGATCGGGTCGGGTCGGTGCGAGTCGGATCCATTCGGATCGGATTCCGGATCGGGTCGAGTCGGAATGGGGTGTATCCGTATCCGACCCGAAAAAGAATCGGATCTAGATGCTACTACCCGATCCTAACAGATCCTGACTGCCGGTTCTGTTCGAATCGGGTCTGATCGGGTCTGATCGGGTCGGATCCGCCGGATCGGGTATGAAATGCCCACCTCTACACATCACCGACTTGGTTGATGTGTGTACGTGTCGTGCAAAGACGAGCGTTGACGCTCCTCGTGCTCCGAACTGTATGAACGGTTCAAAGGAGATTAAAGTATTATGGCCCGAAAATAATGTATTTATCATATCCACACCGTTCATACGTTTGGAGAGATCATTTTAGATGCTGATCCCAAAAATGAATCGTATCCAAAACTTAAGTGGACCACACCAAAAATAGAAGTGGGGAGAATGATTCTCACCGTTAAAAAATCCGTAGGGCATACCATAAAGTTTATTTTCCATCCAATACGTCCATAAGGTCACACAGACCTGGATGAAAAGGAAAAATAAATATCATATTATCCAAAACTTTCATTGACCCCCAAAAGTCTTTCAATGGTAGACGTTCAATATCCCACTTCATTTTACATTGTGGTCCAGTTGATCTTTTTATCTTTCTTATTTTACGACTCAAGCCTTAAAACGAGATCAAAAAATGGACGGACGGTTTGGATATAACACATACCTCATGGTGGGACCCACAGAGCTTGGTGACGTAAGCACACCAGCCAATCCGCTTCCGTCACTTAACTTTCAGTGTAGTATTGTAGCCATCAATTGAATTGTCACTATTAATAAACGGAGTCACATCAAGGGTCGTCATTCAACGAGGGGCTGAACACGTGTCAAAGATCCAGGCGGGTTCTCCATGTGTGAGAGATCAGGGCCATTCATCAGGCCAAGATCTTTGACACGTATAACATCCATCCAGAAATTTCACACGCTTTCTGCCTATCGTGGCCCCATCGTATCACAACCCTCACTGCTACAATTGGACAGACATGGTCGCCCTGAACATAAATTTTTTTTTGGGTGTGGCCCACCAAAGTCAAACCTGGCTAAGTGGCCAGCCAGGCCCGACTTTAGACCCGGCCTTGACCTATTAGGGGCTTGGGCCCGACATGTAAATATCCTCCAATCGTGGCTTAGATATCACACGTGTCTTTCATGAAGGCCGTTGGTTTTCATTTTTCTAAATATCTTTCCTTAATCATCTGTAGCCTACCTGATCAACGGTTGGATTACCAACACTTAGGCCTGGGCGTGTTTGTGATAGGCCCATGTGCGGCTCAAGGTCTTACAGTTATCTGGCCTAGCCCAAATCCGTTAAGACTGATTGTTTGGTTTGAAAAGGTGTATATACTGAGTCTCGGTGTATAATTGAATGGGCCATGTCATGACTTATGAAACTATGAAAGCCCATGAGTGAAGCCTGACTGGCCCACTGGATAAGCGTCTACAATAGGATATAATATCTTGATCTGGGCCACCCTAATATCATTTCTCAAACCTTCAAATGTATTTAAATCCAGTTACAGGGGCCATCTTCCATGGTTCATGTCAAGCCCAAGATAAGGCAGTAACAAGTAGGGGTTTCAACAGGCCAGGGTGATGTGATGTCTATCCAAACCTGGCAGCTCTACCTAGGCCTGTGATGGGCCAAAAAATTAGGCCCAAACCAAGCCCATCCACCCACTTATGTACAAAATCACACATGATGCATGAGAGAGAATGCCCTTGAAATCCAAAATGGGCTGTATATGCTAATAGATCATAAATGAAACCCAGCCAATTATGTTTAACAAATGTATTTAAAATTTAGGCCCCGGCTAGCGGACTAGGTCGGACCGTTGAGTGCTCTAGGTGAAAGCGAATGAGTCGTTTTTAATCGGGCTAAAGAAGCCATCTTTGGTCATTCGATGAAGAAGATTCTAATCTCAATCCAAGCCCACCTATTAAAGTAATAAGTAGGCTCCGGCCGCGCCAACCTCATTCCAGGCTAAGAAAATAATTGGCAAAACCTAGATTCGAACCCAACCCATTCGGAAAGTTGTTATTTGCATACTTCCATGTTAAAAAAATACTCTCAGACAAGGTCTTCTCTACAAATTTCATGAATACCTTAAAATAAAAAATCACATGTAGATCGGGCAGGTTTCGTCTCAAACAAAAAAATCAACATCATGCTACTGTACCTTCATAGGAGGCAACTTGGTTACTGGAAAAAAAAAAAAAAAAAACAAAACAAAAAAACAAACGGTTATTGCTAAATCAAGTGCTAAAGTAAAATATATTACTATAAGACATGTAATATATGAACTATTATGAATTTAATCACTTTTACAGGAGCTTCAACTCTTCAATGGTGAACTTATGATTTTATACTGTGACACTACAATAAATTAGACTTTTTCAACAATTTTTTTTAGCGACGAGTCGAATTTTATTGGGAAATGTAATTTTTTACAACGACATTTCAAGTCGTTACAAAATATAGATTATTTATGATGACATTTTAAATCGTTGCTAATAATTAACTTTTTTTGCGATGAGCTTCAATTATCATCGAAAAACTTATCGCAAAAAGTTTTCGTATGAATTTTTTACAACGATCTTAACTAGTTGTTACTAATAGTCACTTTTTGTGACAAATTAGGTGTCGTAAAAAAAAATATATATTTTTTACGACGACACAAACGTTGTCGCAAATAGTAGCTTTTGCAACGACTAGTTCAACTCATTGCAAAAAATACTGAATTATACTTGTGGTGACGAATGTAGTTTCATTGCGAAATGTTAGAGTATTTGCAACAATATTTTATATCATCGCAAATAGTCAATGTTTTTGCGACGAGCTATAATTATCGTCGCTAAAACGTTTCCCACCAATTTCTTATGGGAAAATTACATGGCGGGAAAGACGTTTTGTCACGCGTTTCTATGGTCATCGCTGATGTCCACTTTATGCGACGAATTGAGTGTCGTGGTAAAATATTATATTTTGCAATGACACGAAAGTCGCTACAAATAGTCTGTTTTAGCGACGACTAGGTTAACTCGTTGCGACAAATACCAACTGTAATATTTTGCGACAAATGTAGTTTCATTGTGAAATGTTAGAGTATTTGCAATAACATTTTAAATCATCGCAAATAGTCAACGTTTTTGCGACGAGCTATAATTAGCGTCACTAAAACGTTTCCCACCAATTTCTCTCGCAAAAATTACATGGCGGGAAAGACGTTTCGCAACGCGTTTCTATGGTCATCACTAATGTCCACTTTATGCGACGAATTGAGTGTCGTGATAAAATATTATTTTTTGTAACGACACGAAAGTCACTACAAATAGTCTGTTTTAGTGACGACTAGGTTACCTCGTTGCGACAAATACCAACTGAAACGTTTTGCGGCAAATGTAGTTTCATGGCGAAATGTTAGAGTATTTGCAACAACATTGTAAATCATCGCAAATAGTCAACTTTTTTGCGATGAACTATAATTATTGTCGCTAAAACGTTTCCCACCAATTTCTTATGGAAAAATTACATGGCGGGAAAGACATTTCGCCATGTGTTTCTATGGTCATCGCTAATGTCCACTTTATGCGATGAATTAAGTGTCGTGGCAAAATATTATTTTTTGCAACGACATGAACGTCGCTACAAATAATCTTTTTTAGCGACGAGTAGGTTAACTCATTGCTACAAATACCAATTAAAACGTTTTGCGACGAATGTAGTTTCATGGCGAAATGTTAGCGTATTTGCAACAACATTTTAAATCATCGCAAATAGTCAACGTTTTTGCAACGAGCTATAGTTATCATCGCTAAAACGTTTTCCACCAATTTTTCCTACAAAAATTATATGGCGGGAAAGACGTTTCGCCACGCGTTTTTATGGTCATCGCTAATGTCCACTTTATGCGATGAATTGAGTGTCGTGGCAAAATATTATTTTTTGCAACGACACGAAAGTCGCTACAAATAGTCTGTTTTAGCGACGATTAGGTTAACTCGTTACGACAAATACCAACTGAAACATTTTGCAACGAATGTAGTTTCATGGCGAAATGTTAGAGCATTTGCAACAACATTGTAAATCATCACAAATAGTTAACGTTTTAGCGACGAGCTATAATTATCGTCGCTAAAACGTTTCCCACCAATTTCTCCTGAAAAAATTACATGGCAGGAAAGACGTTTCGCCACGCGTTTCTATGGTCATCTCTAATGTCCAGTTTATGCGACGAATTGAGTGTCGTGGCAAAATATTATTTTTTGCAATGACACGAAAGTCACTATAAATAGTTTGTTTTAGCGACGACTAGGTTAACTCGTTGCGACAAATACTAACTGACACTTTTTACGTCGAATGTATTTTCATGGCGAAATGTTAGAGTATTTGCAACAACATTGTAACTCATCGTAAATAGGCACCGTTTTTGCGACGAGCTATAATTATCGCCGCTAAAATGTTTCCACAAATTTCTCCCATAAAAATTACATGGTGGGAAAGACGTTTCGCCACCCGTTTCTATGGTCATTGCTAATGTCCACTTTATGCGACGAATTGAGTGTCGTGGCAAAACATTATTTGTTACCATGACACGAAAGTCGTGCAAATAGTGTATTTTAGCGACGACCAGATTAACTCGTTGCGACAAATACAAACTGAAACTTTTTGCAATGAACGTAGTTTCATTGCTAAATGTTATAGTATTTGCAACAACATTGTAAATCATCGCAAATAGTCGACGTTTTTACGATGAGCTGTAATTGTCGTCGCTAAAAACGTTTCCCACCGATTTCTCTCGAGAAATTACATGGTGGGAAAGATCTTCTGCCACGCATTTTCATGGTCATCGTTAATGTCCACTTTATGCGACGAATTGAGTGTCGTGGCAAAACATTATTTATTGCCACGACACGAAAGTCACTGCAACTAGGCTGTCTTAGCGACGACCAGGTTAACTCGTTGCGACAAATACAAACTAAAACTTTATGCGACGAACGTAGTTTCATTGCAAAATGTTAGAGTATTTGCAACAACATTGTAAATCATCGCAAATAGTCAACGTTTTTGCGACGCACTATAATTATCGTCGCTAAAACGTTTCCCATCAATTCTAATTTTTAATTTTGACACGAAGTGTTATTGAACATGCGATGAACCTCCAATTAATGATTGAACGGTACAAACCAACATAAATCTTGTTATCAATTTCCTTATTGATGATAGAATGATACACATCGACAATCGCTTGATCGACCTCCAATCAACAATCGAACGATATATAGAAAGTGTTGTTGACCATCCGATCAACCTTCAATCCTTTATCGGATGTTGGAAATCATCGTGCATCACTTTATTAAGTCTCCAATCAAAAATCGAATGTTGCACATCACCAAAAATCACAAGGTCAACCATGTTTGATGGATAGATGGAATGGATGGATGGATGGATGTTTTGATGATTGATGGGATGATCAACCATGTTTGATGAACGAGATGGTCGAATGTTGGATGGATGGATAGTATGGTTGGATGGTGTTGAGGGTCGAATATTGCATATTAGGCCCCAGTTATTGCATGAATTTACAAACATGAAACCGTTTAACGCCTGATTTTAATCGTATTTGTGTTGCAGAGTAGATTTATGAGCGTGGACTGAAAAGAATGCTAAAGACATGGATTTAAGGATCTGATGATACCAAAGGCAAGGGACGGACCCAAGGGGACCAAGATCGACGGATTTACATGCCGGAGATCAGAGAAAATCAAGAAACTGAAGCTCAAGTAACTTGAATGTCAGCCAGAGTGCAAGATCATAGGGTTCCCACCATCCGTTCGGATCGAAACTTCATACAGGACCTGAAGACCATATATTTACCATACACGTCGAAATTCATCCGTTGGATCCTTGTGAAAGTGGCTCAATGGATAGATCAGCCCATAAATCATCAATATGGGGCCCACCCGTTCTTTAGATATGCTTCAATTCTGGTCTCAGCCCCTTAAATTATAAGAGAAACAAGATGGACGGTGTGGATTTCTCATATACATCATCATGAGACCCACCTGTACATTGCACGTGTACAACGTGTATGCATCAGCGGTGCACCACACTTAGAATCGGGTCAAACCGAGGTTGACTCGACAAATCTTGTTGCAAACAGAGAACTCCTTCTCTGTTTACAATAGACGGACGATGTTTGTCTGGGTGTCACGATGTGGGCCATCACGATCATCCACAGGATGATCTGAACTGTCCACTGCTTTCAGGAGGTGAACTCGACCGTACCCATGGAGACTTATCCTCTCATGCATAAGTACATAAGATATCCACCGTCAAACGCAAGACAGATGGTGGAGTAAAAGTATAGGTGGGCCACACTAAATCTGAGAACAAAATACCCATTTCTGGGTAGTTTTTCGAGATGAATACAAGTAACGGACTGGATTCTCAAATACACCAAGAAGTGGGCTCCACCGAGAGTCCAGTGTCCATCTGTCTACGGACTCTGTTTACGCAGGTCCGAAAATTCCGGACGTTGCGGGCCTTTGATCGTGGTCAGATGAACGATCCAGACCGTCCATTGTAAAGGCCGTCGAAAAATGTCCTAAGGAACGTTAGTATTCAAGACGAGATGCAAGGAAAAGGGGAGTTGGGAGGTCCCAGTTTTAACTGCGTAAAGGACTGACGATTGCGTATCTCTCCGCAAGACTCCGCCGGTCATGCGAAAATCCAACTAATTGTAGCTGTCCACGGACTATTCCTTGTGCGGAAGAACCATCCGATCGACCTTCCATCTATATAAAGAAAGAGGAGAAAGAAAGATGAAAAAAAATCCACGGCTAGAGAAAACCCAGAGAGACAGAGAGACAGAGAGAATTGTTTTTATTTTGTTGTTTTCTTTTCATTATTGTTGAGAGATCCAGCCAATCATGGTTGGCTAAACCTCTTAGCTAGGGCTAAGAGGTGAAGCTTGTAGCAAGATGGGAGGATTCTGCGGCTTGGATTATGTCCGTTGAACTCGTTTAGATCGGTTTGATTTTAAGGAAGATTTTGATTTTTAATGATTTAGTGTGACTTATATTACATTAGATCTGTGATGGCTTGAGTTTTCCTTTTTCTTATTCTGATTATGGGGTTAGGAAGCCCTGTTGTTCACCATCGTCTCCTAGGCATGGTTGGATGACGGAATCCTTCCTAACACTCATACATCTTTTGATTGGTTATGGATTGGTCTAAGTTCTGTTGTTTACCTTGTCTCTTAGGCATATATTTGTGATGGAATCATACCTAATTCTTATATCTTTCATCTCTTTAAAAACTAATCAAAAGGAAGTCCAATTGAGTTCGTGAATCAAGCGTAGATCTCCCTGATCTCTACAAGTGGATCCTCTGAATCCCTAGTTTCCCTTCTCTAAATTTTCTTAAGTTTTAGATAATTATTTCACCATTATTCCTCAAATCATAATTGGTTTAGATTTCAGCTTAGCCTAGTTTTAGATCTGGTTATTTTCAGATAACGTACAGGTTTCAATCCCTGTGGATTCGACCTCGGTCTTACCGAGTTTATTACTACATCACAACCCTATACTTGGGGAGTGAACAAGTTTTTGGCGCCGTTGCCGGGGATTGACGGTTACGTTCTCTGAAGTTAACTGGTTTTAGGATTAGTTTAAGATTAGGACTTTTCTAATTTTTAGATTTTATTTTTAGAATTTTCTAATTCCAGGTTTCCCTTTAATTTTTAGAAATTCTCTTTCAAGTAACTTTCTGTTTTTAGATAATTTTCCCTTTTTAGAAACTAACCCAACTTTCTTGTTTTGTAGGATTCTGAGATAGGTTTCTAAATTGGTAAATTCTTTCTTAATTTCTACTTTCTATTTTTCAAATTTCTGTTACTAACTTACTTTCTAGTTTAGAACTTTCCTAAATTGTTTTAGAAATTTTATACTCTCTTAGGAATTTCTCTTTTCTAAAAAAAAAAAAAAAAAAAAAAAAAAAAAAAAAAAGAGGAGTTTACTGTTATTTCTCTTCTTAGGAATTTTATAGGCTTGCTATTCTTAGAAACTAACTTGTTTTGTTTTATTTTATTTTGCAGGTTTTAATTTAGGGACTCTAATTTGGTAACTTCCTTCCAACCCACTCTTTCTTTTTAGATTTTTATTTCCCTTCTTAAGATTAGGTTTAGAATTTGATTGAGGGTTGCGAGTGTTTCATGCCCAAGTGAGCTCGTGACAACACTCGACGTCTCTTGACTGAAGGAGGATTAGTTGAGGGGTTAACTGTCCATCGTAAGACTAGACACCGCTCGAAATCCCCTGAGTTAATTGAGAATATGGCTGGAAATCAACCTCTTCTACCCCAACCTAGGGTAGAAGATCTTCAGGATGAGAATGAGGTACTTCAAGCACTCCCGCCTCGTACCTTACGAGATTACTTACAACCGGCGGGGGTGAGTACGCCCTCATGCATGGTTTTTCCTGAGAATGCAGGATATATGGATATCAAGCCAGGGGTGATCCAACTCCTTCCTAAATTTCATGGGCTTGAGTCAGAGAATCCATATCTACATCTGAAAGAGTTCGATGAGATCATGGCTACCCTATACTTTCCTAACTTGTCTGATGACACGGTCAGGTTAAAACTCTTTCCCTTTTCTTTGAAAGAGAAAGCCAAGACGTGGTTACATTTACTATGTCCTCAATCTATTGGCAGATGGAATGACATGACAAGGGAGTTCATTAAGAAGTTTTTTCCATATCATAAGACGAACACCCTTAGGAAGTCGATCATGAACTTCGCCCAAAGGGAAGATGAAACATTCTTCCAATGTTGGGAGCTGTAACGCCCTGAAAATCGGGGGCCGAGTAATTACTCAACACCCGAGTTCCCGGTGTCACCTATCACACATTGTTATGGTTTATGGTTTATCAATCTAAAAATTTGCGCAAGTTGGAACAACCTGGAACATGAATCACAACCACACATCCACTGAAATGAAAGGATACAACACAAATCACTATATACAGGTCCAAAAGAATGAAGGGGCGCCCATGGCGCCATACAACTAAAATCACAAAAATATAACAAGTCCAAAAGAATATAGCTGAGCTCCTGGCCCAGCGACTCCTCGACACATCTACGGGTCCGATGCGGCACCGCCCATCAACTGAAAGTAGGAGTACTCCTCCTCCTCCTCCAGACTCGTGCTGTCAGGCTCCTCCTGATCGTCGCCACCTGCATCTATGGAAGTGTCTGGTTGGTGTTTTAAAACACCGTCCCAGAGTGGGAGTGAGTGATCAACTCAGTGTGAACTATTAACCTTAAGTTATAACAGGCATCAATTTTGAACATGAAGTTAATGAAAAGCAGCCAATCAACAACACCTACAACTCTTATTAAATGCGTATGCAATGCAATGATATGATGCATGCCCTCGCCGCAACACTCCCTCGAGCGACTCCATCTAACGATGCATATGGCAACACTCCCTCAGAGCGACCTCGACTGCCGAGTCGCCACCCTAACTAATGCGATGCAATGCGATCGTGTTAGCCAAGTTCTTAGTTATGTCCATTCATCCATCAGGTTGGGGATTCTGATTCACCCTACATGTCACTGCCCTAATCAGGTTGCGAGGCCAAGGCCCCATCAATGCGTGAGGCCGAGTCCCCGCGGTCCGTGATCCTGTCGGGGTCCTCATTCCTGACTCCAAGCACATGAGGCGTGCCGATAGGGAAAGGATCGCTCGCGGTCACTAGGGGGAGGCGCGGTACCCCAGCGTAGGCCGACAGCTCGGTCACAGTGTCCCATTCCACCATGGCCGGCTCACGAGTCTGTGGACCAATTTTTAGTCTTGTTATCAATGGGCCACCAAGGGTCGTAGGGTGCATCAGGTTCTATGCATATGTGGGCAAACATGGTTAACAAACGGGGATGATCAGGTAGTAGGCTAGTCTGCACGACTAGGCAGGCATGAGACGAATGGCCTCGGGAACAAGGGTCCCATGTAGTCGAACTACAGCCACCCGAACACTTCCGCCCAATCTGCCAGACTAGCCTTAGCGTAGCCCTACCAATGGGGCTACCCTCTCTCGTCCAGTTCTAACCATCCCAAGAGAGTAAAAGGAGAACTACCGCATGCCACGATTCATGTTATCATTCATCACATCCATATCACATTCTCATGCATTCCAATCATACAAATCAAATACCTTTAACAAGCTAGCAATCATCATGTAGAATTAAAGTGCATGTGAGTGTGTGGGTGGGGTGAGAAGGTTTTCACTTTCTCCATCTTGAAAATCATGAGCGTCCCAGCAATTATTCACACATACAATGAAGCATCACACATGAAGGCAATGAATCACATCCACAAGCATGTTATCATCCAACCTCATAATATGAGAAGGCACAATGCATATCACATTTGGAAATTAAACATGCATATTCTAACAAATCCAACCAATCATGAAAACCCCTAAAGTTCTCTATAGAATTCCAAACAAGGCATCCAAGCACTCAAAATCATTACATCCATGCTAAAATTGGTGCTAGGCCACCTAAGAGCAATAGTCCGCACCTTAATTTCGGCGGAGGCTCGGAAATGACCTAAAGGCGAGGGTTTCGAAGGTTGGCCGGCCGGAGTCCCTAAAACGATTCAAGTATGAGAGGAATCTACTCCATTTCTCCTTCAAGACAAGGATTTTAAGGAAAATAGTGAGGGATCTTACCAAGGTGGCCCACAAACGAATTTCGGAGTGGCGGTGGAGAGTTTCCCTTTTCGGAAGGGATAGGGTGTTGAGAGATCGGTCCTCTTGAGCCCCAACTCGGTTTAGGGTCCACCACAATCCCCCTTGCCTTCACTTCCTTCCTTCTTCACCTTCCTTGGTCGTTGGAGAAGGGTGGAAGTTACAAGGGAGGGCCTTGTTGTTGTAAGGTGGTGAGGATGATGAAGGAGAGGTTGATTGTTGGAGATTGGGGAAATCAAGAAGGAAAAGGGATGGGTTGTTGAGAGTTGAAGGGAGAGATAGGAGGGAGAGAGAGTTGTTGTTGAGAGAGTGAGGGGTTTATGAGAAGAGGGTTAGGGCTTATTTCCCTAGAGTTGGGTCCTTTGGCCCCAAACTCCCAAGTCTTCCTAAAATAGACTTATGAGACACCTATTGGTGTTGAGGTGGCCCTAACACTCCACAGGCCACCAAATTCGGCGTGGAGGTGACTTATGACCCAACTAGGGTCCATGCAAAAATTGAGGGCGAACAGTTCTAGCGGCCCTCTGGCCATGAAATTTGTAGGGTAAGAGCTCCATGGCCCGATGAAGGACCCTGCAAAATTTGGAGACAAACGGATGCGCGGTTTGGTCGTACGGGTCCAATTTGCGATCAACGGTCACCGTTCCACGATCAGGTCCCAGATTTGGTGGACGGGCGTAGAAAAATATTTTAAACCACCACCACAAATTTGGAGAAAATCCGACGGCTGGATCGCCCGGAATCCCTAAGCCATTTGTAAGTGCCAGTTCCAATTTCCTTTTGGCATTGGTGGGATGCATTCGGTTAGTGCCAGATCCCAGTTCGGGTGTCCACTGGGTCCGCCGTCCGCGATGGTCCACAAGCCCAGTGAGATATATGATTTCTGAAAATTTTAGATTTTTCTGACCATCCTCGATCACTGGGTGGCCCACACGGGCTGTTGACGAATGCGCACGGCCATCAGGCTTGGCGGGCCACGCCAGGTTCCATCATGGCCAGCCTAGACTGTTCTAACGGGTTGATCCTAGCTTAATCCTTTTATTGCTGGTGGTACCTCACCCTGAGCAGCTTAAACGGACGGTCCTGCGGCAATTCCGACGTGGACGCTCCAGGATACAGTGCTGGTTGGACGGGACGTTACAGGAGCAGTTCAAAGATCTTGTCAGTTCATGCCCACAACATGGTTTTGAAACGTGGCGCATCACGAACTTTTTCTACGATAGACTGACATCCCCATGTGCCAATTAGTTAAGACAATGTGTAATTGGGAGTTTATGAATAAAGGTGTCGATGAGGTGTGGGACTACTTTGATAAACTTGCTGAGAACACACAAACATGGGACATCTCCCCTAGACCGAGATTACGCCTAGGCTGACTCATTCCAAAGAAAGAGGTGGAATGTACCTCCCGAAAGAGGAGGATGATATTAATGCCAAGGTAGCCAACCTCACTCGAAAACTCGAGGCCATGGAATTAAAGAAGGATAAGGCCAAGGAAGTTGTTTGTAGCATCTGTGGTTGCAACATTCATACTACTGAAAACTGTCCAACTATCTATGCATTTCAAGAGGTATTGAATGAGCAATCCAATGTTGTAAGCAATTACCAAAGACCTTTCAGTGGGCCCACCTCTAACACATACAATCCTGGCTAGAGAAATCATCCAAATTTCAGTTGGAGGAATGGACAAACCACTACACCTCAAGGTTTCCTAAATCAAATTCCAACACAAGAGAAACCTCAAGAGGATTCGGTTTTAAAACACTTTAAAAAACAAGAGCTTTTCAATCAGAGTATGCTACAAGCCTTTCAAGACCTTACAAAAGCAATACAAGAACTTAAGGCTGAAAATGCGATTGGGAACAAGGGGAGCTTCCTAGCTCAACCTCTTCCCAATCCTAAACCGCAATATGAAGTTAGCGACCCAAGCTCTTCAAATCAAATGGAGCAAGCTAAATCCATCACCACTCTTAGGAGTGGGAAGATCATTGACAAAACCATTCTGGTTAAAGCTGAAAAGCCTAAGGACCCGGAAGTGGATAAAGAAGATGGATCTAGCCATGCCCCACCAGAGTTAGAACCGGAACCTCAAGGGAAGCTGGTTGCTCCATTTCCCCAACGGTTGGTTGCACCAAAACCTCTCTCGAACTCTCAAGATATTCTAGAGGTGTTGAAACAAGTGAAGGTCAACATTCCTCTACTTGATGCCGAGAAACAAATACCTTCATATGCCAAATTCTTGAAAGACTTATGTACGACCAAAAGACGGCAAAATATTCAAAAGAAAATCTTCCTGACTGAGAAAGTGAGTGCCATCCTAAAGCAAGATGTGCCGCAAAAATTCAAAGACCCCGGTAGCCCAACCATATCATATGTAATTGGGGACTATCGAATTGATCACACACTTCTTGATTTAGGAGTGAGCGTTAATCTTATCCCCTACTCGGTATACAAACAGTTGGGTTTAGGTGAATTAAAACCCACCTTAACCACACTACAACTTGCTGATCGCTCTGTTCGTATACCAAGAGGGATAATTGAGGATGTGTTGGTCTAGGTTGATCGATTTTACTACCCAGTTGATTTCATCATCCTGGATACCGAACCCATCAGTGACACGAGCACTAAGATTCCCGTCATTCTTGGTCGCCCATTCCTTGCCACTTCAAATGCAATTATCAATTGCAGGAATGGTGTCATGAGTATGTCTTTCGGGAATATGACATTAGAAATGAATATCTTTTTCAACACTGCCAGACGGTTAGAGGGAGATGACGATATCTACGATATTAACATGATCGATACTTTCGTGGATCATAGGACACCCCTTACCTTATCCTCTGATCCTCTAGAGACGTGCCTGGCCCACTCCCATGAGTTTGATGATGACATGATTAGGGAGATGTGTGTCATGCTTGATACGGTACCGGTACTTGAAGTTAACCGGTGGAGGCCATAATTTGAAGAGTTACCCCAAACTGATGAAGTGCCTCTACCGTCTAACCTCAAGCCACTGAAGCTTAACCTAAAACCATTGCTCTCTGATTTAAAATATGCATACTTAGGTCAAGATGAGACATACCTGGTGGTGATTTCTGCCCACCTTGAGAAAGAACAAGAGAGTATGTTCATATCTACTCTCCTAGAGCATAAGGGAGCCCTCGGATGGACAATCGCGGACCTCAAGGGAATCGACCCCTTGATTTGTACTCACCGCATATATCTTGAGGATAATGCGAAGACCGATCGGCAACCACAACGTAGACTAAATCCAAACATGAAGGAAGTGGTTAAGGCCGAGGTTCTTAAACTATTGGATGTGGGTATCATATACCCTATATCTGATAGTCAATGGGTGAGTCCAACTCAGGTGGTTCCTAAGAAGTCCGGGATCACCATCATAGCCAATGCTAATAATGAACTTGTGCCGACTAGAGTCACTACTGGTTGAAGGATGTGCATTGACTACAGGAAATTAAATACCGTCACGAGGAAAGACCACTTTCCTTTGCCCTTCATTGATCAGATCTTGGAAAGGTTAGCTGGTCATTCCTATTACTGTTTCCTTGACGGGTATTCGAGCTACAACCAGATAGAGATCGCCCCTGAAGATCAAGAAAAGACTAGTTTTACATGTCCCTACAGCACCTTTGCTTATCGAAGGATGCCATTTAGGCTATGTAATGCTCCTGCCACCTTTCAGCGATGTATGATGAGCATATTTTCTAACATGGTGGGGCAATATTTAGAAGTCTTCATGTACGATTTCTCTGTCTTCGATTCATCTTTCAGCGAGTGCTTGAAAAGTCTTAAATGTGTGCTGAAAAGATGTGAAGAAAAGAACTTGGTACTTAATTGGGAGAAGTGTCATTTCATGGTTCAGAAGGGAATTGTCCTTGGACACATTATTTCATCCAAAGGAATCGAGGTGGATAAGGCAAAGATCGATCTTATCTGTAACCTACCTCCACCCAAGAACATAAGGGACGTGCGATCCTTCTTAGGACATGCCGGGTTTTACAGAAGATTCATAAAGGACTTTAGTCTCATCTCTCGTCCTCTATGTAATCTACTTCAAAAGGATGCACCATACGAGTGGACTGAACCATGTCAGGAAGCTTTCACTAAACTTAAAGGTATATTGACTAGTGCACCCATCATACAGCCACCTGACTGGAGCATTCCTTTTGAACTTATGTGCGATGCATCCGATTATGCTCTTGGGGCAGTTCTAGGCCAGAGAAAAGATAAGAAACCCTACGTTATTCATTACGCAAGTAAGACTCTAAACCCTGCCCAAGTGAACTACTCGACTATGGAAAAGGAACTCTTAGCCGTAGTGTTCGCCTTGGATAAATTTAGGTCCTATTTGATTGGATCCAAGATCATTATCCACACTGATCACGCAGCGCTTAAGTATCTTCTGTCTAAGAATGATGCTAAGCCCCGCCTGATACGATAGATACTCCTACTCCAGGAATTTGACCTAGAAATAAAAGATAAGAAGGGAGTAGAAAACGTAGTGGCTGACCATCTTTCTCGCATTAATCCCTCTGATTCCCTTGAGACGACACACATCAATGACATGTTCCCTGATGAACAGTTGTTTAGAGTCTCCCATTCGCCTTGGTTCGCTGACATCGTTAATTATCTTGTCACAGGTTCCATACTGACACATTGGACTGTGCAAGATAAGAAGAAATTTTTCACCAAGGTGCGCAACTTCTTCTGAGATGATCCATACTTGTTTAAATATTGCCCAGACCAAATCTTGAGGAGATGTATGCCAGACGATGAGCATCGGAGTGTCATCTCCTTCTGTCACTCACAGGCCTGTGGTGGTCACTTTTCTGTAAAAAAGACCACGACCAAGATTCTGCAGTGTGGTTTCTATTGGCCTACTATGTTCAGGGACACTCATGAGTTTTGCAAAGCTTGTGAGCGTTGTCAGAAATTGGGAGCATTGTCCCGTCGAAATATGATGCCCTTGAACCCCATTCTTATCATCGAGGCATTTGATTGTTGGGGCATCGATTTCGTGGGACCATTCCCCCAATCTTTTGAAAATCTATACATTTTGCTTACTGTAGATTATGTCACTAAATGGGTCAAAGCTATTCCGTGTCGGAATAATGACCATCGCATGGTCATTAAATTCCTTAAAGAGAACATCCTTTCCCGATTTGGAACGCCTCGAGTTATCATTAGTGATAGGGGCTCACACTTTTGTAATAAACCATTCAAGAGTTTAATGAAGAAATACGGTATCTCTCATAAGGTGAGCACCCCATACCACTCACAGACAAGTGGGCAAGTTGGGATTTTCAATAGGGAGATCAAACACATTTTGGAGAAAACAGTTAACCCTGACCGTAAGGATTGGTCAATTCGATTGACCGATGCCTTATGGGCATACCGTACTACTTTTAAAACCCCAATTGGAATGTCTCCCTTTAGACTCGTCTATGGGAAGGCTTGCCACTTGCGATCAAAAATTTGATTTTCAATCTGAACAACGCTGGCTCGTTACGCAAACTTCAATTAAATGAACTTGAAGAAATCCGGAACGACGCGTACGAGAACTCGAGAATTTACAAGGACAGGATAAAGGCGTTTCATGACCAACATATTCTACGAAAATCATTCACGCCAGGCCAGAAAGTCCTCTTGTATAACTCTCGATTACATCTCTTTCCAGGTAAGCTTCGATCTCGTTGGACCGACCCTTTTACTGTTATCACTGCATATCCTCATGGGGCCGTCGAGATAAGAGACCCCGACAATGGCAAGGAGTTTAAAGTAAATGGACATCGCTTAAAGCCATTTATCGAGAAATTTGATTCAGAGGACATGTCCATTCCTCTGACTGATCCTGTTTACCAAGATTGATCTCCTAGTCTGATGGAAGTATAGGTAGGTTTATTGCTTTCATAGGATTAGGGTAGTTTCTTTAGTCTGGCTGAAGACGTTAAACTTAGCGCTCCTGGGAGGCAACCCAGCTTTTGATTCCATGATTAGTCAATTCAATGTTTGTGGGTAACATTGCTGCAAACCCTCACGAGACTACAACTCGTCCACTAGGGGCAACCTAGGAGTTTAAAGGCTTGTTGCATACACTAAATGCAATCGAGAGCACCTGCGAAAGTGGTATAGGTAGGAGTTTATTTTTGTTATTTGTGTTTTACTTGTGTTGGTTTCACTCTTGTGCTGACCCACTCTCATGTTGAGATCTCTATGAAAAAGTCTCTCTCGACTCATTACCCAGGTACTATCTTTCCATCACTTCTCATTTACTTTCGTTGTCCCATGTGCATTGCATGCTTACATCTTTTACATTGAGGACAATGTAGATTTTAGGTTGGGGGTGGGAGATTAGGTTTTCTAATCAGTATTTTCTTGGTCTTGAGCAAAATTTGTGAAAATTTTTAAATTTTTCTGAAATTTCTTATGAATTCGAAGTGATTTAACGACCATCTTTGATTTAGAATTACAGGATATGGAATGTTGGTGATTTATGACTATTAGATTCAGTATCTGTTAGATTTCACAGTTAAGTTTGAATTGTTAATCCATTGTTAGAAGTTTTAAACATTGATTGAGTCATGATTTCACATGTTATATCTCGTTTTCACATTAAGGTTTCAGTTTGTTATTGAAGGGTTGACTTGGTAATCAGTAAGCATGAAAGGAACCGACTTGGGGAATTTGTCCACCATGTTCGATAAGAAGAATGAAAGAAAAAAAAATACCCAGCTACAAGAATAGCTACCTGCGGAAAGGGTTGGGTGAACAAACTTCACCATAGGTTTGCTCCCTATAAGTGAGATTTGATTCCTCATGGTTGATAATTGGAAAAGTTAGGCGACCGGTTTTCACCATAGGTTTGCTCCCTATATGTGAGGATTTGATCCCTCTCATTGACGTCTTTATTCATAAAGAAAATCAAAAGATGGAAGAATGAAAAGATGATTTATGAGGCAAGTTTTGATTTAGGTGGCTGTCCTGAATGCTCTCGTTGGTTACCAATCATATCATGAGATAACGAATCAAATCTTAATGTTGATAAGCCAAGATTACACTATACACTCACGGAACTCAATGTTTAGAATTATTCTAGTTAATGGATTAATATTTGAACTCGATTATGAAGTTACCGTGAACTTGATTCCAGGAAAAAGTAATACCCAGCAAAATGAATCTTAGAAGTCTAGTATTTGAATTATTTTTTGAAATATCACTCGAATTTATAGAAATTGTCATGTAAGTCTCTATTTATTTTTCGCATACTTTGCTCGGGACTAGCAAAATGCTAGTTGGGGGTTGTGTTGAGGGTTGAATATTGCATATTAGGCCCCAGTTATTGCATGAATTTACAAACATGAAACCGTTTAACGCCTGATTTTAATCGTATTTGTGTTGTAGAGTAGATTTATGAGCGTGGACTGAAAAGAATGCTAAAGACATGGATTTAAGGATCTGATGATACCAAAGGCAAGGGACGGACCCCAGGGGACTAAGATCGACGGATTTACATGCCAGAGATCAGAGAAAATCAAGAAACTGAAGCTTAAGTGACTTGAATGTCAGTCAGAGTGCAAGATCATAGGGTTCCCACCATCCGTTCAGATCGAAACTTCATACAGGACCTGAAGACCATATATTTACCGTACACGTCGAAATTCATCCGTTGGATCCTTGTGGAAGTGGCTCAATGGATAGATCAGCCCATAAATCATCAATATGGGGCCCACCTGATCTTTGGATATGCTTCAATTCTGGTCTCAGCCCCTTAAATTATAAGAGAAACAAGATGGACGGTGTGGATTTCTCATATACATCATCATGAGACCCACCTGTACATTGCACGTGTACAACGTGTATGCATCAACGGCGCACCACACTTAGAATCGGGTCAAACTGAGGTTGACCCGACAAATCTCGTTGCAAACAGAGAACTCCTTCTCTGTTTACAATAGATGGACGATGTTCATCTGGGTGTCACGATGTGGACCATCACGATCATCCACAGGATGATCTGAACTATCCACTGCGTTCAGGAGGTGAACTCGACCGTACCCATGGAGACTTATCCTCTCATGCATAAGTACATAAGATATCCACCGTCAAACGCAAGACGGACGGTGGAGTAAAAGTATAGGTGGGCCACACTAAATCTGAGAACAAAATACCCATTTCTGGGTAGTTTTTCGAGATGAATACAAGTAACGGACTGGATTCTCAAAATACACCAAGAAGTGGGCTCTACTGAGAGTCCAGCGTCCATCTGTCTGTGGACTCTGTTTACGCAGGTCCGAATAATTCCGGACGTTGCGGGCCTTTGATCGTTGTCGGATGAACGATCCAGATCGTCCATTGTAAAGGCCGTCAAAAAAACGTCCCAAGGAACGTTAGTATTCAGGACGAGATGCAAGGAAAAGGGGAGTTGGGAGGTCCCAGTTTTAACTGCGTAAAGGACTGACGATTGCGTATCTCTCCGCAAGACTCCGCCGGTCATGCGGAAATCCAACTAATTGTAGCTGTCCACGGACTATTCCTTGTGCGGAAGAACCATCCGATCGACCTTCCATCTGTATAAAGAAAGAGGAGAAAGAAAGATGAAAAAAAATCCACGGCTAGAGAAAAGCCAGAGAGAGAGAGAATTATTTTTGTTTTGCTGTTTTCCTTTCATTATTGTCGAGAGATCTAGCCAATCATGGTTGGCTAAACCTCTTAGCTAGGGCTAAGAGGTGAAGCTTGTAGCAAGATGGGAGGATTCTGCGGCTTGGATTATGTCCGTTGAACTCGTTTAGATCGGTTTGATTTTAAGGAAGATTTTGATTTCTAATGATTTAGTATGACTTATATTACATTAGATCTGTGATGGCTTGAGTTTTCCTTTTTCTTATTCTGATTATGGGGTTAGGAAGCCCTGTTGTTCACCATCGTCTCTTAGGCATGGTTGGATGACGGAATCCTTCCTAACACTCCTACATCTTTTGATTGGTTATGGATTGGTCTAAGTTCTGTTGTTTACCTTGTCTCTTAGGCATGGATTTGTGATGGAATCATACCTAATTCTTATATCTTTCATCTCTTTAAAAACTAGATCAAAAGGAAGTCCAGTTGAGTTCGTGAATCAAGCGTAGATCTCCCTGATCTCTACAAGTGGATCCTCTGAATCCCTAGTTTCCCTTTTCTAAATTTTCTTAAGTTTTAGATAATTATTTCACCATTATTCCTCAAATCATAATTGGTTTAGATTTCATCTTAGCCTAGTTCTAGATCTGATTATTTTCAGATAACGTACAGGTTTCAATCCCTGTGGATTCGACCTCGGTCTTACCGAGTTTATTACTACATCACAACCCTATACTTGGGGAGTGAACAGATGGATGGATGGATGTTTGGATGACTGGATATATAGATGGATGGAATGGTTGGATAGATGGATGTTTGGATGATTGTATGAGATGAATGGGTGGTTTGATGGGGGATGCAATGGTTGAATGGGGGATGAGATGAATGAGGCTCCGATGGGGCACTAAGTGGCCAACAAGATATATGAATTCTATCCACACCGCCCGTCTTTGCATGACATGTATCTATACACCAGCTGCAGGCTACAACTTATAGCCCATAAGCTGTTGCAAATTGAATTGCGTGCTTACTCAGTAGTCAGTACGCTCTCATCGTATTGAGTAAACTCAATTGTGGGCCCACCTTGAATGTATGTAGTCTATCCAAGGCGTCTATCCATTTTTTCATCTAATTTAAGGGGTTGATCCCAAAATTGAAGCATATCCAATGATCAAGTGGATCATACCACTTGAAACAGTGGAGATAATGATTTCCACCGTTAAAACCTTTTTAGGCCCACAGTGATGTTTATTTGTCATCTAACCTGTTCATAACATCATAAATACATGGATGAAGAGAAAACACAAATATAAGCTTGATCCAAAACTTTTGTGGCCCTCAAGAATTTTTTAACGGTAGATGTTCAATTTAACTATTTTATGTGGTGTGGTCCATTTGAATATTGGATATCTCTAATTTTTGGGCTCAAGCCCTGAAATTATTTTGTAAAATGAATGAATGGAGCCGATAAAATACATAAATCATGATGGATCCCACAAACTTCACTCTGTACGCTAAGTGTAGTGAGTTGCTCACTATGCAATCCGCTTCCAAGCTGTTAAGCTGTGTTGACGACTTGACGTGCACATCACAAAATTTCTCAGTGGGCTCTTATCGTACTGAGTAAAATCTGTTGGGGCCCACCGTGATTAATGCATGTGGTTTATCCACACTGTCCATTCATTTTTCTAGATCATTTTAGTGGTTGAACCCAAAATTGGTGCATATCCAAAGCTCAAGTGGACTATACCACAGGAAAAAGTAGCAGTATTGTTTTTCACCGCTGATAAATTTATAAGGCCCCAGTGATATTTATTTTTTATTTAACATGTTCATATGATTAAATATATGTGATAAATATTCATATGAATAACTCCGGATCGGATCGGTCTAATCGGATCCATTCAGTTCAGATCGGTCTGGATTAACCACGATTCGAACTTGATTCGATGAATGGTCGGATTTGACTAATCCAACTCGAACAACACCAATCTAGGCCTTTGGATCGGTTCAGATCAGGTCGGATCCGATGGATCGGGTCGATTTGTGTCCAGCTCTAATCAACATGTCAAATGTGCCAATGCATGTCCTACACTACATGGCATTTCTTGTTCCAAGATGTCACATGTGCCATCATCCATCTTTATTAGTTCCGAATATGCTACATGTATCTTTAAAAATGGTTAGACGGTATGGATACAACTAGAGGTGGGCATCGAGTTGAGTCGGACCGGATTGGCCCCAACTCGTTTCGGTCTGAAGTTTTTAGTACCGGACCCGAACCCGATCAGATCTGGGACAGAGTCTGGGTCCTCTAACTCAATCTGATCTGTTGTATTGTTGGCCTGACTCGAACCGAGTTCGACTCAGTCTAGAAAATCGAGTCGGATCGGGTTATATACGGTTCGGATCGAATATTCTTGACACTAAAAGAGTTTCGATAGTAGAGGAAGATGGTCATTAAATCTATACTGTGTCCTCTCATAAGGGCCACTTGAGTCTTGGATATAATACATTCTTGGCAGCATGTACTAAAATGAGCTCCTAAAACGGATGGACGGTGTGGATTTATCACAAACATCACGGTGGGACCCACCTAACATTCCAAGCAAGAAAGGTGAAAGATTTGTTTTTCGTCAGGAGCTCTGATCGAGGAACCTCGAGCCGTGTGAAAAGAAAGATTGGGTACTCCCATCCCACTAGTCAAAGGATGTTCGGGTCGGATTGGGGCAGATCGGGCCGGATCCGCCGAATCGGTCCCTTTCTGCCTAGCTCTAGATATAACACATGCATCATGGTGGGGTCCATAGAGCTTGGTGACGTCACTTCAATAGCGATTTGGCTACTAACATCCAATCCGCGCCCATATATACGATATAGAGGGGAAACAGATTGGCTACTCCCCCTATCACCGGCCAATGGCTGGTGGTCGGTGCTCTGTGGGCCCCATTATGATGTACTTGTTTCATCCATGCCGTCCATCTATTTTTCCAGATAATGATACTATCAGACCAAAAATGAGGTATATCCTAATCTCAACTAGACCACATTACAGGAAAGTTAAATGAGCATGGACTGTTAAAAATCTTTTCGGGGCCATAAAAGTTTTGGGTCAAGCCGATCTTTGGTTTTTCCCCTCATCTGGTCCTCTATGACCTAATCAACCAATTAGATGTCAAATAAATAGTACAGTGGGCCTCAGGAGGATTTTAATGGTGGATATCCAATCGCCACTGTTTTCCTATGTTGTGGTCCACTCAAGATTTATATCCCTCTAATTTTTGGTATAAAATTCTAAAATAATCTATAAAAATGAATGAATGGAATGGTTGAAACACATACATCATAGTGGGCCCACAGAGCACCCACCACGGTTTCCCTTATATATGGCAGGGAGTAGCCAATCCGTTTCCCGTATATATGGGACACGGATTTCCTGCCAAAGCCTTTCAAAGGGAAGCGGATTGCATACTGAGTAACTCAGTACGCTAAGAGTAACCTCTTTGAGGCCCACCGTCATACCTACATTTTATCCACTCCGTCCATCCTTTTACCAGATCATTTTAGGGATGTATTCCAAAAATGAATCATATCCAAAAAGCAAGTGGAACACACCACCAGAAACAGTGTGAATTAAAATTCTACCGTTGAAAAGTTCTTAGAGGCCACAAAAGTTTTAGAGCAAGCCGATATTTGTGATTCCATGTCTATCTGATCTTATAAATATCTTGGATGACAAATAAACATCACCGGGGGGCATTAGAAAGGTATCAACAGAGGAAATCAATACTTCCACTCTTTCCTGTGGTATTGTACACTTGTGATTTGGATATGCTTCAATTTTGGGATCAACGATTAAAATGATCTGTAAAACCGGATGAACGGTGTAGATTAATGTCATACACTCAAGGTGGGCTCAACAGAGTTTACTCAGTATGATAAGAGCGTACTAAGTTACTCAGTACGCAATCCAATTTCCTTTCAAAGTAGTATTAAACTCTGTTGGGCCCACCGTGAATACATGTGGTTTATCCATGCCGTCCATTGGTTTTTCCAGATAATTTTAGGGGTTCAACCTAAAATTGATGCATGTACAATGATCAAGTGGACCATACCACAGGAAATAGTGGAATTATTGATTTCCACCGTTGAAAACTTTCTAAGGCCCCAGTGATGTTTATTTGTCATCAAACCTGTTCTAAACACATGGATGAAAGGAAAACACAAATATCAACTTGATCTAAAACTTCGGTTGGCCCTAAGAATTTTTCAACGGTAAATGTTCAATTCACTCTGTTTCTGACGGTGTGGTCCACTTAAGGTTTGGTTATACTCCATTTTTGAGATATACCCCTAAAACCATGTGGTAAAAGAGATGAACGGGATGGATTTCTCATAAACATCGTAGTGGGCCCCACCTGGGTTCCCAGTACCGGAACTTCATGCGAAATGCTTTCCGAGGAAATTCGCGTCCCCGATATCGTCGACGCGGATTGCGTCCTACCACCGCCTGGACGGGGCAAGGCTCTCTGGGGCCCACAGTGATGTAAGTGTTTTATCCATGCCGTTAATCGCATTTCTCAGATCATTTTAAGGTATTAGCCCAAAAATGAGACAGCTCTATATCTTAAGTGAACCACAACATGAAGATTGAACGTATACCATTAAAAACTTCTTGAGAGCTGGAGAAGTTTCAGATCAAGATGATATTTGTGTTTTCACCTCATCCATATCTACATAGCTTTATGAATAGGTTGAATGGTAAAAAACATCACGGTTGCCCTTAGAAAGGCTTCAACGGTGGGTGTCATTAACACACCAGCTTCATTTGGTGTGGTCCATTGGTGTTGTGTCCCTGCCTCATTTTTTGGTTTTTACCTTAAAATGATTGATAAAATCATTTAACGGCGTGGATAAAACACTTAGATCATGGTGGGCCCCACAGATCCCTGACGCAATCAATATTTGTGCACTGCCAAAGAGAGAAGCTCTAACGGGAAGAGCATCTATGGTAAGACAAGAGACTCTTCCGCTTCCCAAGTTTGAGTAGACGTTATTCCTTATACTCCCAAAAATTAAAAATATTCATCAACTCTCTATCCTCCCTAAAATGAAAAATATCCATCCAACTCTCCATCCTCCTGTAAAGAAGATAAGAAGCTTTAAATGGTAGAGTGCAGACAGAAGGCAGCATCAAAGTGGTGGTCAGGTTCAACTGGTGATCTCTGTACGTGTTTCTGTTCTGAATTATATCTCTATATTTTGAGGCAAGTATGTTCGCAAGACCCCACTATATGAATGATTTGCCTTTTTTTTTTTTCTTTTTTTTAAGAGATACCAGTTATATATATATATATATATATATATATATATATATATATATCTGTGGGCCACACCGTGATGTGTGTTTTGTATCTACACCGTCCATCCATTTGGATAGACCATATTACGACATGATGTAAAAAATGAATCAGATGCAAAGCTCGATAGGACCCCACCACAAAAAACAGAGGGAATTCGCACAAAGTCGTCTTCAATGGAGCTTCCACACAACAGAGAAAGAAAACCATCTTTCTTCTTGCTGCATTGCTGATGATGCCCATTATAGTTGTCTTTTGACAGATCCACGCCATCCACTGTCTCCTTCTCAGGATTTAGACCGTAAATGACCAGTTTTGATCATCTGATGGTGTGACCCACTAAGATAATCAAGCTGCAACGGCAGCTGAACGGTCTTCTTGCGATCGATGTGACGATCATTTGAGGGGACATGGACGCCAAAGGTCGACATGGTTTCGATGGGTTTTTCTCCCTCTACCTGATGAACACTTCAGATCCAACTTCCGTTTCATGATGGTGGTCCACTACGAAAACACGAAGCCTCTGTTTCACAACAGGGTCAACGTACGTCGACTCTGTGAAGTCTAAGGTCCCACTAACTGTTGTTAATTAGAAGATCCATACCTCCCATTCGATTCACGACGGAAAACCATCAGAAAAGGAGTGGTTTTGAAGTGAAATCAGCATGGCCCGCAAGATTATCTACTTCGCCGTCCATTTCATGTTCGACAGTTAGAATGTTGCAACATCCTGCATGGTTTCAAAACGCCACCTTGTCAAGGGTTAAAATTCCCTTCTGAACATGATAGACGGTTCGGATCGATGATTTGAATAATGACTGGGCCACACTGAAAAAATTGTAAAAGCACAGTGAAGACGCTGTGCGTTTTTGAATTTGAGGAGAAGAAGTCGGTCAATGGGTGTTGACCAACGTTGGGAGATTCCATGCACAGCTGGTGCACTTGCACTCCATATACATACAATGCACATGTGATCCCAACATGATGTTCGTGGGAAATCTGCTCCATCCATCCGCTTTGCCACTATGTTTAACGCGTTGAGACCGAGTTTGAAGCATATCAAGATATCATGCGGGCCCCAAATCAGGACTTCAGGGGCTGATTTGTCATTTTGGCCATTTCTATAAGGATCCAGGAGCTGAAATTTGACGTGTACGGCTAATTCGTGGTTCTAAGGCTGCATACAAAGTTTCGAGCTGAACGGACAAACCATATTATCAGAACAAACCCTGTCATGGCCCTTATAACCTTTTAACGGTGGACGTCACTCTTCCCTTTGTTTTTTGTGGTGGGGTCCTCTCGAGCTTTGCATCTGATTCATTTTTTGCATTCATTTTTTAATATTTAAAAAACCTAAAGCAAATATAAAAAATGTTGAGTTTTGCCTAGTCAAGTTAAATATGGAGTTATGCTGATTTTTTTTTTTTTTGACGAGTTTTGGCTGAGTCATGACCAAAAGAAGTTCTTCATAAAAGAATCGACTCAGGCTATTCGAATATAGAATTTTCCTTAGTCTTTGAACTATTCTTAAAACAATGAACAGGATTGAAACTTTTAGATTTACTATCAGTAGACAAACGACACAAATATTTCTAAAAGCAACACATCTCTAATAAACTTAACAATGAACAGCTAGCTAAAAAAATTTCCATGGCTAGATTCCTATGTTACTTTTTCACCATTTAAAACGCGGCACCTATGTACATCTACCCAGACCATCCAAATAGTGGGCCCCATTGTAGATGTAGTATATCTCCGAAATCACACTGATCAAGCAACATTGAAGAGTCAGTTATTTGGACGGTCTGGATTGCCTTACAACTACATCATGTGCAGGTTTGAAGAGTCACTGCCATTTTTTAAATGGTGCAAAATTAGCATAAGGTTACAGGTGGAATTCCACATATGTAGGGACATGTGTAAAAAAAGTCCATCTGAAATTTAGTCCATCTGAAATTTACCTCTACTACATCAATAATCATTATTTCCTGTAATATAGTCCATCTAAAATTTACCTCTACTACATTTTTTAGGCCATGCTTTAATATAAGCCCTCAGGACAAATGGACAAAGTGAATATACAATGCATACATCAAGCTGGGCCGTACAGTTAGAGTCCCACCCACGTTGCAGGGCTAGGTTTACAGCCAAGTAGCACTCCTTCACCATACACAGTTTAGACTTTAACATAGATAGGCAATGTATATTCGTACAAATAATTACTTCTGATGCATCTGTGTATTCTACTTGTATTCTATACGTACCACATGCACAAATAAAAGGTAGAGTATTCTTCGTGCTCCACTGGCTATGCTACATATGGACCACTAATCTCACATGATGCCATTTATATGTACAAATGGTGGCCCACCTCTCTACAACTGATTATAATATTACTAAATCTTATGTGCCTCATTTAATTTCTCACCGTTTGTAGTAATAAATGGCCAAGAAAAATAAGATACTTGAATTTCTTGAGAGACTGCATGAAGGGCGGTACCCTTCAACAAAGGGTCAAGGGTGTGTGGTGGGAGAGAATCATACCCACCTTGATATACATATGCCTTATATCCACACCATCCATCCGTTCAAAACTCATTTTAGGGCATGATTCCAAGAATTAAGTAGATCCAAATCTCGGGTGAACCATATATAGTACAAGAATAAGTGATAATTTATCATTAGAAACTTTTTTGTGGGCCACAAAAGTTTGGGATCGAGCAGATATTTGTGTAGTCTCTTTGTTTAGGTCTTTGTGACCCTATCAACAAGTTGGTGGGAAAATAAACATTTTAGTGGTCCACATGAAGTTTTAATGGTGGGGATTCAATCACAAGTATTTCTATGGTGTGGTTCACTTATGGCTTTGGAATTATATCCTAAAATGTAAAAGCGGATGGACAGAACAGATGTAAGGAACATACATCATAATGGGATAAAATTTGCAGTATTTTCGAGTCTGATGCATTCTTGGTGAGATCTAAATTTCATTCATGTTTTGTTTTCAATAACTTTGTTATAAATATTGCAATAGCTTGTTTGTACTTTTAATGCAGAAAAGGAGTAAAACAAACACAGAGAATCGCTCCAAGCTTGTAGTGAATCACACGGCTGGTTCGAAGCCGTTTGTCAGACTTCGTAATGAGATGGTATAATTTACTTTTTTTTTATCCTGTATGTATTAATTTAATTTATTTATTACATTACTTATTAACATTGAAAATGTGATATTTCTTGTTTAAATGGAATAGTGTGACCAGGAGACCCAGCAAGAGCCTAATCTCGTTACTTTTTATAAGAATACACACATTAGGAAGATGACAAGAACTTGGGTGACTCCGCGTTGCGGGGAGCTATATATGAGAATCATTTAAACTTATTTTAAAATTATTTTATTACTTATTCATTTCATACTAATAATGTTTTATTAAAATTACAGAATGAAATGCTACAAATCCATACTAAATCTCAGTCGGAGGACATTACACCATTGACAGCAAACGAAGCATGTTTTAAAGCCCTTGGCTCTAGATCTGGCTACGTTCGTGGTCTTGGGCATGGGGAGGTGCCTGCATCGACCCATTGTATCCATGTTGATTTGGATAAGGCTATGAGGAAGGCCGAGCAAGCAGAGGCAACGTCGGCTGAGCTGCGAGAAATGATAAATGAGATAAAGACACGACAAACTCAATTGGAGGAAATGTTGCATACCCTCATGTCACATCAACCCCAATCACATCCTCAGTGGTAAGTTGAATGTCATATTTAAATTATGCAAGTAGTATAAAATAGTCACTAATAATTTTTATTTTAATAATTTTACAGATTTTTCTGCAGATTGGTGTTATCTTCCCAGGCCGCACCACATTATCGATAACGCACATTTTTTATTATTATTCATTTTTATTAGACAATTTAGACATGTGTACTTTTTTTAATGTTTTGGATACTTATAAATTTAATTATTTTGTTTGATCTCATTACTTTTTATATTTCAATGGATGATGATGAATATTGATTAATACATGTTATTTTGTTTGATTAAGTTGGTTCAAACAAAAAAAATTGATGCCATTTTGTGATATTTAATGGTGACATATTAGCTCATCGCTAATATTTTGTGACAAGTTGTTAGTTCGTGGCAAATAATTAAATCATTAACAATGACTTGTTGTTTTTGTCACTAAATAGAATTTATGACATCGTATTTATGATATAATTGATGACGATCAACAATCGTCGCCACAAAGGCTTTTGCGATGACTTTATGATTTCTTTAGTAATAAGTGGACTCGTCGCAATACGTCTTTATTTGCGACGAGTTTTATGTTTAGCGACGTTTTACGATATGCAATGGCAATGTGTAAACTCGTCGCAAATAATCTTTATTTAGTGACAATATATTTAATCATTGCAAATAATTATTATTTGCAACAACATCGGTGACAAGCAACACTCGCAGGATAAAAAAAATTTGTGATAAATTTTGGGTTTGTTAGCGAAGACGAGGACTCGTCGCAACGCGTGTTTATTCGCGACGAGTCTTATATTCAGTGGCGTTTTACGATATGCAATGGCGACGTGTCACCTCGTTGCTAATTAACTATATTCTGCGACAAGTTATTAGGTCGTCGTAAATAGTTAAGTTATTGGTGACGAGTGTCATTTCCCTCGCTAAATAGAATTAGTAACGCCGTATCTGCATCAAACGTGGTAACGAGTAATACTCGTCGCAAAAAACTTTTTGTAACAAATTTGAGTTTATTAGCGACAATGAGGATTCGTCGCAATACATCTTTATTCGCCACGAGTCTCATATTTAGCGACGTTTTATGATATGTAATGGCGACATGTCAACTCGTCGCTAATTAACAATATTTTACGACAAGTTATTAGGTCGTCACAGATAGTTGAGTTATTGGTGACGAGTGCCGTTTCCCTTGCTAAATATAATTAGTGACGCCATATCTGCATCAAACGTGGCGACGAGCAACACTCGTCGTAAAAAACTTTTTGTAACAAATTTGAGTTTATTAGCGACGACGAGGACTCATTGTAACATGTCTTTATTCGCGACAAGTCTCATATTTAGCGACGTTTTACGATATGCAATGGCGACATGTCAACTCGTCGCTACTTAACTATATTTTGCGACAAGTTATTAGGTCGTCGCAAATAGTTGAGTTATTACGACGTTCAGTTGCCGCTGTCGCATGAAAATAGAATTAGTGACGCCGTATCTGCATCAAACGTGGCGACGAGCACACTCGTCGCTAAAAATTTTTAGCGACGAGTTTGGAGGTTTTAGCGACGAGTTGACTTGTCGCGAAAAGACTGAATTGTTGTAGTGACAATCAAGTAAAATCATACATAGCCGATAACTTGGTTTTTCATGAACAGATAAAGCACGTAGAGGTGGATTACAACTTCATCAAAAAGAAGATATGATCTAAAGAAGTTCTCACCTAGTATGCTCCATCCAAGGCATATTAATGGACACATTCGCGTAGCCTCTTCCACATTCCCAAGGATCATTTATCAACATCAAACTGGACATGTTTGATGATATTCACGAAGCCTCTTCCACATTCCATCCAAGGCACATTAGTCCCCCACACCATTGTTATCGACAACAGCATGCAGTTTGACAACGCTTGTTTTTGAGGACTGTGAGAAAAGCTTGACATTCACAATGCCTTCGCTTCACCTTGGCACCCCCAGACCAACAGACAAGTAGACTCAGTCAATAATATTATAAAAAGTTACTTCAAAACCAAGCTTGATAAATTCAGTTGATTGTAATCCAATGGTTGTCCACATTTAATATAAATGGTACTATATCAAAGGCGTTGAATAGTAGTTATTTATGCTAAGACTAGGCTAAGCTATGCTAAGATAAAAATAAAGGTAAATATAGATTGTGTTTGGTGTAGGGCCTTAAGCTCTTTATCACGTGCTCTTTTTCACAGGTTGTCAAGGTGGTAAAACCTTTGTTGGGTTTTCTTAATGGTCTAGAATGCTTTACGGTTATGTCTTGTTGTCTTGCTATATAGAGTCCTTGTAAATCTAAAATTGTTGGTTTTTAGATCTCCGATTTTACATAGATGCTCTCCTATTGGACTCTCAGGACACTGTTGCATTTGAAATCTGTTTTGATTAAAGTCCTATACCCTTTCCCTATTGTGTCCTCTTTTAATCGATGAACTGGTGGGATTGGATTGACTATATCAGATCTCCCTTCCTTTTGATTCCCATCCATTCTGATATGGGTCCACATTATCCATCCTATTAATAGTAATCTGCTCAGATATTAACTCAATCTTCAGATATTCAGAATCTTCATATTCGTCCTGAGACGAAGATCTCTCATTTTGAAATAATTGTAAGAGATGACCTTACTTTGTATATGATATGCAAATCTCTGAAAGGACTCTTGGCTCGGTAGGTCTTTTATATACATGTTGGGTATGTTGCCTTAATAGCATGTCAACAAGTGAAAACGATGTGTCATTCGACATTTTGTTTCTAGAAAGACATGCATATGCTTCTCATACCACTATATTAACAATATAATACATATTATCGAAGAAAAGATAATGAAAGATCTCTTTAGATGCGAGTATGATTCTATGAGCATCAAACTTGTAGTGTTGACATATGGTGACTGTTGGTCCATTTGGGACCTAGAAAATAGGTGTAAACAATCATGATGTGATTTTCTTTCCTTCATTTAAATCTTTGTGACCTTATCAATGGGTTAGATGGAAAATAAATTTTGTTATAAACATTAAGCTGCCCTATGAAGTTTTTAATGGTAATTGTTCAATCACCACTGTTTCCTATGGCACGGTCCACTCAAGATTTAGATATGCTTCCTTTTTTTTTGCGCTAAAATGATATAAGAAATTGTATGTACGGTGTCGATGTACAATACATATGTTAAGGTAAGCCCCATGGTTTTGTGAGATGAGGCCGGAGTGGCACCTAATACCCTCCCCTTCTTTCCTCACAACATAAATGGACTAGTGATGACACCAGCTGCTACTGGTGGCTTCTTGTCAGTGCTCTGTGGGCCCATTATGATGTAAGTGTTTCATCTACTGTCCATCCATTTTCCAAATAATTTTATAGTATGAGACCAAGATGAGGTAGATCCAAATCTCAAGTGGACCACATTACAGGAAATGGTGATGATTGAATGCCCACCATTAACAATTCTTGGGGGCCACGAAGTTTTGGATCACTTGATATTATTTTTTCCTTTCATCTGGGTTTGTATCACCTAACCGACAAGTTGGTGAGCCCTAGGATATTTTCAATGGTGAACATTTAATTATTACTATTTTATGTGGCGAGTTCACTTGAGATTTAAATTTACTTCCTTTTTGTGATGAGCCCTAAAATGATTTGGAAAAATAGATGGACTGTGGATAAAACACATATATCACGGTGGAGCCCACATGGAACCAAGTCATTTGGAGTAGATTGCCTGTGACCTGGGCACGAAGATATTCCTGTGCTTGAGGCTGTTTAGGCCCATGGAGATATCTGTGACAAATCCACTCCATTCATCTGTTTTGCAAGACTACAATAGAAGAAGATTCTAAAAATTAGGAAGATCCAAAACTCATATGAGCCATACCACATGGGATAGTTGGGATCAAACGCCTGGAGGGGACAAAAGTTATGTATAAGGTGTTCATCCCCATTATCATCATTCCTCATGAAAACCAATCAGAATAGGTTGCGTGTGATATATACAAATCCGCATGGTGTATTCGAAGATTTGAAGAGATGTATGAAGAAATTTCTCGGTAATACAGTTGGAACGCATCAAATAGTGCCATATCATTGTTCAAGTGACTAATGAAGAGAAATTGTGTAGAAGCGGTTATAGGACAGATGACAAAAGGAGAACAGAGGAAACTCAATAATGCTGAACAATTATGGCAACCGTCAAAATGTGAGAATGATTTAGATGGCTAGATCAAGGCTATAAGTAATAATGGAATTCAACAAGAAGATGTGGTCTCATACTAACCCAATCAAATTAAAAATTATCTTTTAATGATCGTTTTAATTACCAGTCAATTTACATTTCTTAGTGTAATCCTTTACTTTTAGTCTACTATTTACATTTGGTAATGTAGTATGTAACGTGTAATCTTATCTATAATTTGAGTCTACGCTTGTACGTTAAATTCAGTTGTTCATTTGAAAACTTTTTCTTCTCACTTTATCTGTATTGAAAAGTCATTTTATACGGAAGGCAAATGTGGAACTAGAGCTGGGCAGGATCCGATCCAAATCGACGGATCCGACTCGTTCGAACTGAAAGCCAGGATCGGATTGGATCGAGTAGAACCACTCAGATCTGACCGCATATCGAGTTGAGTTCGGGTCAGTAGCCAATCTGGTTAGGTATAAATAATTTTTTTAACTGTTACTTTTACTCATCTTTTACCCGAACCACGAACCCTAACCTGTCCCCACTCGAGCGGCGCCGCACGAGGTCCTTCTTTCTCTCCTCCTTTCTCTCCCGATTTCCCTCTCGTTTCTTTCCTAGCATAAAGTCTCCAGTTCGGCTTAACTCAGCCCAGTCCAAATCGATCGGACAGACTCAACTCGATCCAACTCGGTTCGGGTCAGGTTCTTAAAAAAATCGGATCGAGTTGAGTTGGACCCAACTCGATGTCCACCTCTAAGTGTAACTCATCATCAGAGGACAAATCTCACCTTTTGAATATCGCCTAATCTTATTTACACACTAAGCGAGTGGCTGAGTAGGTGACCGATCTTATCATATTTCGGTCATACACTACGAGTCTGCCTATCTTAGAGCCTAGGGTCATCGCTATTTAGTTTGAATTAATTGTGTCCACCCATCTCAGCACCTAGGGTCACTGTTGTTCGACATGAATTCAGCAGCAATTTCAATTGTGACACGTCCGCACACGTGCAGTCGTGAACAGAACCAACACGCAACATTAGGATGATATTTGGACACAGTTTATCTGGCAATAGCCCCGTGAGCAGTTTGGATGGCATATAAACATTAGCTCCGCTGGACGTTTCTGCCTTCACTGTTTCCGTTGCTTAACCCACCTGATTTCAACAATGGGGTTTGTGGTCTTTAAAAACAGATGGGCGGAGTGGATTTGTCACGGACATCTCCGTGGACCCCTCACAGCCCCGGTCAAAGGTATATCGCTGCCTGACGCGGATTGCGTCCTATCCCGGCCGTATCTAACCATGAACGGTCAGTTCTATGGGTGGGCCAACCATGATGTATCTATTTATCCACGCCGTCCATCCATTCTCTCAGGTTAGTTTAAAATATGTGCATAAAAATGAGGCAGATCTAACGCTCAAGTGGGCCACATCAAATAATAATCTTGGGTTGCATTTAAATGCCCAAATCATTAAATGCCAGATTCATATTTGGTGTGGTCCACTTGAGCGTTGGATCTATCTCATTTTTGTATAGACACCTTAAAATGATCTGAGAGAAGGGATGGACGGCGTGGATAAACAGATACATCACGATGGGCCCGCCCACGGAACTGTCCGTTCGTGGCTACAGACGGCCGGGGTAGGACGCAATCCGCGTCCATCTCTGCCTGGGGTAACTGGCAATCTGCTACCCCTTTCAGAACTCTCTCAAGGAAAGGAGGCTGGGAAAGGAGTCAGAAACCCTAGCGTCTTCCTGCAAGAAACCCTTCTTCTCTAGAAATTGCCAGATTCTCCTTCTCCAAACCTACGTTCGTCTCTCTCTGCACCGTCCATCTGGTGGGCCGCACCCTCGATCGGTCACAATTCAATACGATAGATCACAACGTGCTTTCCCCCTCTTCCGTACTTTTAGAAAAATTTGAACGTTGGCCTGTAAGTCATTTACAGGGAAGTGACTTCTCATCCCCAGCCCCATGAAGTTCTCTGGCAGTGTATTTCTTCCCCCAAACACCACCTGTAAGTCACTTCTCACTTACAGAACTTACAGGTATCCAAACAACCCCTAAATTGCAACTTACGTTCATTCACATGCGGTTGTAGAAATGGGTAATCGATCCGTTCATCTCGTGGGCCGTATCATGGATGGCCCGTGATAGAAGAACTATGTGATTATGAATGTCCTTACTGTCTTCTTTCTAGTTATGGATGGATGCAGAGAATATGAAACAGTTAACGGTCTACAACTAAAATTGGAGCAGTCCATTGATCGGATGGCATCACATTGTGATGCTTGTTGGCATACATGTAACTCAATGTAAGCTATCAAAATTGTGGCCCCCATGTGGATGAGGCATAGTTCCAATAGTAAATTGAAGGAATGATATTAGCTGTTTGATTGGCAACCATCACATGGATTGTTAAAATGAAAAGTAGTCCTGGTCCAAAATTAGTACATAAATATCCAATAATAAGAGGTTGGATCATCTAATTAATTCAATTTTCGGACGATGCATGCAGCACATGATTTGATCACTTTGGGTTGAGCTTGCATGAATGCCATATTTACAGAGGGCTAATGCTTTGCAGAGTACTAATGATTTTCTCTAGTGTCCATTTTGGTAGGGGGCTGGCCCTTAGTTGCAAAATCCTTCTAACTAGGAGCTGCTCCTGCTTTAAATCGCGCTTCAAACTCATGCTACCACTCCCTCTTCATACCAGTTTACACTTGAAAATATTTTGAAACATATGCTTCCTTGCTTCCGCACCCAATTATGTTGATGCTTTGCTTCACACTTCATGCAACTATATGCAGGCTGATGCCAGACTAGTGTCATTAACCACTTAATTGCAATTTTGGAAGATTTTGAGAATAACAAACATGTTGAAAATTGCAATTGAGAGGAAGAAAGCACTGCTTTGATGACCCTTATCAAATGTGTAGGGCATGGGTCTACCAAAGTCGATATCTTAGTCCTGTGCTTTTAAATAACCAATAAGACATGGAGGTGTCATCCATATTGTATTTCTTTCAGCCCTTTCCCATAAATGATATGAGGGACCCATATGACCACCATATTGGCTTAGAAATAGTGTGGGGTAGAAGTAACATTATAAGGATCTTTATCCAATGTGGATGTCGTGGGTCCCACCAAAATTGAGACTAGGCATGGTCCCATGGTTTTAATATCTGACACGAGATGGCTGCATCAACCATATTGTACACATGACCCCTCCTAATAGGTGATTAGGCATGGACGCATAATTTTAACAACTACTACCAAGATCAAATGCTATTTATTTGCTTGTGTGTGGGCAGGTAAATAGTCATGGGATTAAGTAAGATTGAAGTGAACTTAAGGAGGTTGCTCGCCGCTGCACCTCAGCAACGAAATCAGGCAAAACTCATACATGTAAGTAGAAAGCATGCTGTACTCATGCAATCTCTCCAGTGAAACTTACATATTAGTTAATCATCACGCGCTGTGAATAAGATGAGAGATAGTAGACAGATGGTTTGGTCATTTGCAACGGAGGCCAAGAGCTGTGTTGGTTAGGAGTAAGTTCATGGTTAACAGTAATGATCTGAGCTGTTATGCAATCCGGGGCTGTAATGCTTGTTCTGAAAAAAAATGGCCCGTAACGGTCCGATATGAGGCTAATATATTTTCGTCCTTTAAAGTAAATTTTTTTTGAACATTACAGGATCGTAACGTCCGTTAAGCCTCATATTGTAATGGCCATAAGGCTAGCCGTATCGGCCACCGTTACCATTATTGAATACCTTGAGTGAGTTGGTTTGAGATGAAGGCTCTAAAAGGGCAAGGGGAAGGCCCAAAAAGATGTGATGATCTATGATTTAAATGAGGATATGGTCCTTAATAGAGTGGAATGGCGGAACATCATTCATGTAGTTGGCCCCAATTAGTTCGGATAAGATTGGGATGATGATGATCAGGTCTTATGGATGTTTTGCATTATGGATCTTTTTTTTTTTTTTTTTTTTTTTTTGTGTTTTTCTCTAATTTTTGTCATTTTTCTGATCACAACCATGGCATAAAGAGATTAGGCTTTTGTTTGATCATGCTAAAGACATTATAGTCAAAGCATTTGTCCTAGACAGCCAGATCTAGAGCTACTGTGTAGTCTCCAATAGGTCGTGTTGATTGTGTAAGGGATTGCCTGGTCAGCTGGGCATCATCTTGGGGTCGAGGAGACTTGCCACCTAATATTTGAGGCAAAAGCCCCATGTTGCCAAAGGGCTTGTTTTGCAATGGTAGAGAATCCTGAGTTTTCTTTTTCAAAATTTCAGTAATAATGATTTGCACTTGAAAAAGTTGAGAATCTCTGGTGTTTCCAAAACAGCCCGGAAGCATGTCAAAAAGGCCCCTTTTCCAATTCTTTTCATTTCATTGCCTGCTTGAAATGAAATGGATAGGGCTATCCCATCCAATTTGATCGGCATTGCCCACCCATTCCTTCATTCGCATGATTAGTTCATGATAGTGGTTTTGATGTTTCCTTATTTGTGGTGGTTCTGCTAAAAGCTTATCAAATTATGGTTTTTTTTTTGGTCATATATTACTTATTTTTGCTAATAATTGTGTTGTTTACTAGATTCTATAATTTCTAGTCAATGTTCTTAATCCCATAAGAATTAATCAGACACAGGCAGGGTTTACCATACCATCATTCCCACCAACATGCCAATTGTGTTGGACATCAACACCATGAAAATAGTAGGCCCCACCATGAAGATCACCTGGAACAAAAATCAGGCCATTCCGCTCATCAGGTGGGCCACATTGTTGGAATCAATGGACAACTGGTGGTCTGACTCAACATACAGGTGTGACCCACCTAGTGAGTGGATGAGCCTGATTTTTGAGAAGCATGATCTTCATGGTGGAGGCGCGTGCTTTCATGGTGCTAATGTCCTGCACAAGTTGGGTGTTGATGGGAAACATGGTACCAAACCACAATTTGTGGTACTGTGGCCTATATGTGATCTGTTACCCATTCCCATTCACGGCAATCTATTAGGCCCCAAGGCTCAGGCAATTTAACTAACTTGGCCAGATGTTGGGCTACCATTCTTTTCATGATCTGTGGATGCTACTGAATTAAAACTGCACTATATCACTATATATATATATATATATATATATATATATATATATATATATATATATATATATATATATATATATTTCCAAGTTTCCTATTAATCTAGAATTATTGACCTCTGCTTCTTCTTCTTCTTCTTCTTCTTCTTCTGTTTTTTTTTTTTTTTTTTTTTTTTTTTTTTTTTTTTGACATTTTGAAATTTGAATACTTCTTTGAATGTTTATAAAAATTTTCAGAATCAAAATACACGAAGAAGATGAGCTAAAAATGTTTTGTTTGGGGACACTAAAAAATGCTTGTAATGCATCAATCAAGTACCACAATCTTACGACTTCTGATAAACTGTAATTTCTACCATATAAATTGAGAAATGCTCACATCCAACTGGTTGGACGGTAAACCATCCAACCAGCGTATATTTTCATCTTGTATGTTTTTGAGACATCCAAACTGTACCGAGCGTTGCCCCACTATGAGTATCAGCATATGCAAAAATCAGCATAATCCATTATATCAATGGGACCGTTTGGTGGGCCACACTAATATTTCTTTATTATATCAATGCTTGTAATGCATCATCAATCAAGTACCACAACCTTACGACTTCTGATAAACTGTAATTTCTACCATATAAATTGAGAAATGCTTACATCCAACTGGTTGGACTGGTAAACCATCCAACCAACGTATATTTTCATCTTGTTATGTTTTTGCGACATCCAAACTGTACCGAGTGTTGCCCCACCATGAGTATCAGCTTATGCAAAAATCAGCATAATCCATTATGTCAATGGGACCGGGCCACACCAATATTTCTTTATTATATCAATGGGTATCCATTGTTTTCTATGGTGGAGCCCACCTAATGAGTGGAGTGGGTTGATTTTTGCACTAGGCAATCCCTTTGGTTGGGCCAACCTATTGGAGGGTTGGGTTTCACACAAACGTGAAAGGTTGGAACTTATCCACTGGTTGGACGGTAACTTATTGTCCATTCGGTTGGGTTTTAGCATTTCTCATATAAATCATATTTCACACATTAAACTTTCTACTTATATGAAGTGTTTGTCAAGGTTGGCTTTGCAGCTTATGATACTTGTTTGCAGTGAATATCTACATTTTCATGCCTAATCTAACCATGTGATTTAACCCGTGCAGTATGTTGCTACTTTACGGGAACAACTAGAACAACTTGGAGTAGAAACAACCTTAGAGGGTTTACCGAGGTTTGCATAGTCATTTTGTTCTTGTGTTCTTCAACTTCTTGATCCTCGCAGAAGTACAACGTTCTCATAGATGTATTATTAGCTTATGATATGGTTGTCTGAAGCTTCAAAGAGTGGGTGGCCATGTGATGCGGGTGGCTTGTGTGAGGCAGAACCCATGTGATGTGGGGCCCACGAGGGGGGTTTGGCCAAGGACCTAACTCATGAGATATGGGGCCTGGGCTATGAGATAAAGGGATTGATTTGCCAAGTTCTATAAATTCGAGCTTTTAGAGCATGTGGTTACTTGTCCTGCATCGAAATTGTATCAGAGCGGGAGGTCTCGTGCTCGAGATTCCTCGTTGGGGGTGATTAATGCAGGGGCACACTCTGAGTGAGCGGCCCGTGTGAGGCAGAACCCATGTGATATGGGGCCCACGATGGGGGTTCGGCCAGGGACCTAACCCATGGGATGTGGGGCCTGGGCTATGAAATAAAGGGATTGATTCACCATGCTCTATAAGTTTGAGCTTTTAGAGCAAGTGGTTAGTTGTCTTGCATCACTAGATGATTTTTGGAGAACCTTCCCTGAAAGTGGGAAACAAGCTCAACAATGATGGGACATTGGGAGCTCATTGAGCATCCTAAAGTGAGAAACAAGCTCAACAATGATGGGAGATTGGGAGGTCATTAAGAATCCTAGACAAGCATGGCTGATTCAAAGTTTACTTTTCCTGAGCTGTTGGGTTTGTGGACCTTTGGATAGGGTGGAATGGTTGCCTATCAAATCAGGGTGGAGGTTTTCGCTAATCGGTTAGGAGGGCCATTTGGGTGGAATGGAAATCTTGTAAAGTGGTTGTTGGGCTTCTGGGAAATGTGTTCCCCCTTTTGACCGTTCTTTCTTTCTTTCTTCTTCTTCTTCTTCTTTTTTTTCTAAGGCTGGGCTCCTGCTCTTTGGATATCAATTTTCATCAAATTCCTAGTGTGGCCAATTGTATTGCCATTTCCCTTGCAAAGGAGGGCATCCGTGGATCTTATTTATGTACATGGATTCTTGTCCATTGCCTTGATGGATTTTATTTCTTTTCACCTTGTGGGTTTTCTTAATAAATTTTTTTGGATAATAGACGTTCTTTTCTGATTGTCTTCTTCTTCTTCTTCTTCTTCTTTTTTTTTTTTTTTTTTTTTTTTTTTTTAAATTTTAAATTTATTTTTATAGGATTTCTAAAGCGAAGGCGAATGAGTATTCGGAGAAGATTGAAGCTCTAGCAGCCAAATTAGCCGCTCAGTCGGTGGGTGTATAGGCTGCTTCCTTTGAGCATTCACAAATTAACAACATCATTCAAGGTTTTGATTGATATAATGCAAATAATTTCCTCACAATTAATCTTTTTTACCCCTCTAGATTGTAACATTTCCCCACTCGTGGATTTTAATAAACCTATTTAGTAAACTAATACATAGGGCCCGAGGGGGTTTTGTGCTCTGTCGCAAGCCTAGAAGGGTTGCATGACTTGCATCAGGTTGGCACCTGGCATGAAACTTTTGCCATAATTTTTTCTTTTATGTAGCATTTTAAGTGGAGACATGCATTGAGGTCACAATATATATACAGCTATGGTGGTCCTTTTATAGCAAGGCTGGGTGGTTCCTCTTTCGCCAAATCCTTATTGGTTGGCAAAATGAGGTGGATCAGGATTTTGGGTTGAAAAGACAGAAAAACTGAAACCTTGTCAATGCACTTGCTGTCATTGCTTTGCCCCAAATGCTTAGTCATGCAAAAGGAAAGTGACCGCACCAATGCATTCAATGTGCTTCCACTGCAACTTTAGGGTGCATTTGGATGCCCAATTTACTGTTTGCAGTTCATTCAATTATTGTACAGGAAATAGAAAAGTGGGAATGGAACAATTTAGTCCGCAAGGCAACAAACCCGAATTGTTATTCTGTCTGTTCATTTGGGAGTTGGAACAATAGGATTGCAATTTTGGGGCTAGTGTCACATTATGAATGGAGATGGGCTAGCTACTTTGGTCATTCACTCTTTTATTGAATGGAATAATTGCAATTGAATTCAATTTACCACCTAAATGCAGCAGAAAACAACTGGATTTTATTTTTATTTTTATTTATTTATTTTTTTGCGTCAGTCCATGACCTGGTTATTTTCTGAAGGCTGCTATTCAGTCACTTCACACAAAATCAGTGTATGATGTGGTTCCAATATGAGAGCTTTGCTAAGCGCACACGCATGTGCAATGAAGCTCGTGTACAACCCACACATATGCCAGCATATGGCACATAGGTACAAAAATCTTATCCATTATCAGGTTGGTCTGACATTCTACATGTCTCCCCAAAAGTAAAATTTGGTCCAATCAGAATGTGAGCCCCAATATTGGAAACAGGTGGATGGGTTAGAAAACTTCAGCCCAGTTTTTCAGAGCCGTCCATTTGTTTTACAAACTGTGTCCCACCTCTCTAGTGGATCAACCTGATTCTTGGGTAAGGGCATCAATACAGTGGTGTTCTGATGGACAGATTGGATCTTGGACCTGTTGTGCCAAGTAGGCACATGTGGGTGTGTGCATGAGCTTTATTGCACATGTGTGGGCTTAGCAAAACCTCCAATATTAAGTATTCATGCACACAGTTAAGTAGGGTTTAGTCTGCCGTCCTAATCGGCTTTTTGGCAAATGCTGCTAGCCTTCTGTGCCAGGATCCTCAGAGTCAGTCGATGAAATCCAAATTGAGCAAAGTCCTACCAGAACTGAGGAAGGTGGAGCTCTTCTGTCCCCTTCTCAAGGATTGCGAAGGAGACTTGGGTAAATGAAGTTGTTGCTTTTTGCGCTGACATGGTCCTAGTTATTTTTCTTAGGGTAGCCAGTTCACAGCCATCCTAGACTATGAAAATACCCGTTCTTTCTACTTTTGGCAATATAACAGTACGACATTGTACTATTATCTTATGATAAGTAGAAAGCAACAGATGTCTTTATTAGTCAGAATCGGTGCTGATAGCGTTTTGTTTATTTCACTTCAACTTTTTGAGCTAATGTCTTGTTTCGATTGCTCAGAACTCCTAACAAAGCTGGAGAAAGAATTCATGAGATCGTGGAGAGTGATCCTTCAAAGCCCATTAAATTGGATGCTGCCGCACAAGCACACATTGAAAAGCACAGGTATATTTATCTTCAAATCATGATTTGGTTCATGACTTGACATCCATGCCTGAGTGTATGTTTGTGTTTCTGCATTTGGTGGCTGTTGGGATGAGCACCCCAACCAAAACGAGTGGGGTGAGAACTGGCATTACACCGCCTTTCGTGTCTAGTTGTTTCATCAATAGTGTATATACCTTTTGATTTTGTACTTTTTTCCATTTAGGAATGGTGGAACCAGTGTTTTAAGTAGCACCCGTCTCTATGCTACGTAGCATAGCATAGCTACAACACTGCATAGTGCACCAATATTGTGTTCACTCCCATGCAGCTTATGATATTTTGGGGGTAGCGTACGCTATGTGCTATGTAACGTATGGTGTAGTAGCGAATGCTACAGTGAAAGTGCGTTTTTAAGCTTAAAAACTTGAAACTTTTATGTTGTAATACTTTTATATTAGTTAACACAATTCGGAAATTGTTGGTGACTCATTCTCCTTACACGTGGCATTGATATACAGCTATCCAGACCATCCAAACTGGGGTCCCTATTGGGGATGGAACATATCTCTAGAATCATATGTATTAGGCAATTGTAACAACTCCACCAAGTGTACAGTTGAAGAGTTACAACCAGTTTTAAATGGTGTAAAACTAACACAGTATGCTAACACATAAAAGCGGAGATTTAAATTTCTCTTTTGAAAGCACTATTCCCTCTATCACCAAAAGTCCTATTCCCTCTTTCAAAAGCCCTCTTTCGGTTCCCTCAATCCACACAGTGTTTGAAGACAAGTTTAGAGAATCAATCGGGCCCATTAGAATTTCTCTTTGGCTAAATTTTGAGGAGCATCTGAGCCCAAACAAAGGAGAAGATCGTTGTGGAGCTCAAGTTTGTTTGTTTGTTTGGTTTTTTTTTTTTTTTTTTTTTTTTTTTTTTTTTTTTTTTTTAATTGATTTAAAGCCAAAAAGAGGTAAGTTCTTCCCCTTAAATCTTCAGTAATGAATTTTATTTCATTTTGGAAGTAGATTCAGGCTATTTTTGGGCAAAATTTTTCACATCTTCATTTTGAGAGGTAAGATCTAATGCAGCATCATAGAATAAGCTTGTTCTACAACCAATTCTTGTTTGAGTCTACTGTGGTGTGTATGGCATGCCATCCAACCTGTCCAGTCCTTCATATTGGCTGCCTTGCTACAGTGGTGGTTTCTCAATAGTTTGTGCATTGTTTCTATGCTGTGGCCTATGTGATGGTTGGTTAGGCATAACTTTTTTCTCCATGGTGGTTGTCCATTGTTTTCTATTTTGTTCTGGTATCCAACCCACTCAGTCCCCCAGTTACATGACTTTACATGTTTAGTCATTTAATGATTCTTGGCTCTCTCTCTCTCTCTCTCTCTCTCTCTCTCACTAAAGCTACAAAAAAGAATTGTATATATTTGTTTTTGTTATTCGTTTGCTTTTTAATTTGTTAATGCGATTTGTCTTGGATTGAATATAAGTGTGTTGACTTTGGAGAACTTGTTTTGAACAATGCTTTTACTTGAAAAATGAAGCATTTTTTTTTCTAGGCCTTTTTTTGCTGTGTTTTTATATTTATTTTTACTATTTACCACATTTTCCTATTATTTTAATTAAGAAATAGAAGTATCATGTAGCTTACACTACACACTACAGGGGTGAATGCTGCGCTATACCCTACGCACTACATGGGCAAATATTGAAATCGGATTGTGTATTGAGTAACGCAGTACGCCTTTATCGTACCGAGTAAACTCTATTGGGCCCACCATGAATGTATGTGGTTTATCCACGCTGTCCATGCCTTTTTCCAGCTCATTTTAGTGGTTAAGCCCAAAATTGAAGCATATCTGAAGTTCAAGTGGACCACACCAAAGGAAACGGTGGGAATAATGATTTCCACTGTTGAAACCTTCCTAGGGCCTACAGTGATGTTTATTTGTCATCCAACGTGTTCACAAGATCACACAGACATGGATGAAGGGCAAACACAATTTCAGCTTGAGCCAAAACTTCTGTGGCTCCCAAGAAAATTTCAACAGTAGACGTTCAATTCACACTATTACCTATGGTGTGGTCCACTTGAGATTTGGATATGCTTCATTTATGAGATCAAGCCCAAAAATTATCTGGTCAAATGGATGGACGGAGTGGATAAAATACATAAATGACAGTGGGCCCAACAGTTTACTCAGTACACAATCTGCTTTTGCAAATGTTGCTCTGTACACTACATGCTATTTGAAACACTGGTTGGAAGTCGGAACCAAGGTTTGAATTATCATCAGAAACCAGTACTAATTGACTGATATGTACTGTATTGCCCATGGAATTAAACGGGTGTCTCAACCCTGCATCAGCCTGAAACAGCCCGATACAAGGCGATGCAGGGTGATATGTAGCAGCATTGATGGAACAGTGCATTACATAACACACCAATTTCAAACCTTGTGTGGAACAGGATTTATGCAGCTGACCCCAAATTAGTTGGGATAAGGCTTAGATGACAGTGAAGAATGCTTTTTGGAAGGATATTTGTTTCTTTTTATTCTTATAATTATCAAAAGAAAAGAGACGGAGGGATATTCAGTTTTCTATGCTACTGCAAAGAGAGGGAGGGAGTATAGATTCGGTCACTCAGAGAGCTAGTAGCTCCCTCATTGATCTCTCACATTCCCGGCTGGCTGTGATTTGTATTTCCAGATGGTGACTATCAATTACTAACAAACCCATAGATTCTGCTACCGTTCAACCAGATGTTCTAGATTGTATTTTATATGATCCGAACTCAAGCAATCCTTCTGGTAGATTCAGAGGGGAAGGGAGGGAGAAGATTCCGTTTTATACAGCTGCAAATGCAGAATGAATGCCCCGAATGTGGAATGGATGTGTTCTGTGAAAATGACAGAGCAATCCCAACTTGGGGGTATATCCAAGGAACACTTGAAGTTTGAATGGGTGATATACTACAACTAACCCCTGTTCGGAGGCACGTCTTTTAACTTGGTGACCTGGATCAACTTGTTCAGCCCCAGGTGAGTTCGGGAATCACTTGAGCCAGGGGCAACTTGTGGTTTGAAACTGGATCAGGTACTACCCAATCCAAGTTGACATAGATGAATTGTATCCTACTTTTTCAGCAGTTTCTTGCTTATCTATTTCCGTGGCCAAGCTTCCTATCCTATGTATTGGGGATTCTTTCCAATTCCTTTAATTTAATATATTTTGATAATCTTTTTAATGCAGGGGCATTTTCACACCGGGCTCGAGTGGGGTAGCCCGTGGGATGCGGGAACACACTCGGGGTGGGTGGCCCATGTGATTTGGGGCCCACAGGGGAGGTCTCGTGTTCGAGACTCCTCACTCGGGGTGATTAATGCGCATTTCACACCGGGCTCAAGTGGGGTAGCCCGTGGGATGCGGGGACACACTCGAGGTGGACGGTCCATGTGACTTGGGGCCCACGAAGGGGGTTCGGCCGAGGTTCTAACCCATGCGATGTGGGGCTTGGGCTATGAAATAAAGGGATTAATTTGCCATACTCTAACAGTTCGAGCTTTTAGAGCAAGTGGTTAATTGTCCTGCATCAAATTGGTATCAGAGCGGGAGGTCTCGTGTTCGAGACTCTTCATCGGGGGTGATTAATGCAGGGGCATTTTCATACTGGGCTTGAGTAGGGTAGCCTGTGGGATGTGGGGACACACTTGGGGTAGGTGACCCATGTGATTTGGGGCCCACAGGGGAGGTCTCGTGTTCGAGACTCCTCACCGAGGGTGATTAATGCACATTTCACACTAGGCTTGAGTGGGGTAGCGCGTGGTATGCGGGGACATACTCGAGGTGGGCCGCCCATGTGATTTGGGGCCCACGATGGGGGTTTGGCCGAGGTCTTAACCCATGCGATGTGGGGCCTAGGCTATGAGATAAAGGGATTAATTCGCCATACTCTAACAATTCGAGCTTTTAGAGCAAGTGGTTAATTGTCCTGCATCACTTTTCAAAAGGAAAAAAGGAAAAAAAAAAAAAAGAAAAGAAAAAGATAAGGAATGCAGAGAATTTCAACCAAACACTGGAATTTCTCTACCTTTGCAGATTTTAATTAGTTTGGCCTCATCATATCTAGCCCTATGGATTATATGTAATTAGGTTGGCGTCATCATATCTAGCCCTATGGATTATACATTTCGATTATGGTCTTTTGGAAACACCTGTTGGCTTTCTTTAGATTGTAATGATTTTATTCCTCTTTTGGCAGGAAGCTTCAAGAGGATTTCACAGATGAAATGGTTGGGTTAGCACAGCAACTGAAAGAGAGTAGCCTCATGATGAACCGATCATTGCAAGACACTGAGAAGGTAAGGATCGCAATTCAATCTATAACCATAATCCCATAATCAGATACAACGTCCATGAGCAGTTTATATTGTCTGATGAAAACAGAGAACTTTTGATCAGTAGCGTTTCATATGCATATTGAAAAAATGGTGATGGTGTTGAGTAGAATGCTGTGGTGACTACTGTGGGACTAGGAACTTGAATCCTATTCCCCCTCCATGCCAATGTGGCATGTATGTGCACTATCTAGGCCGTTCATTAGGTGAGCCATAGGGCATATGCATGTGCTGCAGCCCATTAACCAGGTCAATCTGCTTATCAGGTGGGTTACATGTATGGAGGAAATGGACTGTTAGTATTGACCAGCAGCGCACTGCCCAGTGGATAACGGGAAGGCCAGACTTTCAAGACACAACAGTGTGGGCCCACATGATGAACAACAGCCAGGACCTTGTGCGATCACATTGGCCTGTATTAGAAGAGTAGGATTCAAGATCCTACATTTGCCAGTGGCCATATCAGGGCTACAAGGTGAAGGTAGGAAGTGGTCCATCTTTCCCCTCGTTGAAAGTTGTCCATCTTTCTGAGCCTAGTCGAAATTTGGACATTTACTCAATCGAGTTTTTGAATCCTACATTTGCCAGTGGCCGGTGGAGCTGTAAGGTGAAGGAAGGCAGTGGTCCGCCTTTCTCCTTGTTGAAAGCTGCCATCTTTCTGAGCCTAATCCTTTCCCCTTGTTGAAAGCTTTCCATCTTTCTGAGCCTAGTCGAAATTTGGACATTTACTCCATCGAGTCTTAAACCTTATGTTGCAGTCGCATTTGAGACTGGAACCAATTTTTTGAGTACTTCCTGGTTCCTCAATTTTATTCAAATGATCTTCACATTCTACAACTCAAGCAGACACCTTGCAAAAACTTCCAGGCCATTTGTAAACAAAACAAGCTTTTTCTTTTTCCTTATTTTTAAAAATATTTTGGTAGGGGTAGCAACCGTTCGTGTTTGGGTTGGCTCAGGGTCAGCCCATTCGCAACCCACTTATTTTACTCGTCTAGAATTTCAGCTCTAACCCAACTTGCACCAACCTGAACCACTTGCAGTTAATAAAGCCTGAACCTGACTAGACCCGACCCGACCCGTTTAATTGTAATAGAGTAGGGCTCAACCGGCCTAGTACAACCATGCTAAGGTTTAATAATGAATGTGGGGCACACCAGCCCTGCCTAATTACTGGCTATGTACAAACATGCATCATGTTTGTGTATATACTTGCTGTCCATTAACTTGTTTCAGGTTTTGAGCAGGGTTGGGTCGAGTCGGGGCATCTGGCCGAGCCCTTTGATAAGCTCTATGGTTGGGTTGGGTAGGATTCAACCCAAGCCCGACTCATTTATGTAAATGGGGCCAAGTTTTCCAACACGAGCCTGGAATTTGGCTTGCATCTGAACCTGCCTTAGAAGCTGGTTAGCTGAGCCATGCACCAACCACTGATCCATTGCCACCCCTATTTTTGGGTGTTTTGAACTTGTGCAAATGCACCACAAGTATTGTTAATTGTCTCCATTCATGCGTACAGTAAAATAGCTGTTTCTGGCATGATTTCAAGACTGGGTCGAGTCTGATGTGACTCATTCAAGTCAACTCAGGTGTTTATGGTGATTTGATACCAGAATCCATCTGAGTCTCTGGGGTCCTAAAACCATTGTTTATGGTGATTATGGGTCCAATATCCTTCTCTCATTAGATTAAAATTTCTGCCTTGCTGATTTTTTTTCTACTTGGGAATTTCTGTCTAAGCAGATACTCGATTCAACCGAGATGGCTGTGGAACATAGCTTGGCGAGCACTGGGCATGCAAACACAAGGGCCATGGAGATTTATTCTGAGAGTTTCAAGACCACTTGCTTCACATGGCTCATAATCTTCATCATGACTTGCATATTCGTTATGGTTGTTCTTCTCATCCGTGTGACTTGATGGGGCCTCCAATCCCGTGCCATAGGACCATTTCCCATTTCTCTGAAGCCCCACGAAATAGGTACTGTTTAGTCTTGTTTTCTCAAAGCTATTCATGTTATGTAAATTTTATAATGCATGCATGGTTGCAGTGGAGTGAAAAATGTGTCCCACCATTTTTGACCCATGCATTCATTTTCTGATCTATTTTTCATGTACAAGCATTGTTTTAAATATCGATCCAGATGTATGGATCCATGGATCTCTGTGTCTATATAGATCCTGTTCATGGATTAAGGAAAATATGCAAAAGCTCTATTTGCCTCTGCCATTCTATGAGTCTCATCCTTTTTTTCGTTTGGCATCGCCACTCCCCTTTAGCAGCATCCACTAATTCAGAACTTAATTTGAAAGCCATATTTTGACCCGGACGTTTTTGGGAGGCCTGCAACTTGAAATTCGGTGAAGAATCTTGCAAGTCTCTTGGAAAATCGCTTCTGAACATGACTTGGTCGAGTTTTGACAAGACTCATGAAGTCGGCTTGTAAACTCGGGCAAATCAATGACTCGACTGAGTCACTCGTCCAGTCAACTGCTTTTTCTGTGAACCCATCCTCACTACTACCAGCATCCCAAGCAATTCACTACTTGCAGTTGCACCTTTAGTTTTATTATTTTACATATTCCTAATAATTAAACCATATTTTATATGTTTTAATTATTGAGATATCAAGTCGAGTCAAAACAAAGACTCAGTTGAATCGTTGAGTTGACTCACCCACTTGGTCACTCAAGCCTCAATCTGAAAACTCGTCAGTTGAGTTGACACGACTCGGTTCAAACTGATTGGAGTTTAATGTTTAGATATCGAAATCAGCTCACGTAGAACATTTTTACTGGTTTGGATTGATTATAGATCAAGTAAAAGATAATATATAAGTTTAGGATGATAACATGTATGTGTTTATGTCCATGTACTTGTGAGTGTGGTCACTAGATCGTGATCTGGATGGTTAGATAGACTTTACCATGGGTGGCAGATAAAATTAACGGGCCAGATTACAAATAGATATGCACAAGAGTGGGTGTGAAGATCCAAAGGTTGATTTAATATGATGGGGTGGTCCACAAGCAAAGTGAATGGTCAAGTGTTTTAAACTGATGATGAGTAATTAATTAAGTTAATGGTTGATTTGATGGATGAGTGAATATGGGACGATATATTGGGTTCCTAAAGGTCAGCACAAGGTATTCGTGGGTCTAAGAGGGTCTAAATTTAAATGTCGTCCCTATTTATTTATTTATTTATTTTTTTCTACACAAGCACACACACCACCACTCACTCACGCCATAGTGGGATTTCACCACCTATGGGTACTCGAACCCTTGACTAGAGTCTACCACCGGAGCAAGAGCAAGGACCTGCCAAAGGTTTGGGTTCAATCTAGGGTATGTACTAGGATATGCATCCGTTTTAGGGCTGAAAGTTGGGCGGGTTCAACCTGACCGACCTGTGACCGACACGACATTGGGTTGGGCTTGGGCAGGATGTATCGGGTTTGGTCTCGGGCTTGGGCCATACAAATACCAACCCGATAAAACTTGGGTTGGGCTCGGGTTGAGGTCTTGGGTTGCCCGACCCAACCCGAACCCGATCAATATATAAGTTCTTTATAAATTAATTATAATTGAGTGTAGGTGTCTGTGTTGAAGGCACATGAAATTCCAATGCTGTTAGGTTTCATTGGTCCATGTCATTTTTGATTACTTAAGCTAACAAGATACGCTGGATTTCTCTCTCCCAAATACATTGCTTGATACACAATACTACTTTTAAAGGAGTAATTGTCTTATATATTAGCTTGTTTGTTTAGAATAAATGAACTTTTTTTTTTTTTACGATAAATAGCTACATATATAATGAATAAATTTATAGGTACAAAAATAAGACGTGTATTGAAAATGTAATAGACTACTGTAATAATGAAAATATAATAGACTAATGTAATAATGAAAATATCTACCCGACCAGCCCCAAGCTTGGGTTGAGAATTCCCAACCTGAGGTTGGGTTGGGTTGGGTTAAGGTTGAGGTATAGGAACCTTGGGTTAGGCTAGGGTTGAGCACCAACCTGTCTGACTTTCAGCCCTAATTCGTGTACCTACACAAGTGCATAAATTTTCCGGGCATTGTATTCTCCCCACTTTAACAAAACTTTATTTTCAAAAACTATATGCAATAAGGTGTCAAACTCATCTTAAGAGTCTCATGAAGTCAAAGTTGACATCTATTACTTCGACATGAAACTAGATTTTGAACTCATGGGTTTGAAAGAGGTCAAGGACGTGAGAAATGATGATCCGACTCCCGAACTTGATTATCTCATCAATAAGTTCAATTCAAAAGCCAATGTTGCACTTGACAATTTCGAGGTGATCAATTTCGAAACCTCTGAGACTCCTCGGGAAGTATGTATTAGGAGATCTTTGTCCCTTGACGATAGGCAGATGAATTCTTGAAATGCGGTTGTCAAATTGTCTTCTCATAAGAAAACATGCCTCGCTCGACGAAGATTTAGTTGTACACCATTTACCTATGAAAGCTAAAGTCAAGCTAGTCAAGTAGAAGTTAAGAAGAATATGACTATGATTTTGAAGATACGTAAAGGTGATCAAATAATACAACGTGAGTTTTATAGTAGTACCAAATAGTAAGCTTGGGTTGATTTAAATGCAAGAGTAACTTATGGTGTGGTCCTCTTGAGAGTTGGATCTGCCTCATTTTTGGCTCATGTCTTAAAATGATTTGAGAAAAGGGATGAACAACGTGATAAACAGATACATCACGGTGGACCCCCACACAGATCTGCCCATTTGTAGGTAGAGATAGGCAAGGGTATGACGCAGGGATGAACGTGATGAGGTCGATCACCGTCTTCCTCAAGGATAACTACTTCAAATCCACGAAGCTTCTCTGGACTCCTCACAGAGACTTCTCGAAACCACCAGAAAAAATAGAAACTAGAAATAATTCCAGAAAATCGAAATAGGTTTATTGATGATTGATAAATGAGTCTACGGCTCTTTAAATAGGTATACCAAGACTTGGAAGAAGTTTAGGAATTAAACTATAATTAAAACTCCCTAAAATTCATAACTTACTCTAAATAGTAAATTTACTATTTATAGTAAGCATCATATGTGGGCTTAACCACATTATTTTCCTAATTTTCTAAACATTTTTTATGTTGGACGCAACTCCTAAAGCCCAATGGATGAAGAGTTATAATCAAACTAAAACTTACTATAAATAGTAAAAATGGTAATAAAATTGATTTTCGACCGTTGATCTGATGGCATCTCGCAAATTCAGCGTGGACAACCCAGCATAGCCGGGTTAGTTGGCTAAAGTAGCTTGTCCTACCTCAAAATAATATATGGTACGTCGAGTAACTCATTCCGGTTTAGGAGATATGCTTGTTTTAAGGTTCTGGCGGTCTTGATCACTTTTGCCTCCGATCGAGCCTTCTTTGCTCCATCTTGGACATGAAAGTGTCCACGACCCCCTCTACATCAGGGTAGGATGCAATTAATCTATATCCGGGAAACATAAGATGGAAGGATTGAATTTCATGGTGGGTGCCACACATTATGTGGTAGGTAAAGCATAACCAAAAAGCTTTATAGTGGATCCGGTGTCAAATCACTAATAAGTAAAACAACAACGTGGCAACCTCTTTAACATTTTTTCACTTTATGTGGACGTCCCACGACATTAATCACACTGTAAATGAACAAAGATTATTATTATTATAGCAAGATATTAACTGCTATTGGAAAACAGACATCAGAACTTATTCAACAATCAATCAAAATCCAAGAAAGCCTCACAATCAACCATAGCTATATGTATGCATTTGGATTTTCAAGGAGATATCCTTCTACTGCCTTGAACATTCCCTCCATGTTTCCCATCATCTCCTTTGTTTCATCTTCTTTCGGCAGGTTACCTTCAACCGTCTCAAACTCTCCATGAAACTTGCATACACTTCCACCATTGATGCCGTCTTTGAACTCCAGCGTAAATGTAGTTGATTTCACTTTCTTACCAAGTAGGCCACCTTCAATCACTGAGTACTTGAACAAATGGTTATTGTCGTTGATCTCATCTATGCGGTCCTTCCAGTAGCTGAAGTCCTTGATGGCTGCACATTAACAAAACAAATATACATTTTTCATTTTATTTTATTTTTATTTTTTGAAGTACTATAATGCTGTTATCAAACTTATTTAAAGGCATATATAGTAAGTATTTAAAAAATAGAAATTATATTAGTTACCATCAGTGAAGTTGGACTGTCTGATCGTGCCGACCCCACCATCACCTTCTAGAACAACAATGCTTGATACGATTTCAGGCATGAGCTTGGGCATGAGGTTGTGGGAGTCCTTCACCATTGCCTTCCAGAGTCTCGATGGTGAGATTGGTGACAAGATTTCGTGACCCACCGTTCCAGCAACCATGATTTCAATACTATTAATGAGTATAAACGTCGATGGTTGTGGTTTTTGAGTAAGTAGGTGGAGTTGAGGTTATGAAAAGATGAGAAAATGCATGAAGATTTATAGATACTGATGGTAGAAGGGGAGGTGGGAGAAGTGAGTTGTCTTTCATAGGATTTAGATCCATTGAATACATTGAAAAATCTCTCATATTCCAGGCGCTGTATGTAGGTTGAGACAAATGATAATGAAAAATAAGGAGATCCCTTGCTTTGTGTTGTAGCGAGGGAATAATGAGCTTTGATAAGCGCACACACGTGTGGCTGAAAGCTCATGTACATGACACACATGTGCGAGCATGTCACACACTTGTGAGATCTAATCCATCCATCTGTTTGTCAGAGCTTTTATATGGTTTCCCAAGAATAAAATTTGATCCAATCAGCAGATGGGCTACAATATTGGAAACAGGTGGATGGGTTGGTCCACCTGACTGGTGTATCAAATGGGTTCTTGGGCCAAGGTATCAAAATAGGGAAGCTTGATTGCCAGTGACCCCGGGCACTAAGATATACCTGTGCCAGGGCTGTGTGGGGTCAACAGAAATGTACGTAAGAAATCCACTTTGTCCATCTGTTTTGAAAGACCACAATAGGACAGAATTCTAAAAATCATGCAGATCCAATATTTAATTGGGCCACACCAACGAAACAGTGTGAACGGAAACATCCACCGTTGAAACATTCCTGGAGCTGACCATGATGTTTATACCCTATTACCACTCAGATAAACTGTAGGCACAAATATCGTCCTGATACAAAGCTTCGATTCAATCCCCACTGTTTCGTGTGGTATGGCCCACATGAGTTTTTGGATCTGCCTGATATTTAGAAGCCAGTCCTATTGTGGTCTTGCCAAAAAATGGACGGAGAGGATTTGTCACTGACATATCTGTGTCCCCACACAGCCCCGGGCATGCGCCCTGTGTCACAAGCAAGCCGCTTCCTCAAAATAGTAATGCTATTCTGATGGATGGACTGGATGGGAAACGGATTGACTACTCCCCCTGCCACCAGCCCAGTGGCTAGTGGTTGGTGCTCTGTGGGCCCCACCATGATGTATGTGTTTCATCCATTCCGTTCATCCATTTTTACAGATCATTTTAGGCTTGATCCCAAAAATGAGAGGGATATAAATATCAGGTGGACCACACCACAGGAAAACAATAGTGATTGGATATCCACCATTAAAATCCTCCTAAGGCCCACTGAACTGTTTATTTGACATCCAATATGTTGATTAGGTCATACAGGCCCAGATGAAGGGAAAAAATAAAGATAAGCTTGATCCAAAACTATTATGGCCCCCAAAAAGTTTTTAATGGGTCTATGTTCATTCAACACTCTTTCCTTTAATGTGGTCCACTTAGGATTGAGATATACCTAATTTTTGGTCTCATATCATAAAATGATCTAGAAAAATAGATGGATGGCATGGATGAAACACATACATCATTGTAGGGCACACAGAGCACTCTGGATGAATGTGATATTTGCCGGTTTGGCCTACCACGAGGTGGCCCACCTTTAAATATCACGGTGGGGCCCACCCAAGCAGCCGACCCATTTACTTGCACGCCCACCCAATCACCACGTGAGGCCACAATGCACTATTCCAACGATTTTTAGAAAAAAAAAAAAAAAAAAAGTAGATGAGGGTGATGGAATCATTTCATCCCATTGAAAAAGGATGCTTACCAAAGAAACGTTCAGTCACTTTCTGATTAAATCAAAATTTCTATGGTAAAAATTCCTATTAATAAGAAGTGGTAGGCAAACCGAGTCTATCTATCAAACCTACATAAATATATATAAATAGCAGCAAGGAGGCCTTCACCAACTGTCTCAGCAAATCTCTCCTTCTCTTTCCTTCTCTCAATCTGTCTTGGAAGTAAGAAGTTCGGTTTTTTTTTTTTATATATATTTTTATATTTTTTTGAAATCTCTGTTGGGGTTGTGTGATAATTAGGTTTGAATGGCGAGTGATAGCTCGTATGGAACGTCGTGGGCGGATCAATGGGACTATAGCAATCCAGACCCAGTCCCAGACCGGAATAAAGAGATTGTGAAGAGTAGAAATGGGAGGAAGATTGGAGGTGGGTTGGAGAAGACAAAAGCGGTTGCTGCCTCTGGCATTAAGAAGTTTAAGGAAGGCACCTCTTTTAGCCTCCACTGGATCAAAGACAAGTATAAGAAGAGGACCCACAAGCCCTAGTCCCACATCCATTCTATCTTTTTTCTTTCTTTTCTTTTTGTTTTTTACCCATCTGTACTAGAATTTCTTTCTTTGTTTTATTACTGTGAATGAGAGAGATTTGCATATGTTTTCTAATTGAAATTATTTTCCTATTTGGTAATCAGGAGTATATCTAAATTAGCCTGCCTTTATTGCCTCTTTAAAAATCAAAGATTTTGGTTTGGGTGTGTTTGGTTGCATAAATTAGAGTGATTATGAAATAATATTTAAAACTTAATAACCATTTAATACAATTGTGAATCCAAACGGTTATCTTAATGCTACTACATTTTTCTCTTTGGATGTGCGCCTCCAGTTAAATTTTAGTTTGGATGTTAGGATCTTCTTGTTGGTATAATCGGAGGTTAGGGTCATTTTGATGGACAACTCAAAGTATCTAAGACTTAAATAAGAATATATACTTAGGAGCTGTTTGGGGTAAGGGATTTGAGGCCAGGATTTGTGAAATTTATGGATTTCAAATATCCCTTACCTTTTTTTTTTTTTTTGGTCGAGGATTTGTCAAATTCATGAATTTTTCAATCTGAATCTTCAAAAATCTATGGATTTTATGGGCAAATCCAAATATCTTAAAAAACTAAAAACCTTGTAAAACCATAAAATGAAGAATTTGAAGCTTCATTTCAAAACAATGGTCTTTGGGATTTGTCAAATCTAAATGTAATGTAAATCCATGAATTTGTGAAGTTCATGATTTATTGAATCTATGGTTTCATTTTCCTTAATCCCAAGAGGGCCTTAATATAGGTGGGATGTTATACTATCGAATGAGCCCATAAAACCAAAGTGCCACATGTATTGACATTTGAGCTGCCTAAAAAATAGGCCCCACCTGAAAAATGATTGGACCTAAAAATTATCTAGATCCATTCTTCAAGTGGGCACGTTCTAGGAAACAATGGACATCGGGTACATTTACTCAATATACATGCGGGCCAACCTAATGAATGGATTGGTCCAATATATGAGAGCCCAATGATTGATTTTTAGGTGGACCTATGTGTGTGTGTGTGTGTGTGTGTGTGTGTGTGTGTGTGTGTGTGTGTGTGTATATATATATATATATATATATATATATATATATATAGGGAAAAGGTTCTATACGGTTGAGCTCATGGGAATTCCCCATGAGGTTGAGCTGTGTGGGCCCCAACATGATGTATGTCAAACATCAACACCGTATATTTGATGGGTCTCCTTTAAATTATGGGATATCCCAAAATTCAGCCATATACGGAACTCAGGTGGGCCATACCATCTAAACTCATGTGAAGATATGCCTAAAATATATAAAAGCACTTGGTGGGCCCACCTGAAATTTGGATGCGTCTAAAACTTGGTCTGACCCCTCATCCAAGTGGGACACACATAATGGATGGGTTGGATTTGTGAACCACATCTCGGTGGGCCCAAAAAATAATTATGAATGTTTTAATGGAGGGTAACCCCTCTCAACTTTTGTATGTGGTGTGACCCACACAAGTCACGGATTGACTTGATTTTTAAGCCCTAGGCCTGCTATGGAATGGTTCATCTGACTGATGGGGTAGATGTTTGACATACATCATGGTGGGGCCCACACAACTCGACCTCATGGGGAGTTCCCATGAGCTCGACTGTATATAACCTTTTTCCATTATATATGGCATGCACTGCTAACCGCATCCGAATAAGGCTCATCAGACATCCTACTTTTCCTCATCGGTTATGGGACATATCATGAGGAAAACTTGAGGAGAGACGCGTAGGGAACGCTCACCGGCTTTGCCTGGTCCATCACATACTTGATCAATACCTATCCAAGGTATTCTACTTGAGATAACCAAAGCCTACTCCTCTTCTAGCTTTATGAATATAAATGTCGAGAATCTTCTTTGCAACTCTAATCCTTCATTCTGAATGTCCCACTTAACTGAGTCTTTAGTACATTGATTTTAGACAAGTCATGATTGACGATCTACATGTCATCAATATACAATTCCTGACTCACCATGAATGAATTAAATTTTATACTACTGCCTAGGCGACAAGTCGTACTACGACCTCTTGCAAACTCTTTTTCTCAGCCCCTTTAACTTCGAACCACTTTAGTTGCTTCATGAAGACTCGCTCTTCCAATTTCCCATGTAGAAGTGCAGTCTTCTCATCCATCCTTTCCAGCTCGAGATCACATTAGGCAACCAGCGCCAATACGAAATAAATAGATCACACCTGCTATACCACTGGCGCGAATATCTCTGAGAAGTCGACCTATTCTCTTAGAGCATAACCCTCAACTACCAGCCTCGCTCTTTATCCATATTGTATTCTCCTGAAGATCCACCTACATCTAACCGCTTCCTGGCCCACTGGAAGCTCCACTAGCTCTAGTGTATTGATATGGTACAACGAGTCTATCACATCGTCCATAGTCACATTCTACTTCTCAGCATCAGGCTCACCTAGAGCCTTTTGAATAGTAGACGAATCTCCCTTGCCTGTAACGAGACCATATGCGATATTGGAGTTGTCCATGTACCTCGCCAATATCATGTGATTATACTGTGTGATTCTTCTCACAGGTGAATGCTCCACTTGCTTTGTATATCTGTCCACGCGTCACATCATTCCTAACCTGCCAGCTCATGTGGCCATGCACAGCATGCCATATATGTGCAGGTAGGGAATCTGCTACAGCCACCACAACTTCACCATTTGAAGTTCCCGATCAACTTGTAAAGATTACCAAGTTGTTGTGCTTTCATGATTACCCGTGCCCCCTTAGATACTTTAAAAGCACCATCAATACCGGAACTTGCAGTCTATTGCCTCAGGTACACAAAGAGAAATCAGATTCTTTTTTAAATCAGGAACATGCGTGACATCAGTCAAGGTATACTGTCCACCCTATCAACCATCTTGATGTGTACCGTACCAACAGTCACAACATTGCAGGCATTGTCATTGCCCATAAACACCTGTCCATCATCGCAATCTCTGTAACTGGCGAACCAATTTGAATGAGGAGTCATGTGAAAGGATGTCCTTGTGTTTAGAATTCATTCGCCCCTACGATGACCGTCTGATCGTAGACACAGATAAAACATCACCATCACATCCACTCGATCCATCTAACGTGGCAGCATTGGCCTCCCTATACGAAGCCTTAGATACTTCTTTCTTAGATTTAGGATTTTCACAATCCTTCTTCATGTGTCCTTCCATCCCACTGTTCCAACACTTTATTTTACCTTTGCTCTTGCCCTTGGATTTTTCAGAATTCCTGCCCCTCGTAAACAACGCATCAGAAGATGTCCCCATGTCACCGTTTAGCTTTCTCATGTCCTTCTCTTGAAGGTTTAAGATAACAGTGTCGACATTCAGGGTTTTATTCGTGGTGCACATTGTGTATTTGAATGACTCATATGAAGAGAATTCAGCAACATAAATGCTTGTTTCTCATCTTTCATCACTTCATTCGTATCCAGCAATTTGCAAACTAATTTATTAAAGTTGTTGATGTGAGCTTCCAAATCTCCACCATCTGCCATCTTGAAGTTATACCACTGACATTTCAAGTGTAGTCGATTTTTAGAGGATTTTTTCACATAGACATCCTCTAACTATGCCTATAACTTAGCCGCAGCTTTCTCCCTCGTGACATTGTAGAGAACTTCATCCGTGAGACATAAACCGATCGAGTATAAGGCCTTCTTATCAAGAGTATTTCAATCATATCAGTCATAGTAGACTTTTGCTCCTCAAGAGCACTATCTTCACCTTTCTTGATTAAGGAACTAATCATCTTGATTTTCCATAACTCAAAGTTATTTTTTCCTGAGTACTTCTTAATCTCATACCTAAACATTCCTATTATTATTAATCCTGCAGATTCAGATATGTGCCCCAACGATTGCTCTGATACCACTTGTTGGGATCTGGTCTGCGGAATCACACCGATATGGATCTAGGATAGTAATCCAAGAGCACCAAGCAATCATAAGAGAACACAAAGATTTAACGTGGACAACCCTTTCAGGGAAAAATCATGGCACAAAACGATAGAAATCTACTATGAAAGCATAAATTTCAAAGAGAGATGACTTACCCAATTCGAATAACCTTGAATTTCACCCTTGCTACACCCTTTGAAACTCTAAAACCCCTTCTAGAAACCCTTAGAATACCTTTATAAAGCCTTAGAATAGCTTAGAATGGCCCTAGAGACTCCTATTTATAGCTTAAGAAACTTTACTTAGGAGCCTCTCTGAAACCGCCTCAAATTTACGCAGTCTGCGCAGAATCTGCGTAATCTTCAATGGTCGAGCCTGTTCCTCGACTGGTCGAAGACCTCGAAAATTTTAGAAACATTATTGCTAGACTTTGAGTCGAACTTTTTCCAGAACTTTTCAGATTTAAGACATCCTTTTTAACAACAGTATATACAAAACACGATGTGCCCCATAGGTAATCTGAAAGGTTTTCGATAACAAACATTCACATCCCAATTGTTTTATCGTGTGCCCACCTGAATTTCGAAACGGTCCAAATTTTGGGGCCCAAGTAGAAAATGAGGAGAACCATAAGATGGATGGATGAACTTCATGTGCACATCATGGTGGGGGCCACAAATTGTGTTGTAGGTTAAGCTAAACCTAAAAGCTTGCAATGGATCCGGCCTCAAATCACTAATAAAGAAAACAACAAAGTGACAACCTCTTTAAGACTCTTTTAATTTTATGTGGATGTACCACTACAATCACAATATAGAGGAACAAAGATTAATTATTATTACGATAGCGAGACAAAAACAAGCTGTAGAGCTTCCTATTCCTGGCCCATTAAAACACAGTTCAAAGAAATGGAACTTATTCAACAATCAACCAAAATCAAACATGAAGGCCTCATAATCAATCAAAGCTATATGTATGCATTTGGATTTTCAAGGAGATATCCTTCTACTGCCTTGAACATTCCCGCCATGTTTCCCGTCATCTCCTTGGTTTCATCTTCTTTCGGCAGGTTACCTTCAACCGTCTCAAACTCCCCGTGAAACTTGCATATGCTTCCACCATTGACGCCGTCTTTGAACTCCAGTGTAAATGTAGTTGATTTCACTTTCTCCCCGAGTAGGCCACCATCGATCACTGAGTACTTGAACAAACGGTTATTGTCATCGATCTCATCTATGTGGTCCTTCCAGTAGCTGAAGTCCTTGATGGCTGCACATTAAGAAAACAAATACAATTATTTTCTTTTATTGAAGTATAATGCTGTTATCAAACTTATTAATTAAAGGAATATTAATTAAGTATTAAAAAAAAGAAATTATGTTAATTAGTTACCATCAGTGAAGTTGGACTGTCTGATCGTGCTGACCCCACCATCACCTTGGAGAACAACAATGCTTGATATGATTTCAGGCATGAGCTTGGGCATGAGGTTGTGGGAGTCCTTCACCTTGCCTTCCAGAGTCTCGATGGTGAGATTGGAGACAAGATTTCATGACTCACCGTTCCAGCAACCATGTTTTCAATACTATTAATGGATATAAACGTCTACGGTTGTGTTTTTTTAGTAAGTAGGCTTGAGCTTGTGAAAAGATGAGAACTCTTGTGAAGATTTATACATGCCTACGGTAGAAAGAGAGGTGGGAGAAGTGAGTTCTCTTTCATAGGATAGCTCCATTGAATACATTGAAAATTCTCATATATTCCATTCTTAGGCATTGTATGTTGGTTAAGACAAGATCCCTTGCTTTGTATTGTAGTGAGGGATTATTGGGCATTGATGAGCGCACAAACATGTGGAATAAAGCTCGTGTACATGCCACACACGTGCTAGCATGGAACTTACATGTGAGATCTAATCCATCCATCAGGTTTGTCTCGGAGTCCAGCTGGTTGGACTTCTTTTCAGAAATAGAAAAGAAGAAAAGGGGTGGCCAGCTCGGGTGGGCCGGCCTTAATGTGGTGTTAATGTGAAATCCACCTCAACCATCCACTATGTAACCCCATGTAGGCCTTGGACCCAACAATAAGGCCGGTAAGTAATTCCTATGGGTCAAATGATTAGAAATAGTGCATAGGGCAAAGCTCATCCTCTAAACAGTTTTCCTTGGTGTGGCTCACATGAAACTCGGATGGGACTAAAATTTGAGCCTCAAGCTTAAGTTTTAGTTTGGCATCTAATGATTGCAGTGGATTTTATGTAATCATCATAATTAGCCCCATAGAAATCAAGGGCGAACATCTCTTCCAATTATTTCCCTTGGTGCGGATGAATCAAAGGTCAACATGAGTTTTCGGCTCACGAGAGGATTTCACATGCACATCATGGTGTTACAAGTGGTGATGTAATTTCAAGAGAGTTCTTAAGTCCAATGGTTAGACCAAAAGCTATATATTCAACTCTTGCGATGACTTTCGAAGTATTAAGTGCACGTGACATCCAACCCATCCAAAAGGTTAATGTTCTTATAAAAGTCTCTACTGGTGCAATAGTCAGTAATATCCACACATCAAATGGGCCATGCTATACACAGCAGACATGCCATAGAAAAAGCAGACATTGGTAAATAGAGAAGTTAACAGTGGTCCACTGTGTCTGTTGGGAACTATTCCAAAAGATGAATCTCATGATAGGCCAATGTATTAGAACCCCTAAGCATAAAAGTGAAATTATCTGCTGGTTGGAGTGTAACATAAGTCCTGCTGGACTTGGAACTTCTCACTAAAAGATAAAATTTTTACAAAATACTAACTAATTTAACTGAAATTTATATTCCAGCATTTTTTAAAAAGGATTTTTAATCTGGTATCTTATTAATTGATATAATTATCTTTTCACTAGCTTCTCTTCTCTGACGCCACTGTGAGAGCAAGTGGGTGGTGACTCGGATGGGTCCTATCATGATGTTTATGTAAAATCTACCCTAAACATTAATGCATGACCCCATGTTAGGCTCAGGGCCCAAAAATAAGCTCTATCTGTGATTTAGGTAGACCACACGATTAGAAAACAGTATATGGGCAACACTCGCCCTCCAAACTGCTCTATTAGTAAGGACAACATGAATCGTGGATGTGTATGTTTTTTGGGACACAGCCCTAAATATTTGTATGGAATCTATTGTTTTTTTTTTTTCAAAAGAACAGATCAATTCTATTCCATGGCAAAGGATTTTACAAGAATTACAATTCGAGTAGGCCCTCAACAAAAACAGAGAGGCCTGCCTATCGTATAATTAGATCGTGTGGGTATCAGGAATCTGGAATTTGATCTGGTCCAGGCCAGTACGGTCCAAGACTAATGGTTGGAGTTGATTTCTTATAATTATAATGGTGGGCCTTGTAAAAATCATGGGTGAACCTCTCTCTCCCAAGTGCTTACTTTAGTGTGATCCACATAATCATAGGTCAGCATGATGTTTTTGTTTATGAACGTAACATAAGACTAAATATCTAATGGTTGGAGTGTATCTTACATTAGCAGCAGGGTGGGCCTGTCAAATTTGTTGGAGTGGATTTTATATAAACAAGGGTGGCCTGTCAAAATCAAAAGGAGGCGGGACTTGAGTTTTTGGTGGAGTCCCCTGCAATGTGTATATGAAATCCACTCTGACCATTAGATGTATATATAATCCTAATTTAAGCACAAAAAAAAAAAAAAATAAAAAAAAAATCAGGCTGACTTGTGAGTCAAGTAGGCAAAAAATAAAATAAAATTTGATAGAGAGACATTCACTCTTGATTTTTACGGGGTCCACTGTGATAATTACATGAAATCCAATTCAATTAGTTTCCACACAAAATTTAGGCTTGTGCCCTGAAAATCAGGCCCATCGGTGATTTAGGTGGGTCATACCTTATAAATAATTTGGAGGCCGACGGTTGTCACATACATTGTTTCCAATCAAGTAGTACGTCCACCTAAATCACAGGCGAGGATGATTTTTGGGCCCTTGATATGAGATAAGGTGACGCACCAGATGGTCTGAGTGAATTTTACATGAACATCACTCATTTACTCCCACGCATAGGCAACCAGCCGTTAAAAAAATGCGACTTTTTTTTTTGTAAGATTATCTAAAAGTTATAACATTTGAGACCTTTGCAAAGGTTACAGGCGTGAAATAAAGCTGATGTACACGCCACACGTGCCAGCAGGGCAGGATAGGTCCGGGATCCAGTCCATCCATCAGAAATGCACCACTATTTTGATGCCCCTAAAGAATCCAGTTGATCCACCTGTTTCCAATATTGTAGCACACGTGTGATTGGACCAGATTTTACTTTTGGGAAAACGTGTAAGAGTGCAGAAAAACCTGATTGAAGGATTGATCTCACAAGTATATGCCATGCTGGCACGTATGTAACATGTACATGATCTTATTCCACAGGTGTGTGCACTCATCAAAGCTCAATATCCTCTCACTAGAATACAAAGCAAGGGATCTCTGCAGTTTTCGTTATCATTTGTCTCGAACCTACATACAACGCCTAAGATTGGAATATAAGAGTATTTTCAATGTATTCAATGGAGCTAAATCCTAGAAAGACAACTCAATTCTCCCACCTCCTCTTCCCATCAGTATCTATAAATCTTCATGCATTTTCTCATCTTTTCACAAACTCAACCCCACCCACTTACTCAAAAACCACAACCATAGACGTTTATATCCCTTAATAGTATTGAAATCATGGTTGCTGGAACGGTGGGTCACGAAATCTTGTCTCCAATCTCACCATCGAGACTCTGGAAGGCAATGGTGAAGGACTCCCACAACCTCATGCCCAAGCTCATGCCTGAAATCATATCAAGCATTGTTGTTCTAGAAGGTGATGGTGGGGTCGGCACGATCAGACAATCCAACTTCACTGATGGTAACTAACATACATTATTTTTTTTTTTAAAAAATACTTAATAAGTTTGATAACAGCATTATACTTCAATTAAAAAAATGTGTTTGTTTTGTTAATGTGCAGCCATCAAGGACTTCAGCTACTGGAAGGACTGCGTAGATGAGATCGACGACAATAACCGTTTGTTCAAGTACTCAGTGATCGAAGGTGGCCTACTCGGGAAGAAAGTGAAATCAACTACATTTACGCTGGAGTTCAAAGACGGCATCAATGGTGGAAGCGTATGCAAGTTTCATGGGGAGTTTGAGACGGTAGAAGGTAACCTGCCCAAGGAAGATGAAACTAAGCAGATGATGGGAAACATGGAGGGAATGTTCAAGGCAGTAGAAGCATATCTCCTTGAAAATCCAAATGCATACGTATAGCTTTGGTTGATTGTGAGGCCTTCACTTATGATTTTGGTTGATTGTTGAATAAGTTCCATTTCCTTGGACTGTGTTTTCATGGGAATAGGAAGCCCTACAGGTTGTTTTCCAGAAGTAGTTAATGTCTTGCTATCATAATAATAATCTTTGTTCTTCTATATTGTGATTTTAGTGGTACATCCACATGAAGTGAAAAGAATCTTAAAAAGAGATTGTCACTTTGTTGTTTTCTTTATCAGTGATTTGAGGCCGGATCTACTACAAAGCTTTTAGGTTAAGCTTAACCTACGACACAATATGTGGCACTCACCATGATATGTGCATGAAATTCATCCATCCATCCATCGCGTGCTTCCCTATTTACTGGGAAAGAAACCACTACCACCCTCAATTCAAATAGACGATTTCAATTTCCGTTTCCATAGTTCCTAGCTTTTTTCTTAGTCCCAGGTATTCTCTACCTCTCCATGGAGGTAAGGAAGTCCTCACTCGGGCTTCTATGGCTGGCAAGCCCGACTCCCTATTACAATATAGACGATGATTGGACGCTTAACCAATAGATAGGGCTGTAAATGTGCTGGGCTAATTTTTCGAGCTTTTATAATTGGCATATTTAATTCGGGCTTGGGCTTAACTACTGGGCTGTTCTGTTATGCTGTATCAGGGATTGTTTAGTGCATGTTAATGCCATGCACATTTAGAGGCGAACACGACTCGAGTCGAGCTTAGCTGACCCTAGTTTGAACTCGGCTCGGCTCGGTCCTCGAGCTTGACTAGTTAGCTCGGCTCTGTTCAGACAACACCTCGGGCCAGTTCGAGCTGAGTTTGAGCCAAGATCGAGCCAAGTTTGCCTGTGCAGCATTTTCACAAACACATGAACTGCACATTCAAATTTTCACTGTATGTAAAACAACAGTAGTAGTTTTACAGGTATTTCATCAAACACCTTGTAGGCAATGTCAAAATCAAGAAAAAAAGGGGTATTTCTTTCATATACATAACTCCCTCACACCAGCCGACACTTCGTTGAGTCATTTCATCAAACACTTGGTGAGCAACATCAATATCAAAGTAATTGAGTCATTGAACTGGTTCGATCCGAGTTCGATTCGAGTTGGGGCATTCCGAGTCGAGTCGTGCTTGGCCAAGCTCGAACTCGGTTTGAAAATTTTTCAAGATTAAAAAATTAGCTGGACTTAGCTCGAACTCAGTTCTGAACCGAGTCGAATCGAGCTTTTTTGAGTCGAGTTGAGCGAGCTAACCGAGCTAACTCGGTTCATGTACAGCCCTATGCTCATTGTAAAAATTCTTAAATTTTTTTATGGTGTATTCTCATTTATTATTAGTTCTCAGACACTTAATTTTTTTTCTTTTGATTTTCAATTAATGTTTTAAACTTATTAAAATAAGTAAATGTGTTACTTTTCCTTTTCAACGTAAAAACCCATACTTTTTCAAAAAAATCGTCACTAAAAGAAATAAAGTACTTTGAACCTTCTAAAGATTCGACTAAAGCTTCTTAAGTATTAGAATGAATTAAATTTAAAACATTCTAACTTATGTTGGTGGATGAAGGAAAATGAGTTATATAGAGTTTTCCAAATAAACAATTCTCACTACTTATAAAATAATAGACTTTAAATCAGGAAGTAAATTTTGATTAAGAAGTACCTTTGGTCCTTACTTGCTCATGTGGCCCAACCGCCTATGTTAGATTATGGCAAAGTTTGTCATGACATTATCAACAATAGCATCGTCGACCGCAGTATCTCCAATCAAATGGTATAAACTGTCCATTAACTGATCTCCTTTCGCTGTCACCATCACCCTTTTAACAATCTTCAATCGACTCTTTTCACCAGAAAATTTATAGACATCTTCATCAAGTTTTCTCAATGACATAAGACTCTTCCGCAGGTTTGGTACTACATGCTGCACACTAGAAATTGTAAATGTGATATCATCAGACATGATAATTCTAGCATCTCCCATCCCTACGATTTTACACATTTTGTCATCACCCATGTAAACTGTGCCGCCATCACATGACTGATATGTATAAAAGTAATTTCTATGTGGAATCATATGGAACAAAGCACCCGAATTTAAGATCCACCGATGGCTTAGATTCTCATGTGGAATCATTACAACACTTCTCCATCCTCGGATAAATTGTTTTTCTCAACTAGATTTATTTGAGAACTCTTTGAATTTGATGCTTAATCATGCAAATCATGTTTGTAATTTTCCTGATTTGCTTTCTTGAGTTTACAATTTTTACATAAGTGGTCTTTTTTTTTTACAAGTCCAACACTTATCCGTTTTGTGACCTTTCGACTTGAATCTCGTCTGATTTCTTTCATTGGTACCATTCTCAGTAGATCTTCCTCTCACCATCGTAGCATCACTAGTAGATTCTTTATGTATTTTTTTAATGTTAATATTTAATAATCAATTAGACACGGCTAACTCCATAATGAGATTTTGGACTATTGTTGAGATTTATAATCAAACCAACTCAAGAATCTGTCATCGAATAGAGTAGGAGTGCAATCTTTTCTTCATTGACGTCAATCTTTACATTGATCGTCGCCAATCTACTAATCAGGGTGTTAAACCCATTAAAGTGTTCTTACAAAGAGGACTCTTCTTTCATTTTCAAGTTGTACTATTGCTGTCAAAGAAATATCTTGTTCGACATTGATTTTCTTTCATATTGATTTAGAAATTTCTCGCACAATCATTTTGCAGAGGTTTGATTGGATACGCTGAACAAAAATAATCTATAGTAAGAAGAAGGCCTGCTGTGGCTAATTAATTTTTCTTCTTAAATACATTGTCTTTGATCTCCATGGGCTTCTTTTCTTTTCCTTTAATCATAATTGCGCATCATTCCTTCACCAACATCGCATTCATCTTTAGTTTCCATAATGTGTAATTGGATCCGTCAAACTTCAGCATATTGAATCTGATAAAACTAAATCCGGCCATCTGAAACACAATTGCAAAACAAAAACCAACACCGATCTTGTGTTAAAAGGTTTCTTAACCTTTGGCCCTAATACCAAATGTTACGAAAAAATATTCACACTTGATTAATGTAAGTGAGGCCAAAACATAAAAGAAAAATGGCCAAATAAAATTCAAAAGGCCTAATCCAAAATAAAAGATAAGAGGCACAATGATTTACGTGGTTTAGAAATATGCCTAATTTACGGGATAACAATAGAGTTTTCTTCTTCTTTACTCGAAATAAAATAAATAAAAATATAAGGCTTACCTCTCTCGCAACCATACAATGAATCCCGCACCAAAGAATAACCAAGAAGATGAATAAAATAGAATTGAATCACCTTTATTTACTAATGGCCCTCTTTGTATGTAAACTACACCATTTGAGAGAGCACCTTAAAAAACACAGGAGAGAATAGGCTTTAACATGCATCACTTTACGTATGGGCATATAGTCGTACACGTAAGAGAGGCATCATGTGAAGGCTTGCTTATAACACATACCAAGCCAAGAAAGGAGTGCTCCACTCTGAAAGAGAAGGAACGCGCGGAAAGTTAGAGAGAGACTAGGGAGAGATGTTTCCCAACCCGCCATGACACTCCTGCCATCGTGCAAAGGGCTATTCAAATATACCTTTGTCTAGTTGAACTATTTACTCCTGTCTCCATTCGGTATATCGCTTGCTTGCCCCTATTTCACTAAGATGTGAGAGGAAAAATAAATGCAACATGTAATTCGGGGCCATCCATTTGCATTTGACTGAGACCATGTTCTTAGACCCAGGAGGTGATTTGAGTGGGCACTAAAGTTTCATGTTTCTGCTCCTCGTCCTGCCTTGGTCATATAATCGTGTCATTCAATAAATAATAATAATAATAATAATAATAATAATAATCTACAATACAACATATACCATGCATGCTATTTGCATGGTCATATAATCGTGTCATTCAATAAATAATAATAATAATAATAATAATAATAATAATAATAATAATAATAATAATCTACAATACAACATATACCATGCATGCTATTTGCATGCGTCCATCAGTGGTATCAGAGTGACTATCAACACGATTTCAACAAGAGAACGATGAAATGGGTTGTCGACCTCTTCATCATCGATCCTACAAAAAAGTTTGTACCACAGGTAATATTTAATAGATGCCACATTCATATTTCCGTGACATAAGATTGTCTCTACAGCACGCGAGCTTATAACAACATTAATTATTTTAATATATTACAAAGCTATTAAAATTTGTTATATGTAGCATGTTTATTATGGGTGTTACCTGACTATTCCTATATAGGAATTCATTTATTGTCCTATCAACTTTTATATTATTTCTGCTACGCTTAATCCAGTAAATGAAAATTTTAGGCCAGATTAATGATGACTGTATTGACTTTGTGTCAATCAGTTTATGTGATGTTAATTTGGATTGTTTAGACCACTTATGATGATTTTGTATGAATATTATTAAAATCAAATGCTTCTAATGTGTTTTCTTATTGAGTAATACAAAACCCTCTCTCAGTTAATCTAATGACAAGAAATAGTATTCAAATTAGTTGTGACCGATCTCTTGAAAAGAAAAAAAATTAACAGGAATAATTTTTATAATTTGGTGTAGATCTGCCAGGATCCTATTGGATGGAAAAAATGTGTTGTATTCACTAAAAACCATTAAGAGAAAGACGAAGGTAGAAAATGAGAATATTTCAATAAATAGCCAAAAAATTGCACAATAAAAATACAATAAATAGTAGAAAATAAGCACAACAAATGAAAATCTTCTTCCTACATTTGTTAGTATTATCTTCGTATTTGACATCAGACTCTTCCTACTTGTTCTTGATATCAGAATGAACTTTCACGATCCTCTCATTAGTAAAAGATTAACCAAAGCTAGCTGTCAAATGGCTTGCACCATTTTGTCATCACCACCTCCCAATCACCAAAATCTTCAAGAAAGGCACAATGCTAACCAAAGGTGATTTGTTTCGTCATGCCACTGTTCGCCCATGCCTCAATGCCCTGCTATCGTAGAGCATTTCACACTAACTTTCAACCAACAAAACTCATCTGACTTCCATATCAGTACTTCAGGTTCATTGCTTCCCTTGATGTTGCCGACACTACAAGAAAAATAGTCTTTACCGGCGGCCAAAACCGCCTCTAAAAGTCTAAAAAACTGCCAGTATAGGAATTAGCGGCGGTTGGACGGCTGCCGCAAATGGGGGCGTCGCTATGTCATTTAGCGGCGTTCGTCGAATTTAGCGGCGTTTTTCGCGGCCGCCGCTAAAGTACTATTTGCGGCGCTTCTTAGCATTTATCGGCGACCCTTTGATTGCCGGTAAACTATGGAAAACGCCGGTAGAGCAATAAAGCGCCGCTAAAATTACGTAGAACGCCGGGAGAACATAAAAAACGCCGTTAGGATGTGACGAACGCCGCTAAGAGTAACAACAAACGCCAATGAGAGATTAAAGAACTCCCATAAAATCTGTTTAAAACGTCAATAAATCATTTACAATGTAAAAGAAAAATAAATATAAACAATTAAAAATTCTGCTTGGCTAAATCTTCTAAATCAAAAGACCTTTACAGGCTTAAATTAGCATTCAAACACAACCTGTAAATCATTTACAACCAGCCTCATGTACAGGAGAGCGTGAGAATGAAAGGTTACATAATAGACAGAAAAGTTACAGATTGAGACACAAGGAAAAGTTGAAGGTAAAAAAAAATCAATGGACTTCAGCGACGCCCGAGACAAGACTTCTCAAAAGCACCCCAAGAATCAGAACTCGTGCCATATAGAGGACCTTTGTCAGCACCACCCTGCCATGCATAGAGGTCAGGTAATAAAACAGTATGTGCACTCAAAACTTATTGCGGATGACAAGACTGGATAACATCACAGGAAACAGTGGGGATTAAAGGCTCACCATCGAAATCTTCATAGCCCCATTGAAGCTTTGGGTCTAGCTTATACTTCTTTTTTTTTTTAGTTGATCCCAGTAGTATAAAATTATGCAATATAAACATCATGGTTCACTCGAGGAAGGTTTCAACTGTGGTTGTTTCAATATAAACCCAAACTGATGAATGCCACACGGAAAAAATACATATAGGATTCCTTTAGCATGATTCAATTAGCCCAACTTGTGATTGCCTTTGGTGAAGACCAGCAACAACCCCCTAAAAAAACAGATCAATGCCACCAATTAACCGAACCATTAGTTACAAAGGACAGCAGCAACCAGAATACATGGTGAACAGAGTAACTCAATATGTTGAAAGTGGTGCAATTTCTATGAGGTAATCTTTTAATTCACATGCCCTATGAGGGTGTCATGGGAGATGCTAACCTTTGAATATCTAAAATTATCTTGTACTCTCCCAAAGCGAAAACTGCTTCATTGACAATCAAAAACGGGCTTTGTCTCCAACACAATGTTTGACATTCAAAAACCAATTTAGAATATCAATATTTTCTTCTGGGCAAGCCACTCTTGTAAAAAACAGAACAAACTGTATATCAAATGAAATGAAAATTCTGACAGAACACTTAATAATTTATCTTATATCACATCCTAAGCAAAGTAAGGTGAGGGGTATTGAAGTAAGAATGGATGCCATGTCAGGTGTACCTATTGCAGAAACATCACTGAATCTTTCTTAGAAAATAATAGGCGAGAGAATTCTAGGTACTTAAACAATAAATCTTGTATTGAAAGAAGCCAGGCCAACAATTCTAATATATTTCAGGGAGCTTTTTAGCATATGCTGGGTATTTGGCACTCATATTAGCTGACTTCAGTTATCCTTGATATAGAGAAGTAAAGAGTTAAATTTTAAAAATGAGTAGAAATACTGAGGGGGTGTTTGTGTGCTAGAAATACAAGCTGAATTTAATTCCTCATATCAAGTTCAACCCTGGCTCAAGCAATAGATGCATGGTGCTACAACAAAAAGGTGCATTTAATTCCTCATATGCACTATACCGATAGATTAGCCCCAAGCACCGGCAATGCCCGATTTTGTTGTAGTGTACACCATCCTTTTTTTTTGTACATGTGGCCTACTTGATAGTCAAACAAACTGATTTTTTTTTTTTTGTTAATGGAAGATTTTTCAGGCGTGAAGCATCCATGTTATGAAACTTGTATTTTGGTGATGGTGACCAAATCTCTTACATAAAAGTGAAGAATCTGAGAATATTAGTTTTAATGAAGAAATGGAATTTAAAAAAAAAAAAAAAAGTGATGCTTTTTTAGTTTTGTATCCATACATCTAAAATAAAAAATAAAAAAATCTAATGACCCTCTTACTAGCTTGGATCCATTTACATGACTAAAACATTTTATGGACCCCAAGGGGCCCATCCATAAGGTGTCATGTTATTAGCTCAAATGCACTGTACAATTTCTTGTGACAAGCATTCTGGTGAAGCAGGTGGATGGACTGGATGGTGCCATTCATTCAGTTGTAGGCTCCCAATCTCATACGATAGAACTAGCCATATCCTTGGATAAAAAACTAGTTAATCAAGAACAATGTTTTCTTTTATGGAGTAATTTAAAGGAAGGCCGTCTGGTTTATCAGAAACTCCACAAGATGGTGAAGACTTTGACCGATTTTTCAGCATAGTAGAAATTGTTGTTTCTGATACCACATTCTCTGTCATAATCATAGGTTGCCCACAGAAAGTAAATGAGGTAGATAGAGACTCATATGGTTTTGATTCAATCTGAACTTCCAAAAAAAGATAAAAAGAAAGTTAAGTATAGCAAGAAGAGCTTATAAAAGAAACTGAATTCCATGATGGTTTTGATTTTATATGAACTTCTAAAAAGAAAGAGAGCTATGATGAAAGAAACAAAAAATAATAAAAAATCATTCATCTATGTATTTGTGCAATGGTAAGTTTGTTTTGGCTTCATTCAGCTATGTATTTGTCTTTGACATCTTGTTTTTGCTGATGTTTGGCAAGTCTTCATTTGTCTTAATCCTCTATATGATATTTCCTAGATCTCTGGTTTATCATAATGCCTGTTTTTGTTGAGTACAGGCTGGCGGTCCACCAACTCAGATGAAGGCTGTTGAAGGTGGCTTTGTTGGAAGGGTATGCAATTTTTTCTTTTTTGGGTGGTGTGGGCTTATTGGAACTCCAGGATCAATGGTAATTTTTTCTTTCCTTAACTCTCTCCCTCCCTCTGTGAAGTGTCAAAATGCAGAACTATCAGTTCAGTTGGAACTGTCTCCTCACCAATCAATGGGCAGCAAATTCTGACAATATTGAATTGTAGACTAACTGAACGTATCAGATTGGAAACAATTACAGACTGCCCATGTCGTGCATGTTGAAAACTGAGTAATGGATAAGATATTTCAAAACAAGTGGTTTCAATTTGGGGTGAGTAAAATGCTATGGTACTCTAGATGGTATATTGTCACCATTATCATCATAATGGGCCATGTCAAGAAAATCTCCTTGATAGGAGAATCCTGTTATTTCAAATCTGCACTCAATTAGATGGTATATTGTCATCATTATCATTATAGCCTTGTCGCAGCTATTTGGGATCTTTTTTATGATTGCTTGGCAAAGGTTCAATGCCCATCAACAAACCTGACATCAACCCTCTACCCAGGCTTGGGATGGACCAGATGGAATTTAGTAGCCTACAAAAAGATGGCTAAGAAGGTAAAAACAGCAATTGTCCACATTCAACTGGAAAAAAAGAAAAAAAAAGCACAATACTGGTGAAAATATTGATAACTAAACCTACCAGCAGCTTTGAAAATATTGCTCGCATAAAATAGGATGTCATCGACTCCACTTAGCTGCTGCAATACTAGTAACCCAATTCCTACCTGCAGGATACTATGAAAATTATGTTTTGACATTTACTCACTTATGTGAAAATAAGTGTGTATAAAAAAATAAAAAAAAATATTTGTGTATAAAATAATATTTGTAGCTTTAGGCTAACAAGCACATGAGATCTTCTACAGGAACAAACAAGCATCAAGTCATCTAAGAAATTGCATATAATAAATAGAACCAACAAGGGATGTGACCATTAACATGTTAAAAAAAAATAATAATAATAAGCCTTTAGGAAAATAAGCCTTAACATGTTGGCAACGGAAAGCAACCCTCTAAATCTCACATGACTAAGGCTCACCGTACAGGTCCTCTGTGGACTGTTTTGCAAATAGTACAGAGTGCTTTTCCTGCATTTTTTGACTGCTTTAGGGAGAGGCATTTGATCAGTAAAAGTGAAATGGTGAGGATTGATTTCAATAGAGATTTACTGCAGTCATCATTCACAGAGATTGTTACTTCTGTTCTTGACAAGAAGGGAACAGAAGAGGCTGTTAAGTTCTTTAATATGTTGCAGCCATTGCTGATGGAGATTCTCTTTTTAGAAGGATATAGTGTTGGCTTGAATGATTTTGACATTCCCAAGGCTGTTACTAAAGATATAAAGAAGAAGATTCAGGACATCACCTTTGCTGCTTCACTTGAGATCAAATTACAATGAACTTATAGAGTTGCAAGTGGAAAGCTACCTGAAAACTGTAAAACTGCCTATCGTGACTTGTATTCTAAAGTTATCTGCTTTAGGTAATTTGATAGATTCTAAAAATGATTCAGCTATCAGTAAGGTTCTTCAACAACTTGGCTTTTTGGGGCTTTAACTTTATGACCGAGGGAAGTTTTATTCAAGGCGTTTGGTTGAGGATATGAGTTTCTACTTCCAAAATAAGTATTCTGTTAATGGTGTTGACTATCCTTCTGAGGCATTTGGGTTAGTTAAGAGCTCCTTTTTTCAAGGTCTGACCCCCTATGAAGAGTTGGTCCATTCCATATCATCCAGGGAAGTGTTGATCCGTTCTTCCAGAGTACTTACTGAACCAGGAACTTTGTTTAAAAATCTAATGGCCACACTTAGAGATGTCGTTATCTGTTATGATGGGACAGTGAGAAACCTTTGTAGCAATTCTATAATTCAATTTGAGTATGGACAGGTGGACAAAAATAGTCCTGGAAGTTCTCTTACTGGTGAACCGGTTGGTGTATTAGCTGCTACTGCAGTATCAAATCCTACATATAAAGCAGTTCTTGATTCTTTTCAAAGCAACAACTCTTCATGGGAATCGATGAAGGAAATACTATTGGCAGATATCAAAAAATTCTACCAAAGAAATAGTTATAATATAGATAAACTTCATCGGAAATTACCTTAGTATATTCCTTAAAAGTTTTTGAAGCAATACAACATGACATGATGACCATTCACATCATTTGTCAGAATGCTTGCATCCGGTATGGCTACCTGCATATAGCAGGAAAAAAAAGGCTCGATTCGTAAATCTCTTTAAAAAGTTCGTTAAAGTTTTCTAGGGAAACAGGAAAAAATTTCAACTTTGGAAAGATATATGATGTTAGAGGATTCCATGTGGGTGGCTAATAAAAAGTCAACCAACCATCTGATGGGTATCATCTTTTGAGATAGAGCCATCTACTGCACAATGCAAGAGATGAACAGTGGATCTCCTATATGTGTTGCTGCATGTACAAGGACATAGCTCCTGATTTCTAAGAAAAAAAAAAAAAAACAAAGTTGCTAAGATTCATATCCTTTCTCACAATATAAACAACTAGATTCAATCCAACTGGCAATCTTTCTTCATGGTGCAAGTACGCTGGCAAGTTTGTGTCCTGCAACTGACGACATGTTGCTGAAAGATTCAGCTTCTAGATTATTATTATTTTTTAAATTCTAAATTCTAAATTCAGCTTCTCAACTACCAATTTCATTTCCATAAACTATTCTTGCAGTTTCTTGCTTAAGTCTTTCTCAAGTTGTTTTCCTATTGTCTTCTAGCAAGTTGTTTTCCTGAAAATCATGGTATCTGTTTTGACGGAGTGACCCTACAGGATGGATTGGATATTATACACACCACGGAGCACGCCACATGCAACTAGTTGCATAGTTTTCTCATCTACCCAACTAGTTGGGCATGGGATGTTCAACATCATAACCAGGGTAGCAGTAATGGCTTCAATCATTCTAGATTCTTCTTCTTCTTCTTCTTCTTCTTCTTCTTCTTCTTCTTTTTTCAATTTTGGAGGCGTGACTTTCTTCATCCCAATCCATCTGCAGCTTTCAAAACTCTTTTCTTCTTTAAAAGGAAGGGGGAACAAAAAGTCAGGAAAATCAACCTGCCCAATGAGTCTTTTTTTTTTTTCTTTTCCTAGCAATATAAATACATCCATTTCCATACACATCTGCAATACTCACATGAATACAAAGCTGGAACAACTAAGCACTCGTGAAAATGAATTTCTAACATTGCTTACCTTTGAATCTCTCTAGCACGAGTTGGTTGTCGGGAAAAAGACCAAACCATGTAATGAGAAGTGCCACAGATTATTCTACTACTGGCATTAGTAATTACCACTGCCTCAGAAAATCTTACTCTTTGACATTGGGTGTAAGAACAAGCTATCATGAGGTGGGTCCAATTGCACAATTGCTCTAGCCTAAAATCGAGGCTAGTCAGCTCATCAGTGCATCAAAATGTTAGAAACAGGTAGTCTTGTTGGGAATATATAGGCTTAGAGAAAAGAAACTCAAGGCTAGAGATTTTCTAGACTTGAAGAGGTGAGGCTTACAAAGTTGAGCAAGAATACCAATGGCTACCAGAAAACATCCACCAGCAAATGTAATAGATAGCATTCGCAACAATGAAGAGCTCCTCTGCCACAAAATAAAACAACCATCTAAAGATTAGATGCTGATGTTAACAATGCATATTTTTTCAATGTCATTATACAGGTTCCACTCATCACTCAATGCTCAGACCTTAAGAAGAAGAAGAAGAAGAAGAAGAAGAAGAAGAAGAAGCAGGGAACTTCAATACAGATGAGAGCTGTTTGTTAGGGAGGGTGTACAGATGAGAGCTGAAACCAACCCAGATGAGAGCTGTTTGTTAGGGAGGGTGTACAGATGAGAGCTGAAACCAACCCAGATGAGAGATGTTTGTTAGGGAGGGTGTACAGATGAGAGCTCTTTGATAATTTTGAAATTTCTGAAACCAACCCAGATGAGAGCTGTTTGTTAGGGAGGGTGTAGATCTTCATAATATAAATCCAAAATTTTAGCCAATCCAACCTACAAAAATCATGAGTTAGAATTAAATCCAACAAACAACACATTAAGCTTTCATGAGACTTCAATCATTTGAAATAGCATTTTATTTGCAAAAGAACCATGCAAAAGTTTATAAACTGAAATTTGAAGTCTCTCATCAACACTTGTTCAAAATTCACAACATGATGCATAGCAGACAACAAATTTCCACCTTTGACCACTAAAAAGACAATGCTAGAATTCTTTTTTATAGGTTTAAAAAAATGCCAACATTCTCTTGAATAGTTGCACAGTGCATGAAGCAAAGCAACAACAGACTTAGGTGTGGGAGTTGGGAAGTGTCTACTTCAAAATGTTATCTAGTATCAGCATCTAGGAAGTGGGAGCAGGAGCAGGAATTTGAAGCGTGACTCAAAGTGGGAAGAGCACTTGGTTAGAACTCAGAAGAATCGTGCAACTAAGCCGTCTTCAAATAGTTACAATTTAAACAATCCAATGCCCTATAAGACGACAGAGCTTAAACACCGCTGGAATGTAAGTAAAAATTTTTTTGATATGGAGCCAGCATCATTTGATTCATTAATACAACCTTGAGTTTAATTATAGAACTCAAAAGAATGTATAAAACATGCAAAGAAGCAATAAACTGTAAATGAAGCAATAAAAATATAATTAAGCAAGTTCAATTAACAATTATATTTTTAAACATGAGTTCTTATTACTTAACAACTAAAAAAATTATTTTTGAACTAAAGCCTATTTGTAAAATAATAAATAAATGTGGAAATAGAAACTGGAGCTATTTGCTATAGTAGGGCCCCAAATCTCAATGATTCAGACACTGTATAATGGACCCCACTTCTACAAACTGAAAACAGCCTTCGCATTGCATGATAAATTGTATGATACATGAAGATGTAGGGACGAAAAAAAATAAATCAGGCCATGTTAAGAAGCATAAGAAGAAAAAGAAATCCTAGGAGCCCTTAGGCTCTAATACCATGTTAAGAAGCAGGAGAGAATTTGAGAGAAAAAGAGCATATGGGGCTGGAATGTCCAGCCCACTCTTATTTATAATATTAGAAGAAAATGAAAAATTACATATTATGCCTTGTATTAAGGAAAAACTAAAGGAAGGGTAAGGGAGAAATAAAGAAAGCATGAAACAAAGATAAAAGGCTGAAAATTTGGGGATAAAGGTCCATAACATATATAAAACCCAGGTGTATTTACCTGTGGACCCAGTCATCCTTCTAAAAAACTTTCCCCTTTTTTCTCTCTCAATATTCCATAATGGTTAACAGGTGGTCAATTAAAAAAGCACAACGGTCTATATTCAACTAATCTAGGACCTCTTTTATATTCATGGATCTAGGACCTCACAACCTGAAATGATTTTTGATAATGATCCATCCACAGTGGTATAGTTCAGACCAATGGTATGGATTAGTCACCATTTGATACAAAGTAAGGTCTAAAGTGTCAATTTCGTATGAAATTTGGAAACATCACTGGAAAATGTCTGCAACACTCCTATGTTAGTTTTGCATCATTTAGAACATGGTGGTGACTCTTCACCGATTCTTCACCGATTGCAACACAAATTGTCCCAACCTGTAGAAGCAATTCCACTCTGCTTACTTCCAGCCTCCTTGACCCGAAAACCACCAAAATAAAAATCTTCATAGGTAAAAATACTACCAATGACATAATGAACATTTGAATTGCCTGATTTGTCGACCACATAAATTTTTAGAAAGCTACTTCAATCATGCATAGGTGCAACATGCCTTTTGTGTTTGTTTGCAAACTATAACAATAATCCCAAATCATGTGCGTGTGATCATGTAGATGCTAGATGATAAAAAACAGATCACAGTAATAAATGAACCTTTTTTGCATGTATCATGCGATGAGGCGGCACTACCAAAAAGAAAAGTTACATCGAACCCCTTAGCTATTGAACTGATCGAGGTGCTCATGTGTGTTTATGCATATGTGAAAGTTCACATGCAGCCCCATCTTTCTCACCAATTGTGTCAAGTGTGTTGGACATTTGACCCATGCAAAAGGTCAAACACAGATCACCTGATGACAAAATAACGTTGGACAACTCACTAGGCAGGCCACACTGGAAAAATCAATGAAAACCAATGACTTGACTCAATGTACAGGTTTGACAAAGTTCCCATTGACATTTCCATTTACTTTTCAAAAAGCATAAATAAAAATGTAACAATGAAAATGTCAATGGGAACTTCAAAAACTCCCATAGTCTTCTATTCTACTTGAAAATCTCTGTTTTCTCGTGGAAAATTGTTAATGCAACAGTTCCTTTGGCCACTATTTAAATATATGAGACTGTTTAGTACCACAGCCGTACATTTGGCCATTGAGTTAAAAATCCACTCATCAGGCAAGTCACCGCGTATGAGAAGGCAGTTCAATATGGCCATTGAGTTATGTCCCATTTGGTTAACAGATGGTCAATTAAAAAAGCACAACTGTCTATATTCAACTAATCTAGGACCTCTTTTATATTCATGGATCTAGGACCTCACAACCTGAAATGATTTTTGATAATGATCCAACCACAGTGGTATAGTTCAGACCAACGGTATGGATTAGTCACCATTTGATATCAAGTAAGGTCTAAGCAAGCAAAAGGATCATGTGCCCAATGACCAAACAGTCTTCACATTAACAACAAAGCATAAGAATGAATGATCCCTGTGATAGGTAAATCACAAAGATAAGTAGCAACCTAACACAAAATCCAGTAGCAACATACTCCACCTATAGCAAAAACGACAACAAAAGAATAGCAAAATGCAGGTTATAAAAAAGAAACATCCAAAAATCCCATCTTCAAAAGATTACTCCTGTGGGCAGGCGGCATAGTGCTATCGCAGCGGCATATGATAACAACATTGAAGCATAAAGTAGCAGATGACCATCATTATCTCCCCCAAATGACTCATAGAAGGGGAAAAAAAAAGAATCATAGATTCAGGAGAAAACTGCTACTCAGAAAACAAAATATTTATTAACTTCAAGACCAAACAGACCCTAAGAGCTCCACCAGACCTTTTTTTTATCTAGAAAAAGATATCCCCCCATCAATTCTTGGGGAAGAAACACCACGAAAAGTCTAAGTGATGTCTAGCGGCTACTAAATTTCAAGTTTTCAATTCAACACAAGCTTAGATCAAGGCAATAAGCCTGAAAGAATGAATATCATGTCAGAACAATGAGATATGCACTTGGTCCAAAAAAAAAAAAAAAAAAAAAGGTTGAAAGCCTGCCACCATAATTCATTAGAAAACAGTTACACACAACGTTAGCCAACAATTGGACACAACCAAAATGGTTGTGTGATAGTGTTCCCCAGTGAAGGTCAACAGAAAACATCTTAGGAATTAAGGAACCATACATAACTGAATGTCTAATAGCTTCCATGTACAAGCATGTATGAGAGTAAGCTTGCCATGTGGATACACTGGATGCCACCCCAACCTACAATGATTATATAGCTCTCAATTTATTGAGAAAACTAACAAAATGGCTTTCCACATGGAAATACAGAGTTGACAACAGCAGATTCAACAATGCCAATAGTCAAGCAACTAAAAGGTAGCAACAAAGTGACATGCACAAAATTAAAGACATGCATGAGATAAATGCGTCCAACCTCGGAAAATGATAACAAAGCAAATCTCTGATATAAACAGTTTCTTGCAACCAAGTAATCTGACAAGGCTCAGTGGTAGACTCACAAGAGTTTCAACAAAGAGGTCATGTGATCGAGTACCCATTGTGGTGTGTGGGTGGTTGTGTGTGTGTGTTAAAAAAAGTTATCTGATAAGGCAAAGATAAGTAGAAACAAGAATATAAACAAAAAATTAATCAAGAACAAAACCACTCATTTTCAACATTTCAGTCAAGCTTTGTAATCCTATACTAAGATGGCATCTTATCCTTCAAATTCAAATATCTTCGACCCCATAAACACAACTGGTCTAATCCCACAGAAAAAGTTTCAATCTGCCTGTAAATGCTTAGGCCCTATTTGGTTGCACTTGAGAATGATTTCATCTCATTTTAGTTAAAAGAAATTGTGTATTAGAAACATAGCTTAAGGCACCAGGTTGCATCCACCTGTATTCAAGGAAGCTGAACTGAATGTTGAATCAACCTGATTTTTGGATTGAGGCTAAACAAGGGCATTCCCGCCAGGTACTCCACACCACTGCCATGTTGCTTTTTTTTCTTTTTTGTCTAAGTGGCGACTAAACAGGGCCTTATAGAATCGTATTGACGGCGGTACAAATAATCTTTTCATGAAATTAATTTGAATTAAAAGTCACACAGTTCTAAAATTTATCATCCCCGCCGCACACATAGTCATATCGCATTTTTCTTTTGCCCAAGTCATATCGCATTTTTCTTTTGCTTCTTGCAGCAACTGCACGCACGCATAAATACATGTATGAAATGATTTCAAGCATTTTCAGATCAATCACATCAACAAAGCAGAGAGATTCAACAAAAAAAAAAGCCCTAAAAATTACAAACCTACAGCTCTTATGATCAATCAAGAAATTAATCAAAAGATCAGCTGACAAAATACGGATTCCAGATTAGAAATTCCACAGAACTCTGCAAAGATTGCAAGAAAATGATCAGAAAACACCAGATCGGAAAGGAAAGATGGCGGAAACACGTAAATAGCATGAAGAAAGAGATTCAAGAGATAGAGACAGGATCTTACCGAGCAAAAACGAAAAATCTCTTCTTCTTTTTCTCTCGCAAAGAGAGCGAGGGAGATCAAGAAATAAATCAGAAAATCAGCTGACATAATCAGATTCCAGGTTAGAAATTCCACAGAACTCTGTAAAGATTGCAAAGATTCCACAAAACCAGATCTAGTGGAAGAGAATGAGGCTCCTGTTTGTGGAGATACTGTCTCAGAGAACCCCTTGCCAAATACTCGGTGATGATACTTCGAGAGATGGAGGGAGAGAGATTGAGGAAGGCAAAGGGTCGGACAAGCGAGATGGGAGAGAGAAATCGAGAAAGGGAGAGGGCCGGACAAGCGAGATGGGAGAGAGAGATCGATAGAGGGAGAGAAAAGGTGTCCCTGGCAAGGAATAGAAAGAGGGGAGAAGGTTTTTGGAGAGGAGAGGCGCGCGAGAGAAGAAGCACCTTTTGGACTTCGGGCGGGCGATTTGGGGGAAAAATATATTTTAGGTCTTTTTTAATTGGGAATGCGCGGGCGGTGACTTCATCCTACATGGGCGGCCAAATAAAAACGCCCCTTATTTTGACCTACAGTGGTGTTTGTTTTGGGCGCCTGTGATAAAAACGCCCCTAATAAGGAAATTTCTTGTAGTGCCATAGATAATTGCTGAATCACCTCTTTCGGTTAGCTGCCTCAAATCCACTGCCAATGGGCTGGCCTGAGGTCTGTAAAAGTTCTACCACAAAGTAATAAACCCATCCTGAGTTTGGACCATGATGATTATGTATGGCCCAGGTCTGAGACTAGCCCGATTCCAGACCAACCACCCTCTTTCGTGTGAGCTGTTCATTAGGTGTGCTCAATCATGCATGATATCAATGAAAATATCCTTGAAACTTTAAACAGGCTGGGTTGAGTTGAATTTAATTGGGTTGGGCTAATGGCTCTTAGAGAATGCTGTAACACCTCGTACTTTTTTAAAATTTTTAAAATTTTTTTTTAAGGAAACCGAGACTAAATATCATTGATGAAGCAAAATATACAAAGCATTTCGGGCGAAGCCCAGCGACAAAAATAGCCGGCCCGCCTATCATACCCTATACATCCTAATCTTTTTCTTCCATACTTTCTAATAACACCCCATACTTTCTAGTACTCGAGTATTACCGTATAGCCAAACTTAATATAGACATAAGCCATGCTTAAACATACATCCACGTTCATCCTAGTTTAATTTTGATCGTTAAAACAATCCCCATCCATATGTTGACCCATTTGTCAGTTGGCGCTCCAATAATATTTAGTAAGTATCTTTTCATTATTTATTATATTATAAACGTTACACAAACATAGATCAAAATTTCAGATGTATTTTGAGAACCTATTTAACATATAGAAATGGATGAAAATGTATTGTAATAGAGTGATACATATATATTTAATGTATATAAAATATTATGAAAATAAAATATACTAGAAAAAGTTACAATGGATAACATATTCCAAACAATTTAACAACTTATATGAAATTAAAACATAACACATATGTAACCCTACAAATAATGTACAAATAATATAGACATTAATCTTTGCTTGCTAATATTCGTACAATTTATATGTTAACAACCTGTGATATATAATATGAAAATATATAAGTAATAGTAATAATGATAATAAAGTGAAATAAATAATGGATAATTTATAATAAAGAAAAATAAAGGATTTCATTAATATTAGTGTGTGATTAGTAACCTATCAAGAAAGTCTTACAGATAGCCTAATAGGACCCTTTTAACCGTTGATATTCGAAGATAGAGTAATCTGACTATCAGATCAATGGAATTCCATGAGTAAAGTCAGAATATAGGAGGATGGCCTACCTAAGCCTTAGGATATGAACCATCCTTTGGACCTGATTTCTAAAATAAGCTGAGAAAATTAATGGACATTGTGGATTTCACCCAATCATCACGGTAGACCTCACATCAGGGTGCACGTGCACCACGGGCGGTGTGCATGCGTGTGCCAGACCGCGGTATGCTGGTTGACCAGCGTGGACCCGCGTTTTACTTAAAACGAGAGATTTCTCTCTCTCTCTCTCTCTCTCTCTCTACGTCTTTAGCCAGCGAACGGACCTCGTCTGTGAAACCCGATAGTTGGGCCCCAAATGAGATCATATCACTGATCTGAACCGTTTATCTTGTAGTAAATCAAGGATTACCTAACCCTACCAAATTCCATGCCTGGAATTGCGTGTGTACACACACAATATTTGTTGCAACTTGGTCCTGCAAAAAACCATGTTTTCTAAAATGGAAACTGTAACTGCTGCAGCCAGCTCAACGATCCACGTGAGCTGCTCTTGTGCCATCTTAGCCCTCCATTCTCAGACGGATCGCAACCATCCATTGCTTCTCACGTGGGCTAGGGTTTTCTGTGGAAAATCGACGCCAAAACCGCCTTTCCGCCGACTATTTCTAGAAAACCGGATAGTGAGATCTGATCTTGGCCTTCCATCCTCATCTAACTATCCTAGGAGCGTTGGAGCTGCTATAAGGGAGGGACGAATCGGACTGTAGCTACATTTCTCTCCCTTTCTTGCAAAAACCCTAGAAAATAGCCGTTTCCTTTCCACCAGTGAACCCACCACCCAAATGCTCCTAAAGCTTCGAAAGAACTCTCCCATAAGCTCCCTAGGGTTCATGCAAAACACCCCATGCTGCTGGATTAAAGGAAGAAACAACGGGTGGGAGTCTGCCATGGAAGCCTGCTGTTTTCCCCGCCACCCCAAACCGAGCCAGACTTAGTTCAGGCATGCTACCTTCGAGCCGAATCATCTAGTGGTGCTATGGGACCTTTGGCAAGAGGGGCAGAGAAGCAGAAAGAGAAAATGAGAAGGGAAGGAAGAAAGAATGAGAGAGAGAGAGAGAGAGAGAGAGAGAGAGAGAGAGAGAGAGAGAGAGAGAGAGAGAGAGTGAGGCGTGGAGGGCAAATGCTGTCCACTGCTGTTGCACCACACCCGGACTCGGTCTGAGTTCGGGAAGAACTCAGGACGAGTTGGGCTTGCTCTAGTTAGTTGGGTCGTGGGAGAAAGAAAAAGAAAAGAAAGGAAAAAAAGAAAAGAGAAAGAGAGGAAGTAGGAGGGAATAGAGGGAGAGAGAATGCATGCCGCACTAACTATTGCTAACCATTTTTGACCGGTTTCAATCCCAAACCGACCAGATTCTCAAAATAGCAAACTGTTGCTGGTCCTTTACACGTCCAGAAGGAAGAAGGAGCAGAGAGGAGAAAAGGAAGAGGAGGCTTCGTTTGGTGGCTCTCTTGCCGCACTAGCTCAAGCCGAGTCCTTCACTCGCTGATGAGTTGGGCGAGCCCTCAACTCGTTGGACCTAGTCGGACTGAGTGGGACGACAAGTCGTGGCAAGTTCGGGGTCTTGCCTTACTGTCCTATCAGGGAGTAAGAAGGAAGGAAGTAGATAGCAAGATGAGAGAGGACTCGGGTTAAATCTGACTCAACCGAGTCAACTCGGAAATGGCCGAGTTAGGCATGTGGCGAGTTGTCCTGGCCATCAAAACAAGGGTCAAAGTGTCGAGTTGGGCTAACAGTAGCCAAGCAAGGTAAGGCCTACTCGATTCAGTAAGTTCTATAAGTCTATTAAATGTAGGAATATAACTACAACATCCTTATCCTAGCTAATATTAATCATAGCCCTAATATTAACAATTATTTTCTAATGATTACATTAACATTGTTACCATTTCCAATGTTATTAGGATTGTTAATATACTATATATTGTTGGACATTAGTAGATTGTTATACTAAAACTAGTCATTATAAGCAGATTTACAAGTATTAATTATGTTATTAATCATTCTTAAACATTTATCATGGATAGTGGATTTTACTAAATGGTATCATTACACCGATCACTATTGCTACATTAGCTAATGATAATTATAACACTCATGTTAATATATACTTTATAATTATTAAACTAACACTAATGATATTAGCATGGTATCCATCACCCGAGAAGATTATCTTTAATAATAGATTACCCTATTTTGTTCCCATTGTAATACTTAGTGATACCAAGGGTGCAAATATTAACCATATCATTAATGTCAAATTTTGATTAGCCATATTATTACATTGTGTTTAAATCACACATATGACATGGTACAACTCCTAGAACTAGACCCTAGGGTGAAACCCAAAAACCTAAGTAATCCAAGCCCTAGGTTATATTAATCTAGACCATGGACACCTTGTAGAACATTGATCTCACGTACAACTTCACAATTCATGGTAGGATTCGATTCTAAGGGTGCACGCGCTTCCTAGCAACACTAGTTGGCATTGGCGATTCGACTTGTGAGGTGATGATTCTTCCCCTTGAGCTTTCTATCTTCTCATTGGCTTAAGTTATAGTTTTTATTAAAAATTATAATTGATATATCTCTCTTATAATCACATGTGTTAGCTGGTGGAAATTGAATTGCTATATTGCCTGCTTAATGTTCATCCTGTATATTTGTTCATGCTTATGTATTGTTTATGGACTTTAAACTGGTACATTAGTGGGAAACCCCTACCTATAAATGTACACCCATACTTGGGATGTAACCCGACTGGTTGTGATTAAAATAGACCTTCGACTTAGTGGTTATTGTGTGGTGGTATAAATGGATAATTGATGTGGGCCTACCATTCAGGGTTGTTGTGTCCAATGGTTTTCAAGGATGGTCTTTTATCGCATGGTTTTGATATTCGCCCTAGGAGGCCTATTTTGATAATTGCCCTATGCGGCTTGTTTGATATCGCCCTATGTGGCTTTGTTCTTGTATTTTCCCTATATGGGTTCGATGTTTTATACCGTGCAACTATGCGATGGTAAGCCACATATACTGTAATATGATTGACTACTAGTCGATGAGTTTCTATTAAACATCATGAGATGGTAGCCTCATTGGCCGGGGATGGTAGTCATGGGATACTATGCCCGAGCCGTCGGCCTACGCTGGGCCATGTACTCCCCGTAGTGATCGTGATCTTATTTAAATCAACTGGTTGCAATTGGACTAATAATGGGCTGACAAATCATGCATACATGACATATTTTCGATGACTTGGATCACTCTGCCTTACGATTACGTTGAATGTTGTGCTTATGACCAGTTATTCGAGTTATGATGATGACTTGGATCTTCATGCCCATGCTATTACGCCGAGTGTTGCGCTGATGACCAGTCACATCCTTAGGTGATGACCCCATTGCCTGTCTAGATGTTTTTCCCGAGGCACAGATCGTCTGGATGTTTTTCCCGAAGCACAGACTGTTTGGATGTTTTTCCCGGGTCCATGATTGCATTCATGCATCCATGCATCTAATAAGACTGCATTTACTTTGTTTTGGTTGTCAGGATGTTTTATACTATTTCTTACTTAATATGGCGGTGTGTAATCTTAAGGGGAATTCACACTGAGTTGGCCACTCATCCATCAAATATACAACTGTATAGGTAGTACAAGTGGCTTTAGTGATATGCATGTTCAGATTTGATGAGAAGCAGGGTATGATCGCCAAGGATGCATGACCTTATTTTTTCTGGAGAAGCTACGTGATCTGGCGGCTTATATTTATATGCTTTTTGCTATTCTTCATGTATTAAATTTTTGTAAATCTTGTACTTGTTAAATTCAGAGACATTGGTTTGTATAAGTCATTATGGGCAGCTTCTTGTATATTTGAATGATAATAAAATTTTCCTTTATGTCGATTTGTCCACACTACGCTCATTTGCTTACTCTGATAGTTGAAAAAAAAAATGTACATTCGAATTTGACCATTCTTTAAGGTTAACACTCGGGTTTTTAGGACACGGGTTACATACTAGGGTCCTGAAGATTCGTGGCGTTACAAAAGTAGGAGCCCAGCCCAATTAATAGACAGGTTTTAAAACAAGGTCCAACCCCGTGCCTAGTATTTCGACCCAAGCCCATATTAAAGTAGGACCAATATGAAATCTCAATATGCTAGCCTAGCCCATTGGCAGCCCTATCTATTGAGTATTGATTAACTACCCCATCAGCATCTCTATGGTAATGGGGAGTAGGGCTTGTAACACCCCGGTTTTCGAAAACCTGAGTACTCGACCCGTTCTCGAAAACCAGGTTTTAATTAGTGATCAATAGACAATTTATCAAAGTGCGATTTATGGAAACAAGCGTAGCATAGATATATTCCAACTCAAATGAATATTCAGGGCCACTCAGCTGGGACCATATATAAAATTTCAAAAATATAATTGTCCAAAAAGTAACCATGATAATTAAACTATTGGTTTAAACCAAAGTAGGCAGCCGCCTCTTGTTGCGACTCCTCGTCGTAGTACTCCTCCTCAGCGGTAGCAGATTCCGGGTTCGCCCCGCTCTTTTTAGTGCCTGTGCCTGTCTCCTCTGTACGTTTGAACATTGATGAATGAGTGACCAGCTCAGTATGATCTCCCCTCAAGATTACACACTACCGCCCTAGACAAGAAATAGAATAAAACATACAGGCAATCCAAAACATAGCAAACGCAGTCTTATTATGTACATGGATACATGAATGCAGTCATTGCCCTGGGGATGCATATCCGTGCGGAAGTTGGGCTTGTCACCCATGCAATCATCGACCTGGGAAAAATATCCAGTTGGACAGAGGCTAGTCGTCAGCAAAAACATACTACGTGCGGCGTAATGACTGCCTATTGTACATCACGTACATTAGCGAAAGATGCTGGTCTGTGCCATATATGCATGATTAGCCAAACCATTATTAGTCCAGTTGTAATTAACCAATTTAAATAAGCTTAAAGGTCACTACAGGGGCTAGTTGCCAGCATAGGCCGACAGCTCGGGCATAGGTCTCATACCACTATCCTCGGCTCATGAGGCTACCGCCTTAGGGTGTGTATAGAACCCATCAATATGTGGCCAATCAATTCCTAATATTAGGGAATTACCACCGTATGTTGATTAGGAATGAAATATATAAATCATTAAATTCGGTGACCAAAGTGAGGCAGTATTAATGGATCAAAGCAAGTAAACAACGATGGGTAAAACATAGTGTGGTTCATTCTATAGTCAGGTGAGTGGAATCACTTCATAGATGGTGATCCCCACAATTCAGTTTTCACGTGTCATAACCTCCATGTTGAAGGTATATTCTTGTCACAACCAGTCTTATTACACCCTAAGTACAAACTCTCCTTAGGTAAAAGTTTTCGTAGAGAGATTTTGACAGTATATGTTTCACAACCAATGCAATGGAAGTTCAGACATGATTCAACGACCTGAACAAAAAATATATAAGCATACATGCAGAAGTCTCATAGCATTAGTCTATAAATTCTGAGGCAGGTTCCAAAAGGAGCTAAACATGTGATTTAAATACCTAGTAAATTTGCAAATTGATCCTTAAGACATGTGCTCAAGCAAACATGTCAAGCATTCAAGTAATTTCAGGGCATGCTTTTTAAGTTAAGCTAATAAATAAGTCCTAGGATATTTTGATTAAGAAACTTTATCGAGCATTTCACAAATTTCTAAATAAACCAATCAGATGGTTAAATGACTTCCAAGGTGTGAGATGAGGTTATCAGTTCGTATTACTATTCTTATGGCATATGTTCCAGTGAGCTTACTAGCTAAATTACGCCTAAGATATATACACCGCATCTAGCCAATGGTTAGGAAATTCATAAAACATGTTCTCAAACCACAAGTCAAATGATTATTTGTCTCAAGGATAACATTTACAACCATAATAAAAGACTATCCCAAATCCAGTTTAGAGATGGAAAGCTTAAGGGGAGGAAAATCATCACCTGGTAGGGTTGTATAATCATTTTTTATCTAAGTTCCCGTGACTACCTTACATTCCAAAATGACACGAGTAGCTTCTAGAGTTACAGTTTGCATTAGTCACATGTTTCCAAGGTCTTGAACAACTGATATTGTGTGGGGTTTACAAGGGCTTATTAGTATGTGAATTGGGCCCGCTTTGGCCCAGATATATAAGCCTGAAAATTTGGACCAGACTGAGCCGTTCCTGGCCCAGTTGTGTGGTTCAATCATGGCCTAGGTTATGGCCCAAGTCTGGGCCTGATTTGACCCCATAGTGGTCTAAAGTGAGGCCTGCCGTGATGAAAGGTGGGGTCCCCATTTGTGGTATGGCCCACCTGACCTTTACGTGTGGCCCACTTGTTTCAATGTGGTGTGGCCCACTTGTTTTAATGTGGTGAGCCCCAATTACATGGTGCGGCCCACCTGTAACTGTGCAAGCTAGCCTGCTGCCATTGGGAGGCCCACAGCTGTTGGCGTGAGGCCCACCCTGCTGTTTGGTGGTGTGTCCACCTGTTTTGGAAAAATCAGGTGCGGCCCACTCATTTTTAAGGTGAGGCCCACTAATTGGATGGGGTGTAGCCCGCCCGCTGCCATCCGCCCAGTTCTGGGCTGGATTTCAGTCCAGCACACGCACCAGCAGACGGCTGGCTTCCTGCTTGATCCAGGGCTCACCTAAGGCTGGATTTTTACCCATATGTGGCCCACCAAAACCCATTTCTGCTGCAGACTCTCAGCTCAACCGGGGCTTGATGGGGATTTTTCTCCTCATTGTTGGTATCGATGAAATCGAACAGGTTTCGATATCATCGATAATTGCAGAATTTTTCATTGCTGATTGCTGGACTGTTTTTTGTCCTGTCGATATGATCGAGAGACTTTCAGATCATATCGAGGCTGTCATCGAGAGTAGGTCGATATGATCGACAATTGTTGAAATTTCTACCACTGGTCGCTGGATAGTTTTGGTCATATTCTGATATCATTGAGAGACCTGTCGATGATATCGAAGCTGTTATCGAGAGACCTTTGATATGGTCGACGAGTTCCGCAAATGCGATTGCGGAAATGCAGATTTTGCTGATTTTGTTTCCTATTTGGGTTATACCTCTTTCTATTCTTATATAAAGGGGTGTATCCAGGATTGGGTGTATTCCAAGGGATTTTAGGGTTCTCTAAAGGTACTCTAAGAGGGCTTAGTGCTATTAAAGGTGTGAGAGAAAGGGAGAAAGAGAGAGAGGAAGCTTGTGGAAGGGAGGCTATGCTCGTAGAGGTGATTTACCATATCTCAGCGCTTCCACGTCCTCGTGATCGATGAGATTTCTCCGTTTTCTCTTGTTCTCTTATTGTTTATCCACTCCTGCGTGAGTGAAGAAGGTTTGATCCAAGCGGTGTGTGCTTGTGATCGGTTGTAACGTTCTGCTTTATAGTGGATTGTTGATCTGGACGAGGTCCCATGGTTTTGACCTCTTTGAGGGTTTTCCACGTAAAATCCCTGGTGTGATGTGGTTTATGCTTTGATTGTTTTTCATTGCATTATTGTTCCATAATTTTGGTTTGTTTCGAGGGGTTAGATCCTAAGGTTTTGTGCGAGGCCCCCAACAAAGTGGTATCAGAGCTAAGTTCATTGAACGGGTAAGATCGGTTTTGAATTATGGAAGGTGGCTCATCAAGGATGATCAACCTCAATGGTTCTAACTGGACCATATAGAAGGCTAAGATGGAGGACTTGTTTTATTGTAAGGACCAATATTCCCCAATTTTAGGCATATCAGCAAAATCCAAAGATATGACTGATAATGATTGGAAGAAGATGGACCGGAAGGCGGTGGGGTTTGTTAGACAATGGTTGGATGACTCAGTGTTCCACCATGTGTCTGCGGAAACCTCAGCTGCTAGCCTATGGCTGAAATTATAAGGGCTGTATGAGAGGAAGACAATAGGTAATAAGATTTTTCTGATAAGGTGACTTGTGAATCTCAAGTTCAAGGATGGTGGTTCTGTGGCCGAGCACATGAATGAGGTTAGCAATATAGTGAATCAACTCTTCTGTATGAAGATGGTCCTGGATGATGAATTGCAAGCTTTACTATTGCTTAGTTCATTGCCTGACAGTTGGGAGACATTGGTGGCGTCTCTAAGTAAGTCCGCGCCAGACGGAAAGATGTCTATGGAACAGGTAACTAGTTGTCTCTTCAATGAAGAGACAAGGAGGAAGTCTCAGGGGTCTACTCAGCAAGAGGCCCTTGTGACACAGGAACGGGGAAGAGGAAAGAACAGGAAGGGCTGGAAGGCCTGAGATAAATCAAGAGGTAAGTCGAGTAACAGAAAGGATGTTGATTGCTGGAATTGTGTCAAGAAGGGCCACTACAAGCATGAATGTCGTAGTAAGAAGAATGATAAGAAAGGAAAAGGGAAGGAAGATGAATCAGATCCACTGCGGTCGCTTTAGATGACGACGTTGTAGTTATTCTCTTAGCAGATCACGATATATGTCTCACGGCTACGAGTCAGGACACCGACTGAGTGATTGACTCAGAAGCTTTTTTTCATGTGACTCCATGCAGGGACTTTTTCACAAGCTACAAGTCAGGTGACTATGGGATCGTGAAGATGAGAAATTCTGGCATATCAAAAATTGTGGGAGTCGGTAATATTTGTGTGAAGACCGATGTGGGCTGCACATTGGTTCTCAGGGATGTGAGGCATATCCCAGACCTTCGCCTCAACTTGATGTCGCCAGGAAGGTTGGATAATGATGGCTATGAAAGCCGGTTTGCTGGTGGGCGATGGAAGCTCATCAAGGGTTCGTTGATCGTGGCCAGAGGAAAGAAGTGTTGCACCCTTTACAAGACAAGTGTCAGTATGTACATGGGTGAGTTGAATGCAGCGGAAGATTCAACTATTGACATGTGACACAAGCGTCTAGGCTACATGAGTGAAAAAGGGCTTCAGCTACTAGCGAGGAAGCAGCTCCTTCCAGACGTGATAGGTACACCTCTCAAAACCTATCTTGATTGTTTATCAGGGAAACATCATAGAGTTTCATTCGTTAAAATTGCTTCTCATGTTAATAAAGTGCATGCATTATATTTGGTTTATTCTGATGTTTGTAGTCTTATAAGGACAAAAACCTTGGGTGTGGCATTTATTTTGTTACTTTTATAAATGTTGCATCTAGGAGGGTTTGGGTTTAGCTTTGAAATCTAAGGATGAGGTCTTTGGTGTGTTTAAATTGTTTCATGCTATGGTCGAGAGAGAGAGACAGGTAGATCATTGAAGTTCATCCTCACTGACAATGGTGGTGAATACATTGGTGACTTACATGAGTACTGCAAGTTCCTAGGTATAGGCATGAATAGACGGTTCCCAAGACCCCCCAGCATAATGGTGTAGCTGAGCGAATGAATCACACCATTGTAAAGAGAATCAGATGCATGTTATCCCATGCGAAGTTGCCCAAGACGTTCTGGGGAAAAGTAATGCACACGGCGGTGTATTTGATAAACAGGTCTCCATCAGCCCCATTAAATGGAGAAGTACTTGAGAAGGTGTGAACTGGACAGGTCCATCGTACAGTCATCTCAGGATGTTTGGATGCAGGACATCCGTTCACGTACCAAAGGACGAGAGGTCCAAGCTCGATATGAAGATCAGGCAATGTGTGTTTTTAGGGTACGGTGATGAAAAGTTCGGTTACAGATTGTGGGATTCGACTGAGAAGAAACTCGTCAGGAGCAGAGATATGGTCTTCTTTGAAGATCAGTGTATCGAAGACATTGGTAAGCCAGAGAAGAACTAACCTAGTTTAGGTGAGCTAGACGACATGGATCCAGTTGTTCCTCCCATGGTGCCTGATGACGGTGGAGTACAACAAGGTGCAAAGGACGAGAGAGTTCCTACAGAAGATGGACTGGGGGAGTAGCCCCCACTTGATCCACCTGTTGAGCCACAGGTGAGGAGGTCATTTAGGGACAAACAGCCGTCCAAGAGGTACTCGCCGTATGAGTACATTATGCTAACCGATGGGAGAGAGCCAGAAGATTATTCTGAGGTCCTAGCCGACGAGCATAAGGGGGAGTAGTTGAAAGCTATGTAAGAGGAGATGAAATCCTTGCATAAGAACCACACCTATGATATGGTGAAATGGATACTGCGGTATCTAAGAGGCTCATCCAAGTTGAGATTATGCTATGGTGATGGTAAACTGTGTTAGAGGGCTACATAGATGCAGATATGGCAGGTGTTATAGACTCTAAGAAGTCTACATCGGAGTTCACGTTCACGTTTGCAGGGGGAGCGATTTCTTGATAGAGTAAGCTATAGAAGGTTGTAGCATTGTCGACGACAGAGGCCGAGTACATTGCAGTCACAGAGGCATGTAAAGAGATGCTTTGGATGAAGAGGTTCCTACAAGAACTTAGCCTGAAGCAGGAGGAGCACGTGGTCTATTGCGATAGTCAGAGTGCTATACACTTGAGCAAGAATCCAAGTAGCATTCCAAGTCGAAGCACATAGAAATTCGGTATCGCCGGATCAGGGATACTTTGGAACATAAGGTGTTAAAGCTTGAGAAGGTCCACATGGACGATAATGGGTCAGACATGATGATCAAGACTTTGCTGAAGGGCAAGTTTGAAGTTTGTAGAAACCGGGCTGGCTTGAAGAAGGTGGATTCCTCTTGAGTCGAAAAGGGAGAGATTTGATGGAGAATTTTCTCCTCATTGTTGGTATCGATGAAATCGAATAGGTTTCGATATCATCAATAATTGCAGAATTTTTCAATGCTGGTTGCTGGACTGTTTTTTGTCTTGTCGATATGATCGAGAGACTTTCAGATCATATCAAGGCTGTCATCGAGAGTGGGTTGATATGATCGATAATTGTTAGAATTTCCACCCCTGGTCACTGGACAGTTTTGGTCCTATTCCGATATCATCGAGAGACCTATCGATGATATCGAAGCTGTTATCGAGAGACCTTCGATATGATCGACGAGTTCCGCAGATGCGAATGCAAAAACGCAGATTTTACAAATTTTGTTTCCTATTTGGGTTATACCTCTTTCTATTCTTATATAAAGGGGTGTATCCGGGATTAGGTGTATTTCAAGGGATTTTAGGGTTTCCTAAAGGTACTCTAAGAGGGCTTAAGGCTATCAAAGGCGTGAGAGAGAGGGAGAAAGAGAGAGAGAGGAAGCTTGTGGAAGGGAGGTTATGCTCGTAGAGATGATCTATTATATCTCAGCACTTCCACATCCTCGTGATCGGTGAGATCTCTCCGTTTTCTCTTGTTTTCTTATTATTTATCCACTCCTGTGTGAGTGAAGAAGGTTTGATCCAAGCGGTGTGTACTTGTGATCGGTTGTAACGTTTTGCTTTATAGTGGATTGTTGATCTGGACAAGGTCCCGTGGTTTTTACCTCTTTGAGGGTTTTCCACGTAAAATCCCTGGTGTGATGTGGTCTATGCTTTAATTGTTTTTCATTGCATTATTGTTCCATAATTCTGGTTTGTTTCGAGGAGCTAGATCCTAAGGTTTTGTGCAAGGCCCCCAACAGGGCTTGTATTTCAACTCCAACCAGGGCCTACTTGAGGCCTGTTTTTGTTTCAAATCAAGGCCTAGTTGGGGGCCTGTTTTTAGTTTTTATTCATGGCCCGTGTTCAGCCACATTCCCGACCCAGCAAGCACCATCAAAATGCTGGTTTTTCTGCTTAGATTGCACGGACAAATGAGGTCGTTCTCAGTCTGTTTCACGTAATAGCAGAATGCTATTTTCATGGCCTGGTTTTAGCCGGGACTGTGGCCCATTTGTCAGACCGTTTTGCAGGTTGTATTCTCACCAGACTTCAGGCTAAAAGATCAGCTGTTTTCTGGCCTGTTGGATGTCAGATTTCTGCTCAAATGTGGCCCTCTCCTGAGCCGTTTTTCAGCCCGTTTTAGAGCTCAAATAGAGACTCATTTGCTGGCATGTTTCCAGCCCAAAAACGGCCCTGCTTTGGTTAAGAACTGACACCCATCCAAAGGCTTCTCACAGCCCGGTTTATGGCCTGATGAACGGCCCAACTAGGTGCGATTTTAGCTAACTCTTGGGGCTTGTTTATAGGTTGTTCTTTAGGCTGTCTTTCAGCTCAAAACAGAGCACGTTCACAGGCCATGTTCGGCCTTAAAACAGAGCACGTTCACAGGCCATATTCGGCCTCAAAATAGAGCTTATTCTCAGGCCATGTTCGGCCTCAAAACAGAGCCCGTTCTCAGGCCATATTCGGCCTCAACAGCAGGCTGATTTCCTACTAAAAATGAAGAAGAGAAAGGGAGAGGGCAGGGTTGTGTTACCTGGCAGGACGGCGGTGCTCACACTCACTCTGTCACTCTCTTTTCTCTCTGTTTCTCTCCTCTTTTCTTTCTCTTTGTTCCTTTCCTTCCCTCTCTTTCTGTGTGAGCTTCCGAAGGTAGTAGTGCCTATTTATAGGCAAGGGAGAGACGTCTCCGACGGGCTATGTCAGCTCTTCGTAGGCAAAAACGGGAAGTTTGCTTTTCCTCCTTTAAGGCGTTCTTAGCCATTTTCGGCCATGAAAGGACTCTCCCTAGCTGGCTTATGGGAGGCCTAAATCCTATGGTTAATGGAGGTGCTGGCTTGCAAGAGAAGTCACCTAATGGTCCCCTCCCTCGGATCTTAGCCACACATGAAGGGATTGGACGGTTTAGACCGATCTCCCCTGTCCCTTTACATGGATACAAGAACTTATACGGTTTTGATAAGGGGACCATTACGAGTGAAATGGATGGTTTGGATCGTCCGAAAAGCACCCCAGGTGGCCCACTTTGGGGCTGGAAGTTCCGTTAGTTTTAAAAAGTAGAAATGGTGGGAGAGATCCCTGCTTCTTTCATTTTTGCTCGGTCAAAGGCTGTTTGACCAAGTAGCTTGGTTCGGTGCACTTCGTTTGATGGTAGTGCAAGGTGTACGTGCATTTCGTATGGGGTCCGCCATGATGATTGTATTAAATCTACTCCGTCCAATCATCTCGGGGGCCCCACTTGGTCGTCTTGGCCCATTTTGGGCTGATGATGGGGTTGAGTTGGGCCGTTACACACCTCTTAGGTCTATACTTGACTCATATGCCGTGATCCGACGGTTAGATGGGTCTGTTATTTGTTTTCAATGGTTAAGTATGGGTTTAAGGTGCAGAGGTATTCCGTTGGCTACCCACTGACTCTCATGGGTTGAGTTTTCAGAATATTGCCACCACTAGTGGACTTATAAGCTAATTGAACTTAAGTTTTTCGTTCATGCTTACCTCCCTGGCTGGTGTGAAGTGCTACCCGAGCTTCTAGGGGTCATGATGGGTGGCATCAGTGTTGGCGGAGGGTTCTATCCTGCACATGATTTACTTAAGTTACTTAGCTGGTCGATCCTGGTTTTTACTAATGCTGTTTTAAGAGGTAACACCCGTGTACCAGAGGTATGGGGTGTTACAGGGCTAGCTCAAGATAGAAGCCCAGGCGAAGACTTCCTTATTGCCATTGCTAGTTTGTTTTTCCAATTTTTCATGAAATGTAGCATCATTGTTATTTTTCAGGTATTTGTTTAAACAAGAATTATGGCTCATAAATCGAAGTAGGTAAAATCATTACATTTTCATACTATAAATCCAGCAATTTTATGGTAATTTACTGGTGAAACAAACAATGTAATAAAATCATCATTATAGAGAAATATAAGTGATATCACTGAGTAAATAAACATTACTCATTTACAATTATTTACCATTGTACTTGGAAAACCAAACTAGTGGTAAAATATACCTAGGACTACGAGTTCTGCGGTTTGTGAACTGAGGGCCTCAATGATTCCTTTCCCAGCAGAGAGGGAAGCAAGCTTGGGGGTTATTGGCGGGGGTTGATAGTCAGTTACTCAAAAATTGCAAACCTGACATACATTGACTGAAGCTAAACCTACTTAACTGTGGATTCATTTTAGCTCCCAAAATTAGATTGGTTGAACAATCACTTGGGTGCAAATTCCAAATAATTTCTAAGTGCCTGTGTATCATTCAACACACTCTGCCAGAGCATCAAGTATTTCTCATCATAATATGATAGTGGTCCTGCTTCCATCGTAATCAACGCCTTCCACTTAGTGGGTCATGCATACACTTAAAAAAAACATGGACCTGATGATCTTAGATATTTTATATGCGGCTTGCGACAAATTAGAGGGACATTGATAGATTCTCGAAGGGTGCCAATCATCCGTACGTGTTGATAGATTCTGGAAAAAGGGTTTTATTTTTTAGCTTGGGCCTTCCACAACAAAGATCACTACACTAGGTGGATGGCATGGATGCACCGTTTACTAAATTTAAACTATAACAGAAACTCTCAGCTCATTTACTTGGTACAAAAAAAAAAATAAAAAAAATAGACGAACTGTCAATCTGGTGGGCACTTCTTTGTATGGGCCATGCAACAAAAAATGAAACAATTGAATAATCCTGACCATCGATCCCATTTGAATAGTATCCTAAGAAGATCATTGGGTTATGACCACTTGGGACAGCCCATGTGATGTACAGTTCAAACCATTAGAACATGAAGCATGTAGTCCGCATTTAGTGATTTATTGAATTGGGCCCACAATCACAATGCTAGTCTTGAGTCGCGCTACCCATGAATGCCAGTTTCCTTGAACTTAATTAGGAGTTCAAGTCCTTGAGGGTAGGTGATTTCAGTTTCATAAACACGATGATTTAGTTAGAACCTTCTCCTTTAAAACAAGAACTTTACTTTTACACACTTCCAGCTATAAGCATGTGTGATTCGAAGCCATAATTCACGTTGTAGGTGTTGAGGGTCAAATATTGTATATTAGACCCCCAGTTTTTACCTAATTTTACAAGCATGATACCGTTTAAACACCTTATTTTAATCGTGTTTGTAATGCAGGGTGTATTTAGGAGCCGGGACTGGAAAAGGGTGCTAAAAGCATGAATTTAACATTCTAAAATCACTAGGACAAGGGATGGACCCCAGGGGACTGAGATTGAAGAATGTACATGCCAGAGATCCAAGAAAATCAAGTGATTGGGTCCAAAGGGACCTAAAAGTCGTCCTGAATGTAAGATCATAGGGTTCCCACCATCCGTTTGGCACGAAGCTTTATATCCGGCCTGATAATCATAAAGTAACCGTACACGTAAAATTTCAACCAATGGATCTTTGTAAAAGTGGTCCAACGGAGTGTATTAGCCACTAAAGGATCATCTCAGGTATCCTTGGCGGATTGGGCCCAAATTTAACCGGTTGAGAGATCTTGAGAAATGGGGATTTGTGGTAAAAACGATAGAAGTTTCTATAAGGGAGAATGACAAATTTATAAATAAACCAACTCCACATGCATGCACGTAGAGGTTTGCTTCCACGGTGGGCATTACTTCGTTACCATTACCGGTGGATGGTGTGGTCCACCTAGAGCTCAGATCTACTCCATAATTTGGCCTATGGGCCAACACATTATGACAAAGGTGGTGAAGGTTGTGGATCTGTCAGAAAACAACCACATTGGGGCCCACCATCACTAAAATTTGAAAAGAAAACAAAAGAGAGTTCCACATACTGACGTGTTGCGGAAGGAAGTTTTAACGTAAAACTTCACTCCACGCTTCGACAGTGTGGCCCAGGTAGAACTCGAATCGGCCTTATATTTTAGGTTTTGGGCCAGCGCGAGGTGAGGAAAGCAATGGACGGAGTGGATTTCCCAAAAAATTTCCATCATGGGCCCCACCAATCATCAACACAAGAATGACTTGAGTAAGCAAATTTTCAGAAGCTTCTTCTGCGTAAAGAGCCACCATATCTGCTGCAAGCCTTCATCCCACCAACCTAGCCCCCTGGCTTCTATAAAAGGGAGAGAAAAAGAGAGCTTATTCATTCAAGTCTGGACGTGGAGCAGAGAGAGGGAGAGCTGGACGTGAAGCAAGTCCTAAACAGAGTTTTCTTTCCTTTGTTCTTTTTATATTGATTTATGTTTTTTTTTTTATTAGAGGATAGTTAATCATGGTCATGATTTGCTAAACCTCTTAGCTAGGGCTAAGAGGTGAAGCTTGTGGTTTAATGGAAGGCTTTTATGATTTTGATTCATGTTATGAATTACCTTGATTATAGTTTGATTAATAGGAATGCTTTCAGTTTTTAATGGTTTGTTGTGACTGAAATTACAATAGATTTGCGATGATTTTAAGTATTTCCTTTCCATTATGTTGATTGTGATGTTAGGAAGCCCTGTCATTCACCATTGCCTGGTTGGATGATGAAATCCCTCCTAACATTCATACATCTTTTTGATCGGTTGTGGATTAGTTTAATTCTGTTGTTTACTTTATCTCATGGGCATAGTTTTATGATGAAATTATCTCTAATTCATATACCTTTCATCTCTTTGAAAACTAAATCGAAGGAAGTTCAGATTGAGCTTTAGTGATATATCTTCCAACTGGATGAAGATGGGACTTGAAGTCCAGTTGAGTTTATGAATCAAGCGTAGATCTCCCTGATCTCTACAAGTGGATCCTCTGAATCCCTAGTTTCCTATCTTTGAATTCTACAAAATCTAGTTTATTATTTCACCATTATTCCCTCATATTCACTTGATTTAGATTACATCTTCGCCTAGTTCTAGTTCGAGTTACTTTTAGATTATGTACAAGGTTCAGTCGCTGTGGATTCGACCTCGGTCTTACTGAGATTGTTACTACATCACAACCCCATACTTGGGGTGTGAACAGTAGGTTAGGCTTAATCTAAAAGCTTTGTAGTGGATCCGGCTTCAGGGCAATAATAAGGAAAACAACGCAGTGACGACCCCTTTAGACTCTTTCCCTTTATGCAGGTGTAACACTAAAATCAAAATATAGAGGAACAAAGATTATTATTATTATTTAGCAAGACATTAACTACTTAAAAACAAACTCAAGTGCTTCCAATGCCCATGAAAACACAGTCCATAGAAATGGAACTTATTCAACAATCAATCATAATCAAACGTGAAACCCTCATAATCAACCAAAGCTATACGTATGCACTTGCATTTTCAAGGAGATATCCTTCTACTGCCTTGAACATTCCTGCCATGTTTCCCATCATCTCCTTGGTTTCATCTTCTTTTGGCAGGTTACCTTCTACCGTCTCAAACTCCCCATGAAACTTGCATACGCTTCCACCATTGATGCCGTCTTTGAACTCCAGCGTAAATGTAGTTGATTTCACTTTCTTCCCAAGTAGGCCACCTTCAATAACTGAGTACTTGAACAAACGGTTATTGTCATCGATCTCATCTACGCGGTCCTTCCAGTAGCTGAAGTCCTTGATGGCTGCACATTAACAAAACAAACACAATTTTATTATTATTATTATTATTATTATTATTGAAGTATAATGCTGTTTTTGAACTTGTTTAAAGGCATGTGAAGCACATAAAATTTTTTTATGCTAGTTACCATTAGTGCAGTTGGACTGTCTGATCGTGCCGACCCCACCATCACCTTCGAGAACAACAATGCTTGATATGATTTCAGGCATGAGCTTGGGCATGAGGTTGTGGGAGTCCTTCACCATTGCCTTCCAGAGTCTCGATGGTGAGATTGGAGACAAGATTTCGTGATCCACTGTACCGGCAACCATGATTTCAATACTAATATTAATGGCTAGATATGTCTATGGTTGTGGTTTCTTGTGAAAAGATGAGAACTCTCGTGAAGATTTATACATGCTTAGGGTAGAAAGAGAGGTGGGCGAAGTGAGTTCTCTTTCATAGGATTTAGCTCCATTCAATACATTGAAAATTCTCTTATATTCCATTCTTAGGCATTGTTTGTTGGTTGAGACAAATCCCTTGCTTTGTATTGTAGTAATGGATTATTGAGCATTAATCACAAAGATGTGGAATAAAGCTCGTGTACATACCACACACGTGCCAGCATGGCACATGTGAGATTTAATATATCCATCCATCAGGTTTTTCTCATGTTCAAGTAGTTAGACTTCTGACCGGTTTAGAAATTAGGTCGCGGGCTCAGGTGGGCCTCACCGTGGTATTAATGAGAAGTCTAACCCAACCATCACGTGGACTGATGTATTTCTCTGTTTTAGATGTTTGGCATATGATAAGTGTGGCCCAAATCCTTACTGTTGGGGCCCACCCAAATGACTGTAAATCCCATGTTTTGTGAATATATTTCTGGTGGCATACTACCACCTTAAAAAAAAAGAAGAAAAAAGAAAAAACCAACCATCAGCTGAGTAACCTCATGTTAGCCTCGTACATAATTCTGGTGGACTAAACGATGGAAACAGTGTACCGGGCAAAGCTCACCCTCTAAACGGTTCCTCTGGTGTGGCCCACATGAATCATAGGTGGGACTTAAGTTTGGGCTTCAGCCCTAAGTTTAGTCTGGCATCTAATGGTTGGAGTGGATTTTATCATGGTGAGTGTGACACAATAAGAGAAAGATTACTGTCTTTTAAAACATTGAATTCAAAAGGAGATTTTTTGAGTCCATTATAAAATAAGAGAAAAAAATTCAGGTATTTTATTGAATAATGTTTGTATGATTTATTGATTATACAACTAATAAAAAAACACAGACCTTAACTCAAAATTACCCAAGTAAAATTTTTCTAAAGCCCAATTTCCCAATTCATTCAAAATATCCTAAAGCAAAACTCTTCTAATGCTTAAGTTGCCAAATTTAGAAATGTTTAGATAAACTTTACTACAACATTCCTAGCATTATTACAAGTAATTTCTAAAGCATTATTACAAGTAATTTCTAAAAAGATGAAAAATCATACAATTCAAAAAATAAGGAAATACACCAAAAATAGAAATTACTAAAAATAGTCAAATTTTCTAAAATTACAATTTTGAACCGAAGTGTGTTTTTTTGCAAAAAGGTGTGTGACCTTCTATGCAGGTAGGTTAACCCCAAAACCATTGTTACATAAAGATCAATAGGTTGGGCATTTTGTGATGATGCATATCAAAAGTTATGAATGATTTACGGTCCACACTTCAAACAACAATTTCTCCTCATCCTGAATGAATTTCTTCGATCCGAATGTGCCTGGACACAGTTATGTTATGCCTTACGTACGTAGGATTGGACCTTGATCTGATGGACTACTTTCGCTTTCGATTGGGCTTCTTTTGGTCCAGCTGTGTGAAGAATGCATCTTTGGCATATCAAACATCAGGTGAACATGCCACACGGTCACTAGGGCAACATAGGTCTGGGATCCGGTACATCCATCAGAATGGCCCTACTCTTTTGATGCTTTGGTCTAAGAATCCGGTTGATCCACCAGTCAGGTGGACCATAGCTCGCAAATATATTTGTGTGAAACTGTTGTCTTCATATACACCTGTTTACAATATAGTAGTCTGGTTGAACCAGATTTTATTTTTGGGAAACAATGTAAGAGCTCAGCAAACCGATGGATGGATTATATCTAACAAGTATGTGCCATGCTCTCGTCTGTTGCATGTACACAAGCTTTACGACACATGTATGCGCTTATCAAAGCTCAATAATGTCTCAGCTACAGTACAAAGCAAGGGATCTCCGCTTTTTCTGTTATCATTTGTCTCAACCTGCATACATTGCCTAAGATAGGAATATATTAGAATTTTGAATGTATTCGATGGAGCTAAATCCTATGAAAGAGAACTCACTTCTCCCACCTCCCTTTCTACATCAGCATCTATAAATCTTTCCGCATCTTCTCATCTTTTCGCAAGCTCAATCCCACCCACTTACTCGAAAACCACAAGTACCATAGACGTTTATATCCATTAATAGTATTGAAATCATGGTTGCTGGAACGGTGGGTCATGAAATCTTGTCTCCAATCTCACCATCGAGACTCTGGAAGGCAATGGTGAAGGATTCCCACAACCTCATGCCCAAGCTTATGCCTGAAATCATATCAAGCATTGTCGTTCTTGAAGGTGATGGAGGGGTCGGCACGATCAGACAGTCCAACTTCACCGAGGGTAACCAACATAAATTTATTTATTTTTGGTACTTCATATGGCTTTAAACAAATTCAATAACAGCATTATACTTCAATAAAAAGACGTGTTTGTTTTCTTAATATGCAGCCATCAAGGACTTCAGCTACTGGAAGGACCGCATAGATGAGATCGACGACAATAACCGTTTGTTCAAGTACTCAGTGATCGAAGGTGGCCTACTCGGGAAGAAAGTGAAATCAACTACATTTACACTGGAGTTCAAAGATGGCATCAATGGTGGAAGCATATGCAAGTTTCATGGGGAGTTTGAGACGGTTGAAGGTAACCTGCTGAAAGAAGAGGAAACCGAGGAGATGATGGGAAACATGGAGGGAATGTTCAAAGCAGTAGAAGGATATCTCCTTGAAAATCCAAATGCATACGTTTAGCTTTGGCTGATTGTGAAGCTTTCACCTTTCAATTTGCTTGATTGTTGAATAAGTTCCATTTCCTTGAACTGTATTTTCATGGGAATAGGAAGCTCTAGAGTTTGATTTCCAGTAGTAGTTAATGTCTAGCTAATAATCTTTGTTCCTCTATATTGTGATTTTAGTGTTACTTCCACATAAAGTGAGAGAGTGTTAAAGAGGGTCTCTTTGTTATTTTGTTTATCAGTGATTTGAGGCAGGATCTACTACAAAGCTTTTAGGTTAAGCTTAACCTACAACACAATGTGTGGCACCCACCATGATTTGTGCATGAAATTCCATCCATCTATCATGTGTGGCCCCGTCATTCGATGGGACTTATTTGAGAACATGAGGAATCTCACATGATGCAGTCGCGGGTTCAGCCGTTTCAAGCGGGTGCGGCACTCGGATCATGGAGTTTCTTGAGTTTTAAATTAAGGCTAGGATTGTCTCGGGGATGCAAGGCTATTAAGACTCGGCATTCAAGATCTAAGAACATGGTTGAACGAGGGCCGTATACTGTTCTTTCAAATGGGAAAGTTGATGTTGTATTTGATGTCTTAAATCTAGTTAGATACAGGGCCTATCGATGCCATCAATAGACTGTTCGATGGCATTGAACTCAATGCCATCAATATTGTTCGATGTCACATTTGATGGCATCGAACAGTGTCAATGGCAGCAATTTTAAGCAGAGTTGCGATTTTGTGGGATTTGTATCCGATTTTGCTTGGGATTCTTCTCTCTCCCTTTCGCTCTCTCTCTCTCTCTCTCTATATATATATATATATATATATATATATATATATATATATATATATATAGGCATCGAACAGTGCTAATGGCAGCAATTTTAAGTAGAGTTGCGATTTTGTGGGATTTATATTCGATTTTGCTTGGGATTCTTCTCTCTCTCTCTCTCTCTCTCTCTCTTTCTCTCTCTCTCTCTCTATATATATATATATATGGGAAAAGGTTCTATACGGTCGAGCTCATGGGAACTCCCCATGAGGTCGAGTTGTGTGGGCCCCACCATGATGTTTGTTGAACATCAACACTGTGCATTTGATGGGTCCACTATAAATTATGGGATATCCTAAAAATCAGCCGTACACGGAACTCCGGTGGGCCATACCATCTAAAATCATGTGAAGATATGCGTAAAACATATTAAAACACTTGGTGGGGCCCATCTGAAATTTGGATGCGTCTGAAACTTGGTCTGATCCCTCTTCCAAGTGGGACACATATAATGGATGGGCTGGATTTGTGAACTACATCTCAGTGGGCCCAAAAAATGATTATGAATGTTTTAATGGAGGGTAGCCCCTCTCAACTTTTGTATGTGGTGTGGCCCACACAAGTCACAGATTGACTTGATTTTTAAGCCCTAGGCCCACTACGAAATGGTGCATCAAATGCATATTGTCGATGTTCGACATACATCATGATGGGGCCCACACAGCTCGTGTAACATCTTGAAATTTCACGACCAGAGTTTATACTCGTACCCGAGAAAACCGGGTGTTAATAATGTATAAACTTAGATGCTTTTGAAAATCGCACCTTACTCTTTTTTTTTTTCATTTGAATCACATTCAGATACATTCAAGAAGGTAACATTTACAAGAATAAAATCAACGTATTAATTATATTTCACCAATGTGAAAAAGAATAATCAAAGACCTTCTCTATGGAAGTTTATTATATTTTTCGAGTTCACAACGGAAGTATAAAACTAATTAAGTAAATAAACTATCTTCGAATTCTTTCAGTATAATCTTCTACAAGGAGATTCCTCTCTAGGTTGTCAATCTGTACGTCACCTGCATAATTTGTACGGTTGGGAGAGGGTCAATGCCCTACTCATAGTGATGGTTATCCTTCAAGATTAACAATAATTCAAGAGATTTATAAAAGTAATGTAAATGTTCTGATATGTCAAGTAATCTACACTACAAGAGGTATCAATGTGCAATCAATCTATATGAGATGCATGCCTAACAAAGTATATGCGGGGTATCACACTTAATGATCGCTACAATGTGGAATACGATTATAGTTATCCGACTCGACCTGCATCCCATACTACGAATAATCGCCGACGTGTCCCACGCTTAACATGGTTTTACGCGGTTACCCCAAGACAAACACAACACATGCCTGGAAGAATTACGTGACACGATTTGTTCATGGAGGGACTATTTGCAACATCCAATTCCGGAACTGATGCAACACGCATTGCGGATTATATGCACTAATTTGTGCACCACTAGCCATGAAATATGGATTTACGTGTCGCCCCAAGGGTCGTTATCGAAAGCGCATTACGTCCATGATATTTCATCGATCGGTAGAGGAGGGATTCCCAACATAGTACTTGCATTAAGAGAGAATTCCTTTACCCATAGAAGGTTAAGAATATCAAGACACCTGCCGAGCCATTAAGGAAAAATGACGAGTGACAAAAACCAACTCGAATAAGAGGCGAGTGACAAGGGTCAACTTGAGGATGAAGAGAGAGGTTAAAGCCAACTCAATAAATAGAAGAGCGGCAATGAACGATTCTTTAATAAGGGTGGCAACGGCCAACTTCATAATTAGAAGAGCGACCACCATCGATTCTTGGTAATGGAGAGTGGTAAAGCCAAATCAATGGTAAGGCAAAGGCAAGGCTTGTACCCATAGCCTCTCATGAATCTAGGAAAACCTCTTATATTAGATATCATGTAAAAATCTCGAAAAGGGCCAATAATTGATAGTGAAACATATAATAGTATGGAAGATTTAAAGCGATATGTAAAAGGCCAGATAAAATACACGTAAAGGCAAGATCAAATTCATGAAGATCGACTTAAAAAGGCGAAATAAATACATGCAGCCATGAAAAGGGTAAATCGAGTAATGACATAAAAAGGCAAAATCATATATGAAAGAGAGGGGGAAAACATTCAATTGAATTAGCGTAAGCTTAAAGGATAAAACCCTCACCTAGAACTTGAGTCAAACCTGGCCTCGACTCAGTCCCGGGGGTCCAGCAAGTCAGCTCGGCTCAATTTCTCTACCTTTCTTTCCTTCTTTCCTCTCCTTCCTTTTCTTTTCTTTTCTTTCTCCTTTCTTTCTCTTTTCTTTCTTTCCTTCTTTTCTCTCTTTTCTATCTTCCTCTTTTCTTTCTTTCTTTCTTTCCTTCCTTTCTCTTTTCTTTCTTCCCTTTCTTTTCTTCCTTTCCTGCTCCAACTACCTGGGAAAAACCATCGCTGGACGCCCGACTCTCTCTCTCTCTCTCTATTTTCTCTCCACGTTTCTCTCTCTCTCTCTCTCTCTCTCTCTCTCTCTTTTCTTTCTCTTTTGCTTCCTCCCCTTGTGAATGAGAGGGGGATTTTATAGGCAGAGGGGCGTCCAGATCCTTCTGCGAAGGCTCTTACGTGGCCCTGTTTCTGGTGCAGTGAATTCGCGAAGAGAGCCTTGTGTGCGGTGGTTCTCCTGGAAATTTGCGACCAGATCTACCTGATCCGTCATCTTAGGGACGGTCGGGAACTCTTTCCGGAGTGTCTGGACGGTTTGGATTGATCTCCAGCTCTCTAGTTTAACCGTCCATTAGGCCAGATCGTCCGGACGTCCGCAGCCTGCGTATAACCGATTGCGGTGATCCTCGTGGGGCCCATATTCTCCAACTTCTGATAAATCCACTCATTCCATTGGATTTATAGAGGAATTTAGATTTCAGGATGTACTGTTTTGGCTTACCGTTGATGCGGCCCACCTGGTTGATCGTGCAGGGAAGTTTCTACCGCTCAGCAAGCTAGCGACTGCTCCCTGGCGTGTCTCCGATCAAGTCCAACTAGGTCTTGGTCGGGCCCTTCTTCTAGTTTGAATGGACGGTTCGGATGGAGCCTCTGGTTTGAGATCATGGCCCACAGAGGTGGACCGCAGCTCCCAGCTCGTCTGTTCGCGACGGGAGAAGGATCTTTTAATCCTGTCGGGATTCTTTGGGTCAGCGGTAGTTGACTGCTTATGTTGGTTCGGTACACAGCGGGCGTACTTCCGCTGTGTACACTGGCCACGTGAAGTGAGGCCCATCTTGCTGGTTTAGGGAAATCCACTCCGTCCATCCGGTTTCCCATCTACTTTTAAGGGGTTAGGCCTAAAATGAAAGTATTTGCAAAGATCATCTGGCCCCAAATCGACGATTGCTAACTAATCTTACTTATTGGTTTACTTTTACGATGATCTAGGGGTCAAAATTCTCTGTGTACGGTTAATTTACGATTCATAGGCATGGTATAAATTTTCACATTAAACGGGTAGTGGGAATTGAGTAATCTAGAATTCAAAAGTCTAGGTTAGTGGCATTGTTGTAATTATTGGTAATCTAAGAGTTTTGTGAAATCCAACAGTTCCAGGTGGTTACATTTCTAAGTAATCCTTATACATGAACTTTAATCTAAATCATTATGGATGAGGAATTATTCACCAATTCCCTTAAGGGAAGCCACCTACGTCATGTCACATGGAGGATAGCCTTGTCTCAGAATCGACAGTCAGATTGCTTGCTCTATGAATGGGGGATCATTCCCAATGGTTAGGTTTGTGTCAGGGCAAGGCTGTAAGGCTAGGATAGTTGGATTGGTATGGTACACACGTATATATTAGCTTGAATCTTATGATAATGCTTGAGAATTTGCAAATGGTTCTAGGGTTTGCAAAGGGTGTAACAAGGGTTCTAGGGTTTGCAAAGGGTGTGATTTGATGTTGTTCAAATTGGGTAAGTCCTTTCTCTTTGTACTTTGTGCTTTCATAGTAGATTTCTGTCGCTTTGTGCCGTAGTTTTTTTCGTAAAGGATTTTCTATGTTAAATCTTTGCATTCTCTTGTGTTTGCTTGGTGCTCTTGGATTGCTATCCTAGATCCATCTCTGTATGATTTCGCAGTATAAATTCCAACAAGTGGTATCAGAGCTATCGTTGGGGCGCAAATTTGAATCTGCAAGATTAGTAATAATGGGAAATGGCAAGTTTGATATTGAGAAGTACTCAAGAAAAAATAATTTTGAGTTATGGAAGGTTAAGATGATTAGCCTATTAACCAAGCAAGGAGAGATTAAGGCTCTTGAGGAGCGAAAATCTACCATGAAAGATGAAGATTGAGAAAACCTTGATAGTAATGTTTTAGCCTCTATCTGTTTATGTCTCACGAATGAGGTTCTCTATAATGTTTTGAGGGAGAAAACTGTGGCTAGTTTATGGGCGAAGTTAGAGAATATATATGCTAAGAAGTCCTCTGAAAATCGCCTACACTTGAAGCTATAGTGCTATACCTTCAAGATGACAAAGGGTGGAGATCTGGAGGCCGACATCAATAACTTTAATAAATTGATGTGTAAATTGCCGGATATAGAGGAAGTGGTCAAAGATGAGGAACAGACATGTATATTGTTGAATTCTCTTCCTACACCATATTAGTCATTCAAGGACACAATGTGCACCGCAAATAAAACCTTAAGTGTTGACACCGTTATCTCAGCCCTTCAAGGGAAGGCTATGAGAAAGCTAAACGACGACATGGAAACATCTTCTGATGCACTTATTACGAGGGGCTGAGATTCTGAGCGAGGTACAGAATCTTCAAGGCGTAGATCTAAATACAAGGGCAATGACAAAGGAAAATTAAAGTGTTAGAACTGTGGAATGTCTGGACACATGAAGAAAGATTGTAAAAATTCTAAAGCAAAGAAAAAAATTCAGCAGCTTCTTCCAAGGATGTCAATATTGTCACATCTGATGAAGAAACAAGTGGTAATGATGTTCTGTTTGTTTCCATGATTGGTAACTTACATCACAATCATAAATATGAGTGGATATTTGACACATGGGCATCATATCACATGACTCCTCATCAGAGTTGGTTCACCAGTTATAAGGAATGCGATGGTGGACAGATTTTTATAAGCAATGACAATGCCTGTAATGTTGTGGCTATTGGTATAGTAAGCATCATGATGTTTGATGGGATGGAGCGTACCTTGACTGATGTCAGGCATGTTCCTGATATGAAGAAAACTCTGATTTTTCTCGGTGCACTCGAGGCTATAGGGTGCAAGTTCACTGGTATTGATGGTGTTCTTAAAGTTTCAAAAGGGGTACTGGTGGTTATAAAGCGCAAATGTATGAAAACCTTTACAGGTTGATCAGAAGCACTTTAAAGGGTGGAGCGGCAATGAATATTGTAGATTTCACGTCTGCACGTATGTGACATGCTCATCTGGGTCACACGAGCGAGTGGGGCATGAAGATACTTTCTGATCGATGTTAATTTTAGCTTTTAAAAATTCTGATTTAGATATATGCGAGCATTGTATATATGGTAAACAATCTAGATTGTCTTTTAAATTTGAAAAACATGTATATAAGGGAGTGCTTGATTATGTGTACTTTGACGTATGGGGGCTATTGCCAGAAGTTTCCATTGGGGAGTTGTCATGGTTTGTTTCATTTATTGACGACTACTCCAGGAAAGTTTGGGTTTACTTTATGAAACGTAAATCCGAAGTTTTCACCATATTTAAAAAATGAAAGGCAATGGTGGAAAAATAGTCAGGGCAAAAAATAAAGGTTTTAAGGACTGACAATGATGAAGAATTTTCTTCCACTAAATTTAATGAATATTGAAAGGATGAAGGGATCATTAGGCACAACACAGTGTGCCGCATGCCTGAACAAAACGTGTGGCTGAGTAAATGAATTGGACTCTCTCAGAGAGGGCCAGATGCATATTAAGTAATGTTGTGTTGGGCAAGGACTTATGGAAAGATGTCATTAACAAAGCCTGCTATTTGGTGAATTGGTCTCCTTCTACAGCAACTAAATGTAAAATTCCAGAGGAAGTAAAAAGTGGTTATAAGATCGACTATTCATATCTGCACATAATTGGTTGTAAGGCTTACTCTCATGTACCGTCAGTTGAGAGAGATAAGCTAAACCATAGAGCCAAAAAGTATATTTTTGTTGGCTATAGTATTGGCTTGAAAGGTTACAGGTTATTCGATAAGGTCACATGCAAAGTCATCACCAGCCGTGACGTCAGATTCAATGAAAGCTCTCTATCCTTAAGAATGATCAAGAAGAGCAAGAGTGACCAGAAAGGTTGATCCTAGACGTCTAGATTAACACAGATGATACTTAAGCAGAGACCGATGCATAGACAAAGGTACAAGATCAGGTGGGGCAACCACCTGTGAGAAGAAACCCACCATGTAATCTTAAGTTACCAACAAAATATGTTAGACCCGTATCCTAATCCGTATTATTCCATTGACTCTCGCTATTCTTCCCGTCAAATTCCAGCAACCTGCGACCTATAATCGATGTTTGCGTGTGACCCTAAGTCGTATCTCGCAGATTTAAGTTGGCTTAATCCAAGACTTGTACCATTATGACTGCACCGTTGCCGCGGTTCCAACGTCGTGACTCGCGTACCGACCTGATACCTAGGTCAGAAGATGTGAGCCCACGTTTATTTTGAAGAAACACCACATGTTTGCAATCCCAAGAGAATCTCTACAACATGTCCCATCAATCAATCACTAATCAATCAATCAATCACCTCATGTCAAGTACAAGAGCAACCCATGCTTTCTTTCTCTATAAGTTAAGCAACCACCAAGTCAACTCTCAAGTCAAGTACACCATCACCTCACATCCATCACCCATCACTCTCTCTCTTTACAACCCTCTCTCTCTCTCTCTCTCTCTCTCTCTCTTTCTCTTCACAAAAATTTTAAGCAAGTGGTGGACGTCCAAGCCTTTCTAAGAGAGAAAAGTGAGTGTTGTGTTGCCCACTTTCCACCCCAAGATCCTTCATCCTAGCCAATCATCTCTCATCACCTTCCACCAAAGTGAGACACAAGGAGATCGGCGTCCCATCGGAGCAAGAAGATCGAACGGTGGGTGTTTCCATAAGCCTAGATTTCATTTTTTTATGATGGGCCAAGTGAAGCCTACTGATTGATGGTATGGATCTCACTTTGGACCCTAGATGTGGCCGATGGCCCACCTTAATTCTCATGATCATTCCATGATGGGGCCATTCTCCATGGACCTCATCATGATATTTATTTTCCTTGCATGAATAGAGGTCATCTAGACCTTCTATTTTGGTGGAGAAGGAATCTCCACCGTTTATCTTTGATTTGGTGACATGCATTGGGACCCACTTGATGTATGATTGAATGCAAAGGAGGGGTCATAGTGGCGGAGCCCTCCATCACACGTGTCTCTCTTTCTCTCTCTCTCTCTCCCTCTCTTTTCATTTTTTTTTGTGATATGAGGTGGCTGTGTGGCCCACTCGGATGGACCCCACCTTGATGTGCATCTTACCCAAACCATCCAACCATTTAGTGGCCCACCGTGATAGCATGTCTGTGGGTGGGGCCCACCTTATATGTGTTACCCAAACCGTCCAGCATCTAGGGATGTTGGATGTGCCACACAGTGAAGTATGAACTGACAGCGTGGGGTGCTGACGTGCATACCACAAAAATATTAGTTTGATTCCAAACTTTTGGGTGAGCTACTCATGCAGGCCCCACCTTAATGTATGAATTCAATCCACGCCATCCATCCTATTTCCCAACTCATTTTAGGCGTTAAGCTGAAAAATGAAGCTGATCTGATGTTCTGGTGAGCCATAGTATAGAAAGCAGTGTTTTAGAAACCCACCTTGATGTTTTTACTCGCCAAAACATGTTACATATTGGGCTCATTTGGACGGTCTTGAGCCATTGGGCGGGTTGGATCCTCATGATGCGGGCCCCACTTAGGAAAATCCACAAAAGAATTATATTTCAAAATAATAATAATAATAATAATAATAATAATAATACATGCAGCAGGACGCTGCTGCTGCCAGAGGGCACGCAGGCAGCTCATGCTGCGCTAGTGACGGACGGATTAGGTTACCTAATCTCCCACCCCCAACCTAAAATCTACATTGTCCTCAATGTAAAAGATATGAGTATGGAATGCACATAGGACAACGAAAGTAAAAGAGAAGTGATGGGAAGATAGTACCTAAATGATGAATCGTGAGAGACTTTCCAAGAGATCTCAACATGAGAAAGGGTGAGCACAAGAGAGAAAGTAGAACAAAAATAACAAAAATAAACTCCTACCTATACCACTTTCGCAGGTGCTCTCGATTGCATTTAGCACATGCAACAAGCCTTTAAACCCCTAGGTTGCCCCTAGTGGACGAGTTGTAGTCTCGTGAGGGTTTGCAGTAATGTTACCCACAAACATTGAACTATAAATGGAAAAGCTGGGTTGCCTCCCAGGAGCGCTAAGTTTAACGTCTTCAGCCAGACCAAAGCAACTATCCTAATCCTATAAAAGCGATAAACATACCTATACCTTCATCAGACTAGGAGATCAGTCCTGGTAAACAGGATCAGTCAGAGGCATGGACATGTCCTCTGAATCAAATTTCTCGACAAATGGCTTTAAGCGATGTCCATTTACTTTAAACTCCTTGCCATTGTCGGGATCTCTTATCTCTACGGCCCCATGAGGATAAGCAGTAACAACAATGTAAGGGCCGGTCCAACGAGATCGAAGCTTACCCGGAAAGAGATGTAATCGAGAATTATACAAAAGGACTTTCTGGCCTGGCGTGAATGATTTTCGTAGAATATGTTGGTCATGAAACGCCTTCATCTTGTCCTTGTAAATTCTCGAATTCTCGTATGCGTCGTTCCGGATTTCTTCAAGTTCATTCAACTGAAGTTTGTGTAGCGAGCCAGCATTGTTCAAATTGAAATTTAGATTTTTGATTGCCCAGTAGGCTCTATGTTCCAACTCCATAGGCAAGTGGCAAGCCTTCCCATAGACAAGTCTAAAGGGAGACATTCCAATAGGGGTTTTAAAAGCAGTACGGTAAGCCCATAAGGCATCAGTCAATCGAATTGACCAATCCTTACGGTCAGGATTAACCATTTTCTCCAAAATGTGTTTGATCTCCCTATTAGAAATCTCAACTTGCCCACTTGTCTGTGGGTGGTATGGGGTGCTCACCTTATGAGAGATACCGTATTTCTTCATTAAACTCTCGAATGGCCTATTACAAAAGTGTGAGCCCCCATCACTAATAATGGCTCGAGGCGTTCCAAATCGGGAAAGGATGTTTTCTTTTAGGAATTTAATGACTATGCAATGGTCATTATTCCGGCACGGAATCGCTTCGACCCATTTAGTGACATAGTCTACGGCAAGCAAAATATATAAACTCTCAAAAGATTGGGGGAATGGTCCCATGAAATTGATGCCCCAGCAATCAAATGCCTCTATGATAAGAATGGGATTCAAGGGCATCATATTTCGACGGGACAATGCTCCCAATTTCTGACAATGCTCACAAGCTTTGCAAAACTCATGAGTGTCCTTGAACATAGTGGGCCAATAGAAGCCACACTGCAGAATCTTGGCCGTGGTCTTTTTTGCAGAAAAGTGACCACCACAGGCCTATGAGTGACAGAAGGAGATGACACTCTGATGCTCATCGTCTGGCACACATCTCCTCAAAATTTGGTCTGGGCAATATTTAAACAAGTATAGATCATCCCAGAAGAATTTGCGCACCTCGGTGAAAATTTCTTCTTATCTTGCGCAGTCCAATGTGACGGTATGGAACCTGTAGCAAGATAATTAGCAATATCAGCGAACCAAGGTGAATGAGAGACTCTGAACAGTTGTTCATTAGGGAACATGTCATTGATATGGGTCACCTCAAGGAAATCAGAGGTATTAAAGCGAGAAAGGTGATCGGCCACTACGTTCTCTACTCCCTTTTTATCTTTAATTTCCAAATCAAATCTTGGAGTAGAAGGATCCATCGTATCAAGCGGGGCTTAGAATCATTCTTAGAAAGGAGATACTTCAGTGCCGCATGATCTGTATAGATAATGATCTTAGATCCGATCAAGTAGGACCTAAATTTATCCAAGGCGAACACCACGGCTAAGAGTTCCTTCTCCGTAGTCGAGTAGTTCACTTAGGCAGGATTTAAAGTCCTACTCGCGTAATGGATGACGTAGGGCCTCTTATCTTTTCTCTGGCCTAGAACCGCTCCAAGAGCATAATCAGAAGCGTCGCACATAAGCTCAAAAGGAAGGCTCCAGTCGGGTGGCTGCATGATGGGTGCAGTGGTTAACATGCCTTTAAGCTTGGTGAAAGCTTCCTGGCATTGCTCAGTCCACTCGTATGGAACATCCTTTTGAAGAAGATTACATAAAGGACGAGAGAGGAGACTAAAGTCTTTTATGAATCGCCTGTAAAATCCTGCGTGTCCTAAGAAGGATCGCACGTCTCTGATGTTCTTGGGTGGAGGTAGGTTAGAGATAAGATCGATTTTTGCCTTATCTACCTCAATTCCCTGACGAGATGATATGTCCAAGGACAATCCCCTTATGAACCATGAAATGACACTTCTCCCAATTAAGTACCAGATTCTTTTCTTCACATCTTTTCAGCACACATTTAAGACTTTCCAAGCACTTGCTGAAAGATGAGCCATAGACAGAGAAATCGTACATGAAGACCTCAAGATATTGCCCCACCATATCAGAAAAGATACTCAACATACATCACTGAAAGGTGGCAGGGGCATTACATAATCCAAATGGCATCCTTCGATAAGCAAAGGTGCCATAGGGACATGTAAATGTGGTCTTTTCCTGGTCCTCAGGGGCAATTTCAATCTGATTGTAGCCCGAATACCCGTCAAGAAAACAGTAATAGGAATGACCAGCTAGCCTTTCCAAGATTTGATCGATGAAGGGCAGAGGAAAGTGATCCTTCCTTGTGACGGTATTCAACTTTCTGTAGTCAATGCACATTCTCCAACCAGTAGTGACTCTGGTTGGCACGAGTTCATTATTAGCATTGGCTACGATGGTGATTCCGGACTTCTTAGGAACCACCTGAGTTGGACTCACCCATTGACTATCAGATATAGGGTATATGATACCCACATCTAATAGTTTGAGAACCTCGGCCTTTACCACTTCCTTCATGTTTGGATTTAGCCTACGTTGTGGTTGCCGAGCGGTTTTCGCATTTTTCTCAAGATATATGTGGTGAGTACAAATCGAGGGATCGATTCCTTTGAGGTCCGCTATCGTCCATCCTAGGGCTCCTTTATGCTCAATGAGAGTAGATATGAGCATACTCTCCTGTTCTTTCTCCAGGTGGGTAGAGATCACCACCGGGTATGTCTCATCTTGACCTAAATAGGCGTATTTCAAATCAGAGGGCAAAGGTTTTAGGTCAAGCTTCGGTGCCTTGAGGTTAGACGGTAGAGGCACTACATCAGTTTGTGGCAATTCTTCAAATTGTGGCCTCCACCTAACTTCAAGTACGGCAATATCAAGCAAGGCACACGTCTCCCTAATCATATCATCATCAAACTCATGGGAGTGGGCCAAGCACGTCTCTAGAGGATCAGAGGATAAGGTAAGGGGTGTCTTATCTTCCACGAAAGTATCGATCGGTTAATGTCGTGGACATCGTCATCATCCTCTGCGTTGCTGCCATTATTGAAAAAGATGTTTGACTCCAAAGTCAAATTTCCAAAAGACATAGTCATGACACCATTCCTGCAATTGATGATTGTATTTGACGTGGCAAGGAATAGGCGACCAAAAATGACGGGAATCTGAGTGCTCATGTTGTTGATGGGTTCAGTGTCCAGGATGATAAAATCTACAGGGTAGTAAAATCTATCAACTTGGACTAACACATCCTCAATAATCCCTCTTAGTACACGAATAGTTCGATGGTAAGTTGTAGTGTGGTTAGGGTAGGTTTTAACTCACCCAATCCTAACTGTTTGTATACCGAGTAAGGGATCAGATTGACACTCGCTCCCAAATCAAGAAGTGCGTGATCAATTCGATGGTTCCCGATTACACATGATATGGTTGGGCTCAGCCACCGGATCCTTGAATTTCTCGCAAGCACGTCTTGCTTGAGGATGACACTCACTTTCTCGGTCAAGAAGATCTTCTTTTGAATGCTTTCTTTGTCTTTTGGTCGTACATAGGTCTTTCAGAAATTTTGCATATAGAGGAACCTGTTTTACAACATCAAGTAGAGGAATGTTGACTTTCACTTATTTCAACACCTCCAGAATATCCTGAGAGTTAGAAAGACGTTTTGGTGCAACCAACCGTTGGGGGAACGGAGCAACTGGTTTTTCTAGAAGTTCCGGTTCTAAATTTTGTGAGACATCACAAGATCCATCATTATTGTCCTTTTCTGGTTCTTGAGGCTTTTCGGGCCTAACCGGAAGGGTTTTATCAATGATCTTCCCACTCTTAAGAGTGGTGATAGATTTAGCGTCTCCCATTTGATTTGAAGAGCTGGGATCATTTATCTCATATTGCGGTTTAGGATTGGGGAGCGGTTGTGCAGGAAGCATCCCCTTTTCTATAACCGTCATACGTGAATCTATTTTCTGCATAAAGTCTGTAAGTCCACGCACTGCCTGAGTCAGCTCTTGTATGAGATTTTGAACCGGTTCTTCTTGAGGTTTCCCCTGATTTGGATTTTGATTGAAGAAACTTTGAGGGGTAGCAGTTTGTCCATTCCTCCAACTAAAATTTGGATGATTTCTCCAATCAGGATTGTATGTATTGGAGGTAGATCTATTGAAAGGTCTTTGATAGTTATTTACGGCATTAGCTTGCTCATTCAACACTCCTCGAAAAACAGATATGGTAGGACAAATTTTAGTTGTGTGAATGTTGTAATCACAGATGCCGCAAACAATTTCATTAACCTTATCTTTCTTTCCTTCCATGGCCTCGACTCTTCGAGTGAGATTAGTCACTTTAAAATTTACATCGTCCTCTTCTTTCAGGAGATATACTCCACCTTTCTCCTTAGATTGAGTTGGCCTAGGCGTGGTGTTTGATTTTGGGTAATGGTCCCATGATTGTGCATTCTCGACAAGTCTATCGAGGTAATCCCATACCTCATCGACTTCTTTATTAATGAATTCTCCATTACACATTGTCTCAACCAGTTGGCGCATGGAAGATGTCAGTCCATCATAGAAAAAATTTGTAATGCGCCACATTTCAAAACCGTGTTGTGGGCATGAACTGACAAGATCCTTGAACCTTTCCCAACATTGGTAGAATGTTTCATCTTCCTTTTGGGCGAAGTTCATGATTGCCTTTCTGAGGGTAATTGTTTTATGGTGTGGGAAAAATTTCTTTATGAATTCCCTCTGCAAATCATTCCATGTGCCAATGGATCTAGGACACAGTGAATGTAACCACGTCTTAGCCTTCTCTTTCAAGGAAAAAGGAAAGAGTTTCAGCCTGATTGTATCCTCGAATACATTGGAAAAGTATAAGGTGGCTATAATCTCATCGAACTCTTTCAAATGTAAGTATGGACTTTCTGATTCAAGCCCATGGAATTTAGGAAGGAGTTGGATAACTCCTGGCTTGATGTCCATATGTCCTGTGTTTTCAGGAAAAATCATGCATGAGGGCGTGCTCACCCCCGCCGGTTGTAAATAATCTCGTAAGGTACGAGGCGGGGGTGCTTGAAGCACCTCATTCTCATTATGTACTTCCTCATCCATCTGTTGAGGTAGTGCTTGAGGTTGATTTTCAGCCATAACTTCAATTAACTCAGGGGAATTCTAGCGGTGTCTAATCCTGCGATGAACAGTCAACCCCTCAACTAATCCTCCTTCAGTCAAGAGACGTCGAGTGTCGTCACGAGCCCACTTGGGCATGAAACACTCGCAGCCCTCAGTCAAATTCTAAACTTAATCCTAAAAAAAACTAGAAAGAAGAGAGGGTTGGAAGGAAGTTACCAAATTGAAGTCCCTAAGTTAAAACCTGTAAAATAAAACAAAATAAGTTAGTTTCTGAAGTAAACCAAATCTAAAGAGTTAGAAAATCTAGAAAGTCAGAAAGAGTTTACCAAATTAGAAGTTCTATCTTAACAACCTACAGAATAGAAAATAAGTTAGTTTTATGAATCAAATAGAAAACAAAATTAAAAATTAAAATTAGTAAAATCCTAATCTTAAACTAACTCTAAATCCAATTAATTTCAGAGAATCGTAGTCACAACGACTTCAAGCAACTACGCGCTAAAACTTGTTCACTCCCCAAGTATAGGGTTGTGATGTAGTAATAAACTCGGTAAGACCGAGGTCGAATCCACAGGGACTGAAACCTGTACGTTATCTGAAAATAACCAGATCTAGAACTAGGCTAAGATGAATTCTAAACCGATTGTAATTTGAAGAATAATGATGAAATATTAATCTAAAACTTTAGGAAAAATCAGAGAAGGGAAACTAGGGATTCAGAGGATCCACTTGTAGAGATCAGGGAGATCTTATGCCTGTATTACAAATCAGGAAAATTAACTGAACTGCCATTGATATAGATTTCAAGAGATGAAAGGTGTATGAATTAGAATGGATTCCATCACCAAACTATGCCCAGGAGACAAAGTAAACAACAGAATTAATCTAATTACCAACCAATCAACATGCCATGCAGGTTAGGAAGGGTACCGACATCCAACCATGCCCAGGAGACGATGGTGAACAACAGGGCTTCCTGACGTCATAAACATAAAAAGAAAAGAACATGCTCAAAGCCATTGCAGACCCATTGTAATTTCAGTCACAATAGACCATTAAAGACTGAAAACATTCCCTTAATTAAACCTAAATCAATATCAGATCAGTCTAAACAAAGGCACAAGCAAAGAGGCATCCCATCACACTACAAGCTTCACCTCTTAGCCCTAGCTAAGAGGTTTAGCCCGACATGGGTAGGCTAATCTCCATAGACTCCATTGAAAATAAAACAGAAAAAGGAACAGAAATAAAAAAATTAAAATCCCCAAAACTCCTTTCTCTCCTTCCCTGTTCACGTCAGATCCCCCAGCCATCGATGATGATTTTCTTTTTTTCTCCTTTCTCTCTCCCCTTTATATAATTCTGGAAGTGGTGGCTGCAGTCGAGCACAAGCTTCTCTTTCACAGTCAATTTGCAACGGAGCTGGACTCCCTGTTTCCGCCGTGGAGTCAGAAGCAACAGTTTACGCATCTGATGATGGGTGGGCCTAGGATTGATGTCAGACAAGAAATCCGACCTGTCCGTTGAATTCCTCTCGGAATTCCAGTCAGATAGGAGTGTTTTTGCTCGGGTTTAGTGTGGTCCATCGCATCACATTTTTCCACCATCTGTCTGCCTTTTGTACGATCGAAAGCTGATATCTAATGTATCCTAAAATTCCTCCACCTAGGCCGTGTTTATGGGGACATTTCAAGCCTGATGGACGGTCCTGATTATCAATATCATCGACCCAGGTGGCCCATGAAAATGAACCGTAAGATCTCTGCGTAAACAGAGCATGCGAAGCCGTCCGCTGAGATGCCGGTGGAGCTCATGATCAAAATCAGCCATGAAATCCAATCCGACCACTGGATTCAGGATGAAAAATCACTCGGAATCGACGTGGAATGGATCAATATCATTTTATCCAGCAGATTTTTTTTTACTCTCCCGTCCAACTTGCGCTTGAATCCCCATATACATACAATCTTCGAGAAAATCATGCCGCCGATCAAGGTACGGTCGGTTCATCCCTCCAGATTCAATGAACGGCTTAGATCATCAAAATAAATGATGATGGTGGCCCACCTGCACCCGACCGTGAGCTCTGTTGCGTAAAGCTTGCGCAGTCGTGCGCTGTGAAGTTCGGTGGGTCCCAGTTTGATGTTTATGAAGAAATCCACTCCGCGCACCGTGATCTCCACGAAAAACCATGCAGGGTTGGTCGGTTTTGGATCAAGACCGTGGTGGCCCACAAGACTTCTTCTTCCACCATCCATCCTACGTTTAACGGCTGGAAACATGAGGACGCTTGCATGGTAGAAAATGGACACCTAGGAGTTAGTCTTGGCCGTCTCCTGAGACAATTTAACGGTCCGGATCATTGAAACAGGTGAAGAGTGGGGCCCACAACGATCATCCGGTGAAACAGCGTCAGACGCCGTTTGAGTCTTGGTAGGAGTCGGGTCAGCGTAACTTTGACTGGGCTGGTCATCCGATGCGGCGCGGCTAGTGTGCATGTTATGTACATGCATCGCAGGTGTGGATCACTTGGTGATGTATTCGAGAGATCCATTCTGTCCAAATGTTTTGTCGCCCCATTTAAGGGGTTGAAACCAAATTCGGAGCATATCCAGATATCAGGCGGGACCCAAATTGAGAATTTATGGGCTGATCTGTCCGTTGGGCTACTTTCAGGGGGATCCGACGGCTGAAAATTGACATGTACGGTTAATATAAGGCGTTCAGGCTATGTATGTAGTTTCGAGCCAAACGGATGGTGGGAACCCTGTGATCTTGCACTTTGGACCACTTTTGGGCCCCTTGAGCTTCAGTTTCTCGATTTTCTCCGATCTATGGCATGTAAATCCACCGATCTTGGTCTCATGGGGTCCGTCCCTTACCTTGGCATCATCAGAATGTTAATTTCATGCGTTTAGCACCTTTTTGTAATCCAAGCTCTCAAATATACCCTGTATCACGAACACAGTTAAACCCGAACATTAAACAATATTATGTATGTAAATCCAGGCAATAAATGGGGTCTGATATGCAATATTTGACCCTCAACACCAGCCATGGGCCCCACCGTGATGTGTATTGATCATCAACACCGTGCATTTGTCGGGTCCCCTCTGACCAGCGGGCCACCCCAAAAATCAGCCCTATTTAGAACTCTGGTGGCCCACACGGCAGGAAACAGTGGTGAATCTAACGTCTGCCATTGAAACCCTTTCTGGGTCATAGAAGTTTTGGGTCCATCATGAAATTTGTTTTTCCTATTCATCCAGGTCTGTGTGACCTTATTAATAGATTGGATGGCATACAAACATTATGGTGGGCCCCACGTGGGACCCCCCAATGATGTATGTGTTTTATTCAGTGGACGGTGGAACCCACCATAGTGTATGTGTTCTATCCACACCGTCCACACCATTGGATGGTGGGACCCCCCCAATGATGTATATGTTCTCTCCACACCGTCCATCCTTATGGGAGCCACCATGATGCATGTGTTGCGTCCAAATCGTCCAACCTGTTGGTAAGCTCATGTTAAGGCTTGAAGAAAAAATAAGACAGATCTAGGATCAGGTGGACCACATTATACGAAACAGTGGGTTTGAACGTCCACCATTAAAACCCTTGGGCTATAGGGTTTGGACCAATGTGATATTTGTTTTTCCTCTAGATCCAGGCCTTTTATGACCTTATGAATAGGCTGGATGGGAAATAAACCCTATGATAGGGCCCACTAGAAATTACAAGTGGAAATCATTATCTCTACTACTATCTATGATATTGTCCAGTTGATCTTTTGATATAATTCATTTCTTTTATATATATTAATTAGATGAGTTGGGTTCGACCCATTCAACTCGGCCCATTCGTCTTGGCCCACTCGACTCAGCCCATTGATTCGGCCCATTTAATTAGGCCCTATGTAATGGACTTGGGGCCCATTTGATAAGACCTTGATGTGATATGTATAAGGCCCGTTGTTGAGGCCCACCTTGATATATATGAGACCCATGTTATGAGGCTCATTTGATGTATTGGAGGCCCATGGGTCGAGGCCCAATGGGATGTACGTAAGGCCCATTGTAATGTGATTACACCATGGTGTATATAATGATGTTTATAACGGACTGTGCCTTGGGGAGCAATGATGGTTTGATGTTCACATTGTAAGATTAATGTTGGTTAAATGTCTGCATTTGTAATTCTCCCTATGGCCCGTTGATAGGCCTATACTTGTTGTATATAGGTGTTGAGGGACAAATATTGCATATTATACTCCAGTCATTGCCTGAATTTACGAACATGATACTGTTTAACGGCTTAATTTAATCGGGTTTGTAATGCAAGGTGTATTTACGAGCTTGGACTGAGATAGGAGGTTAAAAGTATGGATTTAACGCTCTGATGACACCAAAGGAAAGGGATAGACCCCAGCGGACCAAGATTGATGGATTTATACGCCAGAGATCTGAGAAACTTGTGAAATTGAACCTCAAGCGGTCTGAAAAACATCCAGAATACAAGATCATAAGGTTCCCATCATCTGTTCGGCTTGAGACTTCATACAAGGCCTGAAGATCATAAATTAACCGTACACGTTGAATTTCAAGCCTCAGATCCTTGTAGAAGCGGTCCAATGGTTAGATCAGCCCACCAAATCTTGATTTGGGGCCCGCCTGGTATTGGAAAATGCTTCAAGTTTGGTCTCAACCCCTTAAAGGGGGTGGCAAAATAGATGAATGGAATGGATCTCTCATAAATATCTCAAGTGGCCCCCACTGGCTGTGCCTGTGCACAGTGCATACGTGCACTCAAGGTGCACTGGACCAAGAAATTAGGTCAGTAGGTGCTGACCCGATCCGTTTCACACCCGGAACAGCGGAAGGACGCTGTCCATCAGCTTTTATATAGTGGGCCCCACCCATTTTCCATATGGACAATCCAAATCATCCATGAGATTCACGAGGACCATATAACTCAAGCCTAGGTGGAGAAATTTCAAAAGTCATCGGAGATCCATTTTTTATCATCCAAAAGCAAGACGGGCGGTGAGAAGATCTGGTACAATGGGCCACGCCAAACATGAAACAAACCCACCTTTCCTGGCTGTTTTTTTGCTGGGAATCAAATGGACGGCGTGGATTTCTCATTAGAACCTGATCGAGGACCCCACTAAGATCCAGCGTAGGAGTTACGCGGTTCCTGTTTCACCTACATCCGAAAGTTCTGAACGTTGTGGGCCAGATTGCAAGCGTGATCATGGCCAGATCTTTGATCCGGTCCGTCCAAGAGAGAGAAGTGGGTCATGACTCTAACCATGGAGCCAAAACCAAGTTTTAGATGGTCAGCCACTCCAAATATGGATTTTATGCAAGCTTTTTCCAAGTTTTCGCCGCACTAAAACAGGGAGCTGCGTAAACTCTTCACCGCCCCTTACTGCGAACGTGGAGTCAGTTCTCCACTCAACCGACCTTACGACTGACTATAAAAGGAGAGAGAGCAGGAGGTATCGGGGCATAATCTGATCTTGGAGGGGACGTGGAGGAGAGAAAGAGAGAGAGAGAGAGAGAGAGAGAGAGAGAGAGAGAGAGAGAGAGAGAGAGAGAGAGAGAGATATTTATTTTTATTATGTTTATTTATAATCTTTCTTTTTTATGTTTAGCCTAATCATGTCTATTCTAGGCTAAACCTCTTAGCTAGGGCTAAGAGGTGAAGCTTGTAGCATGATGGAGAGACTTTTTTTTGTGCCTTTTATTTAGACTGAACTGATGTTGATTTTAGTTTAATTAAGGGAATGTTTTTAGTTTTTAATGGTCTGTTATGACTAAAATTACAATGGGTCTGCGATAGCTTTGATCATGTTCCTTTCCTTTTTATGTTTATGACGTTAGGAAGCCCTGTTGTTCACCATCGTCTCCTGGGCATGGTCGGATGACAGTACCCTTCCTAACCTTCATACATTGTTGATTGGTTGGTAATTAGTTTAATTCTGTTATTTACTTTGTCTCCTGGGCATGGTTTGGTGATGAAATCTATTCTAATTCATACACCTTTCATCTATTGAAAACTATATCAAAGGAAGTTCAGTCTTGATTTTCATGGTTACACTCTTCAACTGGATGAAGATGGGACTCTAAGTCTAGTTGAGTTCTTGAAGCAGACATAAGATCTCCTTGATCTCTACAAGTGGATCCTCTGAAACTCCTAGTTTCCTTCCTCTGAATTTCTTAAATTTTAGATTAATATTTCACCATTATTCCTCAAATTACAATCGGTTTAGATTTCATCTTAGTCTAGTTCTAGTTTTACTTAGTTTCAGATTACGTACAGGTTTCAGTCCCTTGGGATTCGACCTCGGTCTCACCAAGTTTATTACTACATCACAACCCTATACTTAGGGAGTGAACAGTAGGCCATCTAGGCCCATCCTCGTAGGAAGGATAGTTCATCACCTTATAACACGCTTAGTATAATTCCATGATTCGACCTCGGTCTTACCAAGGGGGTTATAAACTAGGTTAAGTTTGACCAGCTCACAAATGAGTTCGCTATCGATGAGCCGAGTAGGTATTTGCAGACTACTGGTCAAGCCGATATTGAGGTCTCTTCTACTCGCTGGGCTGTGCGGCTAGGGAGGTATCAGTCAGGGTGAAGTGTACTAGACCCCGGTGATATCCCAGAGAGAAACTGTACTGATATGTGTACTTGATAAGGACTGGCATGCTTGCTTTGCATCTTGCATATGACATTTGGCTACATAGGCCTCGCATCGCATGACTTGGTATGACCGATAGCATTCATGCCTTGCATCACATAGCCTTGGTACGGCTGGTTGTATTCATGGACTTACCGCATATTTTCGCATTACTCTGATATTGTATACTTGGCACTCGCCTTGCGCGCACACTTACACCACCCTCTAAGCTTTTGTAAGCTTATGCATGACCGTTGCATGCAGGTGGCGTTAGATAGAAGCAGCGCTGAGGCAGGAACGCGCAGCAGATTATTTTGAAGTTTTTGATCACCCTGTATTTTTCTTCCTACTTTGTACTTAAAGTTTTTGATATAGTGGATATGTGGTGATGTTGTTTTGTGACTTGGTTATGCTTGTGGTTATGGTCCATTACAAAAAAAATTATACTGAAAATCCTCCTTATATGATCCCAGGATTGAAATCTGGCATACGAGTGTCGAAATCTGAGAATGGAGCACTACGGAGGCTGTCGGCGTTGAATTCGGTGATCGGGAATTTTGTGAGCCTGTTTTCCAAGTTTGGGGTGCGACAAGATACAGAGACAATTCTAATATTTCATATGCCCTCATTACAGATGAGGGGGACCCGTCTACTATTCAGGAGACTCTCAGTGAGCCTGATGCAGAAAAGTGGAAGGTGACTATTGACGATGAGATGAACTCGTTGCACAAAAATCACACATGGAAACTGATGGAGCTTGCCGAAAAATGATCGGATGCAAGTGGTTATTCAAGAAGAAACATGATAGATACAAAGCAAGGCTGATAGCGAAGGGTTATGCTCAGAGAGAAGGAATCGACTTCACAGAGATATTCGCACTGGTGGTTAAGCAAGTGTCTATCAGATTCGTGTTGGCGCTGGTTGCCCAATAAAATCTCGATCTAGAACAGATGGATGTCAAGACTATATTCCTACGCGAGGAGTTGGAAGAACAGATCTACATGAAGCAACCAAAAGGCTACAAAGTTAAAGAGGCAGATAAAAATGTTTGCAGGTTAATGAGGTCGTTGTACATCCTGAAACAGTCGCCTAGGCAGTGGTATAAAAAAATTTGATTCTTTCATGTTGAGTCAGAAATTTACTTAGAGTAAATACGATCACTGTGTCTATTACAAGAGACAGAGTAATGACAAGTTCACATCCTAGCATTGTATGTTGATGACATGTTAATCACTAGTCATGATATATCTGAAATCAACGTACTGAAGACTCAGTTATCAGGGACATTCGAAATGAAAGATATGGGGGCTACAAAGAAGGTTCTCGACATAGATATTCATAGAGATAGGAAGAGGAGCAGGCTTTGTTTATCATTGGTAAAATACCTTGAAAAGGTGTTGATCAAGTATGGGATAGATCAGACAAAGCCGGTGAGCGTTCCTCACGCGGTTCACTTCAAGCATTCCTTAGAACAATGTCCTAAATCTAATCAGGAAAAACAGGTTATGTCTCATATGCCCTATTCGAATGCAGTTGACAGTTTAATGTATGCCATGATTTGTATGAGATCAGATATTTCACAGGCAGTCGGTGTTGTGAGCAGATACATGTCAAACCCCGGCAACTAACATTAGGAAGTGGTGAAATGACCACTTCGATACATTCGAGGTACAAAAGACTACGTCTTAACTTTTGAGAAGACAAGGGCAAAGTTGGTAGAGTATGTGGATTCAGACTACGCAGGTAGTGTGGATTCCAGAAAGTCGACTTCAGGTTACTCATTTATACTAGCGGGTGGAACAATTAGTTAGATGTCGAAGCTTCAGTCCGTGGTGGCTCTTTCCACAACTGAAGTAGAGTATATGACAATGAAAGAAGCATTTAAGGAAGATGTTTGGTTAAGAGGCATGATAAATCAGTTGGGACTTCAGTAGAAGGCCGTACTGGTTAAATGTGATAGTGAAATCACTATCAATTTGGCTAAAAATTCTGTTTATCATTCTCGTACTAAACACATTGATGTTCGTCACCATTTTATCTACCAGGTGCTTGAGGAAGGAGGCATAACACTGGAAAAGATTCACACCAGTGTGAATCCAATAGACATGTACCAAGGTCGTTCCTACAGAGAAGTTCAAATTATGTGTAACTTCTTTGGCCTTGGTGATGGCGTAAAAGAAGGACGAAGTGTGCACGAGAAGTATTGATTGAAGTTATAATGCGATATAAAGATAAGAGAAGAGGGTAACAAGATACATATTTGAAGGTTAAAGACATGGTGAAGATTGTTGTAAAAAAGGGATGTATTAAATCTGTCCGAGATGTTTCGACTGGTCGAAGACAGTTCGATTCAAAGTCCGGCAATAATGTATTTGAGATTTTCGGGACGCTCGACCAGTTAAGGGATAGGCTTGACCAGTCGAAGGGATCCTTCGACCAATCAAAGCCCTGACTTGACTAGTCGAAGGTTACGCAGACTGCGCGCGGATTGCGTAAATTTGAGGCAGTTTCCGGACTATCCTAAACTATAAATATGAGTCCTTAGGGCTATTCTAAAGCATTCTAAGGCCTTCTAAAGGTATTTTAAGGGTTTCTAAAAGGGTTATAAGGTTTGTAAAAGGTGTAACAAGGGTGAGATTCAAGGTTGTTCGAATTGGGTAAGTCCTCTCTCTTTGTACTTTGTGCTTTCATAGTGGATTTTTGTCGCTTTGTGCCATGATTTTTTCCCGAAAGGGTTTTCCATGTTAAATCTTTGTGTTCTCTTGTGTTTGCTTGGTGCTCTTGGATTGCTATTCTAGATCCATCTCTATGTGATTCCGCAACATAAATCCCAACAAGAGGAACAAAGATTATTATTATGATAGCAAGACATTAACTACTACTGGAAAACAAACTGTAGAGCTTCCTATTCCCATGAAAACACAGTCTAAGGAAATGGAACTTATTCAACAACCAACCAAAATCAAACGTGAAAGCCTCATAATCAACCAAAGCTATACGTATGCATTTGGATTTTCAAGGAGATATCCTTCTACCGCCTTGAACATTCCTGCCATGTTTCCCATCATCTCCTTGGTTTCATCTTCTTTTGGCAGGTTACCCTCAACTGTCTCAAACTCCTCGTGAAACTTGCATATGCTTCCACCATTGACACTGTCTTTAAACTCCAGCGTAAATGTAGTTAATTTCACTTTCTTCCCGAGTAGGCCACCTTCGATCACTGAGTACTTGAACAACCGGTTATTGTCATCGATCTCATCTACGCGGTCCTTCCAGTAGCTGAAGTCCTTGATGGCTGCACATTAACAAAACAAACATATTTTTTAATTGAAGTATAAATGCTGTTTTTAAACTTGTTTAAAGGCATATGAAGCATATATAAAAAATTATATGTTAGTTACCATTAGTGAAGTTGGACTGTCTGATCGTGTCGACCCCACCATCATCTTCTAGGACAACAATGCTTGATATGATTTCAGGCATGAGCTTGGGCATGAGGTTATGGGAGTCCTTCACCATAGCCTTCCAGAGTCTCGATGGTGAGATTGGAGACAAGATTTCATGACCCACCGTACTAGAGACCGTGATTTCAATACTATTAAGTATAAATGTCTATGGTTGTGGTTTTTGAGTAAGTAGGCTTCAGCTTGTGAAAAGATGAGAAGACGCATGGAGATTTATACATGCTGATGGTAGAAAAGGAGGTGGGAGAAATGAGTTCTCTATCACAGGATTTAGCTCCATTGAATACATTGAAAATTCTCATATATACCATTCTTAGGCATTGTATGTTGGTTGAGACAAAATCCCTAAGTTTGTATTGTAATGAGGGATTATTGGGCATTGATGTGAGCCTACAAATATGTGGAATAAAGTTCGTGTACATGCCACACACGTGCTAGCATACCACCTACATGTGAGATCTAATCCATCCATCAGGTTTGTCTCGGAGTCCAGCTGGTTGGACTTCTTTTCAGAAATAGAAAAGAAGAATAGGGGTGGCCAGCTCAGGTGGGCCTTAATGTGAAATCCACCTCTACCATCCAATATGTAACCCGGCCCATGGTAGGCCCAGCACCCAACAATAAGCCCCGTAAATAATTCCAATGGATTAAATGATTGGAAATAGTGTAAAAGGCAAAGCTCATCCTCTAAATTAGGCCCATCCATGCATGATTTAGGTGGGTCATACCAAGGTAAACAATTTGGAGGTTGTCCTATACACATCAAGTAATCCACGTAAATCACAGGGCTAGGGGGAAGCACGAGCCATGGTAGAAAGGGAACGACCTTGGCAATCCGTCCGATCTCGCTCTCCCTCCCCCAAAATCTCCGTTTTTGCAGGTAATATAACATTTGATACTACAGCCGAGGATCTCCATCGAATTTCAGTCGGTATGGGAGGATCTCCGAAACCTTCATCCCTAGGGATCTGACCTCAAATCGCCCCCGAGGGTTTGGTTTCATCCGTTTCTGCTACGAACAGGACGCACTTAATGCGATCAACTGCCTGAACGGTCGGAGAATCGATGGCGGTGTGGTCTTCGTTGCGTTTGCCAAAATCCAGAGAAAATGGTCTCCGTTTGCTTCTATCGTGCCTCAGCAACAAGCACAAACTCACAGGCCTAATACCTACAGAGAAATGGTGATCCGCCTTGTTCAGCACCCTCCCGGACCCTCCGCTACTAGCATCAACAACTCACAACCCCAACCTAGGGCAGATAAATACACGGTAAATGCAGATCCCTCGGTGACAGCGTCGCTTTGTGCTTCCCTCTCCTCAGCCCTCGTCGCGAAAGTAACTGATCTATCGACCTCCATCCCGCATCTTACCAACGTTTTCAGAGCTTTAAAGCTATCCGTCGCTCAGGCCCTTTTCACTCGAATAGCAACTGATAGTTTCCTTATAAATTTTCAGTCTCGGGAGGCGATGTCCACATTCATAAAAGACTCAGATCTCCACTAAAAGATGCAGATCTCAGACGTAGCTGTTTGGAGTCCAGAGGTGTCACCTCTCTCCCAAGGTATTTGGATTCGTCTATTGGGAATCCCAGCCCACTCTTGGCACCCGGATGCCATATGGCGGTTGGCCTCCACTTTTGGAGAGGTTCTTGAAATCGATAATGCAGCGGTTATTGGGGCTTTCCAAGCTTTTGCTAGGGTCCGTGTTAAACTCCACGCCGACTCGGACCTCTCGGCCACTAGAACCCTCTCTGTTAATGGTAAGCTTTTCTCGATCCTGGCTTGCATGGAGGGGTGCTGCATTATGTCGGGGAGGCGCCCCTCCATCTCTAAGTACAAGGACCAACGTTTTGGGTCAACCCGGGAGTGGGTTGAGGCCACTTTCCAGGAGAATATGTTCCCTGCCATCCCTCGCCCCTCAGCTGTTTGTGATAATGCCCGACTGAACCCTTTTCCCACATCTGCTTCCCAAAACCCCGTGCCAAGCCCAGACCTTGCCCTTCACCCCTATATCCCCCCACCCTCACATGACATTGCCACAAATCTTGGTCAATGCTCTTTCCCCATTGAACCACCACACCCTCCAGAGCCTCCTCTCCCTTCAGTCCCTGAACCTCATCCTTTCCTGCCTTCCGTTCCCCCTGCCATCTCCCCACCAACCCTCCCTCTCGCTTAGCCCCCCTAGTCCCCAACAGTGGACCCTACCTTTCCAAACCCTGTTCCCCTGCTTCCACCTCTACCTTTTTTCCACCAAGATATCTTCCCTGTTAGGTCGGATCCCAGTCTGGGTCTTCCGGAGTCCCCTGGCCCTCTCTCGATGACGGTCGAGGAAATTCAAGGCCTTCCTATCTCCCGATGCATGAATGAAGACTTGCCTACAAACAGGGGAAATGGCTATCCCATGGACCTCCTGGGTTCGCCTCTTTTGCCCCGCGACAGTCCAGGTCGAAGGAGGCCCCCTCCTTTTCTTTCGAGATCAGTTGGTAATTCTCCTTTACACCTCGGCAGGAGAAGATTGGCTTTCAAAGAGCTACACCTCAATACCCAAAATGGGAAATCTCTCACTCAGTCAACAAAAAAATCACTGGATTTCACATCTGAGATAGACCTAAAGCACCTCACGGTGGATCTCCCTCTGATTTAAGCAGACAGTATGGCTGGTATTGAAATTTCTGCTATGACATTACCTCTGAATGCCACTTCTCTACCCTTGTCAGTGATAGATTTCCTCCCATGGGAGGGAAACCTGCCACACAGTTTCATCCAGGATCAGGAAGACAGTTAGGACCTCCCTTCTGTGGAAGATCCAATTCCTCTGTCTACCTGGGTGGGCACTTCTATGGAGACATTCCCTGCTACCAGAACCCTACCTACCAGAATCCTCCCTACCTCATGGAGTGCCCCTGTTTCAAATTCTTCAGTTTCAGTGTCAAAAGAAAGGAATCGATTAAAGGGACGAAATGTTGGGATTACGGTTGATTGGACTGGGAGACTCAGAAGACTCAAAAGAAGGACGTTCATCTCCAGAGTGTGGTTGATGGATAGTGCTATCATCTGGAATGCTAGAGGCGTGTCCAACACAACGACTCTCAGATCTGCAAGAAGGCTAACTCGTATTCACAATCCCTGGTGGATGACAATCTTAAAGCCAATGGCTAGAGAAGAGAAGAGAGTCCCAGTTGGTTTGCAACTAGGCTTTCATTCCTCCTTTTCATACGTAGCAGCTGGGGATAAAATTTGGTTCTTCTTCAACTCCACTTTATCTATTTCTGTTATTCAAGCTTTTGCTCAAATGATATCTTTCTTTGTCCATCCTAATAGCTCCATGCCTAGTTACTCTTTATCCATTGTGTATGCCAAATGTTTTAAGACTCAGAGGAGAGATCTTTGGTCTGAAATATCCGTTTTAGCTAGTGGTCTCTCGGGCCCGTGGATCATTGGAGGCGATTTCAACGCAGTCCTTTCCACCTCCGATAGAAGAGGCAGTAGACATTTCAACCAAAGCAGTTCGGCTGAATTCGCTGTGGCGATGGATAATGCAGCTCTACTAGATGCAGGATTCAAAGGCAATAGATATACCTGGTGCAACAATCAGGCAGGTAACGCCCGAGTTTGGGCTAAACTGGATAGGGTCTTTTGCAATAGGGACTGGATTTCCTGTTTTCCCCAATTTCAGGTTGAACATTTACCTCGGATTAACTCCGATCATACTCCCTTGCTCTTGACGTTCCCCACTACCTCCCCTCCCACTGCCCGTCCTTTCCGCTTCCAAAGGATGTGGATCCTCCATCAGGGCTACGGTCAGGTGGTTCAGGACGCTTGGCGGGAGGACCTATCTGAGCAACCTATGATAAACCTTTTGCTGAAAATCAGAAAACTAAAGTGCAGTTTAAAAATCTGGAACAAACAGGTATATGGTAACGTTTTTCAGAATCTCAAGGCAACCCAACAACATCTGACCTTTTTGGAATAAAGTCAGGCACAGCTCGCCCCCACTGAAGTCGACCAATCCTCTCTCTCAGAAGCAAAGATTCAACTGGCAAATATGGAACTGGCGGAAGAGATCTTCTGGAAACAAAAGGCCCGAACAGCTGGCTGACAGAAGGGGACCGTAACATGAAATATTTCCAACTACAAGCCACTGACAGATCCCGGCGGGCAACCATTTCTGAAATTCTCTTAGAGTCTGGTTCAAGCACGTCTGATCTTGCACAGATAAAATCTGCGGCTGTTGAGTTTTTTGAGAAGCTTTTCCAGTCCGACCACCCCCCCCCCCCCCCCAAGACGACCACCTGTTGGCTAACATCCCAAATCTTCTGACTCCTACAGACAATCTTTTCCTGATGCACCTCCCCTCCATGGAAGAGGTCAAGACCGCCACCATGGCCATACCATCAGACGGGGCCCTAGGCCCGGACGGCCTCTCAGGAGCTTTCTTTGCTGGTAGCTGGGAAATCGTGGGCTTGGATATTCTCCAAGCCATTACCTTTTTGTTTCAGGGGGCACTATCCCGCGAGCTTTCACTACGACTCTCTTATGTTTAATCCCAAAGATGACTACCCCAAAGAAATTTTCAGATTTTAGACCAATTAGTCTATGCAATTGTCTATACAAAATTTTCGCCAAGGTCATTGCTAATAGGCTTGCCACTCTGCTTCCTAAGTTGATTTCAATGGAGCAAGGGGCTTTTGTCAAAGGCAGATCGATCGCTGAAAGTATTCCGTTGGCTCAAGAGATCTACCGGGATATCGGTAGAAAAGTTCGAGGGGGAAACATTATTTTAAAGCTAGATATGGAGAAAGCTTATGATAGAATCGAATGGACCTATCTAAAGCGAGTTTTGGAACATTTCGGATTCGGGGAACCTTGGATTCGAATGGTGGAGAAATGTTGGAACAACGTTTGGATGTCTGTCTTGATCAATGGTGAAAGTGTGGGTTTTTTCAAATCCTTCAGGGGTCTTCGCCAGGGAGACCCCCTATCCCCCAGCCTCTTCATCCTATTTGCTGAAGTCCTTGGTAGAGGCTTCTCCCACCTCATTTCCTCTGGTGTTTGCTCCCCTTATAAACTAAAGTGAGGATGTAGACTGGTTACGCATCTTCTTTATGCGGACGATACGGTGCTCTTCCTAAACGGTGGCCGCTCGTCTGTTATGGCTTTGGGCAGATTCCTCACCTCCTACCAATCTATTTCAGGCAAAAAAATTAACCTCTCAAAGAGCTTCTTTTACCATGCCCCATCGCTCCCTTCTAATAGAACGAGACAGATTGAAAGAATCTTGGGAATCAGTGGTTCGTCAGCACCCTTCACCTATCTCGGCGCTCCTTTATTCAATGGTAGAAATAGATGCTCTTTCTTCCAACCTTTGGTTGCCAAGATTGAGTCCAGAATCCTCAGCTGGTCAGCTCGTTTACTGTCTCAAGCCGGCAGATGCACGCTCATCAACCATGTCCTTGGCAGCATCCCAATTTATTTAATGGCGGCAACCCCTATCCCCTCCTAGGTGCTCGACAAGATTGAAACAAAGATGGTAGATTTTTATTGGGGCTGGCAAGATGGTAAAAAGAAACTTCACTGGCTAAAATGGAACAAGATTGCCTTACCGAAAGCAGAGGGTGGGCTGGGCATCCGCAAGCTCACGGATGTTATCAAAGCGTTGCGCCTAAAGTTGGCTTGGTCACTGCTATGTAACAATGATTCTAGCATTTGGACAGATTTTGTTCTTTCGAAATATGGCCTTCCGCGGAATGATGTTGCTACTCACGCCCACCTGAATGGAACCTCCCCGTTATGGAAGCAGGTAGTAAAAATGTGCCCTCTGATTAAAGCTGCTGCTCAATGGTATGTTGGGAGGGGGGAGTTAAATCTCTGGTCTTGTAATTGGTCTGGCCTGGGCCCCCTGGCCAATTTCACTCCCCATTCGATCCCCTCAGAATTTCTTCTTCTCAAAGTAAACAACATCCTCACTCTGGATGGTCCCCATATCCCAAATAACGTCACCAACCTTCTCCCGTTCGAGGTCATTCACCACATTAACGCAAGTGGTTTCTGCACATCGTCAGACCAAGACGTGCGCTTCTGGCCCTTCGAACGCACGGGTCTCTTCTCGGTTAAGTCTGGATGGAACCCTTGCAGAGAAAGTAACCAGGAATTGGAATGGGCCATCAAAATTTGGAACCCTCTCCTTCCTCCTAAAATCCCAATGTTCACTTGGAGGCTAATTCAGTGGGTGGTCCCAACTGACGACCGAATTCAGAGGAGAGGAGTCAGCTTAGCGTCCAAATGTTCCTGTTGTGGCCGCGGTAATTCTACTTCTTCTCCCCAACCTGAATCCATCAACCACCTCTTTATCAATGGGCAGCTTGCTGAAAGTGTGTGGGACTGCTTCAACTACATTGTCAACCTCCACCTTTCTCTACAGGACACTGTCTTGGAGAGACTTTCTGCCTGGTGGAACGTCCAGCCCCCTAGTAGGAGGCCTTCTCGTATCCAGTCTGCCATTCCCTGTCTCATCATTTGGGAACTATGGAAAGCAAGGAACGCCGCTCGTTTTGAGGATGTCTGCCCCACAATGATCTGCATTGTAAACCGTATCAAGTGGTGGCTTACAAGCATCAGCAGTAACAGTACTGTGTCCAACACTTTGAGTTGTTTTGACCACCGTGTCCTACACAATTTAAATATTCGGCAATAGCTCCCTCCATCCAAATCTCTTCAGGTTGTGAACTGGTACAGGCCACAAACAGGGTGGATAAAGGTAAATGTGGATGGTGCCTCTACGGGAAACCTGGGACCATCTAGAGGTGGTGGGATTGGGAGGGACTCCTCTGGCTCTTTTTTGTTTGCTTTCTCATTTAGTTATGGGTTAGGCACTAATAACAATGCGGAGCTCCATGCCCTCCACGATGCAATGAACATTTCTCTTAGTGGAGGTTATAATCAAATTATCCTGGAATCGGATTCCAAATGTATGGTTGACACTTTTATTGAAAAATCGTCACTGGCCAGGAAATGGAGTTATTGGTGGAGGAGGATCAGAATTTTGCAGAGTAAGGGTTGTTTTGTGATTATCCATACTCCGAGAGAGGGTAACGACCCTGCTGACGAGCTGGCTAAAAACGCAGCAACTTCCCAATTCAATCGATGTACCTCTCCTTCTCGGAGCTCCCATTTACTGTAAGGGGCCTTCATAGGCTAGACAAAATGGGTCTGGGTTTTGTAAGGCCTATTTAGAACTTGGCCCCCTTTGTCGTTTTTGTACAGGGAGCCCTCGCTCGGGCCTTCTTGAGCTTGCTCCTGGCTTTTCGCCCCCCGGAGCCGCTCATTTTGCCTTCTGTCTTGTATTTATTTTTAGCTTAGCGGTTTTCTTGGCTGGTGGGGCTCATTTCTTTTTGTTAGGGCCCCACTCATTTGGCTGTATTTTTGTAATTTTGTGATTAAATGGAAAAAGCTTACTTGAAAATAATAATAATAATAAATAAAATAGAGAAGTCCTAAAAAAAAAAAAAAAAGGTGTGGATAATTTTCGGGCCCTTGGTGTGAGATGAGGTGACGCACTGTGGTCAAGGTGAATTGTACATTAACATCTTGGTGGGCCCTCTCAAGCAACCAACTCATTTGCTCGCACGCGTAAACGCAACCAACCGCTAAAAAAATGTGACCTTTTCATAAGATTATCTAAAAGTTAGAACATTTGAGACCTTTGCAAAGGTAACAAGCTTGAAATGAAGCTGATGAACATGCCACACATGTGCCTGCAGGGCATAATAGGTCCGGGATCCAGTCCGTCCATCAGAAAAACGCCACTATTTTGATGCCCCCAAAGACTCCAGTTGATCCACCCGTACGTTTCCAATATTGTAGCACACGTGTGATTGGACCGGATTTTACTTTTGGGAAAACATGTAAGAGTGCAGAAAAACCTGATGGAAGGATTGATCTCTCAAGTATATGCCATGCTGGCACGTATGAAACATGTACATGATCTTGTTCCACACGTGTGTGCACTCATCAAAGCTCAATATCCTCTCACTAGAATACAAAGCAAGGGATCTCTGCAGTTTTCGTTATCATTTGTCTCGAACCTACATACAACGCCTAAGATCGGAATATAAGAGTATTTTCATGTATTCAATGGAGCTAAATCCTATGAAAGAGAACTCTCTTCTTCCACACCTCCCCTTCTACCATCAGTATCTATAAATCTTCATGCATTTTCTCATCTTCTCACAACCTCAACCTCACCTAAATAAAAAATAAAAAAAACCTCACCTAACGTTTATATCCATTAATAGTATTGAAATCATGGTTGCTGGAACGGTGGATCACGAAATCTTGTCTCCAATCTCACCGTCGTGACTCTGGAAGGCAATGGTGAAGGACTCCCACAACCTCATGCCCAAGCTCATGCCTGAAATCATATCAAGCATTGTTATTCTGAAGGTGATGGTAGGGTTGGCACGATCAGACAGTCCAACTTCACTGATGGTAACTAACATATATAATTTCTTTCTTTCTTTTTTTTTTTTTTTTTTTTTTTTTTTTTTTTTTTTAATACTTAATATGCCTTTAAATAAGTTTGATAACAGCATTATACTTCAATTAACAAAAAATGTGTTTGTTTTGTTAATATGCAGCCATCAAGGACTTCAGCTACTGGAAGGACCGCACTGATGAGATCGATGACAATAACCGTTTGTTCAAGTACTCAGTGATTGAAGGTGGCCTACTCGGGAAGAAAGTGAAATCAACTACATTTACGCTGGAGTTCAAACACAGCGTCAATGGTGGAAGCATATGCAAGTTTCACGGGGAGTTTGAGACGGTTGAAGGTAACCTGCCGAAAGAAGATGAAACCAAGGAGATGATGGGAAACATGGCAGGAATGTTCAAGGCAGTCGAAGGATATCGCCTTGAAAATCCAAATGCATACGTATAGCTTTGGTTGATTATGAGGCTTCCACGTTTGATTTTGGTTGATTGTTGAATAAGTTCCATTTCCTTGGACTGTGATTTCATGGGAATAGGAAGCTCTACAGTTTGTTTTCCAGTAGTAGTTAAGGTCTTGCTATCGTAATAATAATTTTTGTTCCTCTATATTGTAGTTGTATTGGTACATCCACATAAAACTGAAAGCGTCTTAAAGAGGTTGTCACTTTGTTGTTTTCTTTATTAGTGATTTGAGTTTGGATCCACTACAAAGCTTGTAGGTTAAGCTTAACTTACGACACAATGTGTGGCACCCACCATGATGTGTGCATGAAATTCATCCATCCATCGTGCACTACCACTCTCAATTCAAATAGACGATTTCAATTTCCGTTTCCATAGTTACTAGCTTTTTTCTTAGTCCCAGGTATTCTCAACCTCTCAATGGCACTAAGTCCTCACTCGGGCTTCTATGGCTGGCAAGCCCGACTCCCAATTACAATATAGATGATGATTGGACAGTTAACCAATAGATAGGGCTGTAAATGTGCTGGGTCAATTTTTCGTGCTTTTATAATTGTCATATTTAACTCGGGCTTGGGCTTAATTACTAGGCTGTTCTGTTGTGGTATAATATGGATTGTGTAGTGCCTACGCTCGTTGTAAAAATTCTTAAATTCTTTTATGGTGTGTTCTCATTTATTATTAGTTCTCATACACTTAATATTTTTTCTTTTGATTTTCAATTAATGCTTTAAAATTATTAAAATAAGTAAATGTGTTACTTTTCCTTTTCAACATATAAACCTATACTTTTTTCGAAAAAATCGTCACTAAAAGAAATAAAGTACTTTGAACCTTCTAAAGATTCATCTGGAGCTTCTTAAGTTTAAGATGAATTAAATTTAAAACATTCTTACTTGCGGTAGTGGATGAAGGAAAACAAGTTATATAGAGTTATCCAAATAAGCAATTCTCACTAAAATATAAAATAATAGACTTAAAATCAGGAAGTAAACTTTGATTAAGAAGTACCATTATTCCTTACTTGCTCATGTGACCCAACCGTCTATGCCAAATTATAACAGAGTTTGTCTTGACATTATCAACAATAGGATCGTCGATCACAGTATCTCCAATCAAATGATATAAACTACCCATTAACTCTCATTTCGCCATCACCATCTCCCTTTTAACAATCTTCAATGGACTCTTTTCACTAGAAAATTTATAGTCATTTTCATCGAGATTTCTCAATGACATAAGACTCTTCCACGAGTTCGGTACTACATGCCACACACTAGAAATTGTACATGTGATACCATCAGACATGATAATTCTAGCATCTTCAATCCCTACAGTTTTACATGTTCTATCATCACCCATGTACTAGTGCCGCCATCACATGACTGATATGTATAAAAGTAATTTCTATGTGGAATCATATGGAACGAAGCACCCGAATTTAAGATCCATTAATGGCTTAGATTCTCTCGTGGAATCATTACATATAACATTTCCCCATCTTCGGATGAATTGTCTTTCTCAACTAGATTTGTTTGAGAACCCTTTGAATTTGATGCTTGATAATGCAAATCATGTTTGTAATTTTCCTGATTTTCTTTCTTAAGTTTATAATTTTTACATAAGTGGTCATTTTTTTTTTTTTTGCAAGTCCAACACTTATCCGTTTTGTGCCCTTTCAACTTGAATCTCGTCTGATCTCTCTCACTAGTACCCTTCTCTATAGATCTTCCTCTTACCATCATAACATCACTAGTAGATTCTTCATGTATTTTTTTACGTCAATCTTTAATAATCAATTGGACACGACTAACTTTATAGTGAGATCTAGCCTCCCTCCCTCTCCTCTTTGATTCAAGGTCCTTGGGTGGTGTGTGGGGATTTTAATGCGATAGTCAACGACTCAAAAGATGAAGCCGCGGGGCTGCCGATAGAGCCTTCTCTGCTGATTTTGTTGATGTAATCAATTGTGCGGGCCTGCTTGATGCAGGATTTTCAGGTAATAGGTTCACGTGGAGCAACAACCAGGCGGGTTCTTCTCGTGTTTGGGCGAGGCTGGACTGGGTTCTCATTGATGCCAGGTGGTCCATTCAATTCCCGCATTTTCAGGTGACCCATTTACCTCGTATTCAGTCCGACCATGCTCCGCTTCTTCTCTTCTTGCCGCAGCAACTCAATAGTGGTGCTAAACCTTTTCGCTTCCAGAGAATGTGGACAAAACACGAAAACTTTATAAACGTAGTCAGGGAAGCGTGGAATAAGGTGGATTCAAATCAGCCAATTTACAATGTGCTGTCCAAGCTCAAGCAGGTGAAATTAGAGCTAAAATCTTGGAACAAAGAGGAATTTGAGAATATCTTTAAGCAGCTAAAGGTGATGGAGAGTAGGGTGGTCGACCTGGAGGCAAAGATACAGAACTTTTCAGGTTCGTCGGATCAGCTAGGTTGTATGCAGCAGGAGCTCAATATTTCTTCTGCCCGGTTAGCTTCGTTAGAGCTTATGCAAGAAATATTCTGGAAACAGAAATCCAAACTGGATTGGCTGCAGGAGGGGGATAAAAACACGAAGTTTTTTCATGCGACGGTTATGGACAAACAGAGGCGAGCTCTCATCCGTTAGGTAGAGCTGGGGTCAGGACAGATTGCAGATAACCAGGCAGATATAATGGCTGCAGCAGTGGAGCATTTTCAACAGAATTTTACTGCAGAGCTGGGTCAGATAGATCTGGATCTCCTCCAGTGCAGTCCCCAAAAGCTCACGCAAGCTCAAAATGAAATGTTGATGGCAATTCCTTCTATCTTGGAAGTCCAAGCTGCAGTTCATTCCATCCCGGCTGACAGTGCGGCAGGACCAGACGGGTTTTTAGCTAGCTTCTTTCAATCTTGCTGGGAGATGGTTGGTCAGGATATTCTTATTTCATGGGGGAAAGCTGCCTAGGTCAGTCACTTCTTCGATTATTTGTTTAATCCCCAAATCAGCATCTCCTAAGAAGTTCTCAGATTTTCGACCGATTAGTTTGTGCAATTGTTTGTATAAAATCTTCGCCAAGGTTGTTGCGACAAGGCTTAGTCAGATTCTGTTGCTGATTATTTCCCCAGAACAGGGGGCTTTTGTGCAGGGTCGATCGATCGTTAAGAATATTGCTCTTGCTCAAGAATGGTTTAGGGAGTTGAATAGGTCAGTTCGCGGGGGAAATATTGTTCTAAAGCTAGATATGGATAAAGCTTATGATAGGGTCAGCTTGGAATTCCTCGTGCAGGTCTTATCCCGATTTGGGTCCAGCCAGCCTTAGATTGAGATGGTAGAAAAATGTTAGGCAAATAATTGGTTTTCTGTTCTCATTAACGGAGAAATGGCTGGCTTCTTTAAGTCTTCAAGGGGTTTGAGACAGGGGGACCCGCTCTCTCCTAGTCTCTTTATTATTGCAGCCGAAGTTCTCAGTAAGGGGCTTAAAAGCATGGTATCGCTTCAGCTCACCCGGCCTTTTGCGCTTAGTAGAGGGTGCCCCTTGATCTCTCATTTGCTTTATGCAGACGATACTCTAATTTTTACAAACGGGAGCAAGTCCTCTCTTCTTCAATTCAAGAGGTTCATGGATTCTTATCAAGCCTCCTCGGGCCAAAAATTAAATCAGCGAAAATGCTCCTTCTATAGCCCCAAAAAGATGTCGGCCACGCGGCAAAGACTCATCGAAGGCATTTTGGGTTTCGGAAAATCACCTTCAACCTTGACTTATTTGGGGGTTCCGATAGCGGACGGGTGCCTTATAGCAAGCGCGTTTAAGCCTTTGGTGGACAAAGTAGTGGGGCAGATTAATGGATGGAAGGCTCGTATATTGTCCCAGGCAGGGCGTGTGGTTCTCATTAAGAACATCTTATCTAGTATTCCGGTTCACACTATGGCGGCGGTTCATATTCATTCCAAGGTGCTGAAGTCAATTGAGAGGCACATGGCAAATTTCTTTTAGGGCTAGTCAGAAGGAAAGCGGAAGTGTCACTGGAAGGCCTGGAAGTCGATTACTACGCCTAAGGATGAGGGGGGCATTGGAATTAGAAAGCTTGTTGATGTCATGAGGGCTTTTCGTCTCAAAATGGCTTGGGCAATTAAATTCGGGAAAGAGGACAATGTCTGGAAGTCTTTCATGGCGGCAAAGTATCATCTTCTTGAGACTTCTGCTGGATTGGCGACGTCAAGATGGCTTTCCTCTCCCCTATGGAAGCAAATTCGGGAGCTGATTCCGTCGGTTGAGGCTTGGGTCCAATGGCTAATTGGTGCAGGTAAATGTAACTTTTGGAAGGCGAATTGGACTGGTCTGGGCCTCCTCCATTGTCTAGCTGAAACTGATATGCCGGTCAATCTGTAGGACATCCAGGTTTGTCAGGTGATTGGTCCATGTGGACCTCTCCCCCCCCTCAGCTGCTCTCCTCAGCCTCCCTCAGTCAGCCATCGATCACATTTTTAAGGGTGGTTTTTGTACATCAGAGGAAGGGAACATTCCCTTCTGGTCATTGACTCCTTCTGGGAAATTTTCTGTCAAATCTGCCTAGTCGATGTCCAGAGCCTCTGGTCCAAGTCGGAGCTGGGCAAGATGGGTATGGCATTCGAAACTTCCTCCCAAGATCTCCCTCCTCGTCTGGAAAACAATCCATGATGCAGTCCCGGTGGATAGTGCAGTCCAATCCCGAGGAGTTCAGCTTGTGTCTAGGTGTATCTGCTGCAATAATCAGATCTCTAAAATTGAATCTCCGATCCACCTGTTCATTAACAGCATTTGGCGCAATGGGTTTGGTCGACAATTGGCTGTTGGCTTGGGATTTTTGTCATGCCTGCCATCTCTATTGATGCCAGACTTGCGCAATGGTGGGCGGCTGCCGCTCCCTTGCAAAATAAATTGCTAAATCTTATGTTAACTCCTTGCTTTATTATTTGGGAGTTATGGAAGGCCCGAAATGCTGCAGTGTTTGATGGTAGATTGGTGTGCTCTGATCGGGTCATTACCAAGATCAAATGGTGGGTGGCCTTGCTTAATGGTCCCACCAGCGTCTGTCAGCATTCGAGGACATCTCGCCCAAGCTTTATATCTGCTAGGGCCGGTCGTCCAATGGTTATCAAGTGGGTGCGGCCTCTGAGCGGTTGGGTCAAAATTAACGTCGATGGCTCTGCTAGAGGCAACCCGGGGAGCTCAGGGGGAGGCGGAATCTGTAGAGGGGAGAGGGGTAACTTCATTTTTGGTTTTTCTTCGGGTTATGGCTTCGGTTCCAATACTGTTGCCGAGTTTCGCGCGGTGCATGATGGTCTGTCTCTTAGCCTTTTAAGGGGTTTCCGCCAAATCATCATTGAGTCAGACTCACGGCTGGTTGTTGATATCGTCAATGGAGAGGCTCGACCAGGGTGAAAATGGAAGGCGTGGCTGTTGAGGATAAACCAGTTAAGGAGAATGGGTAACATTAGCATTGTGCACGTTCCTAGGGAAGCAAATTCGTCCACTGATTTGATGGCTCGCCAAGGTAGCACTTCCCAATCTCATTCTTGTTTCGAGAATCTATCTGAGCTTCCCCGTCAAGTTCAAGGTACGATTTTTCTTGACACAGTTGGTTTAGGATTGATTAGAATAGTGTGAGTTCAGGTGGGTCTTTTGTTTCTATCTTGCAGTTTTCGTGGTGTCGTTTATTTTCTATATGATAGGGGGGCTCATCTCTTTTTGTCGGTTGGCCCACCTCGAATGTGTCTGGATGTATAGCCTTGTGCCTTTTGACAATGAATATATATTTATTAAAAAAAAAAGTTAGGTTTCAAAAAAAAAAAAAAAAAAAACTTTATAGTGAGATTTAGACCATTGTTGCTCTATCGGTGGCTATTGGTGGCTGTTGGGGGCCGCTTTCACGATAGGCACCCCCGTTCTCTTTTTGCCTCTAGGGTGCCCGAATGTCCATATTTTGTATATTTTCCTCCCTTATGATATATGAAATTGTGTTTTATTATTATTATTATTATTTTAAGAGATTTGGACTATTGCTGAGATTTATAATCAAACCATCTCAAGAATTTGTCATCGAATAGAGTAAGAGTACGATCTTTTCTTCATTGACGTCAATCTTTACATTGATTATCGCCAATCTACTAATCAGGGTGTTATACCCATTAAAGTGTTCTTATAAAGATGACTCTTCCTTTTTTTTCAAGTTGTACAGTTGCCATCGGAGAAATATCTTGTTTGACATTGATTTTCTTTCATATCGGTTTAGCAATTTCTCGCACAATCATTTTGTAGAGGTTTGATTGGACATGCTGAACAAAACTAAATAATCTATAGTAAGAAGAAGGCCTGCCATGACTACTATTTTTTTTAAAAAATGAAACCTTCATTCAACGTTGAAGCAAAATTTACACGGATTTGGACATTCGGGCTAGCCCAGGAAAAAAGGACCTGGACGAAGCCTATCATGAGCTAACAGGAGAACGAAGAAGAAATGAAGGATGAACAGAGAAGAGAAAAGAAAATGAAAAATCCGAAGGCTAGGCAAACCGAGAACACATCTCGGTTATTGGTTGCCTCAGCTAGAGACAAACCTAACAGCACCCAGGCCCACCGAATCCAGGAAAAGGAGACCCCTAACCTGGATCGAGAGCTCCCCGTGACTACGGACCAACACAGACGATTGGGACTCGTTACCCAAATAAGCCATACCATTGGTTGGTGCATTATCTGTTGTAAGAGCTGATACCTTAAATCTTTAGGGCTGCTCGACCGGTCGAGGGATCTGCTTGACTAGTCGAAGCTGGTTCGACTCAAAGTCCAGCGAGCTCAGTTTTTTGGGTGTCCGTGATACTCGACCAATCGAGGGTCAGGCAAGACCGGTCGAGCGAGTTGCAGTTGAGGTCCTCCTTCGACTAGTCGAGGTTACGCAGATTCTTGCGCGGATTTGGTGCAGACTGCATAAATTTGAGGCGATTTCACAAGGGTGCAAAAGGGAAGTTGCTTAAACTATAAATAGGGGTCCTTAAAGCTATTCTATTTAATTTTAAGGCTTTCTAAAGGAGTTTCAAGGGTTCTCAAAAGGGTCTTAGGGTTTCTAAAGGGTGTAACAAGGGTGAGATTCGAGGTTGTTCGAATCAGGTAAGTCTTATCTCTTTGTAATTTCTATTTTCATAGTGGCCGGAGATTTGTCGCTTTATGCCGTAGTTTTTTCCTGAAAGGGTTTTCCACGTTAAATCTTTGTGCTCTCTTGTATTTGCTTGGTGCTCTTAGATTGCTATCCTAGATCTAGATCTATGTGATTCCCGGCACAAATCCCCAACAAGTGGTATCAGAGCAATCATTGGGGCACGGATCTGAATATGAAGGATTAGTAATAATGGGAAGCACTAGGTATGATATTGAGAAGTACTCAGGGAAAAATAATTTGAGTTATGAAAGATCAAGATGATCAGTTCCTTAATTAAGTAAGGCGAATATGGTACTCTTGAGGAGCGAAAGTCTACTATGACTGATGATGAATGGAATACTCTTGATAAGAAGGCTTTATCATCGATTCGTTTATGTTTCACTGATGAGGTTCTCTACAAAGTCATGAGGGAGAAAACTGCGGCTAAGTTATGGGCGAAGTTAGAGGATGTCTATGCAAAAAAATCTTGAAAATCACCTACACTTGAAGCGGCAGTGGTATAACTTTAAGATGGCAGTGGGTGGAGATCTGGAGGCTCACATCAGTAACTTTAATAAATTGGTTTACAAATTGCTGGATATGGAGGAAGTAATGAAAGATGAAGAACAAGCATGTATGTTGCTGAATTCTCTTCCAGTGTCGTATGAGTCTTCAAGGACACAATGTGCAGCATGAATAAAACCTTGAGTGTCAACACCATTATCTCAGCCTTTCAAGGGAGGACTATGAGAAAGCTTAGCGTTGACATGAGGATATCGATCTGATGCACTGATTACAAGGGGTAAGAATTCTAAACAAGGTACAAGTTCTTCAGGTTCTAGATCCAAATCTAGGGGCAAGGGCAAAGGAAAGGTAAAGTGCTAGAATTGTGGGATGGAAGGACATGTGAAGAAGGATTGTGAAAATCCTAAATCTAAGAGAGAAGATTCTAAGGCTTTGTACAGGGAGGCCAATCTGCCACGTCAGATGGATCGAGTGGATGTGATGGTAATGTTTTATCTGTGTCTTTGCTCGGATGACCATACGACAATCGTAAAGACGAGTGGATGCTAGACACAGGGGCATCTTTTCACATGACTTATCATTGGAGTTGGTTCACCAGTTACAGGGAGTGTGATGGTGGATAGGTATTTATGGGCAATGACATTGCCTGTAATGTTGTGGCTATTGGTACAATACAAATCAAGATGTTTGATGAGGTGGAGCGTACCTTGACTGATGTTAGGCATGTTCCTGATTTGAAGTAGAATTTGATTTCTCTTGGTATACTTGAGGTAAAAGGATGCAAGTACACAAGTATTGATGGTGCTCTTAAGGTATCTAAGGGGGCACGAGTAATCATAAAAGTGCAACGACTCGGTAACATGTACAGGTTGATTGGGAGTACTTCAAAAGGTGGAGATGCAGTAGATGTAGCGGATTCCACCTCTGCACGTGTGTGGCATGCAGGGCATGGCCACATGAGCAAGCAGGGCAGGAAGGCTAAGATGTGCGGACAGGGACACAGAGCAGGTGGAGCAGCCACCTATGAGAAGAATCACACGGCATGATTGTAGGATATCGGCGAGGTATATGGACGACTCAAATATCACAGGGGATTCATCTTTTATTCAGATGGCTCTAGGTGAGCCTGGTGTGAGAAGTGCAAGGTGACTATGGAGATATGATGGATTCGTTGTACCAGACCAACATATAGGAGCGAGTGAAGCTTCCAGTGGACCGGAGAGCGGTTGGATGTAGGTGGATCTTTAGGAGGATACAACATAGATACAAGACGAGGTTGGTGGTGAACGGTTATGCTTAGAAAGAAGGGATCGGCTTCTTAGAGATATTCGCACCGACAGTATAACATGTGTCTATATTAGATCCGTGATTGATGCTGGTTGGCCAATGTGATCTTGAGCTGGAAGGATGGATGTGGAGTCTGCACTTCTGCAAGTGAAAGTGAAGAGCAGATCTACATGAAGCAACCATAGCGGTTTAAAGTTAAAGGAGCTGAGAAAAGACTTTGCAAGAGATAGTGGTTCGACCTGTCGCCTAGGCAGTTGTTTGATTCCTTCATGGTAAGTAAGGAATTAATGATATGTAGATCGTCAATTATGACATGTCTGGAATCAATGTACTGAAGACTCGGTTAAGTGAGACATTCAAGATGAAGGATCGGGGGGGCTGCAAAGATGGTTCTCGGCGTTGAGACTGAAAGAGGAGTAGACTTTGGTTATCTCAGGCAGAATACCTTAGGTAAGTATTGATTAAGGAGGTGATGAACCATGTAAAGCCGAAGAGCGTTCCCAATGGGTCTCTCCTCAAGTTTTCCTCAGGACATGTCCTAAAACAGATGAGGAAAACAGGATATCTCATTAGCCTTATTCGAATGCGGTTGGCAGTGTATGCCATGGTCTGGATTAGACCGGTTATTCTACAGGCTATCAGCACTGTGAGCAAGTACCCAGGGAAGCAATATTGGGTAGCGGTGAGATGGTAAGAAGACTATGTCTTTCCTTTTGAGAAGCTAGGAGCAAAGGTGGTTGGGCATGCGGATTCAGATCTGGCAGACATGCTCTCTTAGATCGTTCCTGCAAAGAAGTTGAAGTTATGTACAACTTCTCTAGGCTTGGTGATGGTGTAAAAGAAGGACAGATTGTGTACGAGAAACTATGATGTGATACAGAGATAAGAGAAGAGGTTAATAAGCTACACGGTTGAAGATTGAAGGCATGGTGGAGATTGTTGTCAGAGCTGATGCCTTAAATCTTCAAGGCTGCTTAACCGATCGAGGGGACTGCTCGACCGGTCGAGGGAGCTGTTCGACTAGTCGAGGGAGCTACTCGACTAGTCGAGGCCAGCTCGACTGAAAGTCCAGCGAGCTCAATTTTTTGGGTGTTCATGATGCTCGACCAGTAGGGGCCCTCCTTTAACTAGTCGAGGTTAAGCAGTTCTTGCGTGGATTTAGTGAGGACTGCATAAATTTGAGGCAGTTTCACAAGGGTGCAAAAGGAAAGATGCTTAAACTATAAATAGGGGTCCCTAGGGCTATTCTAATTAATTCTAAGGTTTTTTAAAGGAGTTCCAAGGAGTTACTAAAAGGATTTTAGGGTTTCTAAAGGGTGTAGCAAGGGTAAGATTCGAGGTTGTTCGAATTGGATAAGTCCTATCTCTTTGTAATTTCTATTTTCATAGTGGAGATCTGTCGCTTTGTGTCATGGTTTTTTCCCGAAAGGGTTTTCCACGTTAAATCTTTGTGCTCTCTTGTGTTTACTTGGTGTTCTTGAATTGCTATCCTAAATCTGTGTGATTCCGAAGCACAAATCCCCAACATTACCTTCCTTGAAGATATGGACAAAATAAACCTGACCTCTGAGCTTCATCCTCTAAATTCTGGCCAACCAATAGCTCCATGAAGCACACTTCCATTCAAAAATGATATTGCAAGCTGAGTGTTTGATTCCACTACCACTTTGGTAAGACCACCAGTAAAATAAATAGATGATCTATCATGAATCACCCGAAGTTCCGCATTGATGTTGGTACCAATCCCATAACCTTTTGAGAAAGCAAAAGGAAATTTACCTTTGTCACTTCTGCAGACTCCCCCACCTCCAGACAACCCCAGATTTCCCCTTGTCGACCCGTCAACATTCAACTTAGACCAGCCTTATATAGGCCTAACCCATTTCACGATCTTTGAGGAGGATGGAGTGGAGCAAGAAGCATCCCGTCCCTGATCTGGACCAGATGCGTTGCCGGATTGTCTTGGATGAAGAGAAGGAGGTTGATCACGCAATAGATTTAGCAACCTACTCACTTTAGCAATTACTGTTGGAGTTAAAGGGGGCTTATCGTCAAATCTAGCTGAGTTCCTAGACTTCCAAATTTCCCACAGGATCAGACAGGGGATCAACATGTGAAGAGTGGATGCTGTTCCATTCGGCGAAGGGGCGTTCCACTATTAACTAATTAATTTTTCTTCTTAAATACATCGTCTTTGATCTCCATAGATTTCTTTTCTTTTCCTTTAATCGTAATTGTGCATCATTCATTCACCAACATCGCGTTCATCTTCAGTTTCCATAATGTATAATTGGATCCGTCAAACTTTGGCATATCAAATCTGATAAAACTGGATCCAACCATCTGAAACACAATTGCAAAACAAAAACTAACATCAATCTTGTGCTAAAAAGTTTATTATCCTTTGGCCCTAATACCAATTGTTACGAAAAAATATTGACACTTGAGTAACGTAAATGAGGTCAAAATACAAAACAAAAAGGGCCAAACAAAATTCAAAAGGGCTAAACCAAAATAAGAGATAATAGGCACAATGATTTACGTGGCTCAGAAATACGTCTAATCTATGAAATAACAAAAGAGTTTTCTTGTTCTTTACTCGAAATAAGATAAATAAAAATAGAAGGCTTACCTCTCTCACACCCATGTAAAGAATTCCACACCAAAGAATAACTAAGAAGATGAATAAAATAGAATTGAATCACCTCTATTTACTAATGGTCCTCTTTATATGTAAACTACACCTAGAACTAGGCACATCTGACTCGATCGGGTGGATCCGACCCGATCAGACCCGATCCGATCCGATCTGTTCTGAACCTAACCGACGATCTGGATCGGTGCGGATCGAGTAGGGGCTCTTCAAATCTGACCATTTTTAGATCGAGATCGAGTCGTGGTTAATCCAGACTGATCCGATGCAAATGGAACCGGACTAATTCGATCCGACTCGATCCGGAGTGATTCATATCAATGCTTTTACTTTTTCCAATGGTATGGTCTACTTGAGCATTGGATATCCATCAATTTTGGGTTCAACCACTAAAATGATATGGAAAAACAAATGGACGGTGTGGATAAATCACATGCATTTAGGGTGGACCCCAACAGAGTTTACTCAGTACAATAAGAGGATTTTCCGGTGTACAACACAAAGCTATATATAGTAGTAGGTAGTAACTAGCCGTAGGTACATGTCGTGCGAAGATGAGCACTGACGCTTCTCGAGCTCTAAGTTGTATGAACGGTGAGATTAAAGTTATATGGCCCCACGATGATGTATTTATTATATCTACACCGTTCATATATTTTTAGAGATCATAATAAAGCATTATCCAAAAAATGAATCATATCTAAAGATCATCTGGACCACACCGCAAATAGCAGCAGAGAATGATTTTCACCGTTAAACAATTTGTAGGGCTCACCATAACATTTATTTTTCATCCAATCTATTCATAAGGTCACAGAGACCTGAATTAAAAGGAAAAATAAATTTCAAATTGATCCAAAAAGGGTTTCAATGGTAGACGTTCAATCACCACTGCTTTTTTAAGTGTGGTCCACTTGATAGCTAGATCTGTCTTATTTTTCATCTCAAGCCTTAAAATGAGCTCGCCAAATGGATGGATGGTTTAGATATAACACATACCCAATGATCAGACCCACAGAGCTTGCTAACGTTACACCATGCACGGCACTTTCCTGCACAGCATGTAATAGTGGCTAGCGTGCTGTGCATCTCAATACAGCTGTACTCTCGAGCTTTAAGTTGTACGAATGGCTCAAATGAGATCCACATTACATGGGCTCCACAATGATGTATTTATTATATCCATATCATTTATCCATTTTTTGTGATCATTTTAAAGCATTTGGAAATTTTTAAAAAAATGAATCATATCTAAAGCTCAAATGGACCACACTGAAAATAGTAGTGAGGATAATGATTTTCACCGTTAAAAAATTTGATCCATACCCAATCCGATCTGACACGGTTTCCCTGACCGAGTCGAACTCGGTTCGGGTCAGGCCAAGCATGTAATGGATCAGTTCAGGTCAGGTGTCCCAGACTCGGTCCCGGATTAAATAGGGTTCGGATTAGCCTAGACAGCTTTCGGACCGAATGAAGTTGGACCAAATCCAATCCGACTCGGTCCAATGCCCAGCTCTAACTACACCATTTGAGAAAGCACTTTAAAAGACATAGGAGAGACTAGGCTTTAACATGCATCAGTGTACGTACGGGGCGCATAGTTGTACACGTAAGAGATGCATCATGCGATGGCTCACTCAGAACACGTAACAAGCTAAGAAAGGAGTGCTCCAAGCCAAGAAAGAAGTGCTCCACTCCGAAAGAGAAGGAACTGAAGGAGAGAAACTAGGGAGAGACGTTTCCCAACCCGCCATGACAATCCTGCGCAACGGACTATTCAAATATATCTTTGTCTAGTTGATTTGGTAGACTGCTTGCTTGCCACTCTTTCACTAAGATGTGAGAGAAGAAAGAAATGCGATGTGTAATTTGAGCCATCCATTTGCATTAATTTGACCAAGACCATGTTCTTAGACCCGGGAGGTGATTTGAGTGGGCCACTAAAATTTCATGTTTCTGCTCCTCGTCTTGGTCATATAATCATGTCATTCCATAAATAATAATAATAATAATAATAATAATAATAATCTATAATACAACGTACTATGCATGCTATCTGTATGCGTCCATCAGTGGGATCAGAGTGACTATCTGCATTAGTCCATCTGTGGTATCCGAGTGAGACTATCTGCATGCGTCCATCAGTGGTATCAGAGTGACGTTCAATGTGATTTCAACTAGATCTTACACGGCCGTCAGGGAAACCACTACATGGCCATTGGTTTTGGTCATTTTTTTGGTAGCGAGAGAATGATGAAATGGGTTGTCGACCTTTTCATCATCTTACACAAAAGTTTGTACCACATGGTAATATTTAGTAGATGCCACGTTCATATTTTTTTGACATAAGACCGTCTCTGCAGCACACTAGCCTAACAACATTATTATTTTAATATATTACAAAGCTATTAAAATTTGTTATATGTAGCATATTTATTATGGGTGTTACCTGACTATTGCTATATAGGAATTCATTTATTGTCCTATCAACTTTTATTATTTCTGCTACGCCTAATCCAGAAAATGAAATTTTAGGCCAGATTAATGATATGACTTTATTGACTTTGTGTCAATCAGTTTATGTGATGCTAATTTAGACTTTTTAGACCACTTATCATTACAAGAAAGAGGGTTTTTAGCGATAAAACTTTTTTTCGTCGCTAAAAGTCACTTTTAATTTCTTTCATCGCTAAAAGTTTACTTGTAGCGACGAAATTGTAAATTTGTAGCTAAAAGTCACCTTTATCGGCGAAACTTTTTGCCGCTAAAGGTTGTTTTCAGTTTTTAGGTCACATTCGAAAAGTTACTTTTAGCTATGAAAATTTCGTAGCTAAAAAACGTGTATGAGACTTTTCCCAATCGTGTATGAATAGTATTAAAATTAAATGTCTCTGACATGTTTGTGTATGAATAGTATTAAATTAAATGTCTCTGACATGTTTTCTTATTGAGTAATACAAAACCCTCAGTTAATATAGTAACAAGAAATAGTATTCAAATCAATTGTGGCCGATCTCTTGAAAAGAAAAAAAAAATAAAAATTAATGGAAATAGTTTTTAATACTCTAGTGCAGATCTGCCAGGATTCTATTGGATGGAAAAAAAAATGTGTTGTATTCACTAAAAACCATTAAGAGAAAAACAAAGGTAAAAAATAAGAATATTTCAATAAATAGCTAAAAAAATTTGCATAATAAAAACACAAGAAATAGAAGACAATAAGCACAACGAATGAAAATATTCTTCCTACATTTGTCAGCATTGTCCTTGTATTTGACATCAAACTCTTCCTACTTGTTCTTGATAGCATTTTGTTTCTTGATAGCATTTTGTCACGATTCTCTCATCGCTATCTTAGTAAAAGATTAACCAAAGCTGTAAATGGCTTGCAGTACCATTTTGTCATCACCACCTCCCAATCACCAGAATCTTCAACAAATGCACAATGCTTACCAAAGGTGATTTGTTTCGTCATGCCACCGTCCGCCGATACCTCAATGCCGTGCTATTGTAGAGCGTTCCACGCTAACTTTCAACCAACAAAACTCATCTGACTTCCATATCAGTACTTTAGGTTCTTCGCTTCCCTTGATGTTGCCCATAGATAATTGCATGAATCACCTCTTTCGATTAGCTGCCTCGAATCCCCTACCAATGGGGTGGCCTGCAGGTCTGTACAAGTCTGACCACAAAGTAAAAAAAACTCAGCTTGAGCTTGGACCATGATGTATGCCCAGGTCTGAGTCTGGCCCGATTCCAGACCAACCACCCTCTTTTGTGTGAGCTGTTCATTAGGTGTGCCCAATCATGCATGATATCGATGAAAATATCCTTGAAACTTTAAATGGGCCGGGTTGAGCTGAATTTGGGCTGGGCTGATGACTCTAAGAGAAAACATGAGCCGAGCCCAATTAATAGACAGCTTTTAAAACAAGGTCCAACCACGTGCCTAGTATTTCCGCCCAAGCCCATATTAAAGTACGCGGAGTATGAAATCTCAATATACTAGCCTAGCCCATTGGTAGCCCTACATGTTGATTAACTGCCCAATCAGCATCTATGGTAATAGGGAGTAGGGCTGGCCACTTAGTGGGTCATGCATACACTTAAAAAATAACATGGACCTGATGATCTTAGATATTTTATATGCGGCTTGCGACAAATTAGAGGGACATTGGGTCTGTTTGTTTTTCAGAACAATGGAAAATGCAAGGGAAATGGTAATTATTACGATTTCACTGCGTTTGAAATTTCATAGGAAGTTGTGCAAGTGAAATTAGTTCAAAAGACGTAATTTTAATTTTTGGACTGAAGGGTAATGTGTATGAAATATCCATTCCGTCCGTCTGTTTTATTACAATAGTTTGGAGCATGAGACAAAAAATGAAATGGATCCAACACTCAAGTGGCCCACGCCAAAAGAAACAGTGGCCATACAAAGTTTTTAATGGCGAGTATTCGATTCCCTTTTTTGTATGACGTGGTCCAATTGAGTATTGGATATGCCTCAATTTTTTACTTATGATATGAATTCAAATGGAATAATGGATGAACGGTGTGAATAAGCGAAATACATCACAGTGGGACCCACATATATTTTGTAATATTTTTGGTTTTCGTGTAATTATTACTTTTTTACCGGGATTTACCATTTCACCGAAAATCAAACACGTCTGATAGATTCTCGAAGGGTGCCAATCATCCGTACGTGTTGATAGATTCTGGGAATAGGGTTTTATTTTTTAGCTTGGGCCTTCCACAACAAAGATCACTACACTAGGTGGATGGCCTGGATGCACCGTTTACTAAATTTACACTATGATAGAAACTCTCTGCGCGTCATTTACTTAGTACAAAAAAAAAAAAAAAATGAACTGTCAATCTGGCGGGCACTTCTTTGTATGGGCCATGCAACAAAAAATGAAACAATTGAATAATCCTGACCATCGATCCCATTTGAATAGTATCCTAAGCAGATCATTGGGTTATGACCACCTGGGACATCCCATGTGATGTACAATTCAAACCATTGGAACATGAAGCATGTAGTCCGCATTTAGTGATTTATTGAATTGGGCCCACAATCACAATGTTAGTCTTGAATCGTGCAACCCATGAATGCCAGTTTCCTTGAACTTAATTAGGAGTTCAAGTCCTTGAGGGTAGGTGATTTCAGTTTCACAAACAGAAGATGATTTAGTTAGAACCTTCTCCTTAAAAACAAGAACTCTACCTTTACACACTTCCAGTTATAAGCATGTGTGATTCTAAGCCATAATTCATGTTGTAGGTTAAGCTTAACCTAAAAGCTTTGTAGTGGATCCGGCCTCAAGGCAATAATAAGGAAAACAACGGAGTGACGGCCCCTTTAGACTCTTTCACTTTATGCAGATGTATCACTAAAATCACAATAGCTTATTATTATTTAGCAAGACATTAACTACTACTTGAAAATATACTCAAGAGCTTCCTATTCCCATGAAAACACAGTCCATAGAAATGGAACTTATTCAACAACCAATCATAATCAAACGTGAAACCCTCATAATCAACCATAGCTATACGTATGCATTTGGATTTTCAAGGAGATATCCTTCTACTGCCTTGAACATTCCTGCCATGTTTCCCATCATCTCCTTGGTTTCATCTTCCTTGGGCAGGTTACCTTCTACCGTCTCAAACTCCCCAAGAAACTTGCATACGCTTCCACCATTGATGCCGTCTTTGAACTCCAGCGTAAATGTAGTTGATTTCACTTTCTTCCCAAGTAGGCCACCTTCGATAACCGAATACTTGAATAAACGGTTATTGTCGTCAATTTCATCTATGCGGTCCTTCCAGTAGCTGAAGTCCTTGATGGCTGCATATTAACAAAACAAACACATTTTTTTTATTGAAGTATAATGCTGTTATCAAACTTGTTCAAAGGCATATGAAGCGCATAAAAAAAATTATGTTAGTTACCATTAGTGAAGTTGGACCGTCTGATCGTGCCGACCCCACCATCGCCTTCGAGAATGACGATGCTTGATATGATTTCAGGCATGAGCTTGGGCATGAGGTTGTGGGAGTCCTTCACCATCGCCTTCCAGAGTCTCAATGGTGAGATTGGAGACAAGATTTCGTGACCCACCGTTCCAGCAACCATGATTTCAATACTAATATTAAGGAGTAGATATGTCTATGGTTGTGGTTTTTTAGTAAGTGGGCTCGAGCTTGTGAAAAGATGAGAACTCTCGTGAAGATTTATACATGCTTAGGGTAGAAAGAGAGGCCGGAGAGGTGAGTTCTCTTTCATAGGATTTAGCTCCATTGAATTCATTGAAAATTCTCTTATATTCCATTCTTAGGCATTGTATGTTGGTTGAGACAAATCCTTTGCTTTGTATTGTAGTGAGGGATTCTTGAGCATGGATGGCAAATATGTGGAATAAAGCTCGTGTACATACCAAACACGTGCCAGCATGGTACATACTTGTGAGATCTATTCCATCCATCAGGTTTTTCTCAAGTTCAACTGGTTAGACTTCTGACCAGTTTAGAAATTAGAGAAAGGGGTCACGGGCTCGGGCGGGCCTAATCGCGTTGTTAATGAGAAGTTCAGCCGAACCATCAGCTGCGTCACCAAACGATTGGAAACTGTGTACCGGGCAAAGCTCACCCTCTAAACGGTTTCTCTGGTGTGGCCCACATGAATCACAGGTGGGACTGAAGTTTGGGCTTCACGCCTAAGTTTAGTGTTGCATCGAATAGTGGAAGTGGATTTTATATAATCATCACGGTGGGCCCTGTAAAAATTAAGAATGGACGTCTCTCTCCCAACTCTTTGCCTAGGTGGCCCACCTGAATCACAGGTCTGCCTGAGTTTAACATGGAATTATTTATCTAATGATCAGAGAGGATCTCAGACAACCCACACACACTCACGCCTAGTGGGATTTCACCCATTTCCCCACCTTGACGGGGACTCAAGCTATAGTTTACTCATGCAATAACTTTCAAAGTATTAAGCGCATGGACATCCACCCCATCAAACATTTTGTTCCTATCATGAGGATCTTCTCATGCAATAGTTAGTCCTATGTACACACAATTGGACCACACTATATAAAATAATGTGCAGGCATTGGTAAATAGAGAAACACTAATGTGGTCCAGCAAATGAGTATACATTATGGAGTATTCCAAAAGATAATTCTCACAATAGGGCCAAATTATTAGTAGATGAGTTAGATGTCATATAACATGAATATTTGGAAGTTATGATGGTTGGACCATTTTTATTTTTTTTGGGTTAGCTTGTTAGTACACACACTCCATGTTAGCCACCCCCACTAGGGATCGATACCAAAACCTCAAGCATTGAAACATTTAATTTGAGCTATGGATCTGGGTGTATTTGAAGGTTGGACCATAACATATATATAGTTCAGCCTGCTAGTCTCAAGACCTCATTTAATTTGACTGTACAGTGGCCCTTATTTTTTATGGGCCCACTATGATCTATATGTGTAATCCCATTTTAGGCCATAACAAAATATTAGGCTGCCTTGTGTTTCCGGTTGGCCACACTAAGGTAAATAGTTGGGATTTTACAAGGCCCACCATGATTATTATATGTAATCCACTCCAACTATTAGATCCCACACTAAAAATTAAGCCGTTGGTACAAATATTAGACCCTTCTCTTATTCAAGTGGGCCACACCAAGGGAAACAGTTTGGAGGGTGGTGTTTGCCCTATACATGGTTTCCAATTGCCTGGTCCACCTCAATCAACAATAGGGCTGAGTTTTGGACTTTGGGCCTAACATGAGGTGACACCTGATGGTTGGGGTGGATTTCACATAAACACCATGGTAGGGCCATCAAAGTACCACCCTTTCCCAAAAGCGAGGTGAAATAACTACTGTGTTAATGTGAAATCCACATGGACCATTAGCTGGTCATCCCAAGTTAGGCTGAGGGGCAACAATTCACATATGTAATTCCTACGGTCCGGTCAATTGAAAACAACATGTACAGCAAAGCTCGCCCTCCAAACTATTTCCCTTGGTGTGGCCCACATGAATCACAGATATGATTGAAATTTGGGCCTTAGACCAAAATTTTAGTATGGCATCTAATGGTTGGAGTTGATTTTATATAATCATTATACGGTGGGATCTATAAAAATCGAAGGTGGATATCTCTCCCAATTCATTCCCTTGGTGTGGACCACTTGGATCACAGGCCAAAACTAGTTTTTAGCTGGCATACAAATCTAATAATCGGAGAGGACCTCACATACACATCACAGTAGGATTGACAATGGTTAGAGTGGATTACCCATACACATGGTTGGAGTGGATTACACATCTAATGGTTAGAGATGATCTCTCATACACATCATGGTGGGCCCGTGAAAATTCAATGGTGGGCGTTCCTCTTCCCACTTATTTGAGAAAAAAGGTATACATTTTCAAGAGAGTTCTTTAAGTCCAGCCCGGTTAGACCAAAAGCTATATATACTCCATGTGATTACTTCCAAAGTATCATGTAACATCCAACTCTTCCAAGAGGTCGTTACTATCAAGAAGATCTCTTGGTACAATATTAGTCTGAGTACTATCTACAAACCAAATGGGCCATACCTAAAACAAGCATATTAGTAAATGGAGAAACACAATAATAGTCCACTAAATGATTACAAAAGTCAAGTCCTATCTACAAATCAAATGGGCCATATCTAAAACAAGAACATTAGTAATTGGTTCTTACTCTTGCTCTATAGACTCTCAAGGAGTTTCAACACCTGGTCAAAGGTTCGAGTACCCATAAGTGGTCAAATCACACTACTGTGTGGGTGTGTGCACGTGAAAAACTTATTTTTTATGGGCCCACCACAATGTGAATGTGACATTGGATAATGGATTAGGGTGATTTTTGGGCCCTTCACATAGTATGAGGTAATGCAGTCGGTGCTCAGCATAGATTTTACACAAACATCACAGTGGTTGACTCAAGCAGCGGACCCATTTTCTCACATGCGCACCCAACCGATCGTTAAAAAAATGTTATTGGAATGTAAATTCCATGTTATTATGTAGTTTTTTGTAAACTTCTCTAAAAAGTTTTAACATTTGAGACCTTTGCCAATCTCACCAGGCGTGTGAAATAAAGCTATATAATGATGACAAAGAAGAGTATGACACAATAAGAGAAAGATCACCTTCTTCTATAAGTGATTAAACATTGAATTCATAAGGAGATTTTTTGAGTCCATTATAAAATAAGAAAGAAAATTCAAGTATTTTATTGAATAATGTTTTTATAATTTATCCATTATACCATTAGTTTAGAAGTTACTCCAAAGCAAAACTTTTCTAAAGCTTAAGTTGCCAAAAATAAAAATGTCTAGATAAAGCTTACTAGAACATTCGTAGCATTATTACAAGAGATTTTTAAAAAAGATGAAAAATCCTAAAACTCCAAAAATCAAGGAGATACGACAAAAATACAAATTACTAAAAATAATCAAATTTTCTAAAATTATTATTTTGAACCGGAAGAGTGTGTTTTCTGTAAAAAGGGGTGTGCGACCTTCCATGCAAGTCGTTTGACCCCGAAACCATCGTTACATAAAGATCGATAGTTGTGCATTTTGTGACAATGTCTAGATTAAAAGTTAGAATGATTTACGACCCACTATTCGAACACCAATTTTTACTTATCTTGAATGAATTTCTTCAATCTGAATGTGCTTGGGCCCAAATATATTATGCTCTATGTAGGACGGTAGCGGATTACTTTCACTTTCATTTATACTTCTTTTGGTCCAATTGTGCAAAGAATGCATTCGTGGCATGTCAAACATCATATAAACATGTGCCACGTGTGAGTAGGGAGCTATAAGTCTGGGACCTAGTACATCCATCAGAATGGCACTCTATTTTGGTGCCTGGGCCTAAGAATCCGGTTGATCCACCCGTCAGATGGACCATACATGTGTAAGGGTTTGTCTACATATACACCTGTTTACAGTACATTGTTTACAATATATAGTAGCCCTGGTTAGACCAGATTTTATTTTTGGGAAACAATGTAAGATCTCAGCAAACCGATGGATGGACTAGATCTAACAATTGTATGTGCCATGCTCACGTGTGTGGCATGTACACAAGCTTTATGTCGCATGTATGCGCTTATCAAAGCTCAATATTGCCTCAGCTATAGTACAAAACAAGGGTTCTACGCATTTTTTTATTATCATTTGTCTCAACCTGCATGCATTGCTTAAGATTGGAATATATGAGAATTTTCAATGTATTCAATGGAGCTAAATCCTATGAAAGAGAACTCACTTCTCCCACCTCCCTTTCTACCATCACCGTCTATAAATATACATGCATCTTCTCATCTTTTCGCAAGCTCAAGTCCACCTACCTCCTCAAAAACCACACTCATAGACTTTTATACTCATTAATAGTATTGAAATCATGGTCGCTGGTACTGTGGGTCATGAAATCTTGTCTCCAGTCTCACCATCGAGACTCTGGAAGGCAATGGTGAAGGATTCCCACAACCTCATGCCCAAGCTCATGCCTGAAATCATATCAAGCATTGTCGTTCTCGAAGGTGATGGTGGGGTCGGCACAATCAGACAGTCCAACTTCACTGATGGTAACTAACATAATTTTTTTTTAAAAAAAATACTTAATATGCCTTTAAATAAGTTTGATAACAGCATTATACTTCAATAAAAAAAAATAAAAAATGTGTTTGTTTTGTTAATGTGCAGCCATCAAGGACTTCAGCTACTGGAAGGACCGCATAGATGAGATCGACGACAATAACCGTTTGTTCAAGTACTCAGTGATTGAAGGTGGCCTACTTGGGAAGAAAGTGAAATCAACTACATTTACACTCGAGTTCAAAGATGGCATCAATGGTGGAAGTGTATGCAAGTTTCACGGAGAGTTTGAGACTGTAGAAGGTAACCTGCCAAAAGAAGATGAAACAAAGGAGATGATGGGAAACATGGAGGGAATGTTCAAGGCAGTAGAAGGATATCTACTTGAAAATCTAAATGCATACATTTAGCTTTGGTTGATTGTATGTCTTTCACCTTTCATTTTGCTTGATTGTTGAATAAGTTCTATTTCCTTGAACTTTATTTTCATGGGAATAGGAAGCTCTTGAGTTTGTTTAAAGTAGTAGTTAATGTCTAGCTAATAATCTTTGTTCCTCTATATTGTGATTTTAGTGGTACATCCACATAAAGTGAAAAGAGTCTTAAAAAGAGATTGTCACTTTGTTGTTTTCTTTATCAGTGATGTGTGCATGAAATTCAATCCATCTATCATAACCCTCATTTCTACTTGGGTCCCAAAATCTGGATCGATTCAAAATTCAGGTAGGCACACAATAAAATAATTGGGATGGGAATGCCCATTATTTAAAACCTTTCAGATTGTCTGTGGGACCCATCATGTTTTGTATATACACCATCCATTCCATTTTGAAGATGTGCTGCACCAGGACAATGGGCACAAAGAAGAAGAAGAAGAAGAAGAAGAAGAAGAAAAAGCGGCCGTTTCAATCCAAGCGAGTGGAGTTTCTTGAGTTTTAAAGGCTAGGATTGTTTCGGGGATGCAAGGCTATTAAGAATCTGCGTTCAGGATCTAAGAACATGGTCGAAAGAGGGCCGTATACTGTTCTAGGACCTTATAACTAATGGAAAATCACAAATAAACCGTTCTTTCTTCGATCTGGTTTCACTGGGTGCTTTTCCGGACGGAAAGATTGAAAAGTAGATGGTTTCCCTGTTTCGCAATTCCGCACGTTTCTTACGTGTTTTGATCGAACACGTGATGGGGCGTGGTTCGTTAGGATTTCCAGCTGTTTACGCTTTCTCAGATTCGTTTTTAATGTTTCTGATGAGTTGGAAGGCATACGAACGGTTCAGATCAATCTTGATCTGAAACGATTCGACGATTATTGGCGGGAAGGAAACAATTCACAGCTTCCGGTTTCGGTTGTTGGGATGATCTGCGTGACTGGAGATGGATGGATAGGATCTAAGCATCCAACGGTTGAGGATCAGGGAGAAATTCTCTCTCGGATCGACTCGAAATGGAGCGAACTACTTCCGTTTTCGAAATCTTCTTTCACGAGAAAACAGTGGTTTTGGTCGGATCTCTGTTACTATCATGATGAACGGTTCAGATCATCTGTAAAATGATCAATGATGGGCCATAACCCGACGAACAGACGGACTGTCGTCCGTTTCAAACTCCCGGGCGCGGGAATGGCGGGGAAAAAGAAGACTCCGTCATCTCTTCGGTCGTTTTATTGCGTTTGACCGAGCACTCGCTGACCAGGTTGAACTTTAAGTTACTTTATATATTTTTTTCTTTTTTTGTGGGGTCCACTAGAGACCAAATGAACAATCTGGTCCGACCACTGCATTACCCAGACGTGTACGGTACCAGGGGATTTTTCTGGTGTTGATCGTACTTCTAGGTGGGCCGCACATCGCATATCTTTATTCATTTATTGTAGATTTAATGTTTTTAACGGTCAGATTCCCTCCAAATTGATCTAGATAGTTCCCTCGAATGTCTAGGTGTTTCTAGGCTAGTTTTCCTAGTTTTGGGGGGTAAGTTTCGATATCTGACGGTCCAATCAGTATAATCAAGCCCTGAATCATCCTGCTGTGAGTTGTGGTTTTGATGGACGGTGGATTTTGTGATCTGGGTACCGAGACTAGTAATGTACGGTTGGATTATCGTAATGGGACGTTATTCAAGGTTTATTGTGTTTGAAGCTCCAATTTTTAGTATGTGCAAGTTATAAGAGTTTCACATGCATATAATATAATCCAATTAAAAAATTATTTCCAAATTTTTTTTTAGAGGATTTTTGGAACCCTAGTTTTATAAAAATCCGAAGGGTTACATTGGATGAGTCTTGCTGGTCGGGAGTTAGTGTGGAATGCTCTAATTATAAAATTTATTCTCATCATTTTTTGCCACTAGTTGACCTTGAGCCTGACTGGCCAGCTCGGCTTGGTTCGATCAGCAACTCGGGCCAGCTTGGGCCGAGTTCAAGCCAAGATCAAGTTGAGTTTGCCATTGAGGCATTTCAACAAACCCCTGAACTGCAACTTTAAAATTTCACTGTTTTACAAACAGAGGCAATAATTTTACAGGTATTTTATCAAACACCTTCTAAGCAACATAACAACCAAGAAAAACAAAGAGAAAAAAGGGTATTTGTTTCATGTACATACCTTCCTTGCCACCAGCCACATTTTGTTGAGTCATTTTATCAAACAGTTCATGAGCAACATCAATAGCAAAGTAACTGAGTCACCGAACTAGTATGATTCGAGTTCGATTCGAGTTGGATTCAAGCTGAATTCGATCCAAGTCGAGTCGAGCTAGGGCCTGCTCGAACTCATTTTTGAGCTCAAAAATTCAGCTCTAACTCAGCTTCGAACCGAGTTGAATCGAGCTTTTTCGAGTCGAGCGAGTTAGCCGATCTAGCTCGGTTCGTGTACACCCCTAGTTTTATATCTCTCAATTAGGAAATGCATCAAATATAATATTAATAATATTCATACACAATCATTAAAAAGTCTAAAAAGTTCAAATTAGAATCACATAAATCAATTGACATAAGGGTAATTAATCATTATTTGCCTAACTCAAAAATTTTACTTTCCAAATGAGACGTAGCAAAAATAATTAAAGTTGACGCTTGCAATAAGTATGCCACATAACAAATTTCAACAGAATGCAATTCCGTTATAAACGCATGTCCTGCAGAGACATTCATATGTCACGAAAAATGAAATTATTCCATCTGCCAAATATCACCACGCGGTATTAACTTTTTGGTAGGACGATGAAGAGGTTGACACCTTATTTCATCATTTTCTCATCAGGATCGTGTTGGTCATCACTCTGATACAACTGATGGATGCATACATAGTGTGTCATGTTATGTTCTAGATTATTATTATTATTGATGATGGATTGATTGAATGACACAATTACATGACCAAGTTTGAGAGCTGAAATATGGAACTTAGCCTCCTGCTCAAATCAAACCATATATGAAAAAACAAGTCAATTCACCTCCCCGATCTCAGGACACTCCATATTAATCTATTTGGCCAAACCATGATGTCCTCCTAATTATTCTAAGCACTTTTCATGTTAGGCGCAACTCCTAAAGCCCAAAACCGAAATTAGACCGTCAATCAGATGGTATTTTGCAATTCGTCCTGCCCCAAAATCATATATGGTAGATAGCTCATTTTGACCTACGTCCGTTTTAAGTTTTGATAGTTGGATTACTTCTGTTGTCGACCGCGACCCGTTTTGATAGTTGGATTACTTTTGTTGTCGACCGCAACCCGCTCTACATCAAGAGGCCACCGCTTCTACCCTCTCCTCCCATTCCGCCATGTGTTGGGGTTGGTGGGCCCTACTAGGGGTTGCCATTAGTCCAAAACCAACAATTTTAAGCCACCATATATACACATTGGTCCACCTTATGAGCAACCATGACCTATGACATTGTCATTGAAACGGTGGACCTGCCTATCGGACCAATCGATTCATCAAGTGCGCCCACATGTATACTTAGTAAATGCACCTGATGTCCATTGTTTTCTATGAGGTGGCCCACTTGAAGAAGAATGCACTTGATTTCTGCGTCCAACCATCTTTTAGGTAGAGCCTATTTTTTTAATCACATGTAACACTAGTTTGGTTTTATGGGCTCATTCGACAGTAATATTAAGGCCCTCTTGAGATTAAGGAAATGAAACTGTGGATTTTATCATGAACTTTTCAAAGGCATAGATTTGCATTGAATTTGAATTGACAAATCCCAAAGACCATTGTTTTGAAATGATGCTTCAAATTCTTCATTTTGTGGATATGCAAGGTTTTTAATTTTTGAAGGTTCATATTGGAAAATTCATTAATTTGACAAATCTTCAAAAGAGAGAGAGAGAGAGAGAGAGAGAGAGAGAGAGAGAGAGAGAGAGAGAGAGAGATTTGAAATCCAAAAATTTCAAAATCCTGGAACGAAATCCCTCACCCTAATAACCAAATAGGAAAATAATTTCAATTAGAAAACATATGTAAATCTCTCCCACTCACAGTAATAAAACAAAGAAAGAAATTCTAGTACAGATGGGTAAAAAACAATAAGGAAGAGATAGAAAAAAGATAAAATGGATGTGGGACTAGGGCTTGTGGGTCCTCTTCTTATACTTGTCTTTGATCCAGTCGAGGCTAAAAAAGGTTCCTTCCTTAACCTTCTTAATGCCAGAGGCAGCAACCGCCTTTGTCTTCTCCAACCCATCTCCAACCTTCCTCCCATTTCTGCTCTTCGCACTTTCTTTATTCCTGTCTGCAACTGGGTCGACTGAATCGCTGTAGTCCCATTGATCAGCCCACGACGTTCCATACGATGGAGCTATTCCTCTCCATTCAAAACTTATTAGAAAACCCCAGCAGAAGATTGCAAGAAAACCCAAATCCTAACTTGTAAGAGAGAGAGAGAGAGAGAGAGAGAGAGAGAGAGAGAGAGAGAGAGAGAGAGAGAGATTTCCTTTGACAAGTGGTGGAGGCGTACGTACTTGGGATATTAATATAGATTTATATAGGTTTGATAGATGGACTCGGTTTGGCTACCCCTCCTTAATATTAGGAATTTTTGCCGCAGAATTACTCAGCAATTTTGATTTAATAAGAAAGTGACTGAATTCCTTTGGTAAGCATCCCTTTTCAAGGGATGAAATGATCCAACCCTCATCTACTTTCTTCTTCTTCTTCTTCTTCTTTTTTCTAAAATTCGTTAGAATAGTGCATGTGGCCTCACGTGGTGATTGGGTGGGCGTACCAGAAAATGGGTTGGCTGCTTGGGTGGGCCACACCGTGATATTTATGTAGCCATGACGTCCAGGTGGGCTACCTCGTGGTAGGCCAAAGTGCCAAATATCACATTCATCCAGTCCATCCATCAGAATGGCACCACTATTTTGAGAAAGCGGATATTGCTTGTGACACCGAGCACAGGCCCGGGGCTGTGTGGGGCCACATCATTTTTTTGGGCAAGACCACAATAGGACAGGATTCTAAAAATCAGGCAGATCCAAAAACTCATGTGGCCCATACCACACGAAACGGTGGGGATTGAACGCTTGTCGATGACAGAAGTTTTGTATCCGGACGATATTTGTGCCCACAGTTTATCTGAGTGGTAATAGGGTATAAACATCATGGTCAGCTCCGGGATGGTTTCAACGGTGGATGTTTCCGTTCACACTGTTTCCTTGGTGGGGCCCACTTAAGTATTGGGTATGCATGATTTTTAGAATCATGTCCTATTGTGATCTTTCAAAATAGATGGACAGAGTGGATTTGTCACGTACATTTCTGTGGACCCCACACAGCCCTGGGCACAGGTATATCAGGCTTCCCTATTTTGATACCTTGGGCCAAGAATCCATTTGATCCACCAATCAGGTGGACCAACCCATCCACCTGTTTCCAATATTGTAGCCCACCTCACTACAACACAAAGCAAGGGATCTCCTCATTTTTCATTCTCATTTGTCTCAACCTACATACAACGCCTAAGATTGGAATATATTAGAATTTTCAATGTATTCAATGGAGCTAAATCCTATGAAAGAGAACTCACTCGTCCCACCTCCCCTTCTACCATCTGTATCTATAAATCTTCATGCATTTTCTCATCTTTTCACAAGCTCGAGCCCACCTACTTACTAAAACACCACAACCATAGACATATCTACTCATTAATATTAGTATTGAAATCATGGTTGCCGGTACAGTGGGTCACGAAATCTTGTCACCAATCTCACCATCGAGACTCTGGAAGGCGATGGTGAAGGACTCCCACAACCTCATGCCCAAGCTCATGCCTGAAATCATATCAAGCATCGTCATTCTCGAAGGCGATGGTGGGGTCGGCACAATCAGACAGTCCAACTTCACTGATGGTAACTAAAATATTTTTTTTTTAGTACTTCATATGGCTTTAAACAAGTTCAATAAAAAATGTGTTTATTTTCTTAATATGTAGCCATCAAGGACTTCCGCTACTGGAAGGACCACATAGATGAGATCGATGACAATAACCGTTTATTCAAGTACTCAGTGATTGAAGGTGGCCTCCTCGGGAAGAAAGTGAAATCGACCACATTTATTCTCGAGTTCAAAGACGGCATTGATGGCGGAAGCATATGCAAGTTTCATGGGGAGTTTGAGACGGTTGAAGGTAACCTGCCGAAAGAAGAAGAAACCAAGGAGATGATGGGAAACATGGCGGGAATGTTCAAAGCAGTAGAAGGATATCTCCTTGAAAACCCAAATGCATACGTATAGCTTTGGTTGATTGTGAGGCCTTCACCTTTGATTTTGGTTGATTGTTGAATAAGTTCCATTTCCTTGGACTGTGTTAGCATGGGATTGTTTTCAAATAGTATTAATGTATTGCTACAATAGTAATATTTGTTCTTCTATATTGTGATTGTAGTGGAACATCCATATGAAGTGAAAAGAGTCTTAAAAGAGGTTGTCACTTTGTTGTTTTCCTTATTAGTGCTTATGATGCTGGATCCACTACAAAGCTTTTAGGTTAAGCTTAACTTACAACACCATGTGTGGCACCCACCATGATGTGTGCATGAAATTCAATCCATCCATCTTGTGTCTCCCCTCTTTTTTTTTTTTTTTTTTAAAATTATTATTTGGGTCCCAAAATTTGGACCCATTCAAAATTCGGATGGGCACGATATAGAACAATTGGGATGGGGACTCCTGTTATTAAAAACCTTCAGATTGTCTGTGTGGTCCACTATGTTTGTACATACCATCCAATCCATTTAGAAGATATGCCCCACCAAGATAATGCAACATTAAAAAAAAAAAATCACTTCAAAACTCAGGTAGGCTATACTGATTTTAGAGCGTTTGGGTAATGTATTTACACGATGTGCCCTACCTTTGCCTTAAATTGGGCTTATTTGAGAAGAGTGGTGGCCGGGCTTGGCCCGTAGCCTAGCCCAATTCCAGCCCATTGCCACCCTTAAGACGGATTGGTTGGTTTGAAAAGGTCACTATACCGTGTTTCGGTCCATAGTTGACCGATGTAGTTACAGTTGTGGTGTGAATGGGCTGGGTTGGGCTACTTCCTATCTTATGAAACTATGAAAGCCCAATTCATAATATAATTACCAGAGTACAGCCCCTGACTAGCCAACTAGATAAGCATCTACATGGGGCCTATGCTTAGATCTAATAGGATATAATATCTAGATCTGGCCACCCTATATCACATGATGGGCCAAAGAAAACAGGCCCAATCACAACCCCACCCATACACTTTTATGACCCATTAAGTGTGACCCATCATGCATAATATAGGACTAGAGCTGTACGGATCAGTTAATTAACTCGCTCGACTCGACTTAAAAAAACTTGATTTGACTCATCTTGAAATTGGGTTCAATCAGAGTCGAGCTGATTTTTTGAGCTCATAAAAATTTCGAGCCGAGTCGGAGCTTGACTTGACTTGGCTCGGAACTTGACTTGAACTTGACTCGGTTTGAATCGATTCGACTCAGATCATCATGCAATGCACCAACGCGCCCCACCTGTGTGAGATGCGGCAATGTAGTTGTGCTAAGTGGTGCTCTATGCGATATTACCACCCCAAAGTCTAGTCTGGTCCACTCATTGGTCGATCCATGCATGAACCATTGAATATGGGACGTGGATGATTTTCATTCCATCCACTCATGTTCTGGCCCACCTCATGATTTTCACATCAAAGCATCCACACCTCTACACATTGTCACCTTTGAAGGGTGTTTATTATATTGGTGTGGACCCATATCAAGCCCATTCATCATCATTATACATAAACTTGGGCCATGAAAGGATGTTAACTAGGCCCAAGTTTAGCAGAAGGTCCTTAACAGAAACCCACTCACACAGCCCACAAGCCCAAAATAAGAATCCAGACCGACCATGGTGAGTTGTGCCAACACGCCTGATGAACCAGCTTGCCCCATCCCCAGTCATAGTTACTAAGGGCACGTTTGGATCGTAAGTTGCTTAAGATAAGTTACTTATATCACAAGAAACTTATCTTAGTTTTTACTCATTAAGAAGATAAGTATGTTTGGTAAACAATCTACTTATCAGCTTCTCCTCTCTCTTTAATCTCTCCTATGCCTCTCTTCATCAACTTATGAAAAGTAGAAAGCTAAAAAAATTAAGTGTAGCGATTAAGTACTTTTAAGGTTTTTAAATTTTTTTTTAAAAAAAAAAATAAGAAAAAAAAAAAGAAAAGAAAAAAAAAAACTTATAACTAATTATAAACCAAACTTATATGAAATGAGTAACTTATCTAATGCTGTAAGTAGAAAAAGTAATTTATTTTGTGGTATCCATACGGGCCTTAAAACAGTACAAACAAAGCAAGGTCCGAGGGGAAGCAGATTGCTTGGTGTGCCGCGGTGTGTTGCTGTCACCAGGTTCTATGGGCCCAACATGATGTGTGTGTTATACCCACATTATCCATCCATTTTGGGAGATAATTTTAGGGCATAGGCCAAAAATATGAGGCGGATCAAAATCTCAAGTGGAGCACGCCACAGAAAGCAATCCACTCCCAAGTGTTTTTTTTTTTATTATTGGGCTTGGCCATTGATATAGGCCTGTGGTTGAGCCTGGGATAGATTTTAAGGCCAAAGTGACAAATGGAATGGGTTCGAGCCTAGGTTTTGCGATTTTTTTTCTTACCCGGAATGAGCCCACTTATTACCTAAATAGGTGGGTTTCAATTTGAGATTGAAATCTTCCTAGCTGAATGGCCCATCATGTTTAGTCCGATTAAGAATCGTCCATTCACTTCTACCTAAAGCTCTCAATGATCCAGCCTGGCCCGTTCAGATTGGCCAGATTGGGTCTAAAATTTAATCACGTTTATTAAACGTAATGGGCCAGGTTTCTTTATGATCCGTTAGCATGGATTAGACAGGCCCTTTTTGAATTTCAAGGGCATTTTGACGCAAGGGTGTGAGGAGGAAGATCATTTTCTAACATAAGTATGCAAAAACCTTGAATTCACAGGATTACCCTACTAATAAAGAAAAAAAAAATTAATCCTAATTGAAATTACTAAAATAGAAAAAAATTAAACCTAATAAAAATCCTATTCAATTAAAATAGAACTTACCCGAAATAGTAAGTCCTAAATTAAACTTAACAAGGTTTCTCAACATGATTACAATTAATATCTACAAAAGACGAAACTGTAAAACTCTAAAGAAACACGACAAAAATTGAAATTATTAAAAATCATTTTTTTAACTAAAATTTCATTTTTGAACTAGAAGTGTGTGTTTTCTTGTGAAAATGGACAGATGTGACCTACATGTAGGTCGGTTGACGTGGCCCACTACATTAAGATCGATAGGTTGTGCATTCCATAGTGATACAAGGATCAAAAGTTATGGCTGATTTATGTTTCACACTTCAAACAACAATTTCTTCCTATCCAAATTGAATTTCTTCAAACTAGATGTGCTTAGGGTCAATTGTCTCATACTGTAGTACTGGGTAGGATATAATGGATTACTTTCATTTCCATTTGACTATGTCACACATTACTTCATCCTTATAATATTTATCAAGAGAGAACAAGAATACGACATTATTTAGTTATCTTTGTTTCACTGACTTCTTTGATCTATCCAATCATGTAGGGAGAGGGGTGTCTTTCTATCTTCAGTTATAACTTTTTTACCATAGTCTTCGATACTATGTTCTCATTACTTCCACCATCTATGATCAAATTATAGACCTTTTGATTCAGTGTACCTCATTTAAAAATGTTGTACCACTACAAATGTTTCTCCTCCTTTGGTGTGTACAATAGCTTCCACACGATCAAAGTAATGGCCGCGATTCACCATTATCGAGTGATGGCCTACAACTTTTCATTGATGTTGCACCATAAATATGATGACCGCGAGCTCCATCACTGATCTCATGTATTTGTTTCTTAGAGCACTGTCAATGGGATTGTTTCTCATACCATTGTTAGAAGCCATCGAACTAAGGATAAGCCTCATTCTAATACCAATTGACGTAAGAAATGGTGTGAGTAGGAAGATCACTGTCTACCTCAAGCATGCAAAACCTTGAATTCACATGATAAAAAGTAAAATTCAAAATTTTAGCATTCAATAATGTATATCATCTCTTGATTACACCACTAATATATATATATATATATATATATATATATATATATATATATAGAGAGAGAGAGAGAGAGAGAGAGAGAGAGAGAGAGAGAGAGTCATGCTCCCCTACGCACCTACGCACGTGCGCACCTTTGTAAACGTGCCATAGGTGTCTAATTTGAATGGTCCATGTGATGCGGAATCCCATGAAACCTCATGTGGCAAATTTCCACTCTGATCTAAAATTCTGGTGGGCCATAGCAAAGAGAAATGCAAATCAAGGGAGGAAACTGTTTTCATTTTTCATGGCTCATCAAAGTTTTAGATCAAAGTAAGTACTTGGGCCTGAGGGGTTTCACGAGGTGTTGCTTCACATGAACTATTCAGATTTTGGATCCCCATCACATATGATGGGTTCTCAAAAAAGTTCGTACGTAGTACGTACGAACTAGTTCGCAGGTGAGCGTTTCTGTATGTGTGTGTGTGTGTGTGTATATATATATATATATATATATATATATATATATATATATATATATATATATATATATATATATATAATCCCTAATTTGAAATTACCAAAATTTACAAAATTCTAATTCTAATAAAAGTCCTAATTCGACTAAAATAGAACTTATACGAAATAGTAAATTATGTTAAAAATAGAAAATCATAAATTAAACTTACTAGAGATTTTCAGCTTGATTAAATTTATATCTAAAAAAGACGAAAATCTAATACTCTAAAGAAATAGACAAAAATTAGAATTACTAATAATAGTAAATTTTCCCTAAAATCTGATTTTTGAACTTGAAGTGTGCATTTCCACGCAAAAAGGTGAACGCGAGAACCCAAATGGTCCACTACATAAAGATCAATAAGTCATGCATCCCGTAACGATACCTAGATCAAAAGTTATAGTCAATTTATGATTAACCTTTTAAACAACAATTTCTATCTATCCAAATTAAATTTCTTTGAACTGTATGCACATAGAGCCCAATTACATCATGCCCTATGTAAGGCTGGCCCCAGATACCACGGATTACTTCTACTTTTGTTTGGCCTTCTTTTGGCCCAGCCATATTGCTAAGAAATGTATCCGTGCAGTATCCTACAGCACGTTCTCTCTCATGTAGGATATGGCATGCTTAGTTAAACATCCCAGATGTTAGATGTTGTACAAAAGTAAGTGGGTGGGCGGGCGGGCTTGGGATTGGCCCTATTTATTTTGGCCCATCACGGGCCCAGGTAGGGCCTAGGGTTTGGACAGACCTCACCCCTCCCCGTTGATGCCTCTATTTGCTACTGCCTTATTTTGGGTTGGATTTGGCCCGTGTAACTGGATTTAGATACATACGAAGGCTCGACATATAATTGATCAAATCCCCATTTGTCAAGGTAAGTGTTGTTGATCCATCCGTTGATTAGGTAGGCTGCACATGCTTAAGTAAAGACATCTAGAAAAATGAAAACCAACGGTCTACATGTCTTACATGTATATATGTTACCTAAGCCTTGATTGGAACGGATATTTTATAGGATGGAACACATGCACACATTAAGTTGGGCCCAAGCGACCTACTTCGGACAAAATACTTTGGTGGGCCACACACCAAAAATATTATATTTTGGGGATGAAACGATCCAACCTCCCTCATCCAATTCATCTATTAGAATGATCCAACCCAAGAATCCATTTGATCCACCAATCAGGTGGACCAACCCATCTGCCTCTTTCCAATATTGTAGCCCACCTGCTGATCGGACCACATTTTATCTTTGGGAAATCATATAAAAGCTCAGACAAACTGATGGATGGATTAGATCTCACAAGTGTGTGCCATGCTCACACGTGTGTCATGTACGCGAGCTTTCTGGCACGTGTGCGCGCTTATTAAAGCTCAATATTCCCTCACTACAACACAAAGCAAGGGATCTCCTCATTTTTCATTATCATTTGTCTCAACCTACATACAACGCCTAAGATTAGAATGTAAGGGAATTTTCAATGTATTCAATGGAGCTAAATCCTATGAAAGAGAACTTATTCAATGGAGCTAAATCCTATGAAAGAGAACTTACTTCTCCCACCTCCCTTTCTACCATCACCATCTATAAATCTTCATGCATCTTCTCATCTTTTGCATGCAAGCTCAAGCCCACCTACCTACTCAAAAACCACAGCCATAGACGTTTATACTCATTAATATATAGTACTGAAATCATGGTCGCTGGTACAGTGGGTCACGAAATCTTGTCTCCAATCTCACCATCGAGACTCTGGAAGGCAATGGTGAAGGATTCCCACAACCTCATGCCCAAGCTCATGCCTGAAATCATATCGAGCATTGTTGTTCTAGAAGGTGATGGTGGGGTCGGCACGATCAGACAGTCCAACTTCACTGATGGTAACTAACGTAAATTTTTTTTAAGTACTTCATATGGCTTTAAACAAGTTCGATAACAGCATTAGACTTGTATTTTTTTTTAATTTTTTTTATAAAAAATGTGTTTGTTTTCTTAATATGCAGCCATCAAGGACTTCAGCTACTGGAAGGACCGCATAGATGAGATCGATGACAGTAACCGTTTGTTCAAGTACTCAGTGATCGAAGGTGGCCTACTCGGGAAGAAAGTGAAATCAACTACATTTACTCTGGAGTTCAAAGATGGCATCAATGGCGGAAGTGTATGCAAGTTTCACGGAGAGTTTGAGACGGTAGAAGGTAACCTGCCTAAAGAAGATGAAACTAAGGAGATCATGGGAAACATGGAGGGAATGTTCAAGGTAGTAGAAGGATTTCTCCTTGAAAATCCAAATGCATACATATAGCTTTGGTTGATTGTGAGGCTTTCACCTTTGATTTTGATTGATTGTTGAATAAGTTCCATTTCTTTGGACTGTGTTTGCATGGGAATATATAGGAAGCCCTAGGAGTTTGTTTTCAAATAGTAGTTAATGTCTTGCTAAATAATTATTTTTGTTCCTCTATATTGTGATTGTAGTGGTACATCACATCAAGTGAAAGACTCTTAAACTTTTTAAGTTGAGCTTAACATACAACACAATGTGTGGCTCCCACCATGATGTGTACATGAAATTCAATCCATCCATCAAGTGTTGCCCCTCATTTTCCACTTGGGTCCCAAAATTTGGGTCCATTCAAAATTCAGGTGGACACACAATAGAACAATTGGGATGGGGATGCCATCATTAACCTTTCAGATTGTCTGTGGGGCCATTGTGTCTGGGATATACCATCCTATTCATTTTGAAGATGTGCCCCACCAGGATAATGAGATGTAAAAAATAAAATACAATAGGTCACTTCAAAACTCAGGTAGGCTACACTGATTTTAGAACCTTTAGGTATGTATTTACATGGTGTGGCTCACCTGAGCATTGGATGGGTCTTACTTGAGAACATGAGGAGTCTCACAAGATGGACAATTAGATGTCATGCAAACATCCCATTGTATTTTAAGCTCAATCTACAAAGTTTTCTAGTGGGCCTGGCCTCCTTCCGATTTACCTACATGATTCTTACAATTCATGTTAAAGGACTTGTAATGGATGGGTTGCGGCTGAGATGGCTTGCTCATGGTTCGAAGTACATAGACCTAAACTCAATCCAGGGGTGTGTTACTTTCCATAAGCTACTTATGCCTCAAGTAGCTTATTCTCATTTTCCATGCAGCAAAAAAGTAAAAAAGTGTGATTAGTACTTATCCTCAAGTTTGTGAGGTCTACCCTCAATTCTTATGTACTGGGATCCATGGGGAAGAAAATGGATTTACAGATGTAATCAACTTAAATGGACAACACTAGATAGAACAACGAGAGAAATCTGAGTCATATGTGTGTCTGTAGCCAACATGGTGTGTATGTTTCATCTAATCCATTCATCAGGCGATCCTTTTAGGGTTGAAGAGTATCCAAAGAGTCAGCTTGATCCATAGGTCAGGCAGGCCACACTGCATGAGATTAAATGTTTTAGGTGTGATTTTACATTCTTCATCTTGTTGGGCCCACCAGAAATAACGGGGCCAATTTATAGACTTTACGGTAAAAATAAGAGTATGAAACTGATGGATGGAGTGGATGTTGCATGCAGAAAATGGTAGGGCCAGACAGCTACGGGCTGATTTGAAGAGCCGTTGTCAAGGATTTCAGTGTAAGAGACTGGGTTGCTTCTTTCCGTATGGGATGAATTCCATACCCTTCTTTTCATTTCTGTTTTCACTTGGAATGGGATGGAAAGAATGGGTGCTGTTTGGGTGGATCTCCACCATTGGTGCCCACTGTGATATATCTGCCTTACATCCACACCATCCATCCATTTTGAAAGCCCATTTTAAGGCATGATTCCAAAAATGAAGTAGATCCAAATCTTAGGTGGACCATACTGCACGAAACAGTAGTGACTGAATCCCCACCATTGAAAACTTCGTATGGGCTACCAGAATGCTTATTTTTGCCCCTGTAGATAAGGTCACAAAAACCTGGATGATAAGACCACACGAATATGAGCTTGATCCAAAAATTTTGTGGCCAATGTAAGTTTTACTGGCCGGTTATCACATATTATGATCAACCTGAGATTTGTATCTGCTTCATTTTTTAAATTGGATGGCATGGATGTTTTTCTTTCATCCATATCTATTTGATCTCATGAATAAGTTAGATGACAAATAAACAACTGTGGGCCATAAGAGGTTTCAATAGTGAAAATCATTATTACTGAGTTTTGGATATGCTTCAATTTTAGGCTCAACCCTTAAAATGAGCTGGAAAAATTGATGGACGGTGCGGATAAACCACATAAATTTACGGTGAGCACAACAGAGTTTTCTGTGTGCGATGAAGCATTCTCGTGACTCAGTACAGTGGATCCTGAATCCACCCAAGCCGTGTCCCGGTGACTTCTGTAGACTTGCTTTACACGTTCGTCCACGTCGGTTCAACGGTTAAAGATTCTGAGTACGGTGATGCAATTGGTAAGTGTTTTCTTTTCGTGTATCACGCTGCTTCCAAAGAAAAACCGTGTGGACCCATACACGTGCATTACATGTACCAACGCAACAAAGCCGGCCTTGGGGCCACTTTAATATTTGTCACATCACACCCATTCAGTCTGTCATTTGGGCTAGCTGATATCAGGGCCTGAGTGTGAAAATATGGTCGGGTCAAAATTTTATACACAATGTGGAACAGGCTAATAGGCCGGAAATTAGAGAATTTCTGGGAGACTTCAGTAGACTTACTTTACACGTCCGTTCAACTGTCAAAGATTCTGAGTAGGTTGATGCAATCCGTAAGTATTTTCTCTCCGTGTAACACGCTGCTTCTAAAGAGAAGCCGTGTGGACCCATACACGTGCATTACATGTACCCACACAACAAAGCCCTCCTTGGGCCACTTTAATATTTGTCACACCACACCCATTTTGTCAGTCATTTAGGCCAGCTGATATAAGGGCCTGAGTGCGAAAATATGGTCGGGTCAAAATTTAAGTGGGCCAGTCCTATCATTGAAAATTTCCCAAGACAGTTTTTTTTTTTTTTTTTTTTTTTTTTTTTTTTTTAAATTAATTTAGTTTTATTTATTTTTACACAAATGGGCATTGTATGGCCCACCTTCCCGAGACCCACGGTTTATAACCAGGCTACTTTATCCTTTTGAGACTCACATTATGAGCAGATTATATAGGATATAAACATCACAAACGGTCCCAGGAAGGTTTTCAGGGTAGGTGTTTAGATAGCCATTCACACCACTGTGGTGTTGTCCACTTGATCAGTTTTGGAATGGCCTTATCTTTTGATTCCGGTTCTAACATGAGCAGTCTCAAATGATGGATAGATTAAATGTCCGTTGCACATCCCAGAAGGATATCTGTTCTAATCGGGTATTGGGGTCGTTTCAAAAAAAAAAAAAAAGAAATAAGAAAGAGAGACAGAACAGTAAAAGCAGACCCATACAATGGGATTGGAGTCTTTTGTGTGCAGCAATCAAAACCAGGAAAAGTGGATAGGAAATGCCCGTTGAAACCTCCTGGGTTCCACTATGATGTTTATATGTCATCCATACTGTTCATAAGGTCATTCCTAGTGAGATGAATTTGAAATACAAAAATAATAGCTTGACCCAAAACTTATGTGACCCTACAAATTCTTCAATAATGGATGTCCAATCCTCACCGATTTCTCTCATGCAGTAAGGTGTAGTTTTGAATTGGCTTCATTTTTGAGCCCATGCCATAATACGAAAAAACTTATAGATATTATAGATATATCACAAACATCATAGTGGGCCCCGCATAGCTATGTATATGGTAGATATACCACAAACATCACAGAAGGCCCCACATAGCTCGCTGTTGCACGAATTTCTTGTGAAAGCCTTCACAGGGAATCGGCATTCCCTTTAGCTTAAGCTTTTTGTACACAAATTTCCTGAAAAAGGCTTTTGCAAGAAGTTCCTATGTTAAGAAGCTAGGTGGGCCGCATGAGAGGAAATACTGGGGATTGTTAAAAACAAAAGTGGTAGGCCCACCTGATTTTGGATGGTTTATAAACAACAAGTTAGACCCAAGAAGGTTTCAGTAATAGGCATTTCTATCCCCAGCTTCCCCTTTCCCAGGCCCCTTTGAATTTTGGATACACCTAATTTTTTTGTCTCATCTCTTAAAAAAATCTGAAAAAAAAAAAAAAAAAACGAACAGATGTATTTCTCGCAAACATCAGCCCCATCGAACTAAAGCCGTTGTGGGCTCCAGCAGCTGCGACACATGAAGGTCAGTCGTGACACAGACAAAAGCAACTCCGTGTTTGGAGTCTTTTGAACGTATTAAGTCAAAGAAAAGTGCAAAAGGAGCAGAAAAAAAAAAAAAAAAAAAAAAAAAAGTACCCAAGAAATCAACCGACCATTTGTTATTTACTAGCCTAGTCAAGTCATGAACGGACGAGAAGTGGGCCCTTCTCCGTAAGATATAGAGGGGAATCCACTCCCTATTTCTCTCCACACCTTGGCTTACCTGCATTCACGAACTCAATAATGGAGCTCCCGCCAATGAGCCTAAGGGTAATTTGGTCATTTCTCTTCCATGCCATCATTTTCTCTTCCATGTACGTTCCATGGTTGTTGGGATCTGCTGCTAACTTCTCCAACGAAACAGATCATCTTTCTTTGGTCCACTTCAAACATCTGATAACTGACGATCCTCTCCATTCCTTGAGCTCCTGGAACCATACTCTCCACTTCTGCCACTGGCAAGGAGTGACTTGCGGTCACCGACATCCTCAAAGGGTCACGGCCTTGAAACTTGGTGGCCAAAACTTGATGGGCCCCATATCTCCCTACATAGCAAACCTCACCTTCCTCAGGATCATCAATTTCATAGGCAACAGCTTCTACGGCGCGGTTCCTGAAGAGATTGGCCATTTGTTCCGTTTGCAGTATCTCACTCTGTACAACAACACATTCACCGGAGAAGTTCCAGTAAATCTGACCCACTGTTCAGAACTCAAAGTCCTCGATCTTGACAAGAACCAGCTTGTAGGGAGGATTCCAACTGAGCTAGGTTCTCTGTCCAAGCTCACCAAATTGAACCTTGGTCACAACAGTCTTACAGGAAGCATCCCACCTTCACTTGGAAACCTTTCGTCTCTCACTTACCTTTTTCTCTCGGGTAACAATCTCGAAGGCAGAAGCATCCCAAGTGAGCTCAGCCAGCTGGTAAGCTTAGAGGTGCTTGCAATTTCTTCTAATAACCTGTCAGGTAGGATTCCTCCCTCTCTGTACAATCTTTCATCCATTACCAATTTGGACGTGACGGATAACAGATTGAATGGAAATCTTCCATCCAACTTAGGCATCGCTCTCCCTAATCTCCAAGGACTCTATGTTGGACAAAACCAATTCACAGGACCCATACCAGTTTCATTACCCAACGCTTCGGGACTTGTACTTCTTTCATTTGGGGACAATAGTTTTAGTGGATCCGTGCCTATGAATCTTGGAAGCCTCAAGAGTCTCACTAAGGTATCTTTCGGCGGCAATCGACTTGGAACTGGGAAATCTCATGACTTGAGTTTTCTCGTTTCATTGACCAATTGTACTAGCTTACAAGTACTGGCCGTGGACGGTAACCGTCTCAGCGGTGCGTTGCCTGACTCCATAGCTAATCTTTCTACCCAACTGACATGGCTAAGACTAGAAGAAAACAGGATATTCGGAAGCATCCCATCTGCGATTCAAAACCTTTTCAGCTTAACAAGGTTGTCTATGCAAGATAACTTTTTAACGGGTGCCATTCCCATTGGTGTTGGGAAGCTTAACAAAATGGAGTTACTAGCCTTCAGTAGAAATGAATTATCTGGAAATATTCCATCTTCCCTGAAAAACATGTCCCGGTTGTATATACTTTCTTTACACCAAAACAGTCTAACAGGGAGCGTACCTTCAAGTCTTGGAAATTGTACATACATGCAGTTTTTGAACCTCGCTGATAATAATCTTAGTGGTAGCTTACCCAAACAACTTTTCAGCTTTCCCTCTTTAATTGAAATCTTTGTTGGAGGCAACTTGTTTAGTGGTGGTCTGCCATTGGAAGCCGGATACCTGAAAGCTCTCCAGATATTGAATGTTTCTAATAACAAATTGTCAGGCGAAATTCCAAGCTCGCTAGGTAACTGTCTAAGCCTAGAGTATCTCTGGTTGTATGGGAACTTCTTTCAAGGGTCAATTCCTTCTACATTTAGTACTCTAAGAGGCCTTCGATCCTTGGATCTTTCAGGCAACAACTTGTCTGGAAAGATTCCACAATACCTGGAGAACCTTTCTGCTTTAGAGTACCTAAATCTATCTTTCAATGATTTCAATGGTGAATTACCAAAACAAGGGGTCTTTAGAAATGCCAGCGAAGTTTCGGTACTCGGAAATAGTAAGCTTTGTGGGGGTATTGAAGAATTTAAATTGCCAGCGTGCTCTAGCCAAGCTTCCAAGAAATTGGGGATGTCTCTTGCTTCAAAAGTAAAATTCTCAATAATTGGTGTTGTCCTGTGTCTTATTTCATTATCATGTTTCGTTACCACTCTGTACTGGGTAAGAAAGTCAAGAAAGAAACCTTCTGTTGGGCTGTCGGTGGAGGATCCCTTCATGAACATATCATATGCTGACCTGTTTAAAGTGACAGGTGGCTTCTCTTCTGCAAATTTGATTGGCAGTGGAAGCTTTGGTTCTGTATATAAAGGAACACAAGATCGAGATGGAACTGTTTTTGCAGTGAAAGTCCTCAACCTTCAACAGCAAGGAGCTCTGAGGAGCTTCATGGCCGAATGTGAAGCTTTGAGAAACATTAGGCATCGGAATCTTATTAAAATCTTAACCTGTTGCTCAAGCATTGATTATGAAGGCAACGAGTTCAAGGCTTTGGTTTTTGAGTACATGAACAATGGAAGTCTAGACAGGTGGTTACCCAAAGATGGGTTTGACCAGCAGAGGGGGAATTTAACCTTTATTCAAAGGTTAAATATATCGCTTGATGTGGCTTCTGCACTGGATTATCTACATCACCATTGCCAAACACCAATCGTGCATCGCGATTTAAAACCGAGCAACATTCTTCTTGATGATGACATGATTGCCCATGTGGGTGACTTTGGGTTAGCGAGGTTTTTATCTGAGGTTGCTCAAACCATATCACTTGGGGTGAAGGGATCTATTGGGTACATCGCTCCAGGTAAGATTCATATATTTTCTTTAATTTTATTCTTTGAAGTGTATCGTGCGATACTTGTGCCCCACTCCTAAGGAAAGCTTCCGTGGGCGTAGGCTATATGGGGTCCAAGGTGATGTCTTTGAGAAATCCAATCCATCCATCAATTTTGAAAGCTCACAATAGGACAGCAACCCAATAATTATTTAGATCCAAGACTCAAGTGGGCCACAAGGAAGGAATCATTGAGTGTTAAAGGCTCAACATTGAAACTCTCATTGGGCCATAAAAGTTTCGCATTATGCTAATATTTATGCTTTCAGTTCATGCCAGTGGGAATAACTAGATCATGAACCTTTTGGATGGCATATAAACATCATGGTGGGCTCCAGGAAGGCCTGGTCATTTGGCACTTCCATTCTCATTATTAGGTGTTGTGTGGCCTACTTGAGTTTTGGATCTTAATATTTATCAAGTTGCTGTACTATTATGAGCTTTCGAAATTGATGGACGGATGCGCATTAGATTTCTCATGTTGACCCACATAACTTGGGCCCACACGAACTTCCATGGGCAGCTAAATACTTAGCAAACTCATAAAGGTTCAATTAGCATAAATATCAATGAAGCGTACTCAATATATATCCGAAGGAGAAATTTTTCATATACCACCATTGGATCAGGCCGAACTTTCACATTTGGTGCTTTCTTTCTATGCTGATGTTAGAAATTCCCAACTTAGGATAAACAGAAATGATAATTACTTGTTTAAGTGGAATATTTGCTTATATTTAAATATGAGATGTACAAATTACAGAGTATGCGATGGGGGGTAAAGCTTCTACACAAGGAGATGTTTACAGCTATGGAATCCTTCTCTTGGAGATGATAACCGGAAAGGGGCCAATTGATGACATGTTTAAAGACAATCTAAGCCTTCATCATTTTGCCAAGTTGGCGTTGCCTGAACGAGTAATGGAGATTATAGATCCATATCTCTTTGAAGAAGCGGAAGTTACTCAAGGCAGTGGAAATCATATCAATGCAAGGAATAGAATGCATGATTGCTTGATTTCGATGGTCAGAATTGGTGTGTTGTGTTCTTTGGAATCTCCGAGAGAACGAATGGAGATGGAAAGTGTTGTCATGGAAATGCATGCAATCAAGGACTTATTTCTGAGGTCGTAATTCACAGAGAAACAAGTTAGATCACCACTGTGGGGTCAAGGTAAGTCTTACCTCTGTCATTACTGAGATATTACTGCAAGTTTGTTAAGAAAGACTTCAAAATACAATAAGTTTGTTGAACAAGCTTTAGATATATATAATCTTGGCTTATGAGTGAGTTTGCACTGATGCTTTATATGTCGGAATATTTGTTTCTTTTCCTTTATGTTGTCCATGTTAGGCAAAGTAATATTGTATCATGAATGTAATAGGATACAGATATTATCTAGTTATAATAAGAAAACTATTGGGTTTCTAAGGTGTTTAATCGCTGAACATTTTATAAACCTTTTTCGAAATGCTATTATAATCTAGCAAAGTCCCTTTATGGATTAAGATCTTTGCCTGATGAATGTGAATCATTTCTTTTTGCAAATATCTATAATGTAGAGCATCTCTATTGCATGATCTAACCATGCTTGTTAAATTAATGTGGACATGAATTACTTGCAATTGTTCATTTTTTGTTGAATGGCTATGATCATTTCAATGGGGAAATATTAGGAATGTCTGTTCATCACTTGGACCACATGTGTACAATGAGGTAGCTTGTGTTTCTATTTCAAAACAGCCATTTTTCTATACCGGTTCCTCATTTGGCGAGTGGAGTAGCATGAATTGTGGGGTTGAACTTCTACTCTACCTAATCATTGTTTACATGAGGTAGGCTTACGTTGGGCTTATAGCCTTTAGTTTGGGACGGAGGCCTAAATACAATATCCAAGCCCAATATCTAAAAGGGCTGGGGTACGCCTTCATATGCATAATGTCAATGTAAAGAACCCAAATGTTGATAATGGATATAGGGGGCTGGTACAGGGGCATGGACCTAGATGATTAGATTATGAGCCCTACAAGCATGGTCCTAATATGGTTAGTAGCCCAATAGGCAAGCTTTAGACCATCAGCCTAAATGGCCTAAATACTTGGACAGTGGAAATCGCAGTTGACGTCCCATCATCATTTTGTGTCATGCATGACTTGGGCTCGGATGTTGGATGGCAATAGTATCACCGGCTCATCCCAGCCCATATTGGTGGGCCAGAAATCATGGAGAACTGGGTCTGGTTTTTTCAGTAGTTGTGTTACTTCTCACAAGTAAAACATGATTAAGTAGACAATGGAATCTACAACAAAGCCTAATTGGTTGATGCCAAGAGGTGAAGAGGCCGACCTCCATACCATTGCAGCAACCTCTCATGGTTCATTGCCACCCAACCATCAGCTCCAGTACTTATGGTTATAGGTTGGTGATCCTTGACCTCTCATCCTGTGGGCCCCAAGTATATAAAACTGTGGCAGAAAAATAAATAGAGAAAAACCCAATCTTAGCTATTGATTTGTGGCTATGGAATTTGGTGTGAAGAAGAAAAACTTCAAATATAATCTGAATTCAAAAGGGAAAATTCTAATAATGGGATGCCGAAAGTTTTCCATGTGAATGACTTTTACTATGTTCCATCAACCATATGGCCCACCAGTAGGCTATGTATTAAGGACCCAGTTTGGGTGGAATCCCCAAGGTCGGTGAATACCTAACTGTGGGTCCCACTGTGATGCATGTGCCTTACATCCACACGGTCCATCCATTTTGAAAGCTCATTTTGGGACATAATCCCAAAAATATTGCAGATCCATATCTTAGGTGGACCATACCACAGGAAACAGTAGTGACTGAATCCCCACCATTAAAAAATTCATGGAGGCCACAGGAATGTTTATTTGCCATCCAACCCGTTGATAAGGTCAAAAAGACCTGAATGAAGAGACCACGAAAATATCAGCTTGATCTAAAAAAATTGTGACTCACGTGAAGTTTTTACTGATCAATTACCACTATTTTCTGTATTATGGTTTACCTGAGATTTGGATCCGCTTCATTTTTGGAATCATGCCCCAGGATGAATTTTTGGATCTGCTTGGCCTTCAGGTTGTGACTGAGGCCTGAACACAAGATCTAGGCCTAACATCTGAACGGGCCAGGGTACACCTTGATACGTACAAAGAAAGGTAAATGACCCAGATCTGGATATTGGATAGGTACAGGCATGGACCTATATGGTTAGAAGATAAGCCCTACAGACATGGGCCTAGATGGTTAGGAAGACCAGCAGGCATGATTTAGAGAATGGGCCTAGATGGTTAGTCTTAGTCAGAGGCATGTTGGGCCGAGCAATGAGGCCCACATTTTACTTGAACAAAAACGTAGCCCAACAACCCACTCTAAATTTGACCGACACATGTGCCTTTTATTTGCGCAGCTCCGATTAGGAATTGAGTTTGATAATCATAACTCAAGTGGGCCACACCACATGAAATGGGGGATGGGGTTCACACTTAAAACTTACCTGGACCCACCAAAGTTTTGGACCAGTGTATTTGATTTTTTTTCTGACATCTTAGATTCATTGAGGACACTGAAAACAGTGGGAGCATGAACATAGGAAATTTTGTATTTGAGGAACAAAGGATCGTGACTCCAGTCATAGTCTATCCAGATCACGTGAATATTAATAATGCAGTCGATTCTTCAGTCACTGCAGAACACCACGTAAAACCTCATATACAAACCACTGATGAGGAAAATCAAAATCAAACCCAACAAACTGAACCATTGATAAGATCTGAAAGAGAGAGAAGGCCTGTGAATCGAGACGATTACGTTGTATACTTACAGGAGCACAACTTTGACATAGGGGTGGAAAAGGATCCTGAATCATTTACACAAGTCAAACAAAGTGTTGATCATTCTTTTTGGTTTGATGCCTTAAAAGATGAGTTGAAATCCATGCAGGACAATAAAGTATACGATCTTGTAGAGTTATTTACTGGAATAAGACCGATTGATTCTAAATGGATATTTAAAACCAAACGGGACTCTAAAGGTAATGTTGAACGATATAAAGCCAGACTTGTTACCAAGGGTTTTAACCAACATGAGGGCATTCATTTTAAGGAAACTTTCTCATCAGTATCTAAGAAAGACTCATTCAGGATCATAATGGCTCTTGTAGCTCATATGGATTTAGAGTTACATCAGATGGATGTAAAGACTGCATTTCTCAATGGAGATTTAAATGAGAATGTATACATGTTGCAGTCTGAAGGTTTTGTAGCTACTAGCTCAAAACATTTGGTTTGCAAACTTAAGAAGCCCATCTATGGGTTGAAACAAGCATCGCGACAGTTGTACCTTAAGTTTCATGAAGTAATTTCCACATATGGCTTTGTAGAAAATACTGCAGATGAATGCATCTACATTAAAACCAGTGGGAATAAGTTCGTTATGATGATTTTGTATGTTAATGACATTCTGTTGGCTAGCAGTGATACAAGGATATTAAGCGACACCAAGAAATTCATATCTTAAAAGTTTGAAATGAAAGACCTTGGTGAAGCTTCCTACGTCATCAGCATTGAGATTCGCCATGACAGAACACTTGGACTGCTCAGCCTGTCACAGAGGGCCTATATTACTAGGGTACTCGAAAGGTATGGCATGTAAAATTGTGCTTCAGGAAAGTTGTGCCCATTGTAAAGGGCGACAAATTTGGTCTATTTCAATGTTCAAAGAATGATTTAGAAAAGAATCGAATGAAGGAATTTCTGTACGCATCAGTAATAGGGAGCATCATGTATGCTCAAGTCTGTACGCGACCGGACATTGCATTTGTCACTGGAATGTTGGGAAGATATCTATCTAATCCAGGAATGCAACATTGGATAGCTGCGAAGAAAGTATTACGGTATCTTCAGAGAGCGAAAGACTTCGGACTCACATACAGAAGATCTGATTAGTTGGAGTTAATCAGATATTCAGATGCAGACTTCGCAGGCTGCGTTGATACTAAGAAGTCTACTTCAAGATACATCTTCATGATGGTGAAAGGAGCTGTGCCGTGGAAAAGCGTGAAACAGTCTACCATAGCCTCATCCACTATGGAAGCTGAATTTATTGCCTGCCATGAGGCATCTAATCAGGCACTATGGTTACAGAGTTTCTTCTCAAGTTTGTGGGTACTGGAGCATATCCCAAAACCATTGAGAATATTTTGCGATAATTCGGCTGCTATTTCCTTCTCTAGTAACAACAAGCATTCATCAAGATCGGGGCATATCTGACCCCTCGGAAGCTTTAACTCGTCGGTACACAGACACCAAACACAAGCTAAGTCAGCTCCAGCTCATGGAGGAAATCTTTTGGAAGAAGAAATTCAAAAATTCATGGCTTCTTGAAGGTGACAAGAACACCAAATTTTTTCATGCGTCAGCGAAGGAAAGAGTTAGGAGGGCTTCCATCTCCTCTATCAAGAACGAGGCTGGCGTATCGGTCACGGCTATTCAAGATATCAAAGCTAAAGCGGTAAAATTCTTTGAACATCTTTTTCAAGCTGACCCTATCTCTTTTAATGGAGACTTCTTGCAGGCTATCCCCCAAATAATTAATCTTTCCAACAATGATACCTTATTGGCTGCCCCTTAGAAGAGGTCAAAGTGGCAGCCTTCGCTATTCCAAGAGACGGGGCAGCAGGTCCCGATGGCTTCTTGGAAGCCTTCTTCATTTCTTGTTGGGACATCGTAAGCAACGACATTCTTAAAGCAACTATAGACTTCTTGGCTGGAAGCGCTCTCCCCAGAGCTTTCACATCAAACCTCATTTGCCTCATCCCCAAGGCTCCTTCTGCGACTTCTTTTGCAGACTTCCGCCCTATTAGCTTGTGTAACGTTATCTACAAAATTTTTGCAAAGCTTTTAGCAAACAGATTGCGTCCACATTTGTCTAAGATGATTTCGCAGGAACAAGGAGCTTTCATCTAGGGGAGATCGATTACAGACAACATTGCTCTAGCCTAAGAGATGATGCGTGACATCAACAGAAAAGTCTGAGGGGGCAATCTCATTCTCAAACTCAACCTCGAAAAGGCCTATGATAGAGTGAGTTGGGAGTACCTGAAGCTTGTGCTTGTCAAATTCGGCTTCAGTCAGAGATGGATTCAGCTCATGGAGAGTTGTTGGGGAAACAATTGGTTCTCCATTCTTATCAACGGCGAACCAATGGGTTTTTTAAAATCGAACAGGGGTTTGAGACAAGGTGACCCTCTATCCCCTGCACTGTTCATCATTGCGATGGAGACCTTTTCTGCTAATCTAAATCTCATGGCTACATGGGGTGGATGTCATCAGTTTGCCCTACAAAGAGGGTGCTCCAGCCCATCCCATTTACTATTCGTAGATGATGTACTCCTTTTCACCAATGACAAAAAGGAATCGCTTCTTCAAATCAATCAATTTCTGGAATTATTTCAGGCAGTGACAGACCAAAAAATCAGTCTCCAGAAGAGCAGATTCATTTGCTCCAATGCTTAATATCCAGCTAGGATAAGATCTATCGAGCGCATTCTCAGATTTCAGAGAGCTAGGGGTGACGTCATCTATGTAGGGGCCCCTCTTTGCCAAGGCAGAATTAAATCGTCAGCTTTTCAGTTTTTGGTAGACAAGGTGGAGAGGAAGACATCAGGTTGGGCAAGTAGATTGATTTCTCAAGCTGGTAGGGCCACTCTGATTCGCCATGTGCTGAGTAGCATCCCCATCCACATCATGTCAGCGATTCACACCCCTCGCCAGGTCCTGGAAAAAATTGAAAGAAGTTTTTCTAATTTCTTCTGGGGATGGGATGATGGGCACAAAAAATTACATTGGCTGGCCTGGAAAAAGATTGCAAGACCCACTGACGAAGGCGGATTGGGTATCAAAAGGTTGTACGAGGTTCTGGATGCTCACCGCCTCAAGCTAGCCTAGGCGGTAAAATATGGTAAACCTATTGCACCTTGGGCCCTGTTAATGCGACGTAAATACGACAGAGACTTTCAGACCAATACGCTGGCATCTTCAGCCCCAACTGGGTCCCCCCTTTGGAAGAGTGTTAGAGCTTTATTCCCTATTCTCTCAAACACAAGCCAGTGGCTGATTGGCAACGGTCAGCTCAACTTTTGGTTTGTTAACTGGCTAGGCAGGGGCCCTATCCATCATCTGATTGATGATCCCATTCCTCATGAGCTGCTTCACCTCCAGTTGAAAGATGTGTTCGGTCACGCTGGTCCCCTTCCTCCAGCTCGGGTTTTCTCCCTCCTGCCTCAACAGTTAATAGATGAAATCTTCAATGCTGGCTTCTCAACATCGAAGGACCCCCCTAAATGCTTCTGGCCACTTGAATCGTCAGGTATGTTCTCTATTCAGTTTGCTTGGAGGCTGCTAAGATCGCCCCACCCACCCACCCGTTGGGCCAAGTTGATATGGCCGCGGCATCTCCCCCCAAAATTCTCCCTCTTCATGTGGCGCATCCTTCAAAATGCACTGCCCGTCGACACTAGAGTTCAAATAAGAGGCGTCGCCATGGCCTCCAGATGTAGATGTTGCCTCGAAGATTCAAATAACACTCCTCAGTCGGAATCTATATCCCACCTCTTTCTTTTCAGTCGACATGCGCAAGCTATTTGGTCCTTTTTTGATCGACTGTGTGGAGTTCCTCCCCTGCTTCACAGCTCAATTGCAGGGAAATTGATCCATTAGAGGAATGCTTCGGAGCCTAGAGCTGCCTCTTCCTCCGCCAGAATTTTGCTTCCAATCCTAATCCTATGGGTTATCTGGCATTCTAGAAACGATGTTGTTTTCGAAAACTCCCCTATGTTGATCAGAAAATCAATGGCCCGTGTCAGATGGTGGGCAAACTTGGTAATTGGAGAGGATGTTATGGACATCATTGGTGGGTCACGAGGGCTTAGGATAAGGAGCCTGTTTGATGCTTAAAGACGTAAAACCTCTGTGCTGGTGAAATGGAGACAACCATCTCCGGGATGGGTAAAATTAAACACGGACGGATCGGCTCTTGGAACCCTGGTCACTCTGGGGGGGGGGGGATCTGCGAAAATGACAAGGGTGAGTTTCTTTTTAGTTTCACCAGGGCCTATGGGATCGGATCTAACAATATGGCGGAGCTGCATGCAATTCACGACGGGATGTTGCTCTGCTTAGAGTAAGGCCAAACCAGGGTGATTGTCGAATCTGACTCAAATCTGGTGGTTCTTAATCTCTTGAATCAAGCTAACACTCCTTGGAAGTGGAAGCCGTGGGTGTCCCGGATCAACCGCTTACGTCGGCTTGGCAGATTTTCTTTCGCCCACATTCTCCGTAAAGGAAACGAGCCGGCAGATGGATTGGCCAGAGAAGGAAGCCTCCTTCAACAGTCGATGCTCTATCTTCATTATCGATCCCTTCTTCCTCTAATCAGAGGCAAGATCTTTCTGGATAGGGCCGGGCTGGGATCGCTTAGATCAATATCCTAAATTGGTTTCGGTTGTCCTCTCTTTCTGCTTTTCCTTGGTTCCTCTTGGTGGCGCCCCTTTCCTTTTTTGCGGTGAGGGGCGTCTTCGATTTCTTTCGTTTTTCTTCCCTTCCGTGAAAAGTTCTTGTAAAGCTTATACCGTTTCAATGAAATGAAATTTTTGAAAAAAAAAAAAACCTTGTTGTAAAGAAAAGAGTTCAGAATCATCAAGTGTTTGTGGAATTCATCAGCATTAAGCAGATGATCAAAACTTATTTTTAAAATTATTCTATATGACTATCATTGACGTTGCTCAATGAGGCCCAAGTAGGAGAATGTAAGAACTCAATTTAGTGGGCCTTACTGATCAACGGTCTGGATTGTCATTCAGCTGGACTGGATGATTTAGTAGACCAGTGGGGCCCACTTCATGTGATTTGCTACGGAATTCTGATTGCGCAGCAGTGCGTATTAGGGCTGAAATGTTATGGCTGTTTACACAGACAACAATTTTAGTCGAACTAGGACACAGCAATGTGGAGCGTCGGAGAGGGAGTTTTGATGGGTTTCAAACTCCCCCTCCACAGTCTTTATAAAAGAGAGTTGGGTCCCCCGATCCTACACCACAGGAGAAATTCGAGTCTCATCTTGTGAATTGCAGAAAGGGTGTGAAGGAGAAGAAGATCCTAAGCTCTACAGGTATTATGGTATTCTTATCTGCCTTCCATGGCGGCGTCTCAGCTAGGTAAGCTATCTGACCCCTGATCGCCATGTCCCATGCACAAAAAGATTCGTGGGCCTATTCCGCATATAGATTAAGTCCCGCACACCTCCCAATCACCAGAATCTTCAACAAATGCACAATGCTTACCAAAGGTGATTTGTTTCGTCATGCCACCGTCCGCGGATACCTCAATGTCGTGCCATCGTAGAGCGTTCCACACTAACTTTCAACCAACAAAACTCATCTAACTTCCATATCAGTACTTCAGGTTCTTCGCTTCCATTGATGTTGCCATAGATAATTGCATGAATCACCTCTTTCGATTAGCTGCCTCGAATCCCTTACCAATGGGCTGCCCTGAGGTCTGTACAAGTCTGACCACAAAGTAAAAAAGCTCAGCCTGAGCTTAGACCATGATGATTATGTATGCCCAGGTCTAAGCCTGGCCCGATTCCAGACCAACCACCCTCTTTTGTGTGAGCTGTTCATTAGGTGTGCCCAATCAATCATGCATGATATCGATGAAAATATCCTTGAAACTTTAAATGGGCCGGGTTGATTTGAATTTGGGCTGGGCTGATGACTCTTAGAGAAAGCAGGAGCCCAGCCCAATTAATAGACAGCTTTTAAAACAAGGTCCAACCCCGTGCCTAGTATTTCAGCCCAAGCCCATATTAATGTAGACCGAGTATGAAATCTCAATCTACTAGCCTAGCCCATTGGCAGCCCTACATGTTGATTAACTGCCCAATCAGTATCTCTATGGTAATAGGGAGTAGGGCTGGCCAGAGATCATAGAAACCCGGTTCTGTTTGTTTTTCCAATTTTCCATAAAATGTAAAGTAAATGAGCCATCATTGTCATTTTTCAGGTGTTTGTTTAAACCGGAATTATGGCTCATAAATCGAAGGAGGTAAAATCATTACATTTTCATACTATAAATCTACCGATTTTACTGTAATTTACTGGTGAAACAAACAATGTAATAAAATCATCATTGTAGAGAAATATAAGTGATATCACTGAGTAAATAAACATTACTCATTTACAACTATTTACCATTCTAATTGGAAAACCAAACAGGCCAGTAGTAAAAAAAAATACCTAGGACTACGAGTTCTGCGGTTTGTGAATTGAGGGCCTCAATGATTCCTTTCCCAGCAGAGAGGGAAGCAAGCTTGGGGTTATTAGCGGTTCCTTTCATACTCTGGCTGAGCATGAGGGTTGATACGCAGTTAACTCAAAAATTGCAAACCTGACATACATCGATTCAAGCTAAACGTACTTAACTGTGGAATCACTTTAGCTCCCAAAATTAGATTGGCTGAGCAATCACTTGGGTGCAAATTTCAAATAATTTCTAAGTGCTTGAGTATCATTCAACACACTCTGCCAGAGCATCAATAAAGTATTTCTCTTCATAATATGATAGTGGTCCTGCTTCCATCGTAATCAACGCCTTCCACTTAGTGGGTCATGCATACACTTAAAAACTAACATGGACCTGATGATCTTAGATATTTTATATGCGGCTTGCGACAAATTAGAGGCACATTGATAGATTCTCGAAGGGTGCCAATCATCCGTACGTGTTGATAGATTCCGGGAATAGGGTTTTATTTTTTAGCTTGGGCCTCCCACAACAAAGATCCCTACGTACACTAGGTGGATGGCATGGATGCACCGTTTACTAAATTTACACTATGATAGAAACTCTCAGCGCATGAATGCCAGTTTATTGAATTGGGCCCACAATCACAATGCTAGTCTTGAATCGTGCTACCCATGAATGCCAGTTTCCTTGAACTTAATTAGGAGTTCAAGTCCTTGAGGGTAGGTGATTTCAGTTTCATAAACACAAGATGATTTAGTTAGAACCTTCTCCTTTACAACAAGAACTTTACCTTTACACACTTCCAGCTATAAGCATGTGTGATTCTAAGCCATAATTCACGTTGTAGGGTTTTCTTTCTTTCTTCTGGGTTCCTAGGGTTACGTTTCCCCCATGGCGCAAGGTAGCAGAGCGAGCGGCGTTGTGAAGTGGTTTAACGGCCAGAAGGGCTTCGGCTTCATAACGCCGGACGACGGTGGGGAAGATCTGTTCGTCCACCAGTCGTCGATCAAATCTGACGGCTACGCAGCCTGGCTGAGGGGGAAGCGGTCGAGTTCGAGATTGAGCAAGGCGATGATGGACGGACCAAAGCCGTCGATGTGAGTGGGCCTAACGGATCCTCTGTGCAAGGAGACGGGAGGGGTGGAGGCCGCGGCGTCGATGGGGGCCGGGGGTATGGGTTCGGTGGTGGAGGCGGGTATGGCTTCAAAGCTGTGGTGGAAGAGGAGACGGGAGGGGGGACGTGGTGGGAGTTACGGCAGTGGCGGTGGCGGCTACGGTGGTGGTGGCTACGGCGGCGGCTACGGCGGCGTAACGGCTATGGTGGTGGCTACGGCGGCGGAGGAGGCGGCGGATCTTGTTATAATTGTGGGGAGCAAGGCCACATGGCGAGGGACTGTTACCGGGCAGCGGTGGCAATGGGAGGAGTGGCGGCGGTGGCGGTGGCGGGAGGTATGGCGGCGGCGGCGGCGGCGGCGGCGGTGGCAGATCGTGTTATAAATGCGGGGAGGAGGGGCATTTTGCTAGGGAGTGCCCTAGCAGCCAGATGGAGTGAAGTAGGTAAGCTTTTTTTTCTTTTCTTTTTGGGTTTCCATCAGATATTTGAATTGAGTTTTGGTTTTTTGGGTTGTTAGTAGTGAAAATCCGACCGTTGATGGAGATGGGTTCGGTTTTTCTCCTTTACTCTTTATGCTGATATGCTTTTTTTGGACCTGTAATCGGAGCAACCGAGCTTTGATGTAGAGGGAATGAAAGGTTTGTTTTCCTTAAAAAAAAAAAAAAAAAAAAAAAAAAAAAAAAAAAAGGTTAAGCTTAACCGAGGTAATGGTTAGAGATGATCTCTCATACACATCATGGTGGGCCCTTTGAAAATTCAATGGAGGGCGTTCCTCTTCCCACTTATTTGAGAAAAAAGGTATACATTTTCAAGAGAGTTCTTTAAGTCCAACCCAGTTAGACAAAAAGCTATATATACTCCATGTGATTACTTCCAAAGTATCATGTAATATCCAACTCTTCCAAGAGGTCGTTACTATCAAGAAGATCTCTTGGTACAATATTAGTCTGAGTACTATCTACAAACCAAATGGGCCATACCTAAAACAAGCATATTAGTAAATGGAGAAACACAATAATAGTCCACTAAATGATTACAATAGTCAAGTCCTATCTACAAATCAAATGGGCCATATCTAAAACAAGAACATTAGTAATTGGTTCTTACTCTTGCTCTGGTTGTAGACTCTAAGGAGTTTCAACACCTGGTCAAAGGTTGAGTACCCATAAGTGGTGAAATCACACTACTGTGTGGGTGTGTGCACGTGAAAAACTTATTTTTTATGGGCCCACCACAATGTGAATGTGACATTGGATAATGGATTAGGGTGATTTTTGGGCCCTTCACATAATATGAGGTAATGCAGTCAGTGCTCAGCGTAGATTTTACACAAACATCACAGTGGTTGATTCAAGCAGCGGACCCATTTTCTCACATGCGAACCCAACCGAGCATTAAAAAAATGTTATTGGAATGTAAATTCCATGTTATTATGTATTTTTTTGTAAACTTCTCTAAAAAGTTTTTACATTTGAGACCTTTGCCAATCTCACCAGGCGTGTGAAATAAAGCTATATAATGATAACAAAGAAGAGTGTGACACGATAAGAGAAAGATCACCTTCTTCTATAAGTGATTAAACATTGAATCCATAAGGAGATTTTTTAAGTCCATTATAAAATAAGAAAGAAAATTCAAGTATTTTATTGAATAATGTTTTTATAATTTATCCATTATACCATTAGTTTAGAAGTTACTCCAAAGCAAAACTTTTCTAAAGCTTAAGTTGCCAAAAATAAAAATGTCTAGATAAAGCTTACTAGAACATTCTTAGTATTATTACAAGAGATTTTTAAAAAAGATGAAAAATCCTAAAACTCCAAAAATCAAGGAGATACGACAAAAATACGAATTACTAAAAATAATCAAGTTTTCTAAAATCATTATTTTGAACCGGAAGAGTGTGTTTTCTGTAAAAAGGGGGTGTGCGACCTTCCATGCAAGTCGATTGACCCCGAAACCATCGTTACATAAAGATCGATAGTTGTGCATTTTGTGACAATGTCTAGATTAAAAGTTAGAATGATTTACGACCCACTATTCGAACACCAATTTTTACTTATCTTGAATGAATATCTTCAATCTAAATGTGCTTGGGCCCAAATATATTATGCTCTATGTAGGACGGTAGCGGATTACTTTCACTTTCATTTATACTTCTTTTGGTCCAATTGTGCAAAGAATGCATTTGTGGCATGTCAAACATCATATAAACATGTGCCACATGTGTCAGTAGGGAGCTATAAGTCTGGGATCTTGTACATCCATCAGAATGGCACTCTATTTTGATTGCTGGGCCTAAGAATCCGGTTGATCCACCCGTCAGATGGACCATACATGTGTAAGGGTTTGTCTACATAGACACCTGTTTACAGTACATTGTTTACAATATATAGTAGCCCTGGTTAGACCAGATTTTATTTTTGGGAAACAATGTAAGATCTTAGCAAACCGATGGATGGACTAGATCTAATAAGTATGTGCCATGCTCACGTGTGTGGCATGTACACAACCTTTATGTCGCATGTATGCACTTATCAAAGATCAATATTGCCTCAGCCACAGTACAAAGCAAGGGATCTCCGCATTTTTTATTATCATTTGTCTCAACCTGCATGCATTGCCTAAGATTGGAATATATGAGAATTTTCAATGTATTCAATGGAGCTAAATCCTATGAAAGAGAACTTACTTCTCCCACCTCCCTTTCTACCATCACCATCTATAAATATACATGCATCTTCTCATCTTTTCGCAAGCTCAAGTCCACCTAGCTACCTACTCAAAAACCACAGTCATAGACTTTTATACTCATTAATAGTATTGAAATCATGGTCGCTGGTACTGTGGGTCGTGAAATCTTGTCTCCAGTCTCACCATCGAGACTCTGGAAGGCAATGGTGAAGGATTCCCACAACCTCATGCCCAAGCTCATGCCTGAAATCGTATCAAGCATTGTCGTTCTCGAAGGTGATGGTGGGGTCGGCACAATCAGACAGTCCAACTTCACTGATGGTAACTAACATAATTTAAAAAAAAAAAAAAAAAAATACTTAATATGCCTTTAAATAAGTTTGATAACAGCATTCTACTTCAATTAAAAAAAAAATAAATGTGTTTCTTTTGTTAATGTGCAGCCATCAAGGACTTCAGCTACTGGAAGGACCGCATAGATGAGATCGACGACAATAACCGTTTGTTCAAGTACTCAGTGATTGAAGGTGGCCTACTTGGGAAGAAAGTGAAATCAACTACATTTACACTGGAGTTCAAAGATGGCATCAATGGTGGAAGTGTATGCAAGTTTCACGGAGAGTTTGAGACTGTAGAAGGTAACCTGCCAAAAGAAGATGAAACAAAGGAGATGATGGGAAACATGGAGGGAATGTTCAAGGCAGTAGAAGGATATCTCCTTGAAAATCTAAATGCATACATTTAGCTTTGGTTGATTGTATGTCTTTCACCTTTCATTTTGCTTGATTGTTGAATAAGTTCTATTTCCTTGAACTGTATTTTCATGGGAATAGGAAGCTCTTGAGTTTGTTTAAAGTAGTAGTTAATGTCTAGCTAATAATCTTTGTTCCTCTATATTGTGATTTTAGTGGTATATCCACATAAAATGAAAAGAGTCTTAAAAAGAGATTGTCACTTTGTTGTTTTCTTTATCAGTGATTTGACGCCGGATCTACTACAACTCACCATGATGTGTGCATGAAATTCAATCCATCTATCATAACCCTCATTTCTACTTGGGTCCCAAAATCTGGATCGATTCAAAATTCAGGTGGGCACACAATAGAATAATTGGGATGGGAATGCCCATTCTTAAAAACCTTTCAGATTGTCTGTGGGACCCATCATGTTTTGTATATACACCATCCATTCCACTTTGAAGATGTGCCCCACCAGGACAATGGGCACAAAAAAGAAGAAGAAGAAGAAGAAGAAGAAGAAGGAGAAGAAAAAGCGGGTTCGGCCGTTTCAATCCAAGTGAGTGGAGTTTCTTGAGTTTTAAAGGCTAAGATTGTTTCGGCGATGCAAGGCTATTAAGAATCGGCGTTCAGGATCTAAGAACATGGTCGAAAGAGGGCCGTATACTGTTCTAGGACCTTATAACTAATGGAAAATCACAAATAAACGGTTCTTTCTTCAATCTGGTTTCACTGGGTGGTTTTCCGGACGGAAAGATTGAAAAGTCGATGGTTTCCCTGTTTTCGCAATTCGTGTTTTGATCGAACACGTGATGGGGCGTGGTTCGTTAGGATTTCCAGCTGTTTACGCTTTCTCAGGTTCGTTTTTAATGTTTCTGATGAGTTGGAAGGCATATGAACGGTTCAGATCAATCTTGATCTGAAACGATTCGACGATTATTGGCGGGAAGGAAACAATCTTGATCTGCGTGACTGGAGATGGATGGATAAGATCTAAGCATCCAACGATTGAGGATCAGGGAGAAATTCTCTCTCGGATCGACTCGAAAAGGAGCGAACTACTTCCGTTTTCGGAATCTTCTTTCACGAGCAAACCGTGGTTTGCGATCAAATCCGTGCGCACGCATGTGCGTGAAAACGTGTGATATTGACGAGATTGTAGTCGGATCTCTGCTACGATCATTATTTCCAAAAAATTTTTTAGAGGACTTTTGGAACCCTAGTTTTATAAAAATCCGTAGGGTTAAGTTGGATGAGTCTGGCTGGTCGAGAGTTAGTGTGGAATGCTCTAATTATAAATTATTATTATTATTATTTTTTTTCCTTTTAAGAGATCACCCACACTAATTTGAATGCTATTTTTTGTCACTAAATTAGTTGAGAAAGGGTTTTATATAGGAGTGTACATCGAGTTGAACCGAGTCGAGCCGGCCTTAGCTCGACTCGGCTCAGCCACTGGTTGACCTCTGCTCGAACTCGGCTCGGCTCAGTCCTCGAGCCTGATTGGCCAACTCGGCTTAGTTCGGTCAACAGCTCGGGCCAACTCGAGCCGAGTTCTAGCCAAGATCAAGCCAAGTTCGCCATTGAGGCATTTCCACAAACACCTTAACTACAACTTCAAAATCCCATTGCTTTACAAATAGAGGCAATGGTTTTATAGATATTTTATTAAACACCTTCTAAGCAACAACGAAAAACCAAAAAAACAAAAAAACAAAAAAACAAAAAAAAAAGGGTTATTTGTTTCATGTACATACCATCCTTGCCACCAGCCACATTTCGTTTAGTCATTTTATCAAACAGTTCATGAGCAACATCAATGGAAAAGTAACCAAGTCACCGAACTGGTTCGATCCGAGTTCGACTCGAGCTGGATTCAATTCGAGTCGAGTCGAGCTAGGGCCTGCTCGAACTCGGCACAAACTCATTTTTGATGTCAAAAAATTTGCTTGACTTGACTCGAACTCAGCTTCAAACCAAGTTGAATCAAGCTTTTTCGAGTCGGTTTGTGTACGCCCTTAGTTTTATATCTCTCAATTAGGAAATGCATCAAATGTAATTTTAATAATATTCGTACACAATCATTATATAAAGTCTAAAAAGTTCAAATTAGCATCACATAAATCAATTGACGTAAGGGCAATTAATCATTATTTGTCTAACTCAAATATTTTACTTTTCAAATTAGACGTAGCAAAAAAATTAAAGTTGACACTTGCAATAAGTATGCCACATAACAAATTTCAACAGCTTTGCAATATGCTAACGTAATTCCGTTATAAACGCACATGTCCTGCTGAGACATTCATATGTCACAAAAAATGAAAATATTGCATCGGCCAAATATCACCATGTGGTATAAACATTTTTGTAGGACGATGAAGAGGTCGACAACTTATTTCATCATTTTCTCATCGGGATTGTGTTGGTCGTCACTCTGATACAACTGATGTATGTATACATAGTGTGTCATGTTATGTTCTAGATTATTATTATTATTGATGATGGATTGATTGAATGAAACAATTACATGACCAAGTTTGAGAGCAGAAATATGGAACTTCGCCTCCTGCTCAAATCAAACCACATATGAAAAAACAAGTCAATTCACCTCCCTGATCTCAGGACACGGTCTTGATCAAATGCAGCTGGACAACTCCATATTAATCTATTTGGCCAAACCGTGATGTCCTCCTAATTATTCTAGGCACTTTTTATATTGGGCGCAACTCCTAAAGCCCAAAACTGAAATTAGACCGTCAATCAGATGGTATTTTGCAAATTTGACGTGAACAACCCAGTGTAGCAAGGTTGGGTGGCTAAAGTAGCTCGTTCAGCCCCAAAATCATATATGGTAGATAGCTCATTTTGACCTACAAGATACGTCCGTTGTCAACCGCGACCCGCTCTACATCAAGAGGCCACCGCTTCTACCCTCTCCTCCCATTCCGCCATGTGTTGGGGTTGGTGGGCCCTACTAGGGGTTGCCACTAGTCCAAAACCAACAATTTTAAGCCACCATATATACACATTGGTCCACCTTATGAGCAACCATGACCTATGGCATTGTCATTGAAAAGGTGGACCTGCCTATCGGACCAATCGATTCATCAAGTGGGCCCACATGTATACTGAGTAAATGCACCTGATGTCCATTGTTTTCTATGAGGTGGCCCACTTGAAGTGAATGCACCTGATTTCTGCGTCCAACCATCTTTTAGGTAGAGCCTATTTTTTAAATCACATGTAACACTTTCGTTTTATGGGCTCATTCGACAGTAATATTAAGGCCCTCTTGAGATTAAGGAAATGAAACTGTGGATTTTATCATAAACTTTTCAAATTCATAGATTTGCATTGAATTGGAATTGACAAATCCCAAAGACCATTGTTTTGAAATTGATGTAGAGCGGGTCGCGGACAGTTTCATGGCCAAGATGGATCAGAAAAGGCCCAGTCGGCGACAGAAGTGATCCAGACCATCGGACCTTAAATCGGGCGTATCTCACAATCCGTAATGAGTTACCTGACGTAAAATATATGATTTTGGGGTAGAACGAGCTACTTTAGCTAACCAACCCTGCTATGCCGGGTTGCGATGCCCGGAATTGTGAAAAACACCTGGATCGACAATCATTTCCCTGTTTTAATTTCGTTTTTACTATAAATAGTAAGTTTTAGTTTGATTATAACTCTTCATCCGTCGGGCTTTAGGAGTTGCGCCCAACGTGAAAAGAGCTTAGAATAATTAGGAGAACAGTTTGGTGAAGCCAAATAGGACACTTACTATTTTTGGCCGAAAACCTTGCGCACTAGTAGACATCACGACCGTCTATAAATAGTAAGTTTACTATTTATAGTAAGTCGCGATTTCTAGGAGTTTTAGTAGTAGTTTGATTCTAATTTCTTTCGCATTGCTTGGTACCCCTATTTAAAGGGTTGTGAACTCGTTTTTATTCATTCATTAATCAATTTCAAATTTATTAGAATTTATTTCTATTTTATGCTTTCTTTTGGATTCGAGAAGTCTCCGTTAGGAGTCTAGAGAAGTTCCGTGGATTCGAAATACTTATCCTCTTGAGGACGTGCTCGACCTCACGTCCTCCCCTGCGTCAGAAATGAAGCTTCAAATTCTTCATTATGAGGATATGCAAGGTTTTTAGTTTTTCTAGATATTTGGATTTGCCCTAAATCAAAGATTTTTGAAGGTTCATATTGGAAAATTCATTAATTTGGCAAATCTTCAAAGAGAGAGAGAGAGAGAGAGATTTGAAATCCAAAAATTTCAAAATCCTAGAACGAAATCCCTCACCCCAAACAGCCCCTAAGTATATTTAAGTTCTAAATATTATTTCATAATCAGTCTAACTTATGCAACCAAACACACACAAACCAAAATCTTTGATTTTTAAAGAGGCAACAAAGGCAGGCTAATTTAGATCTACTCCTGATAACCAAATAGGAAAATAATTTCAATTAGAAAACATATGAAAATCTCTCCCATTCACAGTAATAAAACAAAGAAAGAAATTCTAGTACAGATGGGTAAAAAACAATAAGGAAGAGAAAGAAAAAAGATAAAATGGATGTGGGACTAGGGCTTGTGGGTCCTCTTCTTATACTTGTCTTTGATCCAGCCGAGGCTAAAAAAGGTTCCTTCCCTAATTAACCTTCTTAATGCCAGAGGCAGCAACCGCCTTTGTCTTCTCCAACCCATCTCCAACCTTCTCCCATTTCTGCTCTTCGCACTTTCTTTATTCCTGTCTGCAACTGGGTCGACTGAATCGCTGTAGTCCCATTGATCAGCCCACGACGTTCCATACGAGCTATTCCTCTCCATTCAAACCTTATTAGAAAACCCCTACAGAAGATTGCAAGAAAACCCAAATCCTAACTTGTAAGACAGATTGAGAGAGAGAGAGAGAGAGAGAGAGAGAGAGAGAGAGAGAGAGAGAGATTTCCTTTGACAAGTGGTGGAGGCGTACGTACTTGGGATATTAATATAGATTTATATAGGTTTGATAGATAGACTCGGTTTGGCTACCCCTCCTTAATATTAGGAATTTTTGTCGCAAAATTACTCAGCAATTTTGATTTAATCAGAAAGTGACTGAATTCCTTTGGTAAGCATCCCTTTTCAAGGGATGAAATGATCCAACCCTCATCTACTTTCTTCTTCTTCTTCTTCTTCTTCTTCTTCTTCTTTTTTTTTCTTTCTTTCTTTTTTTTTTTTTTGAATACTAAAATTCGTTGGAATAGTGCATGTGGCCTCACGTGGTGATTGGGTGGGCGTACCAGAAAATGGGTTGGCTGCTTGGGTGGGCCCCACGTGATATTTATGTAGCCATGACGTCCAAGTGGGCCCCCTCGTGGTAGGCCAAAGTGCCAAATATCACATTCATCCAGTCCATCCATCAGAATGGCACCACTATTTTGAGAAAGCGGATATTGCTTGTGACACCCGGCACAGGCCCGGGGCTAGCTGTGTGGGGCCACATCATCTTTTTTGGCAAGACCACAAGATCCAAAAACTCATGTGGGCCCTACCACATGAGTTTTGTATCAGGACGATATTTGTGCCCACAGTTTATCTGAGTGGTAATAGGCCGGGTGTAAACATCATGGTCAGCTCCAGGATGGTTTCAACGGTGGATGTTTCCGTTCACACTGTTTCGTTGGGTATGCATGATTTTTAGAATCATGTCCTGTTGTGATCTTTCAAAATAGATGGACAGAGTGGATTTGTCACGTACAATTCTGTGAACCCCACACAGCCCTGGCACAGGTATATCAGGCTTCCCTATTTTGATACCTTGGGCCAAGAATCCATTTGATCCGCCAGTCAGGTGGACCAACCCATCCACCTTTTTCCAATATTGTAGCCCACCTCACTACAACACAAAGCAAGGTATCTCCTCATTTTTCATTATCATTTGTCTCAACCTACATACAACGCCTAAGATTGGAATATATTAGAATTTTCAATGTATTCAATATTGGAGCTAAATCCTATGAAAGAGAAGTCGCTTCTCCCACCTTCCCTTCTACCATCAGTATCTATAAATCTCCATGCATTTTCTCATCTTTTCACAAGCTCGAGCCCACCTACTTACTAAAAAACCACAACCATAGACATATCTACTCATTAATATTAGTATTGAAATCATGGTTGCCGGTACAGTGGGTCATGAAATCTTGTCACCAATCTCACCATCGAGATTCTGGAAGGCAATGGTGAAGGACTCCCACAACCTCATGCCAAAGCTCATGCCTGAAATCATATCAAGCATCATCATTCTCGAAGGCGATGGTGGGGTCGGCACGATCAGACAGTCCAACTTCACTAATGGTAACTAACATAATTTTTTTATGTGCTTCATATGCCTTTGAACAAGTTTGATAACAGCATTATACTTTAATAAAAAAAAATGTGTTTTTTTTGTTAATGTGCAGCCATCAAGGACTTCAGCTACTGGAAGGACCGCATAGATGAGATCGACGACGATAACCGTTTATTCAAGTACTCGGTTATCGAAGGTGGCCTACTTGGGAAGAAAGTGAAATCAACTACATTTACACTGGAGTTCAAAGACGGCATCAATGGTGGAAGCGTATGCAAGTTTCATGGGGAGTTTGAGACTGTTGAAGGTAACCTGCCGAAAGAAGAAGAAACCAAGGAGATGATGGGAAACATGGCGGGAATGTTCAAAGCAGTAGAAGGATATCTCCTTGAAAACCCAAATGCATACGTATAGCTTTGGTTGATTGTGAGGCCTTCACCTTTGATTTTGGTTGTTTGTTGAATGAGTTCCATTTCCTTGGACTGTGTTAGCATGGGATTGTTTTCAAATAGTATTAATGTATTGCTACAATAGTAATATTTGTTCTTCTATATTGTGATCGTAGTGGAACATCCATATGAAGTGAAAAGAGTCTTAAAAGAGGTTGTCACTTTGTTGTTTTCCTTATTAGTGCTTATGATGCTGGATCCACTACAAAGCTTTTAGGTTAAGTTTAACTTACAACACCATGTGTGGCACCCACCAGGTGTGTGCATGAAATTCAATCCATCCATCTTGTGTTTCCCCTCTTCTTTTTATTTTATTTTATTTTATTTTTAAAAAAAATTATTATTTGGGTCCCAAAATTTGGACCCATTCAAAATTCGGATGGGCACGATACCATCCAATCCATTGGGATGGGGACTCCTGTTATTAAAAACCTTTCAGATTGTCTGTGGTCCACTATGTTTCGTACATACCATCCAATCCATTTAGAAGATATTCCCCACCAGGATAATGCAACGTTTTTTAAAAATCACTTCAAAACTCAGGTAGGCTATGCTGATTTTATAGCGTTCAGGTAATGTATTTACACGATGTGCCCTTCCTGTGCCTTAAATTGGGCTCATTTGAGAAGAGTGGTGACCGGGCTAGGCCCCTAGCCTAGCCCAATTCCAGCCCATTGCCACCCTAAAGACTGATTGGTTGGTTTGAAAAGGTCGATATACCGTGTCTGGATCTATAGTTGACCGATGTAGTTACAGTTGGGGTGTGAATGGGTTGGGTGGGACTAGTTCCTGTCTTATGAAACTATGAAAGCCCAATCCATGATATAATTACCAGAGTACAGCCCCTGACTAGCCAACTAGATAATTAGCATCTACATGGGGCCTATGCTTAGATCTAATAGGATATAATATCTAGATCTGGCCACCCTATATCACATGATGGGCCAAAGAAAACAGGCCCAATCCCAACCCCACCCATCCACTTTTCTGACTCATTAAGTGTGACCCATCATGCATAATATAGGACTAGAGCTGTACGGGAACTCAGTTAATTAACTCGCTCGACTCGACTAAAAAAAACTTGACTTGACTTGCCTTGAAATTGGGTTCAATCAAAGTCGAGCTGATTTTTTGAGCTCGAAAAAATTTTGAGCCGAGTTGGAGCTTGACTTGACTTGGCTCAGAACTTGACTCGAACTTGACTCAGTTCGAATCGATTCGACTCAGATCATCATGCAATGCACCAACGCCCCCCACCTTTGTGAGATGCAGCAATGTAGTCGTCCTAAGTGGTGCTTTATGCGATATTACCACCCCAAAGTCTAGTCTGGTCCACTCATCGGTGGATTCATGCATGAACCATTGAATATGGGCCGTGGATGATTTTCATTCCATCCACTCATGTTCTAGCCCACCTCATGATTTTCACATCAAAGCATCCGCACCTATACACATGGTCATTTTTTTTTATTTTTTTTTTATAGGAAAAAGGGATATTTCATTACTGGACAAAAATTACAGATATTCGGGTCTTCGAAGGAAAATGACCAACAAAAGACCTATCGTAAGGAGGCCCGAACACTTGGCCCAAAAAGCAAAACAAAGGAACAAACAAAGATGTTGAGGCCTTAATTCTTCCTCTCTCTGATCGACCCGAGACCGACCTTGTCAAGGAAGAGGAAACCCCTCTAGGTTTTTGTGACCTTTTTTTTTTTTTTTTACAAAAAACCCCAATGGATCAGGCCATTTTAATCGTACCCAAACCCACTTTGTCAAGAAAAATTGATGGGAGGGTGGGTAGAGCGAGAGAGGGAACGGGTTGGAGATCGCTCTCGGGTTCGGGATCAGGACGATCCTTGGGAGCGTGTTTCTTCCCGAAATTTCTCCAAAACCTCCTACTCCCTTTTTGCAGCGAACCTCACCTTCGACACTACCGAAGACGATCTGCTCCGTATTTTCGGCCGTTATGGGAAATTACGGGACGTCTACATCCCATGGAACAGACAGCTCAATCGATCGCGTGGTTTCGCCTTCATCCGGTTCTGCTATGAACAGGATGCTCTTAATGCCCTCCAATGTCTCCATGAACGAAGAATTGATGGGAGGGTGGCGCATATTGCTTGGGCGAAAAGTAAATCGGGTAGAAGTGTTGTAACACAACCCACTTTGTCCTCAAAACATCAGCAGAGAAATCCGAACAGGGTTCGACCCTATATCAATGCGGTAAAAAAATCTGCACATTGCCCTCAAAACCCCACGGAGGCGAAGTCCGGGTCGCTGATTCTAGAGCAGTGGAGAATCAGCTTCGGTGGCTGAGTTTCGCCATGGTCGGAACTGCGGTGGACCGGGATGTCCGTATTGATCGGCTATATGATTCCCTGAAGAAGTCGAATGTGAAGTTCTCTGAGGTGGAGATCGTCAGGATCTCAGCTATGAAATTTTTTATTATGTTCAAATCTGTAGCTCAGATGGACGCCTTCAATGGAAACGCGAATCTACAAAAAGAAATGGGGCTTCAATCGATAGAGAAGTGGACTCTCGATGAGGTAATTGGGGGCGATGGGGTATGGGTCCGATTGTTTGGGATTCCCACACATGCTTGGATCGAATCTGTTATTTTAGATCTGGCGAGCTATTTCGGGAAGATTGTTCAAATAGACTCCAACTCTAGATTTAGATACTTCCAGGCGTTTGCTTGGATCAAAGTCATTCCCTGTCCGGGTGTAACTTTCAACCAGGTGCTTAGATTATAAGTTCTGGGGAAGGCTTATCCTATAATTGCGGAGCTGGAGCCTATATTCAGCTGTGGCTCTGCTTCTTCTACTCATCATACTACGGGAGAAAGAACCAAGGAGTGGGTTCTTAGAAGGTTTCATGGTAACAGCGGCCCCCTTGTAACTGTTTGTGAAAATGTCTCAGTAAGAGGTGAGGAGACCAGTGGTGAAATCTTGGGTAAACAACCAGCCATTTCTGACAAGGCTTGTATGGGAGACGGTGACAAGTCCCTTTCAGACAATGGTGGAGCTGCTACTTCTGAGGACTGTGCAATGGAAATTATAGCAGTTGGTGGTAAAAATAGCAAGGAGGAAGTTAGCATAGCAGGCGTTTGTGTAAATGTCCCTACCGATGGAAATGACAGCATAGGTGAACTTCGCCACTCAAGTGATAAGGATGGAAGAGGGGCAGAGTTTCTCGACAGTCCCGTTAGGGGATGTCATGGAGCTTCTGCTCATGCTCTTTTGATAGGCCTGTTTGAGAAATCACTATCTTTGACCCGAAAGCAGTGTTTCTTCCAAACGAGTGCTATCGCGAGATCTCGTGTTTGCCTTCGACTAATCAAGCCAATAAGAATTCTGATCACATTATTGTTTCCCAAGGGGAAGAAGACATGCTGTGTGGAATGCAGCCTTATGGTCAGCCTCAACAGAACGTTGGTCTTGCGATCAGTCATCTGGATATGATCCAGCCCGAGGGTTTACAAGTTGTGAATGTTATCTCACAATCAACAGCTGTACATCCAAACAACACCAATAACCATGTCCAATCCTAGGAACAGAACGTTGTTCTTGAGATCAGTCATTTGGATATGATCCAGCCAGAGGGTTTACAACTTATGAATGGTGATTCCGAAGTAACAGCTATATCTCCAAAGAACACTTGTAACTATGTCCAGTCCCAGGTTTAGACGCAGGAAGTAATGCAGGCTGGTGGAAAGGAGAATCGTCCACCTGAGGTTTGGAATGTTTATTCGCGAAAGCACACTGAGGCGGGTGCTAGGGGTGATAGTAGAGCTGGGCCTAGATGTGGGAGACATTTATACCCTTTCACTGGAATGGAAGGAAGGCTAAACCAGAGGGAGAGAGCTGCCCTTGAAGTTGACCTTTCAGCCTATTTCTCCTCTGATATCAGACCGCTTACTACATCATATGGGTCTCGAGAAGAAGGTTATGATAGCCCCCCTAACATTCTGTGTTCGGGACAAAATCAGGAACAGGATCAGCAGGTGGGGAATGGTTTTGACTGGGAGTGCAGGTACCATCAGTTGGTGGGCCAAGGAAGACAGGAGGGACACATATTGCTTGAGGGGGAAAAGTCTATGCGGCAGACTAGGAGACACAGAAATCTATACACTAAAGGAAACTGGAGTTCGAGACTTCGTAGGTTGAATAGACGGGCCGTAATTACAGGATGTGTGACGGATGGATAAGATAATTGTGTGGAATATTCGTGGCATTGGTAATAAGAGATCGGTTAGGACCGCCAAGCGGATCATCAGCAAACATGATCCTTGGATTGTTGCCATTCTGGAGCCCATGCTTGGGGATGAGCGAAGAGTGCAAACAGGGTTGGCGTTGGGTTTTCACTCTCCTCTTTCGAATTATGAGGAGGGTGGCAAGATCTGGATTTTTTATAAATCCAATGCATCTATTTCTGTTATGTTTAAATCTGATCAATGTTTATCGATTTGTGCAACCTTTCAGACATCTGCTGCTCCGCGATATATATCGTTTGTCTATGCCAGGTGTGCTCGGGTGTTGAGGAGAAGTCTATGGGCGGACCTTGCATCTATTTCGTCTTCGACTCAAGGCCCATGGGCAGTTTGTGGGGATTTTAATGCCATTGTGGATGGTTCAGAAAGAAGGAGCCGCAGGTCTGCAGATAGAGTGTCCTCTGAGGAATTTACCGAGGCCATTAATAGAGCGGTCTCCTCGATGCGGGTTTTTCTGGAAATAGATTCACTTGGAGTAACAATCAGGCGGGGAATTCTCGTGTTTGGGCGCGGCTGGACCGAGTCCTTGTTGATGTCAGGTGGTCAGTGGCTTTCCCACAATTCCAGGTTTCACACTTGCCTCGAGTTCAATCCGATCATGCTCCTCTTCTTCTTACTTTCCCAGATCAGCCGATTACAGGTCCAAAACCTTTCCGATTTCAACGTATGTGGACGAAACATGAGGATTTTCTCAGGGTGGTCAGCGCAGCGTGGAAGAAGGCCGAGTCAAATCATCCAATATACAACGTTATATCCAAGCTCAAGCAAGTCAAAAATGATTTAAAAGTCTGGAACAAAGTGGTGTTTGGGAATATATTCCAGCAAATTAAGACAGTGGAAGGTATGGTGGCTGATTTGGAGGCCAAGATGCAGGATTTCTCGGGACCGTCGGACCAGCTTCGCAGCTTGCATCAGGAGCTCAATGCTAGCTCAGACAGACTATCCTCTTTGGAACTTCTGCAGGAAATTTTCTGGAGGCAGAAATCGAGAGTCGATTGGCTGGCGGAGGGTGACAAAAATACGATATTTTTTCATGCCACTGCTACGGAAAAACAGAGGCATGCACTATCCGTCAGGTGGAGCTCGAGTCGGGGCATCTCGGTGACAACCAGGCTGATCTCAAAGCTGCGGCGGTGGCTCATTTCCAGCACATTTTCACTGCTGAGACATGCCACATTGATCACAACATTCTGCAATGCATTCCTCGTAAGGTTACGCAGGATCAGAATGATATGTTAATGGCTACCCCTTCGATGTCGGAAGTCCAGGCTGCAGTTCAATCCATTCCGAGCGATAGTGCGGTGGGGCCCGATGGTTTCTCAGCAAGCTTTTTCCAGTCTTCTTGGGAGGTTGTTGCGCAGGATATTCATAGGGCTGTCTCTTTCATTTTCCAAGGAGGAAAGCTTCCAAGGTTAGTTACGTCGTCGATTATTTGTTTAATTCCCAAATCTTCTTCTCCAAAGCAGTTTTCTGATTATCGGCCAATTAGCCTGTGCAACGTTTTGTACAAAATTTTCTCTAAGGTGGTTGCAGCGAGATTGAGTCAGGTTCTTCCGTCGATAATTTCCCCCGAACAAGGGGCTTTTGTGCATGGGAGGTCGATTGCTGAGAATATTGCCTTAGCGCAAGAAGTGTTTAGGGACTTGAACAGATCAGTCCGTGGGGGAAACATTGTTCTCAAATTAGATATGGATAAAGCGTATGACAGGGTTAGCTGGGATTTTCTAATCCAGGTGTTAACTCGGTTTGGGTTTAGCGAATCTTGGATTAAGATGGTCGAAAAATTTTGGGCTAACAGTTGGTTCTCGGTTCTTATGAATGGCGAAATGGCCGGTTTTTTTAAATCCTCAAGGGGACTTAGGCAAGGGGACCCGATCTCTCCAAGTCTGTTTATCATTTCAACCGAGGTTCTCAGTAGGGGAATTAAAAGTTTGATTTCTCATCAAATCAGCCTTCCATTTGCGCTCGGCCGAGGGTGCCCTATCATTTCTCATTTGCTATATGCCGACGACACATTATTGTTCACGAATGGCAGCAAACGTTCTCTGCAGCAGCTCAAGAGATTTCTCGATTCCTACCAAGCCTCCTTGGGCCAAAAAATAAATCAGCAAAAATGTTCATTTTATTGTTCTAAAAAGTTGAAGCGGTCTCGGCTCAGATCAATTGAAGGAGTACTCGGTTTTAGGAAATCGCCGTCCATTTTAAAGTATCTAGGGGTTCCTAACACAGAAGGGAGGCTCAAAGCAACCGAGTTTAAGCCTTTGGTAGATAAGATTGTGGGGCGTATCAGTGGGTGGAAGGGTCGTATCTTATCCCAGGCAGGATGCGTGGTTCTCATCAAGAATGTTTTATCTTCAATTCCTGTCCATTCCATGGCGGCGGTCCATATTCATGCTCAGGTGCTTAAATCAATCGAAAAACATATGGCCAATTTCTTTTGGGGCTGGGCAGAGGGGAATCTAAAATACCACTGGAAGTCTTGGAATTTGTTATCTACGCCAAAGGAGGAGGGTGGCATTGGATTCAGGAAATTGTTGGATATTATGAGGGCATTCCGTCTTAAAATGGCTTGGTCTATTAAATTTGGGAAAGAGGAGAATGTTTGGAAGGTGTTCATGACGAAGTACCTTCGAGATGGGTCTCTGCAGAGGCGGGTCCAGGATGCGGCAAGCCGACAATCTTCTCCCCTGTGGAAACGTATAAGGGAGCTGATTCCATCGGTGGATTCCCATGTTCAATGGCAGATCGGTGCAGGGCATTGCAATTTCTGGACGGTAAATTGGACAGGCCTGGGCCCTCTCCACCTACTAGCTGAAGCAGAAGTGCCTATTGGTTTGCAAGATACCCAAGTTTGTCAGGTGATCGGTTCGACTGGTCCTTTTCCCCCCTCTGCAGCGCTGCTTCTTCTTCCTCAACCCGTTATTGACCACGTGTTCCAGACAGGATTTTGTACCACAGACGATGTTGATCAGCCTTTTTAGCCATTCACTCCATCCGGGGTTTTTTCTATTAAATTTGCCTGGTCGCTGTCCAGGGTACCAAATCCAAGTCGTATCTGGTCGCAATGGGTATGGCATACGAAACTTTCTCCCAAAATCTCTCTCCTCGTCTGGAAGGTGATTCAAAATGCAGTTCCGGTGGACAGTGCGGTGTAATCCCGGGGAGTTCATCTTGCGTCAAAGTGTGTCTGCTGCGACACCCTTTCCTCTGACATCGAATCTACGTTGCATCTCTTCCTTAACAGCAGGTTGGCGCAGACTATTTGGCTGGCCATGGGCAGTTGGATTGGTATCAACGTCATGCCAGCCAATTTGATTGAAGCGAGGCTTGGACAATGGTGGGCAGCTGTTACCGCCATGCATAGACGATCGGTAAGTGTCATGTTACTGCCATGTTTAATTATCTGAGAATTGTGGAAAGCGCGTAATGCAGTTTTTTTGAGGGTCGATCAGTGCCCCCTGATAGAGTAGTTGCTAAGATCAGATGGTGGGAGGCCATGCTCAACGTTTCTCAGAACGGTTGTGGGACACAAGGGTTGCGGTGGCCCCAAAATTTCTTCCCCACATCTGTCAATCCTGGCAGTAGACTGGAGGTGGTACGGTGGAACCGACCAAAGCCTGGTTTGGTCAAAATTAACGTGGATGGCTCTGCCAGGGGGAATCCCGGAAATTCTGGTGGAGGTGGAATATGTAGAGGGGAGAGGGGTGATTTCATTTTCGCTTTTTCAGATGGTTATGGTTTTAGGACTAACACGGTTGCCGAGCTACGAGCAGTGCATGATGGCCTTATTAGTGGTATTCGGAGGGGATTCGAGAATATCATTATTGAGTTGGATTCGAGGCTAGTAGTTGACCTGATTAATGAAATTTTGGCGCCGCCAGCCGGAAATGGAGGGCATGGTTGTTTAGAATTGGTCCGTTGAGGCGGCGAAGTCTGATTCGGGTGGTGCACATCCGAGGGGAAGGGAATTTGCCTTGCATTTCTTGGCTCGTTTGGGTAGTCTGCTCGTCTCAGGTTTATTTCGAGAATTTTTCAGACCTTCCTCGTCAGCTTCAAGGTAACATTTTTCTATACACATGGTCACCCTTGAAGGGGGTTTATTATATTGGTGTAGACCCATATCAAGGCCATTCATCATCATTATACATAAACTTGGGCCATGAAAAGACATTATAACTATGCCCATGTTTAGCAGAAGGTCCGTAACAAGACCCACTCACACAGCCCACAAGCCCAAAATAAGAATCTAGACCGACCATGGTGAGCTGTGCCAACACGTACGCCTGATGGACCAGCTTGCCCCATCCCCAGTCATAGTTACTAAGAGCTTGTTTGGCCGGGCAGATAGGATGGGATTGGAAGGGATTGGAAGATAGATCCCGGGATTGGCCAGGCGTGCCAAATAGACACAGGATCTTGATCCGGGAATATAACAATCCCATGGATCTTAAGACAATCCACTGACATCACCATCGTTACCTTTAAATCCCATCCAATCCACCCTAATCCCTTCAAAATTGTGGACGTGTTTGGTTTGAGGGATTGAAAGGGATTGGAAGGTTTAATCCTGGGATTGGCTGGGTGTGCCAAACAATCCGGATATTGCAATCCTGGGATATAGCAATCCCATAGATCTTGCACCAATCCACTGACGCAGCTATCATTACCTTGAAATCCGTGCAATCCACTCTAATACCATCCAATCCCATCCAATCTGCCTGGCCAAACAGGCCCTAAGGGCACATTAGGATCGTAAGTTGCTTAAGATAAGTTACTTATATCACAAGAAACTTATCTTAGTTTTTACTCGTTAAGAAGATATGTATGTTTGGTAAACAACCTACTTATCAGCTTCTTCTCTCTTTAATCTCTCTTATGCCGCTCTTCATCAACTTATGAAAAGTAGAAAGCTAAAAAAATTAAGTGTAGAGATTAAGTACTTTTTAAGGTTTTTTTAAATTTTAAAATTTAAAAAAAAAAAAAAAAAAAAACTTATAACTAATCATAAACCAAACTTATATGAAATGAGTTACTTATCTACTGCTGTAAGTAGAAAAAGTAATTTATTTTGTGGTATCCAACGGGCCTTAAAACAGTACAAACAAAGCAAGGTCCAAGGGGAAGTAGATTGCTTGGTGTGCCGTGGTGTGTTGATGTCACCAGGTTCTATGGGCCCACCATGATGTATGTGTTATACCCACACTATCCATCCATTTTGCGAGATAATTTTAGGGCATGGGCCAAAAATATGAGGCGGATCAAAATCTCATGTGGAGCACGCCACAAAGCAATCCACTCCCAAGTTTTTTTTTATTGGGCTTGGCCATTGATATAGGCCTGTGGTTGAGCCTGGGATAGATTTTAAGGCCAAAGTGACAAATGGATTGGGTTCGAGCCTAGGTTTTGCGATTTTTTTTTTCTTACCCGGAATGAGCCTGGGACAAGCCCAGGCCACTTATTACCTAAATAGGTGGGTTTCAATTTGAGATTGAACTCTTCCTAGCTGAATGGTCCATCATGTTTAGTCCGATTAAGAATCGTCCATTCGCTTCGACCTAAAGCTCTCAATGATCCAGCCTGGCCCGTCCAGATTGGCCAGATTGGGTCTAAATTGTAATCATGTTTATTAAAACGTAATGGGTCAGGTTCCTTTATGATCCGTTAGCATGGATTAGATAGGCCCATTTTGAATTTCAAGGGCATTTTGACGCATGGAAGGGTGTGAGGAGGAAGATCACTTTCTAACATAAGTATGCAAAAACCTTGAATTCACAGGATTACACTACTAATAAAGAAAAAAAAATAAATTTAATCCAAATTTGAAATTACTAAAATAGAAAAAATTTAAACCTAATAAAAGTCCTAATTCAATTAAAATAGAACTTACCTGAAATAGTAAGTCTTAAATTAAACTTAACAAGGTTTCTCAACATGATTACAATTAATATCTAAAGAAGACAAAAATGTAAAACTCTAAAGAAACACGACAAAAATTGAAATTATTAAAAAATAATTTTTTTCACTAAAATTTCGTTTTTGAACTAGAAGAGTGTTTTCTTGTGAAATGGATGGATGTGACCTACATGTAGGTCAGTTGACGTGGCCCGCTACATTAAGATCAATAGGTCATGCATCCCATAGTGATACAAGGATCAAAAGTTATGACTTATTTATGTTTCACACTTCAAACGACAATTTCTTCCTATCCAAATTGAATTTCTTCGAACTAGATGTGCTTAGAGCCAATTGTGTCATACCATAATATTGGGTAGGATATAATGGATTACTTTCATTTCCATTTGACTATGTCACACATTACTTCATCCTTATAATATTTATCAAGAGAGAACGAGAATACGACATTATTCAGTTATCTTTGTTTCACTGACTTCCTTTATCTATCCAATCATGTAGGGAGGGGTGCCTTTCTGTCTTCAGTTATAACTTTTCTACCATAGTCTTCAGTACTATGTTCTCACTACTTCCACCATCTATGATCAAATTATAAACCTTTTGGTTCACAGTGTACCTCATTTGAAAATGTTGTTCCACTGCAAATGTATCTCCTCCTTCGGCGTGTACAATAGCTTCCACACGATCAAAGTAATGGCCCGCGATTCACCATTATCGAGTGATGACCTACGATTCGTCATTGATGTCGCACCATAAACATGATGAACGTGAGCTCCATCACTGATCTCATGTATTTGTTTCTTGGTGCATTGTCAATGGGATTGTTTCTCGCACTATTGTTAGAAGCCATTGAACCGAGAAAAAGCCTCATTCTAATACCAATTGACGTAGGGAATGGTGTGAGTAGAAAGATCATTGTCTACCTCAAGTATGCAAAACCTTGAATTCACATGATAAAAAGTAAAATTCAAAATTGTAATATTCAATAATGTATATCATCTCTTAATTACACCTAGGGGTGTACATCGGGCCGAACCGAGTCAAACTGGGCTCAACGCGGCCCAGCCTGGTCACCAGCCAAACTAGCCCAAACCCCGCCCGGCCCGGTCACTGGGCCAACTTGTCCAGCCTGAACCTAGCTTGGTTAGCAATCGGACGAGTTCAAGCCAGTTTCGGACCCACGATGAATTTAGGAACGAGTCGGGCCAAACTGGAACCTATCCGAACTCGGCCCGAACTCAGTTTCGGGTTGAAGAAAATGGCCCGTCCCGACCAGAACTCAGTTCCGGGTCGAGCCGAGTCGAGCAAGTTAATCAGGCTAGCCCGGTTTGTGTACAGCCGTAATTACACCACTCATAATTTTTTTTTAAAAAATAAAAATAAAAAAATTCCCCAATTTGAAACTACCAAAATTTACAAAATTCTAATTCTAATAAAAGTCTTAATTCAACCTATATAGAACTTATCCGAAATAGTAAATTTTGTTAAAAATAGAAAATCATAAATTAAACTTTAGATTTTCAGCTTGCTTATAATTAATATCTAAAAAAGACGAAAATCTAATACTCTAAAGAAATATGGCAAAAATTAGAATTACTAATAATAGTAAATTTTCCCTAAAATCTGATTTTTGAACTTGAAGTATGCATTTCCACGCAAAAAGATGAACGTGAGAACCCAAATGGTCTGCTACATAAAGATCAATAAGTCATGCATCCCGTAATGATACCTAGATTAAAAGTTTTAGTCCATTTACAGTTAACCCTTCAAACGACAATTTCTATCTATCCAAATTAAATTTCTTCGAACTGTATGCACATAGAGCCCAAATACATCATGCCATATGTAAGGCTGGACCCAGATACCACGGATTACTTCTACTTTTGTTTGGACTTCTTTTGGCCCAGACATATTGTACATTTTCTCTCATATATCATGTAAGATATGGCATGCTTAGTTAAGCATCCCAAATGTTAGATGTTGTACTTGGGTGGGCTTGGGATTGGTACTATTTGTTTTGGCCCATCACGGGCCCAGGTAGGGCCTAGAGTTTGGACAGACCTCACCCCTCCCCGTTGATGCCTCTATTTGCTACTGCCTTATTTTGGGTTCAATTTGGCCCGTGTAACTGGATTTAGATACATACGAAGGCTCGACATATAAATTGATCAAATCCCCATTTGTGAAGGTAAGTGTTGTTGATCCATCCGTTGATTAGGTAGGCTGCACATGCTTAAGTAAAGACATTTAGAAAAATGAAAACCAACGGTCTACATGTCTTACATGTATATATGTTACCTAAGCCTTGATTGGAACGGATATTTTATAGGATGGAACACATGCACACATTAAGTTGGGCCCAATCGACTACTTTGGACTAAATACTTTGGTGGGCCACACACCAAAAATATTATATTCAGGGGATGAATCCAACCACCCTCATCCAATTCATCCATCAGAATGGCACTATTATTTTGATGCCTTGGCCCAAGAATCCATTTGATCCACCAATCAGGTGGACCAACCCATCTGCCTCTTTCCAATATTGTAGCCCACCTGCTGATCGGACCAAATTTTATTTTTGGGAAATCATATAAAAGCTCAGACGATGGATCGATTAGATCTCACAACTTGTGTGCCATGCTCACACGTGTGTCATGTACGCGAGCTTTCTGGCACGTGTGCGCGCATATCAAAGCTCAATATTCCCTTACTACAACACAAAGCAAGGGATCTCCTCATTTTTCATTATCATTTGTCTCAACCTACATACAACGCCTCAGATTGGAATATAAGGGAATTTTCAATGTATTCAATGGAGCTAAATTCTATGAAAGAGAACTCACTTCTCCCACCTCCCTTTCTACCATCAGCATCTATAAATCTTCATGCATCTTCTCATCTTTTGCATGCAAGCTCAAGCCCACCTACCTACTCAAAAACCACAGCCATAGACGTTTATCCTCATTAATATATAGTATTGAAATCATGGTCGCTGGTACAGTGGGTCATGAAATCTTGTCTCCAATCTCACCATCGAGACTCTGGAAGGCAATGGTGAAGGATTTCCACAACCTCATGCCCAAGCTCATGCCTGAAATCATATCGAGCATTGTTGTTCTAGAAGGTGATGGTGGGGTCGGCACAATCAGACAGTCCAACTTCACCGATGGTAACTAACGTAATTTTTTTTTTTAGTACTTCATATGGCTTTAAACAAGTTCGATAACAGCATTAGACTTCAATTTTAAAATTAAAAATAATAATAATAATAAATTGTGTTTGTTTCCTTAATATGCAGCCATCAAGGACTTCAACTACTGGAAGGACCGCATAGATGAGATCGACGACAGTAACCGTTTGTTCAAGTACTCAGTGATCGAAGGTGGCCTACTCGGGAAGAAAGTGAAATCAACTACATTTACTCTGGAGTTCAAAGATGGCATCAATGGCGGAAGTGTATGCAAGTTTCACGGAGAGTTTGAAACGGTAGAAGGTAACCTGCCTAAAGAAGATGAAACTAAGGAGATGATGGGAAACATGGAGGGAATGTTCAAGGCAGTAGAAGGATATCTCCTTGAAAATCCAAATGCATACATATAGCTTTGGTTGATTGTGAGCTTTCACCTTTGATTTTGATTGATTGTTGAATAAGTTCCATTTCTTTGGACTGTGTTTGCATGGGAATAGGAAGCCCTTAGAGTTTGTTTTCAAGTAGTAGTTAATGTCTTGCTAAATAATTATTTTTGTTCCTCTATATTGTGATTGTAGTGGTACATCACATCAAGTGAAAGAGTCTTAAACCTTTTAAGTTGAGCTTAACCTACAACACAATGTGTGGCTCCCACCATGATGTGTACATGAAATTCAATCCATGCATCAAGTGTTGCCCCTCATTTTCCACTTGGGTCCCAAAATTTGGATCCATTCAAAATTCAGGTGGACACACAATAGAACAATTGGGATGGGGATGCCCGTCATTAACCTTTCAGACTGTCTGTGGGGCCATTGTGTCTGGGATATACCATCCTATTCATTTTGAAGATGTGCCCCACCAGGATAATGAGATGTAAAAAATAAAATACAATAGGTCACTTCAAAACTCAGGTAGGCTACACTGATTTTAGAACCTTTAGGTATGTATTTACATGGTGTGGCTCACCTGAGCATTGGATGGGTCTTACTTGAGAACATGAGGAGTCTCACAAGATAGACAACTAGATGTCATGCAAACATCCCATTGTATTTTAAGCTTAATCTACAAAGCTTTGTAGTGGCACTACCAGAAACACCACTTTTAGCGGCGGCCATTTTCGTCGCTAAAAGTCAACATTTCGCAGCTAAAAAAATTTAGCGACGAACATTTTCGTCGCTAAAAGACCGATGTACAAGGCTTTTATCAGCGAAAAATTCAAATCGACGCTAAATGAAAGATTTTTAGCGACGAATATTTTCGTCGCTAAAAGAGACCTTTAGCAGCGAAAATTTTCGCTGCAAAAAAACTTCAACACTTTTTAGCAGCAAAACATTTCGCCGCCAAAAAAACTGCCAATACTTTTAGCAGCGAAAATTTTTGCCACTAGAAAATATCCAGGACTTTTAGCATCGAAACTTTTTGCCGCCAAAAAACTGCCAACACTTTTAGCAGCCAAATCTTTCGCCGCCAAAAAAATTTCCACGACTTTTAGCAGCGAAAAGTTTCGCCGCCAAAAAAATTTCCACGTCTTTTAGCAGCGAAAAGTTTCGCCGCCAAAAAAACTGCCAAGGCTTTTAGCAGCGAAACCATTCGCCGCAAAAAAAATTTCCACGACTTTTAGCAGCGAAAGATTTCGCCGCAAAACAAATTTCTACGACTTTTAGCAGCGAAAAGTTTCGCCGCCCAGAAAACATCCAAGACCTTTAGCAGCGAAACCATTCGCCGCAAAAAAAACTGCCAAGACTTTTAGCAGCGAAACCATTCGCCGCAAAAAAAATTTCCACGACTTTTAGCAGCGAAAGATTTCGCCGCAAAACAAATTTCTACGACTTTTAGCAGCGAAAAGTTTCGCCGCCCAGAAAACAGCCAAGACCTTTAGCAGCCAAACATTTCGCCGCAAAAAAATTTTCTACGACTTTTAGCAGCGAAAATATTCGCCGCCAAAAAAATAGCCAACACCTTTAGCACCGAAAAATTTCGCCGCCAACAAATATCTAGGACTTTTTAGCAGCGAAATATTTCGATGCAAAAACTATTTTCCAGCAAAAATTAAGTTTTTGCCAGTGAAAATTTTCGCCGCTAAATAAATTCCAAAATTTTTTAGCAGCGAAAATTTTCGCCGCCAAATATAATTCCAAAGTTTTAGCAGCGAAAATTTTCGCTGCGAAAAATCATTCCACTTTTAGCGACGAAAATTTTCGTCGCTAAAAGTCTTTTTTTTTTTAATGTACAGCCTAGAATTCCGCACAAAATTCCTGATAGACATCATATTCATCATAATATACACCTGTTATATAATATATTTTCATCATATTCACATTCACATCCAACGAAACCCAAACCCAAACCCAAACATAAACTGCATTCATTCAAACACGTTCATTCTTGCATTAATACATATAAACTTAACATAATAAACAAATATACAAAAAAATCACAAAGATGAAGGCGGAGGTGGTGGAGCATCGGTGGGTAAGCGTGCGCAAAGGAAAGCCTCTAACATCCGCATCATCCGTCGCTCATGATCCACCCGATCTCCTCTATCCTCCTCTCTCTCTCCTCCCTCTCGCCTCGCCACCGATCCTCCATCCTCCTCTCCTGCTCCTCCCTCTCGCCTCCACTCCTCCATCATCTTCCTCTCTTGCTCCTCCCTCTGCTTGTCCAGCTGATCTTTGATGTCATTGACGACGACCCGTAGCTGCTGAACCTCTCTCTCTGCGGTATCAGCTCGGCGTACGGCGCTCTCGCCAACGACGATGGATCGACTGGAGACAGCTCTAGCAGGTGCCATAAGCTTAGCACCATGGCCAAACCCACGCACATATCCAGAACGGGTGCCAAGCACCTGACTCAGGATCTCTGGCTCACTCCTCTGAGTACCATCGGGAGTGGGCTGACTGCGTAAAGTGTTCATCTCCTCCTGTAATAAAAACATATGAATTTTCATAATAAATGACATAATTATAATTTAATACAATTAAATTATACAATATAAGGATTTTTATCCAAATCTCGCTGGCTCTAGGATGTACCCAAGATACCGTCGTCTACCGACAGTGAGTCCCTTTGTAGAAGTCTACTGGTTCGGGCTCATGGCCAGTGACGGAATCTCGCTGCGCAATCGAAAGGACGATAGAGTTAATATAAATGCATGGAAAGAATATATAAACGTAATAATTACCAGTACTTTCTTACCATGTCGTGACGAAGTCGTACGAATGACTTTGAACCAGCTACATGATTCACTTCTAACTTTCCTCTGTTGTCAGAATTTATTTTGCTCTTTTTCTGAACACATTATTCATAATACATTGTTATTAATTGCGAAATTAATTATTACGCTAAGATATCGTAAATATGTAAATGTTACCTGAAAAGAATCAGATGAAAACCTATCACAGAGTATCCGCCAGTCCCCATCGGTCACGTGCAGTGGTGCGGACTGTACGGCCTCCTTGTGGCTCACGCACCGCTTGTACTGCTGGTGTAACCTAGTGCGGTAATCCTTGAACCGCTCCTTCATCATGTCGTCGACGGCATGGGAGATGTGCGGAACACTCAAATCAAAGTCAAATTTATCCTGCAGTTTTGTAAATAATAGATTAAGACAATAAATTTATTAAGAAAATAACTTAACCATAAATGAACATTTATAAAATAAATTTTATTTGACTAAAATTTACCTGAAGGCACTGACGGATGAGCTGCCGAACATCATCTGTCACGTCTCTCAAACGGGGGGTGGTGGGGGGAATCAGAGATCGGCATAAGACACCGACCTCTGACGTAAACAACATGGCATTGTTCCCAACATGTCTAATGCAGTCCTGTGGGAACTCTACTGTCACCCTACCCTCACGCGTAAGTCGCTCTAAAAGTAACCCACGCATGGGTCCACGTCCTCGCCGGCTGGTCGACGACGCTGTTGCAATAGAAATATGTAAGTCTAAACATAAACAAAAATCATTAAAAGAAACATGTCTAAACTTATATACAGTGCCTGGTGTATGCGCGACTGAGGGATCAGACGCCTGCGATGCAATATGCGACGGCGATGCCAGCTCCGTCGCATCACAGGTAGAAGGGGTAGATCCAGTGCGCGAACGACGTACTCTCCCACCTGGTGCCATCGCTGAATATGTGCGAACTACGAATTTTAAACAATGTCAATACAAGTGGAATATACTAAAACATTATACAAGTAATGTTAATGGTATAATGCATTTGTGCTTATGCTCAAAGAGATGAATAAAATATGATTAGACCATTACACTATAATGCAAGATATAATAAAACTGTAAACTTTAATCTATAACCATTGAAAATTCAATTACACATTGTCATTGTATATTAAATACACATATTTGTTGTAATACGAAATAACTATGAGGTAAACTATCCGAAGTACTCCCTGCGTAAGTCATCGTATGCTTCAGAAGTGTATGTCATCCTGTGTGAAGCATTGGACATTTTTATAGCCAACATGACATCACAATAGGAGAAATCTGATCCATCGGGACTCCGTTCAGATGTGCAAGTGAGAGAATCGCATCTTCCATATCTCGTTTCCCACGGTTATAAATCTCCATCAGTTCCGGAATTTTTCTGAGATTGTATAATCTTTCGTCTAAGTCGTCGTCGATATATTCCACTCTATACTCATCGACCAGACCAGGTATCTCTATGGCCCTACAAGAAGAAGACAGGACCGAAACGTCCATCTACAACAGCTGATGAAGTACGTTGCGTGCTTCTGCTATGCTCCGGTTTGAGGATGACATGATCAAAAATTGTCTCAACTGTAAATGTGAATTATAAACAAGTCAATAAAAGGAATTAATCATGACTTGTAATTTTCACGTATACATGGAATACATAAATTATTTGAATTGAAAAATGACATGTAAATCATGTGTACATTTAATAATCGTCGTCTATATCACTATCGCTTAGGGCTATTTCTTCTTCACAATCACTATCGCTGATTAGTATTTCCTCCTCATAGTCTTCAACGTTGTCATCAATGAAACCCTGTATCATCTCTAACAATGTCTTGTATTAATAAGGCATCAACATGATCAGTGGCACATCATCTCTGTCTAATTGCACCACATCAATATCAATACTTGAATCACCCACTGTATCCCTAGATGGCATGTCTTCTTGATATGCTTGTTCAACCCTAGACGTGTCATTTCCCCCCTCGCTATCTTCAACTGCACGGGGAACGTCAAATACGTTCTTGGGCTTTATTTTCTCGCACCACGTGCAAGAGCCGCCTAACTTAGTGTCGGCGAGGTAAAATACTTGTTCACATTTGATGCGAGGACAAATGGGTCGTCCTTAAACCACTTTCGAGATAAATTTACGCTCGTAAAGTAGTTGTCAGTTTGTATTCCCAACTTCTTATTTCCAATGTCCCACCAATCACATCTAAATAAGTACACCCGCTTTCTCGTACAATAACTCAGCTCAATAATATTAGTCAAAATGTCATAAAAGTCAATTTCATCCCCTTCATTTGTTCCTTTTACAACTACCCCACTATTTTGCGTGGTCCTGTTCTTCTCACGTTCTTCAGTGTGGAACCGAATCTCATTTAGAATACAACCTGTATATCTAGATACACGTCTATCAGGGCCACACGCCAATGAGTATAGTGCATCAGACACATCTGCAGAGTTGCTTGTGCGCAACGTCTTTATCTATTATCATGTACAAAATATAATTATTTAGTAATTTTCTTAGGTTGAAATAATGTGCAATACAACGAAAATTCTAAGTGTGGTGAGAGACAATGTGAAATCTTACACGTTCGGCGAACCATTCTGGAAACTGATCCTGATGCATCCGATCATAATTTGTGGAGAATTTGGATTTCATCTTGTCTATGTGTTCACTACACATAAATGGCACGTCGTCAGCAAGAAACATTAAGATCATCACATGTAGGAATTACAATAATCGAGGGAAGACTTACTCCAAGTATGACTCTATTTCTTCACAATTGTGCAACACATACCATCGCGCCTTTACTAGATCCCCAAGATCCATATCCTGAAACGTCGGGGATCCTAAAGGACGAACGTTTTGTGCAAATATAGATATGAGTCCTTGTTCATCCTCCTGCCCTTCATCGGCATTCCAATCTTCTCGGTTGAATCTAGTCTCTATGCCACGAAGATACATGGAGCAAAATGTAAGGCAGTCATTATCATTGTACGCTTCAGATATCGACCCCTCCGGTCGTGCCTTATTCCTCACAAATTGTTTGAGTGTGTGAAGGTATCTGTACACAAAACCACTGTATTATACATATGAAAACATGAATATATGCAGTTTATGAAATGAAAAAAAAATTCAATAGGTTCTACCACCTTTCGATCGGATACACCAACGATATTGTACTGGGCCTGCAAGCTTCACCTCATGCGGTAAATGAATCGCTAGGTGTACCATGACATCAAAAAATGCAGGTGGAAATATTCTTTCAAGTTTGCAAAGGATTATAGCAATGTCCCTCTCCAGTCTTTTAGTAACATCCACATTCAACAATTTTGAACACAAATCCTTAAAGAATATCCCCAGCTCAATCAGCGTCGCACTGATATCCTTACTCAGGAATTCACAAATCGCAACCGGCAGTTGAGCGTTGCAGAAGGACGTGACAATCATGACTTTTCATTCCTGTTACCTTACAATCCGTAACGTTTACGCGCCGAGATATGTTTAACGCATACCCATCGGGAAACTTCACCGATCTCAACCATTCACATAAACGCTTTCTCTCTAGTTTGGTCAATGTGTAGCAGGCTGCTGGTATAGTATACAAATTTCCATGTGGTTGCAAGTGTAACTCTTTCCTTAAACCCATTTCTTGTAGATCCAATCGAGCCTTGAAACTGTCTTTTGTTTTCTTCTCTATGTTCATTACTGTTCCGAAGACATTGTCACATATATTTTTTTCAATATGCATGACATCCAAGTTGTGTCGCAATTTCAGATCACTCCAATATAGCAACTCAAAAAAGATGCTCTTCTTCCTCCAGTTATAGTCCAATACTGTACGTTTCCTCTTCTTCAAGTGCGATGCCTTACCAAATTTAACTTCTCCAATGTTACTCAGTTGTTGCATCACATCTTCTCCAGATAGCTCTTTCGGGGGTAGCCTATGATCTTGTTTGCCATCAAAGATCATCGTCTTCCTACGCCAACTATGATCGCTCGGAAGGAAGCGACGATGGCCCATATAACACGTTTTTCTACCATGCTTCAATGACAATGAACAAGTCTCAATACCACATGTAGGACAAGCCAACTTGCCCTTCGTGCTCCACCCAGATAAATTTCCATATGCGGGAAAGTCATTTATTGTCCACAAGACCGCTGCATACAATCGAAATGTCTGTCCTGCAAATGTATCATACGTGTGTACACCTTGACTCCACAACTGGTTTAACTCATCTACTAACGGTCGCAAGTACACATCAATGTCATTTCCAGGTGACCTGGGTCCAGGAATAAGCAATGACATCATGAAAAATGACTCATTCATACACAACTAAGGAGGTAAATTGTAGAGCATAAGTACCACTGGCCACATACTGTACGAGCTACTCATATTACCAAATGGATTAAAACCATCACTTACAAGACTTAGTCGAACATTACGAGAATCCTCTGCAAACCAGTCATGTTGCTTGTCAAAATTTTGCCAGGCTTCAGAGTCTGCAGGGTGCCTCAGTGTACTATCATCATGAACGCGTTTCTCCTTATGCCACCTCATATCTTCAGCCGTCTTACGAGACATAAACAATCTTTGCAATCTTGGTTTCAATGGGAAGTACCTTAACACCTTTTGCGGGATGTTCTTATCCTTGGATTTGCCATACTTCCACCTAGACTCTCCACATTCTTGACACTCTTCAGCATCCTTATGCTCTTTCTGATATAATAAACAATCATTTATACATGCATGTATGAGTTCATATCCAAGGCCCAAGTCTCGCATCAAGGATTTTGCCTCGTAATGGGACTTAGGCAATGTCTCACCATCCGGCAATGCTTCTTTCAACAACTCTAGCAACATGTTGAACGATTTGTTACTCCAACGATTTATTGTCTTCAAATGAAGTAACTTTGTAAGAAAATTCAACTCAGAGAAGTTCTTACACCCCGGATAAAGTGGACGTTGCGCATCCCTCAACAACTTACTAAACTTTTCTCGATTCGACATCACCCATTGGAGGAATATCTTGCTCACGCTTGTCGCTACAAAATCAAGATATCATAGTTGTTCCCTAAACACATCCCCTATGATATCTTACATTTCGTCAACGTCTTCATCCCCATCATCCGACAATTGGATCAAAGAATGACTTCAGTGAGCTCAACTCTATGGGTCATATCTTCACCATGATAGATCCACCAAGTGTAACCCTAGTCAATCCCAACTATGAACAAATCGTCCTCTACTTTGTCTAAAGTCTTAAATATTATGTTCTTGCATTTTCGACATGGACACCTAATCCTATTCCTTGAATCTGCCCGATTTCGTGCAAATTCCATGAACTCTTCAACCCCTTATTTATACTCACCAAACTGTTTTAGCTCGCATCCAACTCTTATCCATGTCTACAATGAAAAGAATACAGTCAGTTTATGGAAATAGCTTTAAGATTATGCTAAGTTATAGGTTTAGGTTATATTATATGTTTAGGATATGATAATAGGTATAGTTTAGGTTATAACTTTAGGTTATAGGTTTAGTTTTAGAGAATTAAGTTTAGGTTAAGGTTACAAGTTTAGGTTAAGGTTGCAAGTATGGGTTATAGGTTAAGGTTAAGGTATAGGTTTAGGTTATAAGTGTAGGTTATAGGTTTAGGGAAAGGTTAGGTTCTCTTCCGTTATAGGTTTAGGGAAAGGTTAGGTTCGGAGTTATAGGTTTTGGGATTTGAGAATAGTTTTAGGTTTTAAGTATAGGTTTAGGTTGCATTATAGGTTAAGGTTTAGGGATTTGTGTTTAGGTTATAGGTTATGGGTTATAGGGTTAGGTTAGGGTTTAAAATATATAGGTTTAGGTTTCAGGATTTTGAAGTAGGTTTAGGTCATAGGTTTAGGTTTAGAGATTTAGGTTCGGGTTCGAGTTTGGGATCGGTTTTAGGTTTAGTTTAGGGTTCAGCTTAGGTTTAGGTTATAAGGTATAGGTTTATGCAATTAAGAATTCGTTTATGTTTAGGTTTAGGGAATCGGTCCGGTTCTGGGATCGGGTTTAGATTTGGTTTTCAAGTTTAAGCTTAGTTTTAGGGTAGGGAGTTGAGATTGGGATTAGGTGTAGGTTTAGGTTTAGGGATTTGAGAATAGGTTACCGTTTAGGTAATAGGTGTAGGTTTAGGTTATAGGTTTTGCTTTTTGGTTTAGGAAAAGGTTAAGGTTATAGGTTTAGGTTAGGTTTTAGGTAAGGTTATAGGTTATAGCTTTAGGAATTGAGAATAGGTGTAGGTTTAGGCATTGGAAATCGGGTTGGGGTTCTGGATCGGGTTTAGGCTTGGTTTTTATGTTTAGGCTTTGGTTTAGGGTAGGGAGTTGAGATTGGGATTAGGTGTAGGTTTAGGTTTAGGGATTTGAGAATAGGTTAAGGTTTAGGTAATAGGTGTAGGTTTTGGTTTTAGGATAAGGATAAGGTTAAGGTTATAAGTTTAGGTCATAGGTTAAGGTTATAGGTTTAGGTTAGGTTTAGGATAAGGTTATAGGTTATAGCTTTGGGAATTGAGAATAGGTTATAGGTTTAGGCATTGGAAATCGGGTTGGGGTTCGGGATCGGGTTTAGGCTTGGGTTTTCATGTTTAGGCTTTACTTTTGGGTAGGGAGTTGAGATTGGGATTAGGTGTAGGTTTAGGTTTAGGGATTTGAGAATAGGTTAAGGTTTAGGTAATAGGTGTAGGTTTTGGTTTTAGGATAAGGATAAGGTTAAGGTTATAAGTTTAGGTCATAGGTTAAGGTTATAGGTTTAGGTTAGGTTTAGGATAAGGTTGTAGGTTATAGCTTTGGGAATTGAGAATAGGTTAAGGTTTAGGCATTGGAAATCGGGTTGGGGTTCGGGATCGGGTTTAGGCTTGGGTTTTCATGTTTAGGCTTAGCTTAGGGTAGGGAGATGAGATTGGGATTAGGTGTAGGTTTAGGTTTAGGGATTTGAGAATAGGTTAAGGTTTAGGTAATAGGTGTAGGTTTGGTTTTAGGATAAGGATTTAAAGTTATAAGTTTAGGTCATAGGTTAAGGTTATAGGTTTAGGTTAGGTTTAGGATAAGGTTATAGGTTATAGCTTTGGGAATTGAGAATAGGTTAAGGTTTAGGTTTGGGAATCGGGTTGGGGTTCTGGATCGGGTTTAGGCTTGGGTTTTCATGTTTAGGCTTAGGCTTAGGGTAGGAGAGATGAGATTGGGATTAGGTGTAGGTTTAGGTTTAGGGATTTGAGAATAGGTTAAGGTTTAGGTTAGGTGTAGGTTGTGGTTTTAGGATAAGGTTAAAGCTATAAGTTTAGATAGGTTAAGGTTATAGGTTTAGTTAGGTTTAGGTTTAGGTTATAGCTTTGGGAATCGAGAATAGGTTAAGGTTAAGGTTTGGGAATCGGGTTGGGGTTCGGATCGGGTTTAGGCTTGGGTTTTCATGTTTAGGCTTAGTTTAGGTTTTGGGATTAGGTGTAGGTTTAGGTTTAGGGATTTGAGAATAGGTGTAGGTTTAGGTTTAGAGATTTGAGAATAGTTAAGGTTTAGGTAATAGGTGTAGGTTTTGGTTTTAGGATAAGGATAAGGTTAAGGTTATAAGTTTAGGTCATAGGTTAAGGTTATAGGTTTAGGTTAGGTTTAGGATAAGGTTATAGGTTATAGCTTTGGGAATTGAGAATAGGTGTAGGTTTAGGCATTGGAAATCGGGTTGGGGTTCGGGGTTGGCTTTAGGCTTGGGTTTTCATGTTTAGGCTTTAGTTTAGGGTAGGGAGTTGAGATTGGGATTAGGTGTAGGTTTAGCTTTAGGGATTTGAGAATAGGTTAAGGTTTAGGTAATAGGTGTAGGTTTTGGTTTTAGGATAAGGATAAGGTTAAGGTTATAAGATTAGGTCATAGGTTAAGGTTATAGGTTTAGGTTAGGTTTAGGATAAGGTTATAGGTTATAGCTTTGGGAATTGAGAATAGGTGTAGGTTTAGGCATTGGAAATCGGGTTGGGGTTCGGGATCGGATTTAGGCTTGGGTTTTCATGTTTAGGCTTAGGCTTAGGGTAGGGAGATGAGATTGGGATTAGGTGTAGGTTTAGGTTTAGGGATTTGAGAATAGGTTAAGGTTTAGGAAATAGGTATAGGTTTTGGTTTTAGGATAAGGTTAAGGTTATAAGTTTAGGTCATAGGTTAAGGTTATAGGTTTAGGTTAGGTTTAGGATAAGGTTATAGGTTATAGCTTTGGGAATTGAGAATAGGTTAACGTTAAGGTTTGGGAATCGGGTTGGGGTTCGGGATCGGATTTAGGCTTGGGTTTTCATGTTTAGGCTTAGGCTTAGGGTAGGGAGATGAGATTGGGATTAGGTGTAGGTTTAGGTTTAGGGATTTGAGAATAGGTTAAGGTTTAGGTAATAGGTGTAGGTTTTGGTTTTAGGATAAGGATAAGGTTAAGGTTATAAGATTAGGTCATAGGTTAAGGTTATAGGTTTAGGTTAGGTTTAGGATAAGGTTATAGGTTATAGCTTTGGGAATTGAGAATAGGTGTAGGTTTAGGCATTGGAAATCGGGTTGGGGTTCGGGATCGGATTTAGGCTTGGGTTTTCATGTTTAGGCTTAGGCTTAGGGTAGGGAGATGAGATTGGGATTAGGTGTAGGTTTAGGTTTAGGGATTTGAGAATAGGTTAAGGTTTAGGAAATAGGTATAGGTTTTGGTTTTAGGATAAGGTTAAGGTTATAAGTTTAGGTCATAGGTTAAGGTTATAGGTTTAGGTTAGGTTTAGGAGAAGGTTATAGGTTATAGCTTTGGGAATTGAGAATAGGTTAACGTTAAGGTTTGGGAATCGGGTTGGGGTTCGGGATCGGGTTTAGGCTTGGGTTTTCATGTTTAGGCTTTGGCTTAGGGTAGGGAGATGAGATTGGGATTAGGTGTAGGTTTAGGTTTAGGGATTTGAGAATAGGTTAAGGTTTAGGTAATAGGTGTAGGTTTTGGTTTTAGGATAAGGATAAGGTTAAGGTTATAAGTTTAGGTCATAGGTTAAGGTTATAGGTTTAGGTTAGGTTTAGGATAAGGTTATAGGTTATAGCTTTGGGAATTGAGAATAGGTTAAGGTTTAGGCATTGAAAATCGGGTTGGGGTTCGGGATCGAGTTTAGGCTTGGGTTTTCATGTTTAGGTTTTAGTTTAGGGTAGGGAGTTGAGATTGGGATTAGGTGTAGGTTTAGGTTTAGGGATTTGAGAATAGGTTAAGGTTTAGGTAATAGGTGTAGGTTTTGGTTTTAGGATAAGGATAAGGTTAAGGTTATAAGTTTAGGTCATAGGTTAAGGTTATAGGTTTAGGTTAGGTTTAGGATAAGGTTATAGGTTATAGCTTTGGGAATTGAGAATAGGTTAAGGTTAAGGTTTGGGTATCGGGTTGGGGTTCGGGATTGGGTTTAGGCTTGGGTTTTCATGTTTAGGCTTAGGCTTAGGGTAGGGAGATGAGATTAGGATTAGGTGTAGGTTTAGGTTTAGGGATTTGAGAATAGGTTAAGGTTTAGGTAATAGGTGCAGGTTTTGGTTTTAGGATAAGGATAAGGTTAAGGTTATAAGTTTAGGTTATAGGTTAAGGTTATAGGTTTAGGTTTGGTTTAGGATAAGGTTATAGGTTATAGCTTTGGGAATTGAGAATAGCTTAAGGTTTAGGCATTGGAAATCGGGTTGGGGCTCGGGATCGGTTTTAGGCTTGAGTTTTCATGTTTAGGCTTCGGCTTAGGGTAGGGAGATGAGATTGGGATTAGGTGTAGGTTTAGGTTTTGGGATTTGAGAATAGGTTAAGGTTTAGGTAATAGGTGTAGGTTTTGATTTTAGGATAAGGTTAAGGTTATAAGTTTAGGTCATAGGTTAAGGTTATAGGTTTAGGTTAGGTTTAGGATAAGGTTATAGGTTATAGCTTTGGGAATTGAGAATAGTTTAAGTTTAAGGTTTGGGAATCGGGTTGGGGTTCGGGATCGGGTTTAGGCTTGAGTTTTCATGTTTAGGCTTAGGCTTAGGGTAAGGAGATGAGATTGGGATTAGGTGTAAGTTTAGGTTTAGGGATTTGAGAATAGGTTAAGGTTTAGGTAATAGGTGTAGGTTTTAGTTTTAGGATAAGGATAAAGTTAAGCTTATAAGTTTAGGTCATAGGTTAAGGTTATAGGTTTAGGTTAGGTTTATGATAAGGTTATAGGTTATAGCTTTGGGAATTGAGAATAGGTTAAGGTTTAGGCATTGGAAATCGGGTTGGGGTTCGGGATCGGGTTTAGGCTTGGGTTTTCATGTTTAGGCTTAGGCTCAGGGTAGGGAGATAAGATTGGGATTAGGTGTAGGTTCAGGTTAGGGATTTGAGAATAGGTTAAGGTTTAGGTAATAGGTGTAGGTTTTGGTTTTAGGATAAGGTTAAGGTTATAAGTTTAGGTCATAGGTTAAGGTTATAGGTTTAGGTTGGGTTTAGGATAAGGTTATAGGTTATAGCTTTGGGAATTGAGAATAGGTTAAGGTTAAGGTTTGGGAATCGGGTTGGGTTTCGGGATCGGGTTTAGGCTTGGGTTTTCATGTTTAGGCTTAGGCTTAGAGTAGGGAGATGAGATTGGGATTAGGTGTAGGTTTAGGTTTAGGGATTTGAGAATAGGTTAAGGTTTAGGTAATAGGTGTAGGTTTTGGTTTTAGGATAAGGATAAGGTTAAGGTTATAAGTTTAGGTCATAGGTTAAGGTTATAGGTTTAGGTTAGGTTTAGGATAAGGTTATAGGTTATAGCTTTGGGAATTGAGAATAGGTGTAGGTTTAGGCATTGGAAATCGGGTTTAGGCTTGGGTTTTCATGTTTAGGCTTTAGTTTAGGGTAGGGAGTTGAGATTGGGATTAGGTGTAGGTTTAGGTTTAAGGATTTGACAATAGGTTAAGGTTTAGGTAATAGGTGTAGGTTTTGGTTTTAGGATAAGGATAAGGTTAAGGTTATAAGTTTAGGTCATAGGTTAAGGTTATAGGTTTAGGTTAGGTTTAGGATAAGGTTATAGGTTATAGCTTTGGGAATTGAGAATAGGTGTAGGTTTAGGCATTGGAAATCGGGTTGGGGTTCTGGATCGGATTTAGGCTTGGGTTTTCATGTTTAGGCTTAGGCTTAGGGTAGGGAGATGAGATTGGGATTAGGTGTAGGTTTAGGTTTAGGGATTTGAGAATAGGTTAAGGTTTAGGTAATAGGTGTAGGTTTTGGTTTTAGGATAAAGATAAGGTTAAGGTTATAAGTTTAGGTCATAGGTTAAGGTTATAGGTTTAGGTTAGGTTTAGGATAAGGTTATAGGTTATAGCTTTGGGAATTGAGAATAGGTGTAGGTTTAGGCATTGGAAATCGGGTTGGGGTTCTGGATCGGATTTAGGCTTGGGTTTTCATGTTTAGGCTTAGGCTTAGGGTTGGGAGATGAGATTGGGATTAGGTGTAGGTTTAGGTTTAGGGATTTGAGAATAGGTTAAGGTTTAGGTAATAGGTGTAGGTTTTGGTTTTAGGATAAGGATAAGGTTAAGGTTATAAGTTTAGGTCATAGGTTAAGGTTATATGTTTAGGTTAGGTTTAGGATAAGGTTATAGGTTATAGCTTTGGGAATTGAGAATAGGTTAAGGTTTAGGCATTGGAAATCGGGTTGGGGTTCGGGATCGGGTTTAGGCTTGGGTTTTCATGTTTAGGCTTAGGCTCAGGGTAGGGAGATAAGATTCGGATTAGGTGTAGGTTCAAGTTTAGGGATTTGAGAATAGGTTAAGGTTTAGGTAATAGGTGTAGGTTTTGGTTTTAGGATAAGGTTAAGGTTATAAGTTTAGGTCATAGGTTTAGGTTAGGTTTAGGATAAGGTTATAGGTTATAGCTTTGGGAATTGAGAATAGGTTAAGGTTAAGGTTTGGGAATCGGGTTGGGGTTCGGGATCGGGTTTAGGCTTGGGTTTTCATGTTTAGGCTTAGGCTTAGGGTAGGGAGATGAGATTGGGATTAGGTGTAGGTTTAGGTTTAGGGATTTGAGAATAGGTTAAGGTTTAGGTAATAGGTGTAGGTTTTGGTTTTAGGATAAGGATAAGGTTAAGGTTATAAGTTTAGGTCATAGGTTAAGGTTATAGGTTTAGGTTAGGTTTAGGATAAGGTTATAGGTTATAGCTTTGGGAATTGAGAATAGGTGTAGGTTTAGGCATTGGAAATCGGGTTGGGGTTCGGGATCGGGTTTAGGCTTGGGTTTTCATGTTTAGGCTTTGGTTTAGGATAGGGAGTTGAGAATAGGTTTAGGTTTAGGTATAGGTTTAGGTTTAAGGTGTAGGTTAGGTTGAGGGATTTGAGAATATGATTAAATTATAAGTATAGGTTTAGGTTGGGTTATAGGTTTAGGTTAAGGGTGTGGTACCTGCAAATACAGACATAAACATGGCCTGTCCAAATGATTAGTCCCTTCCAATGCTGTCTATAGGAAATGGACAGCTTCATTATGGTCATAACAGCGGTTCCCACCTTCCAGAGACCCCCGCTCATCCGGATAGCTCCGACGCATATCCGGGTCTGCTCCATTAATCTCGTGCAAATACATAAATACGGCCTGTCTAAATGGCCAGGCCCTTCCAATGCTGTCAATAGGAAATGGACAGCTTCATCATGGTCATAACAGCGGTTCCCACCTTCCAGGGACCCCCGCTCTTCTGGATAGCTCCGACGCACATTGGGGTCTGCTCCATTAATCTCGAGCAAATACATAAATACGGCATGTCCAAATGGCTAGGCCCTTCCAATGCTGTCCATAGGAAATGGACAGCTTCATCATAGTCATAACAGCGGTTCCCACCTTCCAGGGACCCCGGCTCATCCGGATAGCTCCGACGCACATCCGGGTCTGCTCTATTAATCTCGAGCAAATACATAAATACGGCCTGTCTAAATGGCCAGGCCCTTCCAATTCTGTACATAGGAAATGGACAGCTTCATCATAGTCATAACAGCGGTTCCCACCTTCCAGGGACCCCCACTCATCCGAATAGCTCCGACGCACATCCGGGTCTGCTCCATTAATTCTACGGCAATATAATTAAATCCTAAATTAGTTACTTATCTAAGGTTGGATAGATTGTAATACTTTCATATTCTCATTTAAACGTTCACGCTGAAAATCCGGCAGCATTTTCCATGCCTCTCCAGATAAGTTGATCTTACGTTACATTCCGATGTCAAATATCTAAATCAATGTAAAGATATTTGACATTGGATACGGAACGAAAGAAACATATCCAAAGAGAAATGACGAGATGGACCGCAGATCAAGTATGAACATATAGATAGAGTGTATGAAAGCATACTTTCCATATAACCTTGAACTGTCCAAAATGGGACAATTTGAGCGATTTCTATGCCACCAAAAACACACTATATCTATGTATGGCCCCATAGAAATCCTCAAACGAGTAACTAATTATCTAACTTACAAATCTATAAATTACAACATAGGCACCATACACCCATGCTCAAGTGAACCAAGTCAAGCATTATTCACAAATGTTCAAGTGAACCAAGTCAAGCATCATTCGCACATTTTTGTACACAACCAAGTTGAGCATTATTCACACATGTTCTTGTGAACTAAGTAAAGCATCATTCATACATGTTCAAGTGAATTGATTTAAGCATCATAAGCAAATGTTCTAGGGGGGCTGATCTTAGCTTCATTACCACACATCCAGGTCGATTTATTTAAGCATTATAACCACATGTTGTTGCCAAATATCTTGGCATCATTACTACACATCTGAGTTGATTGATTTAAGCATCATAAACACATGTTCCAGTGGAGTGATTTAATTATCGTAAACACATGTCCAAGTGGACTGATTCAAGCACTTTAAACACATGTCCAAGTGAACTGATTTAAGTATTATAAGCATTATTCAAACAATTGAAACTATGTCTGTCAAACACAACATATGAGTTACTGCAACCCCGAGCTTTATAATGTAAACGGTCTTCCACAGAAATCATGCTGATCCAACCATCATTGTGGGCATCACTTGAATTTCAACAATTTTGGCTGGCTGTCTAACTTTTTCTGTCATGCGGCCTACATCATGATTGAATCGACATGATTTTGAGGCCATTTTTATCTATGGATATAAAACCTCAATTAAGAAGCTACTTTCTAGCCTCATAATTAGACATTTTAGGGAATAAAAGGCAATGGATGTAATATCTTAAGGTCAAATAAAAGACTTCAATTTGGGGGAGTGCATAGATCACTATAGTTTTGTCTAATCTCCACTTGTTGGCCGCAATGGCTAAAGGAATGGCTAAACTAGTGAACAAATCAAATGGCTCTATAATGTAAACTAGTGAACAAATCAAATGGCTAAAGGAAGCATATACACTGATAATGGTAGCTAGAAATATGAATATTTATTCACACCAGCAAAAATAAAAATAAAAATTCATCAGAGAAAAACAAAAGTCAAAACAGAATGTTGGTTAGAAAACAATAGCATGCAACCAACTGTAGTTGCTTCACAATTCCAAAATCACTGCCACATAAATTTTCTGGAAGAAAGAAATTACATACATATTTTTGTATGACATATACATATGAGCAAAGTTACTATACATATGCCATATCCACAGATCATGCAGGAATATGACAAGCATGCCAAATTACATACCTAGAATTTAATGAAAGAAATGTGGATATTGAATGTGGTACGTTGGTCTGTTTTAACCTTAAAATTTTCTGGTTGTCCTACTTGATGACCAATCGGCCTATTTTTGGTCCCATGACAGTTACAAGGTGGGCCCACCTGATGCACATGCTTGTAGTGTTGGCATGTATAGGAAGAGTAGGATTCAACATCCTAATTTCAAGAGTAGCCATTGCATTTCTCTACTATCCTTTTTTAGGAAAGCTTGCCTACAAGGTGGGGCCAACCTGATGAATGAGCTAGATCTTGTACAAAAATGCCACACTGTCACATCAGGGGAGGGTAGGATTGAAATGCTGGTTCCCAGCATATCCTATGCATTTCTCTCATTCTTGTTATGCTAATATTGAAATGGGATTTTATTCCAGATAATTGATAATGATAACATGTACTTAAACCATGAATTAGTTCCGATAACTAAAGCAAGATTCCACACCATGTCATTGTATTTCTCAAAAATTAGGCATATCCAAAAACTCAGGTGGGCCATGCTACGGTAACAGTGTAACTCAAAAACTGACTAAGTTACGCATGGTGTGGTTGATTTTTTGGAGCATCCCTTCATCCTGTTGAAAGATAAACACACCATGGTTCTCAGTTGTTTGTGGCCCACATGAGTTATGATTCAGGATTATATATTTCCTGAAGCCCTAACATCAAGAAGCACACCAGATGGATGCGTGAATCAGGATTATATATTTCCCCAAATTCCCTTGTAATGGTTTGTGCGTGAGAAGGGGATAAAAGTATTCATGATCACCAACCTCGGGATGGATTTGTCACATACAGCTAGGAAACATATACAAATATCTAAATCCTCAAATTCATAAATCGTACTTGAGAGAGAGAGAGAGACTAACCTGATGAATGAGCTAGAGATGTCTTTCCACTATGATTTCCTCTCCTTCTTCTTCTTCTTCTTCTTCTTTCGAGTGCTCTCCAAGTCTCTGTCACAGATCTAAGGTGGGTTTGCAACGAAAGGGGGATTTCAAAACCCTAACGAGAGAGAGAGAGAGTATTGGGAAATAGAGGGCCTGGTGCGCGTGCGAGAGAGAGAGAGAGAGAGAGAGAGAGAGAGAGAGAGAGAGAGGGTTTGGGAGAGGGGCGGGCGCGCGAGAGAGGTTTGAGGGATTGGGTTTTGGGAGGGGCGGGCGGGCGGGAGATGTGGGTTTTGGGAGGGCGGGAGATGTGGGTTTTGGGAGGGAGGTTTTAGGTTTTGGGAAACAGATTGGCTACTCCCCTTGCCACCAGCCATTTCATAGTGGCCGGTGCTCTGTGGGCCCCACTATGATGTACGTGTTTCATCCTTTCCGTCCATCTATTTTTATAGATCATTTTATAGTATGAAAAGAAAAATGAGTTATATCTCAATCTCAAGTGGACCACATTACAGGAAACAGTGTTTAATGAACATTGACCAATAAAAATGAGTTATATCCCATCATTATTTTTTCCCGATGGTGTGGTCCACCACAGATTTATATCCCTATATTTTTTTTGTAAATTACTAAAATGATCTGTAAAAATGGGTAAACGGAATGGATGAAACACATACATCATTGTGGGCCCCATCAAGCACCGACCACGAAAAGGATAGTGACACCCACAGTTGAGACTTTCCTAGGGCCACTATGATGTTTATTTGAGATATAACCCGTTAATAAGTTTTTTTTTTTTTTTTTTTTTTTTTAAAAAGACATGGATGATTTGAGAAAAATCAAATATCAGCTTAATTTAAGACTTCTGTAGCCCTCTGAAATTTTTTATTAGTAAGCGTTCAATCCCCACATTTTTGCATTTGTTTTTTATTTTTTATTTTTGTGGTGGGTCAACTTGAGATTTTGGTTAGCTTGGTTAGGGATGTACATGAGCAGAGTTAGCTTGGTTAGCTTGCTCCACTCGACTCGAAAAAAGCTCGATTTGACTCAGTTCGAAACTAAGTCCGAGCCGAGTCAAGTTCACACTTCACTGTTAGCCACCCTAACTAGGGAATTGATACCAAGACCTCGATGTTGAAACGAGGTATCTTTCACTCGGCCTACTACTTGAGCTATGGATCAGGGTGTTAACCAAACTGAGTTCAAGCTTGCCCGAGCTTGACTCGACTTGGATCGAACCCAACTCAAATCGAACCAGTTCGATGACTCGGTTACTTTGATATTGTTGTTTCTCACTGAGTGTTTGATGAAATGACTCAATGAAATGTGGCTACGATGATGTATGAACCACATCTCAACAAATAATGGAGGGACTAGATTTATGAACCACATCTCGGTGGTTTCAAGGGTAGGATTATGAATATTTTAATGGAGGGTAACCTATTCATAAGTTTACAGGGACATAGATAAAGAGAAAACATATATATCAAACTTGATCTAAAACATTTGTATGCCTCGAGAAATTTCAACAATAAGTGTTTAATTCACACTCTTATGTTGTGGTCTACATAATCTTTGGATATATTTAAATTTTTAGCTCGTACCCTAAAAAAAGTACTAAAATGGATGGACAACATCAACAAGACACATAATTTGCGATAAGGCTCACAAAGTTTACTTAATATGCTATAATATATTGAATTACTCTCACGAGTGTGGGGGCGTGTGCGTGTGTATTAAAAAAATAATAATAGATGGACAGAGTGGAGGTGTAGGATTTGCACACAGTTTGGCAAGTGACCCCAATACCAACAGTCCACGAGTCAAAGCTCTATAGGCTACGATGATGTATGTGTTTTATCCACATCGTCCATCCATTTTTCTATATAAAGTTAGGGCATAAGCTAAAAAATGAGTTAGATTTAAACTGTAATGTTTATTTCCCATGGCCTACCAGCAGTCCCACCGTTGAAACTTCCCATGGCCTACTGTAATGTTTATTTCTCATCCAACTTGTTGATAACATCACAAGCATGGATGAAAGGAAAACACATATATCAGCATGATCCATAATTTTTGTGGCCTCAAAAAGTTTTCATAATTTTCCAGAGATTTGGATCTGCCCTATTTTTGGCCTCATTGGCTAAAATAAGTTGGCAAAATCGATGGACAAGGTAAATAAGACACACGCATCGTGGTAGGGCCCACATAGCTTTAACACCAGGTAGCCAGCTAGACTTGGGTGCACTAGTTTAACCACCTATTGATTTCCGGCAAACATCAGGTACGCCCCAGTTAAATTACCATACTGATTAAACTCTATTAAGCCCACTTTGAATGTGTGTGTCTTATCCACACTGTCCATTTGGTACTTCAGCTCATTTTAGTGGTTGAGCCCAAAATTGAAGCATATAAAAAGTTCAAGTACACCACACCACAGGAAACAACAGGGAAAATGATGTCCACCGTTGAAACCTTCCTAATGCCCATAATGATGTTTATTCTTCAGCTTCCTAGGGTGTAGTCTACTTGAGCTTTATTTATGCTTTGATCTTATGCTCATGCGCTAAAAGTTATTGGTAAAATGGATAGATGGCGTTGATAAGCTAAATAAATTTCGGTGCCCTTAGAGTTAACTTAACTATAGTATACGGAGTTAGTACGCATTTAACTTCCTTTGTTTAGACAGTCGCGCTGTAAGCGAACTACATAACATATCGTTCATCCATATTTCGAGATAATTTCAGAGAATTATCCAGAAAATGAATCATATCCAAAGATTAAATGGACCACACTACAAATAAAGTAGATCAGATTGAGCGTCAGCCATTAAAAAACATTTTGAGACCATAAAAGTTTTGGATGAAACTGATTTTTATTTTCCCCCTTCATCTAACCCTTTCGGTATTAGACTTGTTTGTTTGAGTTTTTTTTTTTTTTTTTTTTTTTTTTTTTTTTTGCAGGGTTGGCCTTGTTGTATCATCCTTTCCTTTTATGAATAAATTCTACCCATTTAAAAAAAAAGAAAAACAAAAAAATCATTGTCTTGATTAGATTCATTCACCATGATGCATAATAAAGTTGTCGTAGTTACCAAAAAAGTACTTTATAAGGCCCACAAAAAATGTGTTTGTTTTATATAAGCCGTCCATTTATTATAACTGCTTATTTTAAAGCATGAACAAAAAAAAAAATGAAGTAGATGAAAGGCTGAAGTGAACCACACCATCGGATTCTAACTAAACAGAAACGGATTAGTTACTCCCTGCCACTCACAAATGGCTGGTGGTCGGTGATCTGTGGGCCCCATCATGATGTATGTGTTTCATCCATGCAGTCCATGTATTTTTATAGATGATTTTATGGTACAAGGACAAAAATGAGGTATATCCCAATCTCAAGTGGACCACATTACAGGAAAAAGTCTTGAATGAGCGTCGACCATTAAAAAACTTTTAGGGGCCATAAAAGTTTTGGATCAAGCTGATTTTTGTTATTTCCCATCATCTAGGCATGTATGACCTAATCAACAGATTAGATGTCAAATAAACAGAACAGTGGGCCTTAGGAGGATTTTAATGGTGGATAGCCAATCAATATTGTTTTCCTGTGGTGTGATCAGCTTGAGATTTATATCCCACTCATTTTTGGGATAAAGCCCTAAAATGATCCGTAAAAATGGATGAACAGAATGGATGAAACACATACATCATGGTGCAGCCCACAGAGCACCGACCACTAGCGCACATTCATCGTGGTGGAGTAGCCATTCCGTTTTCTTTCTCCGCCCAAATAGAGATACCTAGCGCCCACCCTAATCTTCCCTCTCTCGTGCGCCCTTAGTCCCTCTCTCCTCTCTCCCTTTCAACAGATCTCTCCCTCCTCTCTCTTCCTGTTGATTTCCTCCCTCCTCTTTCTCTCTTCCTTGCTCGATCTCTCTTCACATTGTCTCTCTCTATCCCCACTGAAGATTCTGTTGCCGACCGCCCTACCCACGCACGCCATCTCACTCTCTCTGAATCTGTTGTTGAAGGCTCAAATATATTAATGACATTGAGGTATTTCTCTCTCTCTCTCTCTCTCTCTCTCTCTCTCTCTCTCTCTCTCTCTCCCCCTCCCTCTCTTTCTCTCAATCTCTCTCAATCTCAATGCCGATTTAGGGCAGCCTAACCTGTAGGGCAGGCTCTGAATCCCTAAAATTGGCAAGGCTCGGGTTTGAAATCTTAAGGTGGTTGTCCAGGGCAAATGATGAATAGGTCAGCCCGACATGTTGCCCTGTCCCATTATTAAGAGGGCCCACCGTGAGAAATCCACGCCGTTTCTCAAGATCCAAAACTTAGGTGGACCATGCCGTAGGAAACAATGGGGATTGAATGCCAGAAACTTTGTAGGGCCACAGAAGTTTTAGATTAGGATGATATTTGTACAAACAATGTATCCCAGTGATAAATCTCTGGCCATTCAAACAATGGGGTGAATGCCAGAAATTTAATGTTATTAATCCTATAAATCCCTGGCCATCCAGGTTGTGAGTGCTTGCAAGTGGCTTATGATGGACACTTGCAGCATCAGAAATTATGGGTGTTGTAATACATTTGATTTTCTTACTGATTTAGATGATCTGTCCTGGTTGTAAGTTAATACCATGTGGCAATCTGTGTTGTTTTATTCTTCAGCCAACTCTGATATTTTCAATATCTCTCACCTTTGGCCCATACATTGGCCATTAAAATTTTATATACATCTAGATCTCTTTGCTAGCTAGGTGGTCCTTTTTATGACCTGATCAGGTTGGTTAATGGTGCTACTTCTTTATTTAGTTAGCTTTAGTAGGAAACTATGCTTATCATGATATTTTTGTTGGGTTGATGATCATTTTTAGGATTTGTATTGTGCTCATGAGTTTCTTCTCTTTTGAGTCATCTATTGAGAATTCATGTTCAAAATACACCTTAGTAGTGTCCAAGCAATTTATTTATGTGTTTCATGTTTAAATTGATAAAAAGAAGGAAATCATGATTAAGTCTTATTTTTGCTCTTGTTTATTGGAGTTGGAGCTATCTTTTTCCTAAATAGAGGACCATTATGTAGAGAAGAGTCAAGACATAAGATACCAGAAATGTTTTGTTCTCTTCTAGATTGGAAATTCCTAGCCATCCAATCTTTGGCATTTTTGTCCTGACAGTTTCCAATTTTCTTTAACTGTTATTTTTGTGGACTGCATAGTGAAGGTTAGGATCTTCGAATTTGGAAGATCCAGGGTATTCCTCATCATTCATCAACTGTGGGACTCATCAGATCAAATGCCTGGATCACCAAAACATGGCCTTGCTTATACATGTGCTGATCTGTCACGGCATGACAATTTCTCCCCTTTAAAATTCTCAAGAAACACTTTGTAAAAAATCCAGAAAAAAGCAAAATTAATCAATTTGAAAGTTTAGGGTGATGGAGCTCCTAAAATATGATAGGGAAATTTTCATGAAATTCTGGATATATTAACCAGTTCAACGCTACAGGCCTACATTTCCCAAGGTGATGCTTTCTTGGCAATGGAGGAATGTGAAGCAGCAGAAAAGGCATATTCATCTGCTTTACTGATTGATCCATCCATTCACCGGTCCAAGTCTTTCAAGGTTCTATTCAGCCCTTAAATCTTTCTTTCACAAGTAACTGAAAAGCAGCTCTATCTAGGTTTCCTTTTCTTCCCCCTCTTTTCTTTATCCTTTCTTTATAAGTGGGCAAGAATCAAGTACACCAGTATATGCACAGCCAAGTGAGGGATAGTGAATATTAGCATAATATCTCACCAGATAGAGCTAGACTACTGATATAAGGAGGACGTCTTGTACTATAAAATTGATTGTTTTTTTTTTTCCCTTTTTTTTCCTTTTTTTTTAAAAGAACACAGTTGAAATAGCCTCATTATTTATTAATTTATTTTTATCAAAATAAACAGCACGGTTACAAGTAACCAGTAGAGAACCTGGGATGCAGAGTTGCATGCAAGGGTGCCTCTGCTAGATCCGAATCCTTCATCTGGTCAGCCCAAAATCTGCACCATTCCCCAATTAGACCTGTATGTCCATAGGGATATGCATGTATATATTGAGATAATGAGTTGCACTTGTTTTGGTAAGGGAACACGCTTCACGGAACATTCAGGATTGTAGCTATTCTCAAACTACAACCATCCACCGCATTTTTATTTATTTTTTTTACCGTACTCTAGTGTGTTTTTTGGTTTTCCATATTCTAGGGCAGCATAGCCTTGGGCATTCTTCACAATGATTTTATAATCTTAGCCATCACTCATGGTAAATTCCATCCACTAAATTAGATCCTTTTATTTGGCAAGGTTTTTGAAGTTGTTTTGTTTTAGATGGGTAATGTGCATTATATGAGTTGAAGGTTTTGTTAACATTGCTCATGTAATGGGATTATCTGTGATGAATGCATGCATGTTGAACCATGTTATTGGCTTTCACAAAGCTTGTGAAATTATTTTGATTTAGTTGGGGTAATGTGCATTATATGATTAACCCTTTTGAGTTCGAGGTTTAATGCCACTCTCATTATAGGACTGACTGTGATGGAGGCATGCACATCAAATGATGTTATTTGCTTTTACCATTTGTTATTTTTATCCTTGCATCACCCATATGCCCATTGTTACTTGAATCGAAGATTTTTGGGGTACCTTGTATACCCCATCATAAACAAGCATTATGAATGACTGATTTACTGGAGCTCTTTAATTTTCTTTCTTCAAGAGATTGTGCAAAACAATTTCAGTTTTTACCATTACCCATCTTCCGATGCATCTGATGGGGCATCCTGTGCATCAGTACAAATGATGAATCATGTAGCATCCTGTGCATCAAATAATGTGTATGATCTCATGTGGGTCCATCATTTGGCGATATCCAGCCTTTGATATTAAGCTCACACATCTCATGTGGGTCCATCATTTAGCAAAGAGGAACTAGAAAATAATGAAGAAAATAAGACGTGCATTGACAAATAAGACGTTTGATAATGTACAGAGAATAAGACGTGCATTGACATCCACGGGCCAGACTCGAGATTGCAACTACATTAGTTTCAAGTTGGATTTGAAACAAATGTGACTGATCACCATAGGACTACAAAACTTTATAAATTTCAATGTAATTTCATTTGGGCATCCAAACACAGTCTAAATCTCTGAAACACTTTGAATTATTGCGGGTTCGTATTTTGTTCTGTTCTAATTGTGGGTTTTTTCCTCTCTCTCTCTTTGTTTTTTTTGTACGTTTGCTAACAAGACTAAGATATCTCCATGATCTTGGCTACCCATTTGAAGCCACATTAAGATCAAGCTCAAACATGACTGACATTCTCATGTGTTCTTATCTCTCTATTCATCAAAACTTCAACATGACACCAGGTAAATGCTCCCCCCCCCCCCCCCCAAAAAAAAAAAAAAAAAAAAAAATCTTATTTGCTTGCCACTTAAAAAATGAGTCCATCTCATTTCAATTTTAATTGCACTTATGTATTAGGTTATCAGGATGATTTTTAGTTCTTACCAACATGAAAGAAATTTCATTTCTAATTCATAATCATGATTAATTAATGTGAGATGAACTCATTTTTAAGTGGCATCTAAACAAACCTTCACCAGTGGAGAGTTACACGTGAGTTTTTGCACACTCACATGTTTGTCATCACATGGTGCATGCCCCTTTCTTACTCTCTTAAGGAGTGGGCAACAAGCAGATATACAGGGTCCCCTGCCTTGGCAAGTGTATGATTTTTCGATCTCACACATATGTGACCTATAGTTTAGTGATGTAGATCATGGGTTTGATGGGTACGACTTCACTATTGGCTTAGTTTTCATTGAATGTAGACTAATGCTGTTTTTTTTTTTTTCCCCTTAATTGTATAGGTGGGTTGATTCTCTTGAGGCCTGATCATGGTGGCCCACTCCAGTTTGCAGCGACTGCAGCCCCCACAGGAAATTATACAAAGACTATCTTGGTATTATTAGAAGTTATGTAGGGAGTTGTGGCTCTCAGTCATTTTCCCTACAAATGTTGAACACCTTCTCTACATCTCAGGTAATTTATTGAGAGTATATCAGTAATTTGGTTAACACATTGATTAATCAAAATCAAATAACTAATCAACCACCTCATGGATGGCCTAATGGTAAAAAAATGCATCCGTTACCTGTTTATAACTTCCATCTGGAGATTCTATTTTCATTTGAACTACTGTCCTAAACTTTTCTTGGGCCATCTAAAAACAGGTCACAGATCAGATAATTAACTTCTGATCAGCACCATTTTTGGGGATGGCTCATCCAAGAGGTGGTCCATGAATTGGACAGTAAGGATCTGTTACCAAGTGTATTACATTAAAAGGAAACAACTGATTGTCAGCTGTCTTCACTTGCAACCCATTTTTACAAGCATTTTCCCCCAAGTCTGAAGGCATAAAATGACAAAATGTGGGTTGATTATATAAGCTGATGGAAGGCACACTGTATAAATTAGTTGCGGGGCATTCTTATTTCACTTGAGAATTGGAGTCGATAAGGTGAAAACAGAAAACCAGCCTTGAATGCCTAGAAGATTGGTTTTATGAAAACCTACCATTATTTGGTGTTGTTGAAATTTTAATACCCCTAATGGAATACCAACCATTACCAACTGTGGTTGAGGGAAAAAAAGTTCAATAAGAAGTCCTCTCAAGTCCCTTTTACAGTGGAAGTAACAGTCTAAAATCTACACTCTTTTTGAAGCCGGATGTTCAAGTAAGAATTATAGGAGCTACACTCCTAATTTAGTTTTGCACAATTTAAAAAATGGTGGCGACTCTCTTCAAACGCACATATGGTGTAGTTCCAAGGCAATCCAGATCATCCAAATTGTTTACCCAAATGGAGATGGAGCATATACACACACCATAAAAACTACACTGGGAAGATAAATAGTAACCATCTGATTTTTCCCATCAAATTTGGACCCACTCATTATTTTACTTTTTAACCATCCATTTGATAGCCACTAATAGGATAGCTAGGATTGCTTTACCAGTATGATTTCAAGAGTTGAGCACCATGAACACTGGGAACCATGATTTGGGAGGCCTTGGATAGCTGAACAACAGTGCCACATGTGAGAGAATGGGTCACCAACAATTTTCAAATGGAACAAAACTAAAATATGAGTCTAGCCTGGTTAAAGATGTGCGAGAGGAGTAAATAGATATATAGGAAGTGTTCTGGTTAGAAGCTTAATGAGCGCAACCAAACCAAGAAACCAGATGTGTGTGAGTGTGTGTGTGTCAGTTTACACAAACTCGGAGTTAGAAATGTAGGTAGGTTTCAACTGAAAAGTTCTTTGTTGCTGTTAGGGTAACTATATCAAGTTAATAGTGCATATGACCACAATTTGTGTAATGTGCTGCCAGAAAACTTATGGGTACTTTATTTCATTCCATTGCTGAGGAGCAATCTGAAAAGAGTGCCATTAAGCTACCATCCTAAATTAGATCAAAAGATTTACTACCCAACCAAGCAAAACACAAAAGGAACTGAATTTCCATGAAGTATATGTACGCAACTACACATTATCCACAAATACATAATCCACAAATACTACACAAGGGGTTTATATATATATATATATATATATATATATATATATATATATATATATATATCTTACTACATATAGATTGTCACACCATTTTAATCCTTGGTTTTCAATGACAGATGGGGTCCATGGTCCAATAATCCAAACCCATGCATGTTTGTCCCAACAGCAGATGGACTACGCCCAACAATCTCCTCGATAGGACAATCCCAACCTATCAATTTCTGGCTTCTATATAAAAGGTTACGTTGTCTTCTCTCACTCATGTACTATTTCACGTTATAAAAATTTCAACTAAATTGTACGAGGTTTACAGTAATTTTGGAGATTAGAAAATTTCCAAGTATGTGCATTTCAGTCTGAGTTATTTCTCTAATGACGATAGCCTTGAGAGGGTTGACACGAGGGATAGGTTGATTGCAAGAGGCCGATTAAAACTATATTGGGTTATCTTGCTGGTCTTGAAATGATTATGTCCGGCAAGATAACCCACTATAGTTTTAATCGGCCTCTTGCAATCAACTCATCCCTCGTATTAACCCTCCCAAGGCTATCGTGATTAGATAAATAACTCAGACTGAAATGCATATAATTGAAAATTTTCTAATTTCTAAGATTACTATAAACCTCGTACAATTTACTTGAAATTTTCATCAGCTGTAGGTCATATGGTATAAAGAGTTTGTCTGTCTCTACCAACCGAACATAAAACACTATCTCAATGGCAAATTTTCAGCCTATGAATCTTGTGTATATGCAAAAATGCAATAGAAGTGGTTAATGCTTTTAATTATTCAATGTCTAACTATTATCCATTGTAGGGATTGTCTGATGAATAGTCTTCAAGATTGGTTTTCATTCATAAAAAAAAAAGATGCCTACCTTGTTTTTAAATGTATTTGCTCGATATTGATGGAACAGATCTGGATGTGCATCAGATCTATCCGGATGAGCGGGGGTCCCTGGAAGGTGGGAACCGCTGTTATGACCATGATGAAGCTGTCCATTTCCTATGGACAACATTGGAAGGGCCTGGCCATTTGGACAGGCCGTGATTATGTTTGTATTTGCTCGAGATTAATGGAGCAGACCTGGATGTGCGTCGGAGCTATCCGGATGAGCGGGGGTCCTTGGAAGGTGGGAACCGCTGTTATGACCATGATAAAGCTGTCCATTTCCTATGGACAGCATTGGAAGGGCCTGGCCATTTGGACAGGCCGTATTTATGTATTTGCTCGAGATTAATGGAGCAGACCCGGATGTGCGTCGGAGCTATCCGGATGAGTGGGGGTCCCTAGAAGGTGGGAACCGCTATTATGACCATGATGAAGCTGTCCATTTCCTATGGGCGGATTGAGGGGCTCACAGCCATTTGGACAGGTCGTGTTTATATCTGTATTTGCAGGTACCACACCCCTAACCCTAAACCAAAACCTTTAACCTAAACCTTAACCTAAACCTTAACCTAAACATAAATCTAAACCTAAACCTATACCTATAACCTAAACCTATACTTATAACCTTAACCCAAACTTATAACCTTAACCTAAACCTCTTCTCAAATCCCTAAACTTATACTTATAACCTAAACCTAAACAAAAACTTTAACCTATAACCTATACTTATATCCTGAACCTAAACTTACAACTTTAACCTAAACCTATACTTATAACCTAAACCTTTTCTCAAATCCCAAAACCTATACTTATAACCTAAACCTAAACCTTAACCTATAACCCAACCTAAACCTATACTTATAACCTAAACCTATTCTTTAATCCCAAAACCCATAACCTAAACCTAAACGTTATTATAAACTTATAACCATAACTAAAACCAAAACCTATAACCTAAACCCGAACCCAAACCCGAACATGAACCCGAACCCGAATCCCTAAACTTTAACTCAAACCTAAACCTATAACTTTAATTCAAACCTAAACCTATAACCTAAACTTATAACCTTAACCTAAACCTAAAACCAAAACCAAAACCAAAACCTATAACCTAAACTTATAAACTATAACCTAAACCTAAAACCTAAGGGCCTGTTTGGACGGGTGGATTGGAAGGGATTGAATGGTATTAAGGTGGATGGCATGGATTTCAAGGCAACGATGGTGTTGTTAGTGCATTGTCTTAAGATCCATGGGATTGCTATATCCCATGATTGCTATATGGAGTCTGTTTCACACACCCAGCCAATCTCGGGATTAAACCTTCCCATCCTTTCCAATCCCTCGACCCAAACATGTCCCAGGAAAATTTGAACGGATTAGGGTGGAGCTGGATGGGATTTAAAGGTAGTGATGGTGTTGTTAGTGGATTGTCTTAAGATCCATGAGATAATTATATCCCGAGATAAGATCACCCAGTCTGTTTGGCACGCCCGGCCAATCCCGGGATTTAACTTCCAATCCCTTCTAATACCATCCAATCCCTTCCAATCAGTCCGGCCAAATGGGCCCTAAATGTATTCTCAAATCCCTAAACCTAAACCAACACCAAACCCCAATCTCAACTCCCTAACCTAAACCTAAACCTAAACATGAAAACCCAAGCCTAAACCCAATCCTGATTCCGAACCTGATTTCCTAAACCTAAAAACTAAATGTATTCTCAAATCCCCAAACCTAAACCTACACCTAATCCTAATCTCAACTCCCTAACCTAAACCTAATCCTAAACTTGAAAACCCACACCTAAACCCGATCCCAAACCCGAACCCGATTTCCTAAACCTAGACCTTAACCTATTCTCAATTCACTAAAGTTATAACCTATAACCTAACTTAAACCTAAACCTATAACCAACACTTATAACCTAAACCTAAACCTAAAACCTTAACTTAAACTTAACTTATAATCCATAACAGAAACCTAAACCTAAAACCTAAATGTATTCTCAAATCCCTAAACCTAAACCTACACCTAATCCTATTCTCAACTCCCTAACCTAAACCTAATCCTAAACTTGAAAACCCACACCTAAAACCGATCCCAAACCCGAACCCGATTTCTAAACCTAGACCTTAACCTATTCTCAATTCACTAAAGCTATAACCTATAACCTAACTTAAACCTAAACCTATAACCAACACTTATAACCTAAACCTAAATATAAAACCTTAACTTAAACTTAACTTATAATCCATAACAGAAACCTAAACCTAAAACATAAATGTATTCTCAAATCCCTAAACCTAAACCTACACCTAATCCCAATCTCAACTCCCTAACCTAAACCTAAACCTAAACTTGAAAACCCAAGCCTAAACCCGATCCCGAACCCGAACTCGATTTCTAAAGCTAAACCTTAACTCGTTTTCTCAATTCCCGAACCTATAACCTATAACCTAAAAACCTATAACCTTTACATAAACCAAAAACCTAAACCTTAACCTAAACTAAAACCTATAACCTAAACCAAAACACAGTAACCTAAACCTAAACTCGAACTTATAACCTTAACCTAAACCTAAAACCAAAACTTAAACCTATAACCTAAACCTATAAACTAAACCTTAGACCTAAACCTAATCCTAAACCTATAACCTAAACCAAAAGCTATAACCTTAACCTAAATAAAAACCTATAACACGACACCTAAACTTATAACCTTAACCTAAACCTAAAACCAAAACCTAAACCTATAAGCTAAAACCTAAACGTATAACCTAAAACCTATACCTAAACCTTAACCTATAACCTATAACCTATAACTTATAACCTAAACCTATAACCTTAACATAAACCCAAAAACTAAACCTTAACCAAAACCTATAACCTTAACCTAAACAAAAACCTTAACTTATAACCTTAACCTTAACCTAAAACCAAAACCTAAACCTAAAACCAAAACCTAAACCTAAACCAAAACCTATAACCTAAACCAAAACCTATAACCTATAACCTAAACCTAACCTAAACCTATAACCTTAACCTAAACCCAAAACCTAAACCTTAACCTAAACCAAAGCCTATAACCTTAACCTAAACCAAAACACGAACTTTTGAACCTTAACTTAAACCTAAAACCGAACCTAAACCCATAACTTATAACCTAAACCTATAAACTAAAACCTAAACCTAAACCAAAACCTATAACCTCAACCTAAACAAAAATCTATAAACTAAAACCTAAACTTAAACCTATAACCTAAACAAAAACCTATAACCTAAACCTAAACCTATACCTAAACATTAACCTATTTTCAAATCCCTAAACCTAAACCTACACCTAATCCCAATCTCAACTCCCTAACCTAAACCTAAACCCGATCCCGAACCCGAACCCGATTCCTAAACCTAAACCTAAACCAATTCTCAATTCCTAAACCTAGACCTTATAACCTAAACCTAAACTCGAACCTAAAACTAAACCCAATTCTCTAAACCTAAACCTAAACCAATTCTCAATTACCTAAACCTATACCTTATAACTTAAACCTAAACTCGAACCTTAAATCGAACCTAAACCTATAACCTTAACCTAAACCAAAACCTATGACCTAAAACCTCATCCTATTTACACAGTAACCTAAACTTATAACCTATTACCTACCATTCACCTAAACCTAAATCCTAAACCTTAACCTATAACCTAAAACCTTAACCTATAACCTAAACCTAAACCTAAAACCTAAATGTATTCTCAAATCCCTAAACATAAACCTACACCTAATCCTAATCTCAACTCCCTAACCTAAACCTAAGCTTAACCTTGAAAACCCAAACCTAAACCCGATCCCGAACCCAAAACGATTCCCTAAACCTAAACCCAAACCAATTCTCAATTTCCTAAACCTATACCTTATAACAACCTAAACCTTAACCTTAGCCTAAACCAAAACATATGACATAAAACCTTAACCTATTACCTATAACCTAAACTTATAACCTATTACCTACCATTCACCTAAACTTAAATCCTAAACCTTAACCTATAACCTAAGACCTAAACCTAAAACCTAAATGTATTCTCAAATCCATGAACCTAAACTTACACCTAATCCTAATCTCAACTCCTTAACCTAAACCTAAGCTTTAACTTGAAAACCCAAACCTAAACCCGATCCCGAACCCGAACCCGATTCCTTAAACCTAAACCCAAACCAATTCTCAATTCCCTAAACCTTAACCTATTCTCAAATCCCTAAACCTAAACCTACACTAAATCCCAATCTCAACTCCCTAACGTAAACCTAAACCTAAACATGAAAACCCAAGCTTAAACCCGATCCAAAACCCGAACCCGATTTCCTAAACCTAAACCTTTACCTATTTTCAAATCCCTCAACCTAAACTTACACCAAATCCTAATCTCAACTCCCTAACCTAAACTTAAACCTGAACTTGAAAACCCAAACCTAAACCCGATCCCGAACCCAAACCCAATTTCCTAAACCTAAACCTTAATCTATTCTCAATTCCCAAAGCTATAACCTATAACCTAAACCTAAAACTAAAACCAAAACCTATAACCTAAACCTATAAGCTAAAACTTAAACCTAAAACCTAAAACCTAAATGTATTCTCAAATCCCTAAACCTAAACCTACACCAAATCCTAATCACAACTCTCTAAACTAAACCTAAACCTAAACCTAAACCTAATCTGGAAAACCCAAACCTAAACCCGATCCCGAACCCGAACCCAGCTTTCTAAACCTCAACCTTAACCTATTCTCAATTCCCAAAGCTATAACCTATAACCTAAACCTAAACCTAACCTAAACCTATAACCTTAACCTAAACCCAAAACCTAAACCTTAACCTAAACCAAAGCCTATAACCTTAACTTAAACCAAAACCTCGTAACCTAAACCTTAACCTAAACCTAAAACCAGAACCTAAACCTATAAACTAAAACCTAAACCTAAACCTATAACCTAAACCAAAACCTATAACCTCAACCTAAAGAAAAACCTATAAACTAAAACTTAAACTGTAACATCCTGTATTTTCACTGTTTTGGATTTTCAAAAAAATCCTTAAAATTTCTTTTTAATTAACTTATAAAATCACTTAATGACCATTAGCACTCAATGTTAGTTTAGGCTGGGGTGGACCAGTCTAGTTATGATGGGACAAGTGTGGGCCGTCAAGTTGGATAGTTCGTTTACACCTAGCAACAGCCCGTGTGGGCCACCCAGCGACCGAGAAGTGTCAGAAAAATATAAAACTTTAGAAAATCATAGATCTCACTGGGCTTGTGGTCCATCGCGGATCATGGACCCAAGTGGACACCCGTACCACCATCCGGCGCTTGCCCAATGCGCCCCACCAATGCCAGATTAAAATCTGGCACTGACAAAAGAAACTGAGACTCCGGGCCTTCCAGCCGTCGGATTTCTTCTAAATTTACGGTGAAGGTTTAATGTATTTTTTTAACGCATGCCCACCAAATCTGGGCCCCGATCGTGACACGGTAACCGTTGATCGTAAATCGGACCCGTACGACCAAACCCCGCATCCGTTCGTTTTCAAATTTTGCAAGGCCCCTCATCGGGTCATGGATCACTTATCCTATAAATTTCATAGCCAGAGGGCCATCAGAAATGCTCCAATCACCAAAATGGCTCCCACAGGACCACTTAAAGGTCAGAAACGCTTTCTCAGATCATATATCTGTCCATCCGTTCGTCCTCAATTTTTGCATGGGCCCTGATCAGGCCATAAACCACCTACACGCCAAATTTGGTGGCCGGGGGGGCATTAGGGCCACCCCAACTTCAATAGGGAGCCCTAGAAGGCTAGTTTGGGAAATTGTGGGAACTTAAGTGATTTGACTTGTCCACTCTTATGCCAAGTTGGGGATTTCAGACCGTCGATTTACGACCAAACTTTACCCGTGGATTAAGGATATTTCCCTGCTCACATCCGTATAGCCGCGGCCCCGATCGACCATCGGTGACCGTTGAACGGACTTCTAATCATATCTATCGATCGGCGCGTCGAAATGGCGGGCCGATTGTGTCCATACGTAGATCATCATTAGGACTAACTATCCTACAGTATATATCGACTAGTATACCCCATAGGCTAGAAAAACCCTCTCATAGGGTTAGTATAGTAAAGACCCAACACTTGGGGCCAATTGCACCAAAACTGGCACTATATAAAGGGTTTCATTTGGGCACCCCTCTCCCCATACGATTTTACCCTAAGAGAAAAGGGAAAAGGAGAGAAGAGAAAGAGGAGAAAGAAGGGAGAGCAAGGGTGTAGTGAGAGTGGAGGTGAGTAAGGTGGACTCTCAATCAAGGTGGGGCCCAAGAGGATCAAACCCACAACCTCTTACACCTTCTCCAAGAAGAAACCATGCACCACAACCACCAAAATCGTCCATTGATCGTCTAGGTAATGCTTCTCATCCTTTATCTTGAAAACCCTTTTTGATGAAGGGAGATTTTACATGGATTTCTCATGGATGAACTTGCTTTAGGGATTCCGACCAACCGGCCCCAAATCGACGTTCTTAGGTCGTTTTTGAGTCTCCAACAAATCACAAGGTGCGGACTATTGTTCTTAGGTGGCCTAGCACCAATTTTAATGTGGAATTAATGATTTTGAATGCTTGGATGTTATATTTGAAATTCTAGAGAAACCCTAGGAAATTACATGTTGTTGGAATTGTATGAATGTGCATGCTTAGTTCTCTCATTATTTTGATCTTACCTCTTACGTGATTGTGTGTATGAATGAATCACTTGCTCATGTTTTATTGTTTTTTTTTTCATATGTTGTGCTTTATAATATGTATGGTTCATTACCCTTGTGCATATGATGGCTTGAGATGGAGGAAGTGCGCAACTTCCTCACCCACACACACACATAGCTCACATGCACTTATTACATGTTATGGTTAGTCTTGCTTGTTATGAGAATCTGAATGGTATATGAGATGCACGAGAACATGTGGTCGCTATACTAGTTGATAATCTGTAGAATTGGCATGTTACGGATCCCCTCACACCCTTGGGTTGGTCAGGAACTTGATGAGAGACGGTAGTCCCATCGGTAGGACTATGCTAGGGCTATATCCGTGGGCTTGGGCGGGTGTGTTCGGGTGGCTGTAGTTCGACTACATGGGTCCCTTGTGCCCGAGGTCACTCGCCTCACACTTGCCTAGCCCGTGCGGTCTAGCCTACTGTCTGACCAACCTTGTTTGTCAACCCTGTTTGCTCACCTATGTACGGAACCTGAACCACCCTGCAACCATTGTAGCCCATTGATAATCCACTTGTAACTGATCCACCGTCTCGTGAGCCGGGCATGGTGGAATGGGACACTGTGTCCGAGCTATCGGCCTACGCTGGGGTGACGCGCCTCCCCGTAGTAACCGCGAGCGATCCCTTCCTCTCAGCACTCCCCATGTGCTTGGAGTCGGGGATGGGGAACCCGACGGGATCACGGATCGCGGTGCCTTGGCCTCGCGCATTGAGGGGTCTCGGCACCGCAACTAGTTGAGGGCATTGATACGTGGGGTGAATCAGTTTCTCAAACCTGCTGGATGAATGGAATTAACTAAAAACTTGGCTAACATATCATTGCATCGCATTAGCTAAGTTGGCGACTCGGCAGTCGAGGTCGCTCTGAGGGAGTGTTGTCATATGCGATCGTAAGATGGAGTCGCTTGAGGGAGAGTTGTGGCGAGGGCATGCATCATTTCATCCATCATGCGTCCACATTAATAAGATTAGTTTAGTGACTGTGAATGATTGTTTTTCATTAAATCCACAATATAACTGATGTTTGTGATAACTTGAGACTAATAGTTCACACTGAGTTGATCACTCACTCCCACTCTGGGACGGTGTTTTAAAACACCAACCAGACCCATTCACAGATGCAGGTGACCAAGTGCATGGGGAACCTGGCGAAGTGAGCTTTGACGAGGAGGACGAGTTCCCTTACTTTCAGCTGATGGGCGGCTCTCCATCGACTTGTTCGGTCTGAATTTGGATTTGTTGAGCCGCGGGCTCCGCTTTAGTCTTTTGGATATAACCTTTTTTCATTATCCTGTTGGGCAACGCCTTGAGCTATTCTTTATTATTTTTGGATCTGTATATTTGTGAGATTTCCTTCATTTCAGTAAACTGGTGCGATTGTGCTTCATGCTTCAGGTAATTCCAAATTGCGCAGTTAATTTGATTAATCATAAAAACCATAAATGCATGATAAGTGACACTCGGGAACTCGGGAGTCGAGCGTATGCACGACCCCCGATTTTTCGGGGCGTTACATAAACCTAAACCAAAACCTATAACCTCAACCTAAACAAAAACCTATAACATAAACCTTAACCTATAACCTATAACCTAAACCTAAAACCAAAACCTAAACCTATATGCTAAAACCTAAACCTAAACCTATACCTAAACCTTAACCTATTCTCAAATCCCTAAACCTATACCTACACCTAATCCCAATCTCAACTCCCTAACCTAAACCTAAACCTAAACTTGAAAACCCAAGCCTAAACCCGATCCCGAACCCGAACCCGATTTCCTAAAGCTAAACCTTAACCTTAACCTATTCTTAAATCCCTAAACTTAAACCTACACCAAATCCCAATCTCAACTCCCTAACCTAAACCTAAACTTAATCATGAAAACCCAAGCCTGCCCGATCCGAACACGAACCCGATTTCCTAAACTTAAACCTTTAACTATTTTCAAATCCTTAAACCTAAACCTACACCAAATCCTAATCTCAACTCCCTAACCTAAACCTAAACCTAAACTTGAAAAACCAAACCTAAACCCGATCCCAAACCCGAACCCGCTTTCTAAACCTAAACCATAACCTATTCTCAATTCCCAAAGCTATAACCTATAACCTAAACCTATACCTAACCTTAACCTATAACCTAAACCTAAAACTAAAACCAAAACCTATAACCTAAAACCTAAACTTAAAACCTATAACCTAAATGTATTCTCAAATCCCTCAACCTAAACCTACATCAAATCCTAATCCCAACTCCCTAACCTAAACCTAAACCTAAACCTAAACTTGAAAACCCAAACCTGATCCTGAACCCGAACCCAGTTTCCTAAACCTAAACCTTAACCTATTCTCAATTCACAAAGCTATAACCCATAACTTAAACCTAAATCGAACCTAAACCTACAACCTTAACCTAAACCTAAACCTAAAACCAAAACCTAAACTTATAACCTATAACCTAAACCTATAACCTAAACTTATAACTTATAACCTAAACCTAAACCTAAACTCCCTAACCTTTGTGATTTTTTGTTTATTTGTTAATGTTAAATTTATATGTATTTATGTGTGAATGAATGTGATGCAGATAAGATTGTTTGTGTTTGGATGAATGTTTATGTTTGGGTTTAGTTTTGGGTTTAGCTGGATGTGAATGTCAATATGATGAAATATATTATATAACAGGTGTATATTAGGATGAATATGATGAAATATATTGTTAACAGGTGTATATCAGGTCTATATCAGGAATTTTGTACGGAATTTTGTACTGTATATCAAAAAAAAAAAAAGACTTTTAGCAACAAAAATTTTCGTTGTTAAAAGTGGAACATTTTAGCAGCGAAGATTTTCGCTGCTAAAACATCTTGGAATTTTTTTGGCGGCGAATATTTTCGCTGCTAAAAGTCTTTTTTTTTAAATATACAGTTCAAAATTCAGCACCAAATCCCTGATACACATCTAGGATTTTTTTTTTTAAGTTTTTTTTTTTTTTTTTTTCATATACAGTTCAAATTTTGGGACAAAAAAATATCTAGGATTTTTAGCAGCGAAAATTTTCGCTGCTAAAACATCTTAGAATTTTTTTGGCGGCGAATATTTTCGCTGCTAAAAGTCTTTTTTTTCCAACCAAATTCCTGATACACATCTAGGATTTTTTTTTTAAAGTCATTTTTTTTTAATCTTGGATTTTTAGCAGCGAAAATTTTCGCTGCTAAAACATCTTGGAAGTTTTTTAGCGGCGAATATTTTCGCTGCTAAAAGTCCTAGATATTTTTTGGCAGCGATAACTTTCGCTGCTAAAATCTTGGAAATGTTTTTTCGAGCATCACAACCAGACGTTGCAAAAGTCATTGAAATTTTTTGGTGGCGAACAGTTTTGTAGCTAATAGTCTTGGAAAATTTATTTTTCCGCAAATATTTTCGCTGTCAAAATCTTTTAAAAATAGTTTTAGCAGCGAAATTTTTCGCTGCTAAAAGTCATGTATAATACTTTTTCGCGGCGAAGAGTTTCACAGCTAATAATCTTGAAAATTTTATTTTGCCGCAAATATTTTCGCTGCTAAAATCTTTTGGGAAATAGTTTTAGCAGCGAAAAATTTCGCTGCTAAAAGTATTGTATAGTATTTTTTAGCGGCGAAGAATTTCGCAGCTAATAGTCTTGAAAATTTTATTTTGCCGCAAATATTTTCGCTGCTAAAATCTTTTGGAAAATATTTTTAGCAGCGAAATATTTCGCTGCTAAAAGTCTTGTACAGTATTTTTTAGTGACGAACATTTTCGCCGCTAAAAAGTTTATGTTGTTTGGATTTAAATTAATATGAATGTGAATGTGATGAATATAATGAAATATATTGTTAGTAAGAGTATATCCGGAATATTGTATGTATTTTGAAGTAGTATAAATTTTTTTGAAAGCAAAGTTTTGGCAACGATAATTTTCGTCGCTAAAAGATGTTTACTTGTGTTGTAAATTATAAGAGTTTTAGCAGCGATAATTTTCGCCGCTAAATTTATTTGGCAGCGAAATATGTCGCCGCTAAAAGTATATTTCGTCGCGAAAAGTCTCATACTGTAAAGAAATTTATTCCGCATCGATTACACATTTAACGGCGAAAATATTCGTCGCTAAAAGTATGGTGCACTAGTTTTAGCGACGAAAATTTCCGTCGCTAAACGTTTCGTCGCTAAAACAACACTTTTAGCGACGAAAATATATTTCGTCGCTAAAAGTGACTTTTGGCGACGAAAATAAGTTTCGTCGCTAAAAACCCTCTTTTTTGTAGTGTGGGCCTGGCCTCCTTCGGCTTTACCTACGTGATTCTTACAATTCATGGTAAAGGACTTACAATGAATGAGTTGTGACTTATGATCGTTCGAAGTACATAGACCTAAACTCAATCATCTAAGGGTGTTGGAACCACTACAAGAAAAACAGGCTTTACCGGCGGCCAAAACCACCCGTAAAAGAGCCAAACACTGCCGGTATAAGAATTAGCGGCGGTTAGACAAATGCCACTAAAGGGGGGCGTCTCTGTGTGTTTTACCGGCGGCCAAACTTTTTAACGGCGTATTTGTTGGCCGCCGCTAACATAGAATTTTCGCGGCGCTTATATTTTTTAGCGGCATTTCTGGAATCTGCCAGTAGAAACTATTAAAGCGCCGCTATGCCACGAAAAGATATTAGAAACGCCGCTAAAAACTGCAAAAACGCTAATTGTAACAAACGCCGCAAAAGCTATAGAAAGCGCCGCTGGATAAAGCGCTGCAAAATGTTGCCATGAAACCAATGTTGTAAGGAATCTCTCTAGGAATTTGATTGTAAGAAATATCCCTAGAAGTCATAACAATCAATAGACGATAAACAATTGAAGAGAGAACAAGAATAACACCCACACCAAAAGGAATACTGGAAGTCATAACAGTCAATGTCCATCTTACATAACAAGAATCAAAGTGGCCATCACATTACATAACACAATCCATAGTGTGGTCACAATAGTGGGAGACTCCAAAACATACCAAATTACTAGATGAACTAGAACTAATTTCAGATAGACTTATAAATTGTGATTTACGTGGAGTACACAGAGTGGAGGAAGCACTCACAGATACTGCAATACTTCATTCCAAGAATCAGCCTCGAAATGTCACCATTGAGCTGATTCTGAGCAAGATCCCTAAAAAAAATTAAACAGCAGCAAGGGACCCATTAAAACCACTTTGTACACACAAATCCACACCATTGGAAACAAACAATTGTAGTTCAGGTATGTTCTATTAGACAAACCCCCAATGCAAATGTGTAACTGAGAAAACCCAAATGAGAAAGGAAAAAAAAAAAAAACAATTCAATGTTTTCAAGTAGATGTTAGAAAGCATAATCCACAAAATAGAACAAGCACCTCAAATATAAGTGACAACAACCTTACAGAGTTTGGAGATTTGGCATCTGTGAAAGGGTTGAAGGGATAGGCCCTGTTAACTGATTGTTCTTCAATGTCCTACTCAGTAACATCACCATAAATGACCAATCTATCCCTTACAAAGGGGCAAGCAAGATTCATGAAAATGACCAATCTACCAAATAAAAGCAGACATGATACTAACAATTCCTCGAGCTGTTTGAGCCTAGATGTCGAGAACAGAATATCTCCATATAGCAAGTTACCAGATAAATCCCTATAGAAAACAAATCAACACAGATTTCAATTAAATCCTCCATTACATTCTCAATCTCGTAACTTCATAATGCAAGTAAATGAGAGAGATTATAGAGATTTTGGCAAGACACAATTGCCGATCTCATCAGGGATTGACCCGGTCAGTTGATTCCCCTTCAAATCTTTGCACATCAATGCAACCAACATAAGCATTTGAGCTTTAAATGATTTCATCCAAACACATATTTATCCTGATGCAATAAAGTAAAACATACAGAGCTTGTAAGCTCTGTAAATCCCCAATGGCTGGCGAAATCTTCCCGTCGAGATTCAAATTCGAGAAATTCCTTCACAAAAGATTCATGATTGTAATGAATTAGAAGTTGAAATCAGATAAGAAGAAAGAAGAAAAAGAACATAATGTATGTGAGTTACAGAGAAATGACGGCGAAGGAGAGATTGTCGCAAGCAACCCCGCGTCAGGAGAAATGATCTTCGTTGCCATCAACATTCCAATTGAGGAGCACGTTAGCAACGTTGCTAAATGACGCCTTGATGGACACGAGTGTTTTCCCTGCGAAACAAAACTCTCATTTCACTTAAAACTGAGGACTGAAACTCCAAATTGTTTTTTGCTGATGGCATTGCTAAAAATAGCAAGGATTTCATGCATAACATCTCAGCCCTTCGTTTCCTGAGACTTGCAAGCTCTTGGAAAAACAAGCATCAGAGAATACAGGAAAAGAAGCTTAGCTGCTTAACGCATTTTGAGAAACTAACACAACCAAATCAACTCGTATCTTAGAAATAACAAGGTTGCAGTTACTTCTTAGGCTTTTACATGTCTTGCTGTATCTTAGAAGATTACTGTTGGTTTTTTGTTGGAATATCTTGTCACTTGAGCTGCATTCTTCAATATCGTCATAGGACTGATGCCTTTAAGAAACCATAATCAAGGAAGATTGTTATAGCCAAACATACAAAAATTGTTGGCTTAAGAGACTAGTTTACTGAATTACAACTTAATAATGCAGTATGACCCAACCAATCAAACACAATAAGAAAGGTGGCCCACGTTTCTGGAGAGAGGAAATGAATCCGGGACATCCCGTTGCCAGTTGTGTCACCCACCCCAAAATGATGACAGCCCTACTAAAAAGCCTACTTATAAAGGTAAAAAGATATACCTCATCTTGTCTCTGAAAAAGCAAAGGGCTCATGTTTGGATCCTCTCTAAATATAACGGGAGATGTCGACTGATCTACTGAGTTACATCTTTGAGGGGATCCTTTCAGTGAGCCACTTACACCTAATGTGCAGTTGTTCCATTTGACCAGTAAAAATTTTATCTCCTCAACTGACTTCTTTGGAATATCTGCCTCATCCACTTGCTCTTTCTTTTTGGTTCTTCGACTGAAAGTAATCAATGGGTTACTGAATCTTTTGTGAAGCACATCACTAGACAATAAAGTAGACTTCAATTCAACAGATGAATCATTGTTTCTTGAAGGATGCATCTTCAAGACAGTGGTGTCTAGGTTTGTTCACTCCCCAAGTATAGGGTTGTGAAGTAGTAATAAACTCGGTGAGACCGAGGTCGAATCCACAGGGACTGAAACCTGTACGTAATCTGAAACTAATTAGAACTAGAACTAGGCTAAGATGAAATCTAAATCAATTGTGATTTGAGGAATAATGGTGAAATATTAATCTAAACTTAAAGAATTTAGAGAAGGGAAACTAGGGATTCAGAGGATCCACTTGTAGAGATCAGGGAGATCTACTGTCGATTCATGAACTCAACTGGACTTCGAGTCCCATCTTCATCCAGTTAGAAGATATGTCGCTAAAACTCGATCTGCACTTCCTTTGATCTAGTCTTCGAAGAGAAGAAAGGTATGGGAATTAGAGTCGCTTCCATCACAAAACCATGCCCTAAGACAAAGTAAACAATAGAACTAAACCAATCCACAACCAATCAGGAGATATATGGCTGTTAGGAAAGTTTCTGTCATCCAACCATGTCCAAGGGGCAATGGTGGACAACATGTCTTCCTAACTACATAATCACAATAAGAGAATGGACATACTCAAAGCCATCGCAGATATATTGTAATTTAAGTCACAACACATCATTAAAAACTGAAAGCATTCCATAAAATCAACTAGCATCAAAATCAGTTCAAACACGAATCAAAGTAGTAGAGGTCCTCCCATCACACCACAAGCTTCACCTCTTAGCCCTAGCTAAGAGGTTCAGCCAACCATCAAGGGGCTGGATCCCTTAAAAAAAACAAAATAAAAAGAAAAGAAATAAAAGAACTACTACTATCTTTTTCCCTCTCACGTTCCAACCGAGAGCTCTATATCTTCCCTTGTGCTACTCTTTCTTTTAAAACCGATGGAAGGTCGATTGGATGGTGCCTCCGGTCGAAAAAATCAGTTGCACTCTTACGCACAAGAGGCGGTGCGTAAGAGTAGTGAAACCCCTGTTTTAGAAACTTACCTGTGAAAGTTTTCTTGCATCAAACCGGCCCATAGACATCCCTGACTCGCGATCCAAGCCATTTAATCTTCGTGGCTTTGGTCGGCCATCTCCTGTCATGAATTTGGACGGTCCATATGGACCGACCGACTCTGTCCATGCTTGCAAAGTGGGCCACATCGGCCGGGATTGGTGCGTAAACAGAGCCTGTAACGGATTGGCGCTGACTCTCGGTGGGGCCCATGATAATCATTGATTTGGAGATCTAGTCCGTTCATTAGCTTCATCTCGAAAAATCAGTCGGACATGACTTATTTTGGATCATCTTCTTGGTGGCCCATGGATTATTTCATTCCACCGTCCGACTTCCTTTTTGACGAAACCGATACAATCTTCCTTGTTTCCTCCAAAATATTCACCTAGGACTTGGTGAGCAGGCTTCTACGAATCTGATGGATGGTTCGGATTGTCCATATGGACAATGGGTGGGGCCCACAACATCAACCGACGCTCGTGCGACGGCTTCCTGTAACGGCATTTGCCGTTTGCGAAAGGAGTCGGTCAACACCGACTTTGACCGAGTCTTCGGTCCGGTGCGGCTGCTGAGATGCACCGCATGGTGTACACCCACCATATATGTGGGGTCCACTGCATAGTTTATCAGAAATCCAATCCATCCATTCGTTCCAACATATCATTTTGTACGTTGAGTCCAAAATAGAGGAAAATCCAGGGATCAGGTGGGCCCCAAATCAGAAAGTCATGGGCTGATCTATCCGTTGGCCCCCTTCACGAGATCTTCAATGGCTGATTTTTTATTTGTACGGTTAAATTATGGTCCTCAGGCCATGTATGAAATTTCGAGCCGATCAGTTGGTGGGAACCCTGTGATCTTGCATTTTGGATGTTTTTCAGGCATGTTTGAAGTGAGTGGCTGGAATTTCTCTGATCTCTGACTTGTAAATCCTCGATATTGGTCCCATGGAGTCTCGTCCCTTACCTTGGTGAATTTTGAAGCATCAAATCCATGCTTTTAGCACCTAATTTCGATCCATGCTCGTAAATGTACCTTGCATCACAAACACGATTAAAATAGGCCATTAAATGGTATCATGTTCATAAATCCAGGCAGTAATTGGGGTCTGATATGCAATATTTGACCCTCAACACAACCCCCAACCAGCATTTTGCTAGTCCCGAGCAAAATATGCGAAAAATAAGTTGAGAATTACAGGGCAATTTCTATGAACTCAGGTGATCTTTGAGACACAATCTAGATACTAGAATTCTAAAATTTCATGAATGTTGGGCATTACTTTCTTTTAGATTCAAATGCATGGTAAATTCCATAATCAAGTTCAAGGTATTAATCCATCAATCAGACAATTTCTTTTAATTAAGATCCATGAGTGTAGAGTGTAATCTCAGCTTATCGATCATTAAGATTCAATCCGTTATTTCATGATATCATTGGTGACCAACAAGACATTCAGGACACTCGAAACCTAAACTAAAAGGTGTCTCACAGATCATTTTTTTTCTTTCTTCCAGCTTTTGATTTTTCCATAAACAGTAGTGCCAAAGAAGGGAATCAAATCCTCACCTATAGGGAGCAAACCTATGGTGAAAACAGGTCGCCTAAATTTTTCAATTATCAACCATGAGGAATCAAATCTCACTTATAGGGAGCAAACCTATGGTGAAGTTTGTTCACCCAACCCTTTCCGCAGGCAGCTATTTGTAGCTGGGTTTTTTTTTTTTTTCTTTCATTCTTCTTATCGATCATGGTGGACAAATTCCCCAGGTCGGTTCCTTTCATGCTTACTGATTACTAAGTCAACCCTTCAATATCAAACTGAAACCTTAATGTGTAAGCGAGATGTGACATGTGAAATCATGACTCAATCAATGTTTAAAACTTCTAATCATGGATTAACAATTAGAACTTAACTGTGAAATCTAACAAATAACGGAATCTAAGAGTCATAAATTACCAACATCACTTATCTTGTAATTCTAAATCAAAGATAGCTGTCAAAATCACTTCGAATTCACAAGAAATTTTAGAAAAATTTAAAAATTTTCACAAATTTTGCTCAAGACCAAGAAAACACTGATTAGGAAACCTAATCTCCCACCCCCAACCTAAAATCTACATTGCCCTCAATGTAAAAGATGTAAGCATGCAATGCACATGGGACAACGAAAGTAAATGAGAAGTGATAGGAAGATAGTACCTGGGTAACGAGTCGAGAGAGACTTTTCCATAGAGATCTCAACATGAGAGCGGGTCAGCACAAGAGTGAAACCAATCGAAAGTAAAACACAAATAACAAAAATAAACTCCTATCTATACCACTTTCGCAGGTGCTCTCGATTGCATTTAGCATATGCAACAAGCCTTTGAACCCCTAGGTTGCCCCTAGTGGACGAGTTGTAGTCTCGTGAGGGTTTGCAGCAATGTTACCCACAAACATTGAATTGACTAATCATATAATCAAAAGCTGGGTTGCCTCCCAGGAGCGCTAAGTTTACCATCTATCCTAAAACAACATAAAACAAACTACCCTAGTCCTATGAAAGCAAGGAAAAACTACTCGATCATACTGCAAGGTTCCTCTTCCGGCCAATATCTTGATAAGTTTCTCAGTAAGTTCCTCAACAAGATCATCCAAAAGCCCTTTTTGCAATAGGCTTGGGCGCCCTGGAGCATGACCTTCCAAAGAGACTTATGTACCTCATAGGAATTTTTCCATTGAATTGCTTGAGGTATCCAAAGTATATACGATTCACCTGTAACAGAAGAAGTTCCAACGTTAGTATCACATGGTGAATCAGAGACTACAAATAGATAAAGTTTAGAAAACTTCGCCAAAAGTGATGTAGCCTCAATGCATTCCGAAGTTCCAGACTTCGGTTTAATTTTTAGCTCCTCTTCCTTTAGTGGTACACATTCAGGGTCTGGGGAAGAAGGGGCTTCAGAGTAAGGGTGCACTTGGTCCGTGACAACCACCGAGGTGGTGTCATGTAAGGAATCCACCTTTTCTTGTATCATGAGGTCGTTGGAATCCACAAGGTGTGCCAAGCATGAGTTCAAAGATGTGGGAAAGTCAGCTGGGAGTGACTTGTCTCCTGAATCGAAATCTGTGATGATGAGCCCAAGGATTCCATCGTCTTTTGAAGTAGATGGACGCATGCTTGCTTGCTCTTGCCCTTCACAGATAGATGGACAATCAATAGGTGAAGAATTGATGTAAAGACTCTGGTCATTGAAGCTTCTCAGTGGAGGCATTGAATTATCTAAAGTGTGTAGCTCAGATTGTAGCTTTAACTGGGCACTTTCAAATTCCAGAGTTATATCAAGCAAATCGTCCATCGCCCGAATCATATCATCATTCAATTCAGGGGAGTGGTCTAAACATGCATCACAAGGGTTGGAAGGGTCAGTTGAAAATGGTTCATTCTCCACATTCAAATCAGACATATCAGGCAGGTGGAGTAGATCATTATGGTAGACAACTTCTTGAACCTCGTGATCATTCGCAGGGGCCACACTTGAGATTGAATCCCAATACTCATCATTCAGATTTGTGCGGTGTGCAATTGGGATGGGATCACATTCCTCACACTCCATTCCTACGTTAGGTTGAGGTTCGAATAAACTAACCTCAACCTCATCAGTGTAATCATGTGTGTCATGTCAGTGAAGTGTGTCACTATCATTATATTTGAAAGACACCCACGTCTCTTGATCATTCCTTTGGACAGTCATCGAGATCGACTCATCGGGAAATTGAACCATCTGCTCATTAATGGAATCCAATTCCTCATTCATAATTTCAGTTTCTCCCACAAGCGAGTTATGATCACTTTCTTCACATTCTGCTTCTAGATTAGGATGAAGCTGGGATAACCTAGCCTCTTTCTTCTCCATAAGTTGTGACTGAATGATTGGAATTGAGGATTTGAGCAATTCACATGATTGTATGACAAGTTGATTGAACTGCTCTTGTGCTTTCATGAGCTTCTGAAGTGAATCCTCTTGGATTGTTTCTGATTGGGTTTCAAAGGTAGATGTCCCAAGAGAATTATCACTATGATATATAGCTGGTTCAGCTTCCTGACATTGATGTTTCCATTGATTATAGTCATACGGATCATATGTAGGAGAATCTGATGGTTGGTAATACTTATTATCACTCATAATATAATCACGCATTGTTTTCTTTTTCTCAGATGAGTGATAATAATTCTCACTCCCATAGTTATGATAACCCCAACACTCACGTACTGTCCGTGGGGTGTAATTGTTCTCCCGTATATGATCGCGTAAGGACTTCTTAACCAATGGAGTGTTATGCTCAGGTCGGTTCTCGATGATTGTTTCAGAAAAATTTTGAGACATAGGTGGATGTTTATCATAATCATCATACATCCCTTCACACTGTTTTGCATGCTCAAAAGCTATCTCAGCATATTGACGTTCCCACTCGTGCATATACATGGTGAAACCCTTAATCAATCTAATTCTAAGAAAAATAGAGAAAAGATCCTACAAGCAGTAGGGAAAGTAAGAGGAGGAGAAGTTAGAAGGAAAATACCAAATGAGAAGTTCCTATGTTAAGATCCTGCAAAAAGAGACCAAATGAGATTAGCTTCTAAAATAGAAAGTCTAAAGTTAGAAAGTTCTTACAAAATAGAAAATTAGTTTCTAAAAAAAGAAAGTTCCCTAAACCTAGAAGCTAAGTTAGTTTCTAAAAAGTAAAGTTCCCTAAAATTTGAAAGTTTCTAAAATAGAAAATTTAAACCTAAAAATTAAAAAATTTCTAAAAATAAACTAATTTCTAAAAAGGAAAGTTTCTAAAAATAAAATAAAGGAGAGATGAGTTAGTTTCTAAATTTAGAAAGAGTCTCTAAAAAGGGAAATAACTAACCTAGTTTCTAAAAACAAAAGAGGAAAGTTCTAAAAATAAAATAAAATAAATTCTAAAAAATAATTAGGAAAGTTCTAAGCCTAAAGTTAGAAAATTCTAAATTAGAAATCCTAACCCTAAAATAGAAAGTAGAAATTAGAAAGTGCTTACCAAATTAGAAATTTCTATAAAGCCTACAAAATAGGAAAATTAATTTCTAAACGGAAGGTCTATAAATAGAAAATTTCTAAAAATTAAATAGGAAAGGAAGTTAGATTCTAAAAGAGTGAGAATTAGAAACTTACTAAAAAGGAAGACAAATCCTAATCTAGAAAAATAGAAAGGAAGAAATTAAGAAAGGAATTACCAAATTAGAAGCCTATCTCAAAATCCTACAAAACGGAAAGTTTGGTTAGTTTCTAAAAAAAAGGAAAAAACTATATAAAAATAGAAAGTTACTTGAAAGAAAATTTCTAAAAATTAGAGGAAAACCTGGAGTTAGAAAATTCTAAAAATAAACTCTAAAAATCAGAAAAGTCCTAATCTTAAACTAATCCTAAAACCAGTTAACTTCAGGAAACGTAGCCGTCAATCCCCGGCAACGGCGCCAAAAACTTGTTCACTCCCCAAGTATAGGGTTGTGAAGTAGTAATAAACTCGGTGAGACCGAGGTCGAATCCACAGGGACTGAAACCTGTACGTAATCTGAAACTAATTAGAACTAGAACTAGGCTAAGATGAAATCTAAACCAATTGTGATTTGAGGAATAATGGTGAAATATTAATCTAAACTTAAAGAATTTAGAGAAGGGAAACTAGGGATTCAGAGGATCCACTTGTAGAGATCAGGGAGATCTACTGTCGATTCATGAACTCAACTGGACTTCGAGTCCCATCTTCATCCAGTTGGAAGATATGTCGCTAAAACTCGATCTGCACTTCCTTTGATCTAGTCTTCGAAGAGAAGAAAGGTATGAGAATTAGAGTCGCTTCCATCACAAAACCACGCCCTAAGACAAAGTAAACAATAGAACTAAACCAATCCACAACCAATCAGGAGATATATGGCTGTTAGGAAAGTTTCTGTCATCCAACCATGTCCAAGGGGCAATGGTGGACAACATGTCTTCCTAACTACATAATCACAATAAGAGAATGGACATACTCAAAGCCATCGTAGATATATTGTAATTTAAGTCACAACACATCATTAAAAACTAAAAGCATTCCATAAAATCAACTAGCATCAAAATCAGTTCAAACACGAATCAAAGTAGTAGAGGTCCTCCCATCACACCACAAGCTTCACCTCTTAGCCCTAGCTAAGAGGTTCAGCCAACCATCAAGGGGCTGGATCCCTTAAAAAAAACAAAATAAAAAGAAAAGAAACAAAAGAACTACTACTATCTTTTTCCTTCTCACGTTCCAACCGAGAGCTCTATATCTTCCCTTGTGCTACTCTTTCTTTTAAAACCGATGGAAGGTCGATTGGATGGTGCCTCCGGTCGAAAAAATCAGTTGCACTCTTACGCACAAGAGGCGGTGCGTAAGAGTAGTGAAACCCCTGTTTTAGAAACTTACCTGTGAAAGTTTTCTTGCATCAAACCGGCCCATAGACATCCCTGACTCGCGATCCAAGCCATTTAATCTTCGTGGCTTTGGTCGGCCATCTCCTGTCATGAATTTGGACGGTCCATATGGACCGACCGACTCTGTCCATGCTTGCAAAGTGGGCCACATCGGCCGGGATTGGTGCGTAAACAGAGCCTGTAACGGATTGGCGCTGACTCTCGGTGGGGCCCATGATAATCATTGATTTGGAGATCTAGTCCGTTCATTAGCTTCATCTCGAAAAATCAGTCGGACATGACTTATTTTGGATCATCTTCTTGGTGGCCCATGGATTATTTCATTCCACCGTCCGACTTCCTTTTTGACGAAACCGATACAATCTTCCTTGTTTCCTCCAAAATATTCACCTAGGACTTGGTGAGCAGGCTTCTACGAATCTGATGGATGGTTCGGATTGTCCATATGGACAATGGGTGGGGCCCACAACATCAACCGACGCTCGTGCGACGGCTTCCTGTAACGGCATTTGCCGTTTGCGAAAGGAGTCGGTCAACACCGACTTTGACCGAGTCTTCGGTCCGGTGCGGCTGCTGAGATGCACCGCATGGTGTACACCCACCATATATGTGGGGTCCACTGCATAGTTTATCAGAAATCCAATCCATCCATTCGTTCCAACATATCATTTTATACGTTGAGTCCAAAATAGAGGAAAATCCAGGGATCAGGTGGGCCCCAAATCAGAAAGTCATGGGCTGATCTATCCGTTGGCCCCCTTCACGAGATCTTCAATGGCTGATTTTTTATTTGTACGGTTAAATTATGGTCCTCAGGCCATGTATGAAATTTCGAGCCGATCAGTTGGTGGGAACCCTATGATCTTGCATTTTGGATGTTTTTCAGGCATGTTTGAAGTGAGTGGCTGGAATTTCTCTGATCTCTGACTTGTAAATCCTCGATATTGGTCCCATGGAGTCTCGTCCCTTACCTTGGTGAATTTTGAAGCATCAAATCCATGCTTTTAGCACCTAATTTCGATCCATGCTCGTAAATGTACCTTGCATCACAAACACGATTAAAATAGGCCATTAAATGGTATCATGTTCATAAATCCAGGCAGTAATTGGGGTCTGATATGCAATATTTGACCCTCAACAGTACGGCTCTGAAATAATGCATGGCTCTAAAAAATAGGTGCTTGTTTCCAACATGGGGTCTAGGTATTGAATGGACCAGATCGAAAACATGCACAAACCTACCTGATGGATGAATTAAATCTTGCACTTATGTGCCATGCAGCCACGTGGTGTGTAAACGGGCATGTGAGCGCCTTTTTTTTTCTTTCTTTCTTATTCTCTCTCTTTTTTTAAATGCCAAAGTCTAGACCCATTTAGGATCCATTTTAGATTTGGGTCCAGGTCATTAGATTTGATTGCTAATGGGTTGTACTTGGGTTAGTTCTAATTCGCCTAAATCTGACCTGTTTAACACCCTCCAGAGCATCAACAAGTCAGATTGATGCACTGGTCCAACTCCAGAGCATCAACAAGTCAGACTAATGCATTGGGCCAACTCCAAAGCATCAACAAGTTGGACTAGATCCAGATCTTGGGGTCCGATTAATAATCAGATTGGATCTGAGTCAAACCTAACCAACCATGCTTTACTTGTTTGCACTTTGGGGTGTGTATGTAATAGTTGGCAGGGGTCGAACACTGGGTGGAACCTTGTTGACATGTGAGTGGTGTCAATGTGAGCCTCTACCATGGTGAGTTCCAATATCCCATGTAAAAGAGAAAGATGACAACAAAGATGATCTGGGTCGACCTTATGACCCAAATATTGTAACATATTATCTACTAAGAAAACCTTGAGACAAAAAAGATGAACGAACCCATTACTATCACCTGCTTTGCGTCTATAAGCTTCATATGAAATTCATTGCTATCTCCCTCTTGCAAGGTCCTCAAACAACTGATGTTAAAAAAGAAAAAAAGAAAAAAAATTAATGTGGGGTGGCAATACAAAACCAAAACAAAATTCATGTATCTATGATAAAACAATTCACCTTGTGTGATTGGATGATCCCATATATGTTGTCAGGTTCATTGATTTGTGTGACCACTGCAACTAGTAATTCAATGTGGGGTGGCAGCTGGAAAAATTGCATGTAAGTTGGTGAGTCAGATCATGAACTTGAAAAAATCAATCCATATAATTTAACATTGTAAGTCATGAAAAATTTCCCCCGTACTTCAATCAGTCAAAAATTTGATCCCTATAATTTCCCTCACACTTAAAGCATATAAAAGGTCAAGACCTGAAGTAATGTGGAAAAGGGGAAAAGCATAGCAGTTATTTCAATACTAACCGTTTCAATATGGGCAAAATCAGGGTCTCCCAATGTCAGGCTATTAAAATGATCTTCACACCAATGCTCCAATACATAACAGAGGTGAAGTATGCCTTAATGGGGTGATCTTTTCGATGGACATTGCTCACCAAAGAGTTCAAGGCCTTTCACAATTGTGACACATTTGCATTTATTTCGAACATCCTTTTCAATGACAACTTCTTGTTTCTCCTACAACAAACATTGGCATTTCAATAAAGAACAGAAACTAAATGATTGAAAATTGTGATTTAAAGGAGAAAAGAGCTGCTAGCACCTTCAAATCTGACATGGAGGGCATGGGTTGTCAAAATTGAGATTAGAGCTTAATCCTGATTCTACAGGATCCCTGTCCAAAAGTACTTTCAATTTCACGAGGAAAAAAAAAAACTAACAATGGTCACCGTGATAGAAGCATGATTTCACATGAGCCAAAACCATGTCATATAATATTCTTATAATAAGTAGCACCAAAGTCACAAGGGTGGGTATTTGGACTATTAGAACTTACATTACACCCATTTTTTGGGCAAATGTGATGCTTGATGGTTGCCCCGATTGCTTGTTGTGGAATCTTCACAGAAGAAATAAAGGTAATATATGAGCCAAGTGTTTTTTTACCATATCATATCCAACCTGGATGCATAGAAAGATTATTAAATTGAACAACAGTTCATGAATCGACTATAGTATAACCACAATGAAATGATAATCATGAAGCAAGTAACAATGTGTAGAACTTTTTTCTTTTCTGAAAACCCATCTAAAATCCAAACTTTTTTCCCTTCCATGCAACAAACCAATCCATCCATAACACACATAAAAAAATCTATGCACACAGTTTATGCCTCTGTAACTGCATGAACAGATTTTATTTTTTTACACCCACCCTTTTAATTTACAAACACCACACCCATTTCCATTTTTGGACTAAAAAGGTGCAAATACTTGAGCTTTTGATATGTGGCCTACAAAAAGTTTTCAATGGTAGGCATTCAATCCCCACAATTTCCTGTGGTGGGGTCCACTTGAGCTTTTGATATGTCTCATTTTTTGGAAGAAGCCTTAAAATGAGTTGGAAAAATAGATGGATAGCGAGGATAAAACACATACATCATGGTTGGGCCTATAGAGCTTAGATTAGTACCAACCAGTACCCCAAACACATACATCATGGTGGGTCAATGTAGAATCCGAATCTAGCAATTCAGCCCCTTGCTCGCATTCGCTCCTCTTCCTCAGCTCTTTTCCAAGCAGCCTGAGGAAAAAAAAAAAAAGATTAACAAAGTAAGGAAAAACAGAATTAGAAAAAGAAGCTGATTAAGAAAAATGTGAAAACAAGAAACAGAGTCTACTAATCTAGAACTACTTACTCTTTAAAAACCGCCTTAATACGTCTCTCCATTAGACTTTGTGGCTTGTAGTCATCATACTTGGGCAATTTGGAAACCCCAGGCCAGTTGTCTTCATCAGCAGATCCACACAACAAATAAATTTTATGCAATTAATCTGCCTGCAGCAAGCAAAAATAGGAGAACAAGCATCAACCTTCTTTAGTAGGATCACAATGTAGGAGGCTTACTTCTCAAATCAGTACAATTAAAACCCCTATGGAAGTTTATATATATAGCACTAGAGGTCACATAGTTTGGCATAAAGACGCTTTCAATTGATGCAATATTCAACCACTAGGATCCATTTGAAGTATTAAAAAAATGAACTAAGTTTTGACATGCAACACGCTTCCATTGACCAGCAGGAATTACTCATAGAAATATCTCCAACAGGAATTACTTTCCAAGAAAATGTTGTTATGTGAAAGTCAATGAACAACCAATGTAGTTTGTGTATAGTAACCTATTTGCCCTGATAGTGCCCAATCTAGTCAGGAAAAAAAGGTTTGCATGCTAAAATATAGCATCTGTATGCATAGCAGTTTGTGTATAGTAACCTATTTGCAACTGTGTATGCAGCTATACACATGGTGGTATGGCTGTGTACACAGCCCACAGTCAGTGTTGGGTTGTATTAAAAAAAATTTCCACAAAGGCCAATATGAATATTCATCTACAGACAGTGTAGAATACATAAATATTGGTAGATGCACTAGTAAAAAAACTCATACATTTCTAAGAATTGATAAATCCAACAATAATGAAATAAAAGTAAGAAGAGGTCATCTATCCTTTACACAGCCTACTGATACTGACTGTTCATCTGGTGGACCCATGTCTATATATATAACGTGTACTCACATCTCTATCAAAGCTTATGTAAAATCAAGATAAACTCAATCCAAATAAGACAGAAAAGACTCGGAAACAAAAATTCAAGGCAACCATAACTCACCTGATCATGAGATTGTGAGTATCCACCATTACCACTTACTTGACTTTGCTAAACACTCCTTGCAACGAAAATTGGATTAAAAGACCTAATCTACTGCATGGATTAAAATTCATCCCATATCTATTCCAGCAAGAAACTAGAAAGAAAAGAAATTGAAGACTTGCATCTTTTTCAAATTTTCTCCAAAATGGCCTACAGAACTTTGATTCATCCAAGTCGCCCAAATCGAATGTTTTAATCCGCAAAGAGCTTATTTTAACGGAAAAAATATGGATGTTTTCCTTCGCTACTTTTTTATTTTCCATTTCCACCAATCCAAACAGCCCCTAACTGAATATAGAAATTGCAAATTTGCAATAGACAAGTTGAAAAAACAAGCTTTGTTCTGTCACTTTCAACTGATTTTCCCTTCTTTTTACTTAAATGTCAATGATTGCATGGTGATTTAGGAAATAAGAAAACCTGGAGGCTTTAGGAATTTGATTAAATGGGTTATTGAGAGAAGAAGAATAGAACTTGGTAATGCGATGAAAGCGTTGGAATGGCAGGACATCTCTGCCTTCCTTTGATACATGGTGGCCAATTTGCAAGAGTTACAAAATGAACAATAGCAACCTTTGACATATACAAGAATGTGTAATAAGTTACTGAACGATGAAGATAAAGACATTCTTTGAGTTGTATCGATTTTCTTTGCTGAGTGAGTCTCAACCTGCTAGGTTTGAGAAACAGGTTGGGCAGACTAAATTTGTGTATGTGACTCAGATTGAGGCTGAGGAACTGCAAGTTTCTGTTTGTACAATTTAAAATACATTTCCAATCCATAGAAATAAATGCAATGGAAAGATGCATACAAACTTACATAGAAACAGTTAGCAGGCAAAGATAATCTCAAGAGGAAAAGAGACTCATGCACATTTCTGTTTGTTTGCAAAATCCAGTGAGGTATAGGTCCGGCAAGCTTGTTGCTAGTCAAGAACCTGAACGGAGCCATTGCTATCAGCATTTCCAAAGATGAGCAAAATAATCAGTTCTACTAAATATAATCATTGAAAGAAAGTGTCTTACATGAAATCTAGTTTTTGCAACTTCTCCAAGGAGATCGGAACATTGCCTGTCAAGTTGTTGAAGCTGAGATCTCTGCCAAAGAAATAACACACAAGAGAAAACCACCGTTTACAAAAAAAATGCCAGATTCATATTTTATCTGTACGCCAGTGATGGAAACTAAAAGCTTGGAACTATAGTTGCACTAAGCATGAAGCGAAGTGGCAACAAATTCAGTCACAGGAGCGGGGATGTGTTTGTTTCAAAAAGTAAACATGTAGAAATAATTAGGAAACATGAGTAGGAGCAAGAGTCTGAAGTGCAATTCAAAGCGAGAGTCGCACCTAGTTGGAAGGATCCCACGGCTAAGCTTGGAACAATGGTCACTAATAAAAGCACAAAATGAAATATATAAACCAGACACAATCTATCTATATACATATACATATATGTGGGGAAAGCTAACACCTCCCACCTTCATGGGGACCCAAATTTTTGAAATGACATGTGGGATAGATGATAGTTGATCTGGACACTCCACATTCATTTACCATTACAGGGCTGTGATGAAAAAAAATGCACCAACTGGGTGGTCCGAGCCATTTGAATATTGGTATTTCATTATAACTGTATTTTATGAGCCATAGATCAAATGGCTACCACTCAAAATGAAAGGGAAATTTTATAGGATAGATATAAGACTAGCCATGTTTTATGGGACAGAATGTTGGGCAGTTAAGCAACAACATGTTTATTTAGTTGAAATTAAATTGCTGAATGATAGAATTAGAAATGAATGCATTTGAGGGAACTTAGGAGTAGCACCAATAGGTACAAGACTTAGGAACTGCACACATTTTGGAAGTGAAGTGAGAAGATTGTATTCAATGTTCAGCTAATCAGATGAAATTGACATCTTTCCCATTCAGACTCGCATTGTGTTCATGTGGAGCCGCCTTTCTTGATCCAGATTGCTACATGTCCCTACTGGATTGATGGACTTCCACTGAACAATCCCAGCCATCAAAAAGGCGGACCTTTTCCAATTAAATTGAATCTGCTGTGATTATCTCTATCTGTTTTCCAGGAAAAAATCAGATGGCTAGGGTGGTTTGGTGGGGGGTTTTTTTTATCACATTACTGGCCATTCACACTCCACCAGTGAGCAATCTTGATTCTGAAAGGTGCGCCTGATCGATAATGTCTTTGTTGGGTAGGCAAACATTCTACATTTCCCCACAACTAAAAAAAGCCATCGACAGGTAAACAAATGTAGTACACCTTATAATACAGAGAGATCAAATGAAAAGGAAAAAAATTTGCATTACAGTTTTTTTGCTTTGTAAAAAACTTTAGAAAACCAAGATGCACTACACACACACACACAGAGGTTGGAGAGAGTGGTTGGGTATATCAATGGGAACCTCTGCACAGGAGGAACTACCTCAACCACAAAGATCTTCTTGGGGCACTAATCAATGGGATTGATGGTCAAGATCATTGGATTGTTTCATTACAATTCTTTGTTGCATGTCCCATGCAAAGAAGTGCCCACCAGATTGACAGTTCAGTTCATCTTTCATTTTGTTACTAAGTAAATGATGCATGGAGATTTTCATTAGAAGCCCCTCTCAATGGTAAATTCAATAAATAGTGCATCCGTGTCGTCTACCTAGTGGTCTCTGTAGTGAATGGCCCAGTCTGAAAAATAGCACCATTACGAGAATCTTTTTTTTTTTTTTTTACACCACCACACACTCATGCCGTAGTGGGATTTCACCACCCATGGATACTCGAACCATTGACCGGGTGTTGAAACTCCTGAGTCTACCACCCGAGCAAGAGCAAGGATCCAATTACAAGAATCTATCTATCTATCAATGTACCTCACTTGTCGAAGGCCACCAATGAAATGTCTAAGTTCATCAGGTCTGTTAATTTTGAAGCATGTGCATGGCCCACTAAGTAAAGCCCCTTATGGGTGAACTCTGTCCCAATACGATGAGAAATACTTTGATACTCTGGCAGAGTGTGATGGATGATACTCAAGCACTTAGAAATTGCACCCAGGACATTGCTCAACCAATCAAATTTTAGAAGCTAAGGTGAGTCCTTAGTTTAGTAGGTTTTCTTTGAGTAAAGATATGTCATGTGTGCAAATAATTGCGTATCAAGCTTCATACTCTGTCAGAGTATGGGAGACTTGGTTGGGTCTTCAAGTATGGTGTGGCCCCACCATGATGTATGTGTTTCATCCATTCCGTTCATCCATTTTTACATATCATTTTAGTTCTTCATACCAAAAAGTAGCGAGATATAAATCTCAGGTGGACCACACCACAGCAAAACAATGGTGATTAGATATCCACCATTAAAATCCTCTTATGGCCCGATGTACTGTTTATTTGATATCCAATCTGTTGATTAGGTCATACAAACCAAGATGAAGGGAAAACAAAAATATCAGCTTAATCCAAACCTTTTATGGCCCCAAAAAGTTTTTAATGGTTAATGTTCATTTAACACTTTCCTGTAATGTGGTCCATTTGAGATTGTGATATACCTCGTTTTTGGTGTCATATCATAAAATGATCTATAAGAATATATGGACGGCATGGATGAAACACATACATCATTGTGGGGCCCACAGAGCACTGACTACTAGCCATTGGCGGGTGGCAGGGGAAGTAGCCAATCCGTTTCTGAGTGGGCAATCCGCGTCCGAATAGGAATGTGTTGCATATCAAGTTGAAAATGCACGCCTGACAATGCATGTAAGATGGGTGATTCTTGACTGTCCATATACATTAGAAAAAGCACACCGCATACACTTGCATTATTAAATCAAGGTAGCATATGTAGTATGGCCCATTAGTTGGCGGCTGTGATTCAATGATGGGTCAACTCCGGGTTAACAAATGTCTGTTGCCCAAAGAAGAGTGAGGGTGATTTGTATGTTTTCCTTTCATCCTTCCGGGAATCACCTTATGAACGGGTTGGATGCGGTGAAAAGTCACAGCGAGCCTTATGAAGATTTTAATGGTGGATGCTTCCATTCCCACTATTTCTTATGGTTTGGTCCACCTTGGTGTTTGATCTGCCTCATTTCTCGACCGTCATCCTCAAATGAACCGCTAAAACTAATAGAGGAAGTAGATTTCATACGCACATCATGGTGGGCCCCATAAGGCATCATGCTGTTACAGGAGACTTGTCTCCTCAAAATAGGCAGATTGGGTCCAACACACTCTTGGACAATAATCCATCCGACCAGGAACTCATGTCGGTCTCACTATGATGTATATTTTTATCCACGTCGTCCATCCATTTTCTCACATCATTTTAAGGTATGAGCCCAACTATGAGGCAGATGCAACACTCAATGAACCACACCAAATATTGATCTTATGTTGCATTAAGCGTTGGATCTGCCCCATTTTTAGTCTAGTATCTTAAAATGATCTGAATAAATAGATGGATGGTGTGGATAAACAGATACATCAGGGTGGGCCCCATAGGAGCCCTGATCTAACAGATTCTTATATGAGCTAGGATCTTACACAATCTGCCTCCCCTTATATAATACATATAAAAGAGGACTCCCGTTGGAGGAGGGGTGTATGTGTGTGTGTGTGTGTGTGTGTGTGAGAGAGAGAGAGAGAGAGAGAGAGAGAGAGAGAGAGAGAGAGAAGGGCATGAGTTGAAGTTGGGAAGATGGGAAGTATGAGATATTCTTTGAAGACGAGGGGACGTGTATTGGGGCTGTTGTGATAGAGTTAAGCAAATAAGTATTCCTCTCGGGTAGGCCACTACAATGTTTATTTAAAATCCACCTAGACCATTGGTGCCTGAGTTAATTTATATTGAAGACACAGGAATTTCTTGTGTTGTTACTGTTCATTGGTAGGTTGCGCGCGTGCTAAATAACACAATTTCTAACGGGTGGATCTTTTCTAAATTAACTTGTGAATTGAACGAAATATGTTGAAACCTTCATAGGGTCAATCATGAGAGTTATTTGTCGTCTAACTTATTCATAAGGTCACACAAACTTGGATGAAGGGAAAACACAAATATCATTTTGATCATAGCCTTCTATGGCTTTAAGAAGTTTTAAATAATAGACATCAATTTCTACCATTTCCTATAATGTAGTTTACTTGAGCTTTTAATATGTCTTGTTTTTATGCACATTTCCTACAATGATCTGAAAAAACGAATGGATAGTTTGGATCTAAGAAATACTGTTGGGGGCCTTGCACAAAACTTTAGGATCTAGCCCTCCAGAACAAACCAGAATTATGGATAATGAAGCATTGAAAATAATCAATGCATCAATCACACACCACACAAGAGATTTTTACGTGGAAAACCCTCAAAGAGGTAAAAACTATGGGACCACATCCAGATCAACAATCCACTATGAAGTAGAATGTTACAAACTTCTTCACTCACGCAGGAGTGGATAAATAATGAGATAAACAAAGAAAAACGGAGAGATCTCACCGATTACGAGGACATAGAAGCGATGAGATATAGATTGCACAGTAGATAACCTCCACAAGCATAATCTCCCTTCTATAAGCTTCCTCTCTCTCTCACCTTTGATAGCCCTAAACCCTTTAGCAAATCCCTTGTAAAGCTTTAGAAAACCCTCTTGTCGTCCCTAGAAAGCCCTAGGAACTCCTATTTAAAATTTTAGGAAACTCTTTTCTGCATCCCAGTTGCAAAAGTACTTGCGACACGAAATCCGCGCAAAATCACGGAACGAATCTGCGTAACTACGACTGGTCGTGACGAGCCTTCGACCGGTAGAGAGCCACCCATGACCGGCCGAGCACTTCCCACGACCGGTCGAGCACCCCGGAGAAAAATAACCCAAGTCACTGGACTTTGAGTCATGCCACGGTTCGACTCCTACTACTGGTCGAGACCAACCTTCGACCGGTCGAGCAGTGCTCACGACCGATCGACGATGGGTCAAAAAAACCCATCAAATCTTTCCTTTTTGACCCAGGAGGGATCCACCTTCTTCAAGCCAGCCAGGTTTCTACAAACCTCAAATTTACCCTTGAGCAAAGCCTTGGTCATCATGTCTGACCCATTATCGTCCGTGTGGACCTTCTCAAGCTATAACACCTTCTGTTCTAAAGTATCCCTGATCCAGTGATACCAAATCTCTATGTGCTTCGACTTGGAATGCTGACTTGGATTCTTGCTCAAGTGTATAGCACTTTGACTATCGCAATAGACCACGTGCTCCTCCTGCTTTAGGCTAAGTTCCTGTAGGAACCTCTTCATCCAAAGCATCTCTTTATATGCCTTTATGACTGCAATGTACTCGGCCTCTATTGTCGATAATGCTACGACCTTCTGTAGCTTGCTCTGCCAGGAAACCGCTCTCCCTGCAAACGTGAACATGAACCCCGATGTAGACTTCCTGGAGTCTATGTCACTTGTCATATTTACATCTGTGTAGCCCTCTAACATAGGTTTACCGTCACCATAGCATAGGCTCAACCTAGATGAGCCTCTTAGATACCGCAGTATCCATTTCACCGCTGCCCAATGTTCTTTGCCAGGATTGGCAAGATAGCGACTGGCAACACCAACTGCATATGTTATGTCTAGGCGTGTACACACCACAACATATATCAAACTTCCTACAACTGATGCATAGGGTATCTTCTGCATCTCTTCCACCTCTACCTTCGTCTTGGAACACTGTTTGTCACTCAATCTAAAGTGACCATCCAGTGGAGTACTGACCGACTTCGCTGCATTCATATTGAACCCCTCTAGGACTTTCTCAGTATACCGCTCTTGAGAATGGTAATAAACGCCAGTAAAGTTTGGTAATAAGTGCCGGTAAGGTCGCCAAAAATGCCGGTAAAAAGGACGAATGCCGGTAAATGACACAGCGACGCCCCCATTTTGCGGTAGCTGCCCGACCGCCGGTAATTCTTATACCGGTGGTTTTTTGGACTTTTAGAGGCGGTTTTGGCCGCCGATAATGCCTATTTTTCTTGTAGTGTTTGCCTGTGCCCTTACAGCTTTCTTCTTCTTTACTCGAAATAAGAGAAATAAAAGTATAAGGCTTACCTCTCTTGCACCCATACAAAGAATTTCACACCAAAGAATAACCAAGAAGATGAATAAAATGAAATTGAATCACCTCTATTTACACCATTTGAGAGAGCACCTTAAAATACATAGGAGAGACTACGCTTTAACATGCATCACCATACGTACAGGCGTATTATCGTACACGTAAGAGAGGCATCATGCGAAGGCTCCCTCAGAACATGTACCAAGCCAAGAAAGGAGTGCTCCAAAAGAGAAGGGACGGAAAGTTAGAGAGAGACTAGGGAGAGGCATTTCCCAACCTGCCATAACACTCCTACCTTCGTGTAAAGGACCATTCGATTATGCCTCTGTCTAGTGAACTATGTACTCCTGTCTCCATTTAGTAGACCACTTGCTTGCCCCTCTTTTGCTAAGATGTGAGAGGAGAAAGAAATGCGACATGTAATTTGGGGCCATCCATTCACATTTTATTGAGACCATATTCTTAGATCCGGGAGGTGATTTGAGTGGGCCACTAAAGTTCCATGTTTCTGCTCCTCGTCTTTGTCATATATATATAATCGTGTCATTTGAAAAAAAAAATTAATAATAATAATAATCCATAATACATCGTACCATGCTATCTGCAAGCGTCCATTAGTGGTATCAGAGTGACGGTCAACACGATTCCAACAAGAGAATGGTGAAATGGGTTCACGATCTCTTCATCGTCCTACACAAAACTTTGTACCACATGGTAATATTTAGCAGATGCCACATTCATATTTTTCGTAACATAAGATGGTCTCTGCAACACATGAGCTTATAGCAGCATTATTTTAATATATTGCAAAGCTATTAAAATTTGTTATGTGGCATATCTGTGATGGGTGTCACCTAACTATTGCTATATAGGAATTCATTTATTGTCCTATCAACTTTTATTACTTCTGCTATCCCTTATCCAGTAAATGAAAATTTTAAGTCAAATTTATAATGACTATATTGAATTCGTGTCAATTGGTTTATATGATGCTAATTTGGACTTTTTAGACCACTTATGATGATTTTGTATGAATATCATTAAAATTAAATGTTTCTAATGTGTTTTCTTATTGAGTAATACAATACCCTCTCACTACAAGAAAACTGGCCTCTACCGGCAGTTTTAACAAGGAACTGACGACCTCTCTTTAGACTCTTTCACTTTATGCAGATGTACCACTGAAATCACAATATAGAGGAACAAAGATTGTTATTATTATTATTTATCAAGACATTAACTACTGCTTGAAAACAAACTCAAGAGCTTCCTATTCCCATGAAAACACAGTCCATAGAAATGAAACTTATTCAACAATCAATCATAATCAAACGTGAAACCCTCATAATCAACCAAAGCTATACGTATGCATTTGGATTTTCAAGGAGATATCCTTCTACTGCCTTGAACATTCCCGCCATGTTTCCCATCATCTCCTTTGTTTCATCTTCTTTCGGCAGATTACCTTCTACCGTCTCAAACTCTCCGTGAAACTTGCATACACTTCCACCATTGATGCCATCTTTGAACTCTAGTGTAAATGTAGTTGATTTCACTTTCTTCCCGAGTAGGCCACCTTCGATCACTGAGTACTTGAACAAACGGTTATTCTCGTCGATCTCATCTATGCGGTCCTTCCAGTAGCTGAAGTCCTTGATGGCTGCACATTAACAAGACAAACACATTTTTTTAATTTTATTGAAGTATATATAATGCTGTTTTTGAACTTGTTTAAAGGCATATGAAGCACACACACACACACACACACACACACACACACACACACACACACACACACACACACATATATATATATATATATATATATATATGTTAGTTACCATTAGTGAAGTTGGACTGTCTGATCGTGCCAACCCCACCATCACCTTCGAGAACGACAATGCTTGATATGATTTCAGGCATGAGCCTGGGCATGAGGTTGTGGGAATCCTTCACCATTGCCTTCCAGAGTCTTGATGGTGAGATTGGAGACAAGATTTCATGATCCACTGTACCGGCAACCATTATTTCAATACTAATATTAATGAGTAGATATGTCTATGGTTGTGGTTTTTTTAGTAAGTAGGTGGGCTCGTGCTTGTGAAAAGATGAGAACACTCATGAAGATTTATACATGCTTAAGGTAGAAAGAGAGGTGGGCGAAGTGAGTTCTCTTTCATAAGATTTAGCTCCATTGAATACATTGAAAATTCTCTTATATTCCATTCTTAGGCATTGTATGTTGGTTGAGACAAATCCCTTACTTTGTATTGTAGTGAGCATTAATCACAAACATGTGGAATAAAGCTCGTGTACATACCACACACGTGCCAGCATGGCAAATACTTGTGAGGTTTAATCCATCCATCAGGTTTTTCTCAAGTTCAACTAGTTAGACTTCTGACCGGTTTAGAAATTAGGTCGCGGGCTCGGGTGGGCCTCACCTTGGTATTAATGAGAAGTCTAACCCGACCATCAGCCGAGTAACCTCTTGTTAAGCCTCATACATAATTCTGGTGGACTAAACGAGGGGAAACAGTGAACCGGGCAAAGCTCACCCTCTAAACGGTTCCTCTAGTGTGGCCCACATGAATCACAGGTGGGACTGAAGTTCGGGCTTCAGGCCTAAGTTTAGTCTGGCATCTAATGGTTGGAGTAGATTATCATGGTGAGTGTGACACAATAAGAGAAAGATCACTACCATCTTCTAAAACATTGAATTCATAAGGAGATTTTTTACGTCCACCATAAAATAAGAGAAAAAATTCAGGTATTTTATTGAATAATGTTTTTCTGATTTCTCGATCATAAAACTAATAAAGAAAATGCGGACCTTAATTCAAAATTACCCAAGTAAAACTTTTCTAAAGCGTAATTTCCCAATTCGTTTAAAATATCCTAAAGCAAAACTCTTCTAATGCTTAAGTTGCCAAATTTAGAAATGTATAGATAAACTTTACTAGAACATTCCTAGCATTATTACAAGTAATTTCTAAAAAAATGAAAAATCATAAAACTCAAAAATAAGAAAATACAACAAAAATAGAAATGCCTAAAAATAGTCAAATTTTCTAAAATTACAATTTTGAACCGAAGTGTGTTTTTCTGCAAAAAGAAGGTGTACGACATTTTTATTTTATTTTATTTTTTTTTTATAATGGAAATTGAAATTCATATCATGGATAAAGGAGTTACATGATCTAGACATTCGGGCATCCCGCAGAGCAAAAAGGGCTCCGGGGCACCTATCATAAGGCCAATACATAATTACAAAAACCTAATTGCATCGAGACCCACCTTATCTAGCAAGACTTGACCTCTGATGAGGGGAGGGAGATCAGAGGACACCCTGTAAATTTTTTTGCCTTGGAGATCACTGCCTTCACGAGCTAGAGCATCGGCCGGGCCGTTGGCTTCCCTCACAATATGGAGAAAGCAAATAAGTCCCGAGTTCTTAAGACTAGAGATGCGGGCAGCCTAGTACTTCCAATTCCAAGCCAGGTCAGCCCTGCCATTGATAGAGTCAATCACTATCTTGGAGTCGAATTCTACTACCACCTTCAAGTAACCGACGTTGAAACCGAGGGCTAAACCGTCATAGACCGTGCAGATCTCAACGTTGTTGTTAGATCCTGTCCCATAGCCAAATGAGAATGCAAAGAGGAGATTTCTAGAAGTCCCTTTGCATATACCGCCTCCTCCAGAGGACCCCGTGTTCCTTCTGGCCGACCTGTCAACATTTAATTTCACCCAACCATCTCTTGGACGGATCCTCTTTACAACCTAGAAATCCTTACTGGCAGAGGGGGGATCGAGCAACCTCAACCCTCACAGGGTTAGCCGATCGACCCAGGAGATAGTGGAGGAGTAAGCTTCTCCTTTGCTAATCCAATCTAGCCATCATTTGACTCTAGACAATACCTCCGGAGCTGAGACATGTTTCCCATCAAATTTGGCTTCATTCCTTGCTTTCCAGATCTCCCACAAGATAAAATAGGGGGTGATCCCACGCAAAGAGGCTATGGGAGTGGTAGGGGTGATAGACATCCACAAATGCCCCAACCTTTCATGCACCGAGCTAAGGGTTGCCTGGGCGACATCGAAAAGCTGCTTGAAGTGTTGCCAAACTTCCATAGCTAGAGTTCCATTGATGAACAGTTGGACCAATGATTTTGTGTTGGGGAGCTAACTAAGAACTTGGGAGTAGCAGACACATCTCAAGGCCATGGATATACCCCTAGCCTGGATTCTGTTGTCGACCGGGATGGGCCCTAAGAGAAGTCACCAAATAAAGATGAAGATCTTGGGTGGCATTTTTGAATGCCACACCCACCTGGCCCAACTCCTGCAGTGGCCCATAGCTCCGTAGAAGTCCTAGGCAAATTTCGTTGTTAGGATACCAGATGCATGGAAAGGCCAAAAGCAGTAGTCAGCACCTTTTAAAACATAGAATCCTCTCTAGAAGATGTGGTGGATCACATCCTACAGAAGAAATTCTAGAACGGTCGAGGGCGGGAGAGGGCCTTGAAGGCCGAGGAAGTCACGAACTTGCAAGGACCACAAAACACACGGAATGGGCTCTGTCCAGTTTTCAGTCCAGATGTGTGACCTTCTATGCAAGTCGGTTGACCCCGAAACCATTGTTACATAAAAATCAATAAGTTGTGCATTTTGTAATGATGCATATTAGAAGTTATGAATGATTTACGGTTCACACTTCGAATTAATGACAATTTCTCCTTATCCCGAATGAATTTCATTGATCCGAACGCGCCTAGGCCCAGTTATATTATGCCCTATGTAGGATTGGACCCTGGTCTAATGGACTACTTTCACTTTCGATTGGGCTTCTTTTGGTCTAGCCGTGTGAAGAATGCATCTTTGGCATTCAGATGAACATGCTACACGGTCACTAGGGCACTATAGGTCTGGGATCCGGTACATCTATCGGAATGGCACTATTCTTTTGATGCTTAGGCCTAAGAATCCGGTTGATCCACCAGTCAGGTGGACCATAGCTTGTAAATATGTTTGTGTGAAACTGTGTCTTTATGCACACCTGTTTACAATATAGTAGCCTGGTTGGACCAGATTTTATTTTTGGGAAACAATGTAAGAGCTCAGCAAACCGATGGATGGATTAGATCTAACAAGTATGTGCCGTGCTCACGTATGTGGCATGTACACAAGCTTTATGTCACATGTATGCGCTTATTAAAGCTCATTATGGCCTCAGCTACAGTACAAAGCAAGGGATCTCCGCATTTTTTATTATCATTTGTCTCAACCTGCATGCATTGCCTAAGATTGGAATATAAGAGTATTTTCAATGTATTCAATGGAGCTAAATCCTATGAAAGAGAACTCACTTCTCCCACTGCTCCGGCCCTTTCTACCATCACCATCTATAAATATACATGCATCTTCTCATCTTTTCGCAAGCTCAAGTCCACCTACCTACTCAAAAACCACACTCATAGACTTTTATACTCATTAATAGTATTGAAATCATGGTCGCTGGTACTGTCGGTCATGAAATCTTGTCTCCAGTCTCACCATCGAGACTCTGGAAGGCAATGGTGAAGGATTCCCACAACCTCATGCCCAAGCTCATGCCTGAAATCATATCAAGCATTCTCGTTCTCGAAGGTGATGGTGGAGTCGGCACAATCAGACAGTCCAACTTCACTGATGGTAACTAACATAATTTTTTTTTTAATACTTAATATGCCTTTAAATAAGTTTGATAACAGCATTATACTTCAATAAAAAAAATGTGTTTGTTTTGTTAATGTGCAGCCATCAAAGACTTCAGCTACTGGAAGGACCGCATAGATGAGATCGACGACAATAACCGTTTGTTCAAGTACTCAGTGATTGAAGGTGGCCTACTTGGGAAGAAAGTGAAATCAACTACATTTACACTGGAGTTCAAAGATGGCATCAATGGTGGAAGTGTATGCAAGTTTCACGGAGAGTTTGAGACTGTAGAAGGTAACCTGCCAAAAGAAGATGAAACAAAGGAGATGATGGGAAACATGGAGGGAATGTTCAAGGCAGTAGAAGGATATCTCCTTGAAAATCTAAATGCATACATTTAGCTTTGGTTGATTGTATGACTTTCACCTTTCATTTTGCTTGATTGTTGAATAAGTTCTGTTTCCTTGAACTGTATTTTCATGGGAACAGGAATCTCTTGAGTTTGTTTAAAGTAGTAGTTAATGTCTAGCTAATAATCTTTGTTCCTCTATATTGTGATTTTAGTGGTACATCCACATAAAGTGAAAAGAGTCTTAAAAAGAGATTGTCACTTTGTTGTTTTCTTTATCTGTGATGTGTGCATGAAATTCAATCCATCTATCATAACCCTCATTTCTACTTGGGTCCCAAAATCTGGATCGATTCAAAATTCGGGTGGGCACACAATAGAATAATTGGGATGGGAATGCCCATTATTTAAAACCTTTCAGATTGTCTGTGGGACCCATCATGTTTTGTATATACACCATCCATTCCATTTTGAAGATGTGCCCCACCAGGACAATGGGCACAAAATAGAAGAAGAAGAAGAAGAAAAAGCGGGTTCGGCCGTTTCAATCCAAGTGAGTGGAGTTTCTTGAGTTTTAAAGGCTAGGATTGTTTCGGGGATGCAAGGCTATTAAGAATCGGCGTTCAGGATCTAAGAACATGGTCGAAAGAGGGCCGTATACTGTTCTAGGACCTTATAACTAATGGAAAATCACAAATAAACGATTCTTTCTTCGATCTGGTTTCACTGGGTGGTTTTCCGGACGGAAAGATTGAAAAGTCGATGGTTTCCCTGTTTTCGCAATTCCGAACGTTTCTTACGTGTTTTGATCGAACACGTGATGGGGCGTGGTTCGTTAGGATTTCCAGCTGTTTACGCTTTCTCAGATTCGTTTTTAATGTTTCTGATGAGTTGGAAGGCATACGAACGGTTCAGATCAATCTTGATCTGAAACGATTCGACGATTATTGGCGGGAAGGAAACACTTCACAGCTTCCGGTTTCGGTTGTTGGGATGATCTGCGTGACTGGAGATGGATGGATAGGATCTAAGCATCCAACGGTTGAGGATCAGGGAGAAATTCTCTCTCGGATCGACTCGAAACGGAGCGAACTACTTCCGTTTTCGGAATCTTCTTTCACGAACAAACAGTAGTTTTGGTCGGATCTCTGTTACTATCATGATGAACGGTTCAGATCATCTGTAAAATGATCAATGGTGGGCCATAACCCGACGAACAGACGGACAGTCGTCCGTTTCAAACTCCCGGGCGCGGGAATGGCGGGGAAAAGGAAGACTCCGTCATCTCTTCGGTCGTTTTATTGCGTTTGACCCAGCACTCGCTGACCAGGTTGAACTTTAAGTTATTTTATATATTTTTTTTCTTTTTCTGTGGGGTCCACTAGGGACCAAATGAACAATCTGGTCCGACCACTGCATTACCCAGACGTGTACGGTACCAGGGGATTTTTCTGGTGTTGATCGTACTTCTAGGTGGGCCGCACATCGCATATCTTTATTCATTTATTGTAGATTTAATGTTTTTAACGGTCAGATTCCCTCCAAATTGATCTAGATAGTTCCCTCGAATGTCTAGGTGTTTCTAGGCTAGTTTTCGTAGTTTTGGGGGGTAAGTTTCGATATCTGACGGTCCAATCAGTGTAATCAAGCCCTGAATCATCCTACTGTGAGTTGTGGTTTTGATGGACGGTGGATTTTGTGATCTGGGTACCGAGACTAGTAATGTACGGTTGGATTATCCTAATGGGACGTTATTCAAGGTTTATTGTGTTTGAAGCTCCAATTTTTAGTATGTGCAAGTTGTAAGAGTTTCACATGCATATAATATAATCCAATTAAAAATTTATTTCCAAAAATTTTTTAGAGGATTTTTGGAACCCTAGTTTTATAAAAATCCGAAGGGTTACATTGGATGAGTCTTGCTGGTCGGGAGTTAGTGTGGAATGCTCTAATTATAAAATTTATTCTCATCATTTTTTGCCACTAGTTGACCTCGAGCTTGACTGGCCGGTTCGGCTCTGTTCGATCAACAACTCGGGCCAGCTTGGGCCGAGTTCAAGCCAAGATCAAGTTGAGTTTGCCATTGAGGCATTTCAACAAACACCTGAACTGCAACTTTAAAATCTAACTGTTTTACAAACAGAGGCAATAGTTTTACAGGTATTTTATCAAACACGTTCTAAGCAACATAACAACCAAGAAAAACAAAGAGAAAAAAGGGTATTTGTTTTATGTACATACCTTCCTTGCCACCAGCCACATTTCGTTGAGTCATTTTATCAAACAGTTCGTGAGCAACATCAATGGCAAAGTAACCGAGTCACCGAACTAGTACGATTCGAGCTGGATTCAAGCTGAATTCAATCCGAGTCGAGTCGAGCTAGGGCCTGCTCGAACTCATTTTTGAGCTCAAAAAATCAGCTCTAACTCAGCTTCGAACCGAGTTGAATCGAACTTTTTCAAGTCGAGTTGAGTCAAGCGAGTTAGCCGATCTAGCTCGGTTCGTGTACACCCCTAGTTTTATATCTCTCAATTAGGAAATGCATCAAATATAATTTTAATAATATTCATACACAATCATTAAAAAGTCTAAAAAGTTCAAATTAGAATCACATAAACCAATCGACATAAGGGTAATTAATCATTATTTGTCTAACTCAAAAATTTTACTTTCCAAATGAGACGTAGCAAAAATAATTAAAGTTGACGCTTGCAATAAGTATGCCACATAACAAATTTCAGCAGAATGCAATTCCGTTATAAATGCATGTCCTGCAGAGACATTCATATGTCACGAAAAATGAAATTATTGCATCTGCCAAATATCACCATGCGGTATAAACTTTTTTGTAGGACGATGAAGAGGTCGACACCTTATTTCATCATTTTCTCATCAGGATCGTGTTGGTCATCACTCTGATACAACTGATGGATGCATACATAGTGTGTCATGTTATGTTCTAGATTATTATTATTATTGATGATGGATTGATTGAATGACACAATTACATGACCAAGTTTGAGAGCTGAAATATGGAACTTAGCCTCCTGCTCAATTCAAACCATATATGAAAAAACAAGTCAATTCACCTCCCCGATCTCAGGACACTCCATATTAATCTATTTGGCCAAGCCATGATGTCCTCCTAATTATTCTAAGCACTTTTCATGTTGGGCGCAACTCCTAAAGCCCAAAACCGAAATTAGACCGTCAATCAGATGGTATTTCGCAATTCGTCCTGCCCCAAAATCATATATGGTAGATAGCTCATTTTGGCCTACGTCCGTTTTAAGTTTTGATAGTTGGATTACTTCTGTTGTCGACCGCGACCCGTTTTGATAGTTGGATTACTTTTGTTGTCGACCGCGACCCGCTCTACATCAAGAGGCCACCGCTTCTACCCTCTCCTCCCATTCCGCCATGTGTTGGGGTTGGTGGGCCCTACTAGGGGTTGCCATTAGTCCAAAACCAACAATTTTAAGCCACCATATATACACATTGGTCCACCTTATGAGCAACCATGACCTATGACATTGTCATTGAAAAGGTGGACCTGCCTATTGGACCAATCGATTCATCAAGTGGGCCCACATGTATACTTAGTAAATGCACCTGATGTCCATTGTTTTCTATGAGGTGGCCCACTTGAAGAAGAATGCACTTGATTTCTGCGTCCAACCATCTTTTAGGTAGAGCCTATTTTTTTAATCACATGTAACACTTTGGTTTTATGGGCTCATTCGACAGTAATATTAAGGCCCTCTTGAGATTAAGGAAATGAAACTGTGGATTTTATCATGAACTTTTCAAAGTCATAGAGTTGCATTGAATTTGAATTGACAAATCCCAAAGACCATTGTTTCGAAATGATGCTTCAAATTCTTCATTTTGTGGATATGCAAGGTATTTAGTTTTTCTAGATATTTGGATTTGCCCTAAATCAAAGATTTTTGAAGGTTCATATTGGAAAATTCATTAATTTGACAAATCTTCAAAAGAGAGAGAGAGAGAGAGAGAGAGAGAGAGAGAGAGAGAGAGAGAGAGAGAGAGAGAGAGAGTTGAAATCCAAAAATTTCAAAATCCTGGAACGAAATCCCTCAACCTAATAACCAAATAGGAAAATAATTTCAATTAGAAAACATATGTAAATCTCTCCCACTCACAGTAATAAAACAAAGAAAGAAATTCTAGTACAGATGGGTAAAAAACAATAAGGAAGAGATAGAAAAAAGATAAAATGGATGTGGGACTAGGGCTTGTGGGTCCTCTCTTCTTATACTTGTCTTTGATCCAGTCGAGGCTAAAAAAGGTTCCTTCCTTAACCTTCTTAATGCCAGAGGCAGCAACCGCCTTTGTCTTCTCCAACCCATCTCCAACCTTCCATTTCTGCTCTTCGCACTTTCTTTATTCCTGTCTGCAACTGGGTCGACTGAATCGCTGTAGTCCCATTGATCAGCCCACGACGTTCCATACGAGCTATTCCTCTCCATTCAAACCTTATTAGAAAACCCCAACAGAAGATTGCAAGAAAAACCAAATCCTAACTTGTAAGACAGAGAGAGAGAGAGAGAGAGAGATTTCCTTTGACAAGTGGTGGAGGCGTACGTACTTGGGATATTAATATAGATTTATATAGGTTTGATAGATAGACTCGGTTTGGCTACCCCTCCTTAATATTAGGAATTTTTGCCGCAGAATTACTCAGCAATTTTGATTTAATAAGAAAGTGACTGAATTCCTTTGGTAAGCATCCTTTTCAAGGGATGAAATGATCCAACCCTCATCTACTTTCTTCTTCTTCTTCTTCTTCTTCTTCTTCTTCTTATTCTTCTCTTTTTTTTTTTTTTTTTTTTTTTCTTTTCTAAAATTCGTTAGAATAGTGCATGTGGCCTCACGTGGTGATTGGGTGGGCGTACCAGAAAATGGGTTGGCTGCTTGGGTGGGCCACACCGTGATATTTATGTAGCCATGACGTCCAGGTGGGCTACCTCGTGGTAGGCCAAAGTTCCAAATATCACATTCATCCAGTCCATCCATCAGAATGGCACCACTATTTTGAGAAAGCGGATATTGCTTGTGACACCGGGCACAGGCCCGGGGCTGTGTGGGGCCACATCATCTTTTTTGGCAAGACCACAATAGGACAGGATTCTAAAAATCAGGCAGACCCAAAAACTCATGTGGCCCATACCACACGAAACGGTGGGGATTGAACGCTTGTCGATGACAGAAGTTTTGTATCCGGACGATATTTGTGCCCACAGTTTATCTGAGTGGTAATAGGGTATAAACATCATGGTCAGCTCCGGGATGGTTTCAACGGTGGATGTTTCCGTTCACACTGTTTCGTTGGTGTGGCCCACTTAAGTATTGGGTATGCATGATTTTTAGAATCATGTCCTATTGTGATCTTTCAAAATAGATGGACAGAGTGGATTTGTCACGTACATTTCTGTGGACCCCACACAGCCCTGGGCACAGGTATATCAGGCTTCCCTATTTTGATACCTTGGGCCAAGAATCCATTTGATCCACCAATCAGGTGGACCAACCCATCCACCTGTTTCCAATATTGTAGCCCACCTCACTACAACACAAAGCAAGGGATCTCCTCATTTTTCATTCTCATTTGTCTCAACCTACATACAACGCCTAAGATTGGAATATATTAGAATTTTCAATGTATTCAATGGAGCTAAATCCTATGAAAGAGAACTCACTCCTCCCACCTCCCCTTCTACCATCTGTATCTATAAATCTTCACGCATTTTCTCATCTTTTCACAAGCTCGAGCCCACCTACTTACTAAAACACCACAACCATAGACATATCTACTCATTAATATTAGTATTGAAATCATGGTTGCCGGTACAGTGGGTCACGAAATCTTGTCACCAATCTCACCATCGAGACTCTGGAAGGCGATGGTGAAGGACTCCCACAACCTCATGCCCAAGCTCATGCCTGAAATCATATCAAGCATCGTCATTCTCGAAGGCGATGGTGGGGTCGGCACAATCAGACAGTCCAACTTCACTGATGGTAACTAAAATATTTTTTTTTAGTACTTCATATGGCTTTAAACAAGTTCAATAACCGTTTATTCAAGTACTCAGTGATTGAAGGTGGCCTACTCGGGAAGAAAGTGAAACCGCTACTGGAAGGACTGCATAGATGAGATCGATGACAATAACCGTTTATTCAAGTACTCAGTGATTGAAGGTGGCCTACTCGGGAAGAAAGTGAAATCGACCACATTTATTCTCGAGTTCAAAGATGGCATTGATGGCGGAAGCGTATGCAAGTTTCATGGGGAGTTTGAGACGGTTGAAGGTAACCTGCCGAAAGAAGAAGAAACCAAGGAGATGATGGGAAACATGGCGGGAATGTTCAAAGCAGTAGAAGGATATCTCCTTGAAAACCCAAATGCATTCGTATAGCTTTGGTTGATTGTGAGGCGTTCACCTTTGATTTTGGTTGATTGTTGAATAAGTTCCATTTCCTTGGACTGTGTTAGCATGGGATTGTTTTCAAATAGTATTAATGTATTGCTACAATAGTAATATTTGTTCTTCTATATTGTGATTGTAGTGGAACATCCATATGAAGTGAAAAGAGTCTTAAAAGAGGTTGTCACTTTGTTGTTTTCCTTATTAGTGCTTATGATGCTGGATCCACTACAAAGCTTTTAGGTTAAGCTTAACTTACAACACCATGTGTGGCACCCACCATGATGTGTGCATGAAATTCAATCCATCCATCTTGTGTCTCCCCTCTTTTTTCTTTTTTTTTTTCTTTTTTTTAAAAAAATTATTATTTGGGTCCCAAAATTTGGACCCATTCAAAATTTGGATGGGCACGATATAGAACAATTGGGATGACTTCTGTTATTAAAAACCTTTCAGATTGTCTGTGTGGTCCACTATGTTTGTACATACCATCCAATCCATTTAGAAGATATGCCCCACCAAGATAATGCAACATTTAAAAAAAAATCACTTCAAAACTCAGGTAGGCTATACTGATTTTAGAGCGTTTGGGTAATGTATTTACACGATGTGCCCTACCTGTGCCTTAAATTGGGCTTATTTGAGAAGAGTGGTGGCCGGGCTTGGCCCGTAGCCTAGCCCAATTCCAGCCCATTGCCACCCTTAAGACGGATTGGTTGGTTTGAAAAGGTCACTATACCGTGTCTCGGTCCATAGTTGACCGATGTAGTTACAGTTGTGGTGTGAATGGGCTGGGTTGGGCTAGTTCCTATTTTATGAAACTATGAAAGCCCAATCCATAATATAATTACCAGAGTACAGCCCCTGACTAGCCAACTAGATAAGCATCTACATGGGGCCTATGCTTAGATCTAATAGGATATAATATCTAGATCTGGCCACCCTATATCACATGATGGGCCAATGAAAACAGGCCCAATCACAACCCCACCCATCCACTTTTATGACCCATTAAGTGTGACCCATCATGCATAATATAGGACTAGAGCTGTACGGATCAGTTAATTAACTCGCTCGACTTGACTAAAAAAAACTTGATTTGACTCGTCCCGAAATTGGGTTCAATCAGAGTCGAGCTGATTTTTTGAGCTCATAAAAATTTCGAGCTGAGTCGGAGCTTGACTTGACTTGGCTCGGAACTTGACTTGAACTTGACTCGGTTTGAATCGATTCGACTCAGATCATCATGCAATGCACCAACGCGCCCCACCTGTGTGAGATGCGGCAATGTAGTTGTCCTAAGTGGTGCTCTATGCGATATTACCACCCCAAAGTCTAGTCTGGTCCACTCATTGGTCGATCCATGCATGAACCATTGAATATGGGATGTGGATGATTTTCATTCCATCCACTCATGTTCTGGCCCACCTCATGATTTTCACATCAAAGCATCCACACCTCTACACATTGTCACCTTTGAAGGATGTTTATTATATTGGTGTGGACCCATATCAAGCCCATTCATCATCATTATACATAAACTTGGGCCATGAAAGGATATTAACTAGGCCCAAGTTTAGCAGAAGGTCCGTAACAAAAACCCACTCACACAGCCCACAAGCCCAAAATAAGAATCCAGACAGACCATGGTGAGTTGTGCCAACACGCCTGATGGACCAGCTTGCCCTATCCCCAGTCATAGTTACTAAGGGCAGGTTTGGATCGTAAGTTGCTTAAGATAAGTTACTTATATCACAAGAAACTTATCTTAGCTTTTACTCATTAAGAAGATAAGCATGTTTGGTAAACAACCTACTTATCAGCTTCTCCTCTCTCTTTAATCTCTCCTATGCCTCTCTTCATCAACTTATGAAAAGTAGAAAGCTAAAAAAATTAAGTGTAGCGATTAAGTACTTTTAAGGTTTTTAAATTTAAAAAAAAAAAAAAAAAAATCTTAAAACTAATTATAAACCAAACTTATATGAAATGAGTAACTTATCTAATGCTGTAAGTAGAAAAAGTAATTTAATTTGTGGTGTCCAAACGGGCCTTAAAACAGTACAAACAAAGCAAGGTCTGAGGGGAAGCAGATTGCTTGGTGTGCCGCGGTGTGTTGCTGTCACCAGGTTCTATGGGCCCAACATGATGTATGTGTTATACCCACATTATCCATCCATTTTGGGAGATAATTTTAGGGCATTGGCCAAAAATATGAGGCGGATCAAAATCTCAAGTGGAGCACGCCACAGAAAGCAATCCACTCCCAAGTTTTTTTTTTTTTTTTATTGGGCTTGGCCATTGATATAGGCCTGTGGTTGAGCCTGGGATAGATTTTAAGGCCAAAGTGACCAATGGAATGGGTTCGAGCCTAGGTTTTGCGATTTTTTTTCTTACCCGGAATGAGCCCACTTATTACCTAAATAGGTGGGTTTTAATTTGAGATTGAAATCTTCCTAGCTCAATGGCCCATCATGTTTAGTCCGATTAAGAATCGTCCATTCACTTCTACCTAAAGCTCTCAATGATCCAGCCTGGCCCGTTCAGATTGGCCAGATTGGGTTTAAAATTTAATCACGTTTATTAAACGTAATGGGCCAGGTTTCTTTATGATCCGTTAGCATGGATTAGACAGGCCCTTTTTGAATTTCAAGGGCATTTTGACGCAACTGTGTGAGGAGGAAGATCACTTTCTAACATAAGTATGCAAAAACCTTGAATTCACAGGATTACCCTACTAATAAAGAAAAAAAATTAATCCTAATTTGAAATTACTAAAATAGAAAAAAATTAAACCTAATAAAAATCCTATTCAATTAAAATAGAACTTACCCGAAATAGTAAGTCCTAAATTAAACTTAACAAGGTTTCTCAACATGATTACAATTAATATCTACAAAAGACGAAACTGTAAAACTCTAAAGAAACATGACAAAAATTGAAATTATTAAAAATAATTTTTTTAACTAAAATTTCATTTTTGAACTAGAAGCGTGTGTTTTCTTGTGAAAATGGACGGATGTGACCTACATGTAGGTCGGTTGACGTGGCCCACTACATTAAGATCGATAGGTTGTGCATTCCATAGTGATACAAGGATCAAAAGTTATGGCTTATTTATGTTTCACACTTCAAACGACAATTTCTTCCTATCCAAATTAAATTTCTTCAAACTGGATGTGCTTAGGGCCAATTGTCTCATACTGTAGTACTGGGTAGGATATAATGGATTACTTTCATTTCCATTTGACTATGTCACACATTACTTTATCCTTATAATATTTATCAAGAGAGAACGAGAATATGACATTATTTAGTTATCTTTGTTTCACTGACTTCCTTGATCTATCCAATCATGTAGGGAGAGGGGTGCCTTTCTACCTTTAGTTATAACTTTTTTACCATAGTCTTCGATACTATGTTCTCATTACTTCCACCATCTATGATCAAATTATAGACCTTTTGGTTCACAGTGTACCTCATTTGAAAATGTTGTACCACTACAAATGTTTCTCCTCCTTTGGTGTGTACAATAGCTTTCACACGATCAAAGTAATGGCACGCGATTCACCATTATCGAGTGATGGCCTACAACTTGTCATTGATGTTGCACCATAAATATGATGACCGCGAGCTCCATCACTGATCTCATGTATTTGTTTCTTAGAGCACTGTCAATGGGATTGTTTCTGGCACCATTGTTAGAAGCCATCGAACTAAGGAAAAGCCTCATTCTAATACCAACTGACGTAGGAAATGGTGTGTGTAGGAAGATCACTGCCTACCTCAAGCATGCAAAACCTTGAATTCACATGATAAAAAGTAAAATTCAAAATTTTAGCATTCAATAATGTATATCATCTCTTGATTACACCACTAATATATATATATATATATATATATATATATATATATATATATATATATATATATGAGCACCTACGCACGTGCGCACCTTTGTAAACGTGACATAGGTGTCTAATCTGAATGGTCCATGTGATGCGGAATCCCATGAAACCTCATGTGGCAAATTTCTACTCTGATCTATAATTCTGGTGGGCCATAGCAAAGAGAAATGCAAATCAAGGGAGGAAACTGTTTTCATTTTTCATTGCTCATCAAAGTTTTAGATCAAAGTAAACTTGGGCCCGAGGGGTTTCACGAGGTGTTGCTTCACATGAACTATTCAAATTTTGGATCCCCATCACATATGATGGGTTCTCAAAAAAGTTCGTATGTAGTGCGTACGAACTGGTTCACAGGTGAGCGTTTTTGTGTAGTACGTACGAACTAGTTTGCAGGTGAGCATTTTCGTGTGTGTGTGTGTGTGTGTGTGTGTGTGTGTGTGTGTGTGTGTGTATAATCCCCAATTTGAAATTACCAAAATTTACAAAATTCTAATTCTAATAAAAGTCCTAATTGGACCAAAATAGAACTTATACGAAATAGTAAATTATGTTAAAAATAGAAAATCATAAATTAAGCTTACTAGAGATTTTCAGCTTGATTAAATTTATATCTAAAAAAGACGAAAATCTAATACTCTAAAGAAATAGACAAAAATTAGAATTACTAATAATAGTAAATTTTCTCTAAAATCTGATTTTTGAACTTGAAGTGTGCATTTCCACGCAAAAAGATGAACGCGAGAACCCAAATGGTCCGCTACATAAAGATCAATAAGTCGTGCATCCCGTAACGATACCTAGATCAAAAGTTATAGTCAATTTATGATTAACCTTTTAAACAACAATTTCTATCTATCCAAATTAAATTTCTTCAAACTGTATGCACATAGAGCCCAATTACATCATGCCCTATGTAAGGCTGGGCCCAGATACCACAGATTACTTCTACTTTTGTTTGGCCTTCTTTTGGCCCAGCCATATTGCTAAGAAATGTATATGTGCAGTATCCTACAGCACGTTCTCTCTCATGTAGGATATGGCATGCTTAGTTAAACATCCCAGATGTTAGATGTTGTACAAAAGTGGGTGGGAGGGCGGACTTGGGATTGTCCCTATTTATTTTGGCCCATCACGGGCCCAGATAGGGCCTAGGGTTTGGACAGACCTCACCCCTCCCCGTTGATGCCTCTATTTGCTACTGCCTTATTTTGGGTTGGATTTGGCCCGTGTAACTGGATTTAGATACATACGAAGGCTCGACATATAATTGATCAAATCCCCATTTGTCAAGGTAAGTGTTGTTGATCCATCCGTTGATTAGGTAGGCTGCACATGCTTAAGTAAAGACATTTAGAAAAATGAAAACCAACGGTCTACATGTCTTACATGTATATATGTTACCTAAGCCTTGATTGGAACGGATATTTTATAGGATGGAACACATGCACACATTAAGTTGGGCCCAATCGACCTACTTTGGACTAAATACTTTGGTGGGCCAGACACTAAAAATATTATATTCTGGGGATGAAATGATCCAACTTCCCTCATCCAATTCATCTATCAGAATGATCCAACCCAAGAATCCATTTGATCCACCAATCAGGTGGACCAACCCATCTGCCTCTTTCCAATATTGTAGCCCACCTGCTGATCGGACCACATTTTATCTTTGGGAAATCATATAAAAGCTCAGACAAACTGATGGATTAGATCTCACAAGTGTGTGCCATGCTTACACGTGTGTCATGTACGCGAGCTTTCTGGCACGTGTGTGCGCTTATTAAAGCTCAATATTCCCTCACTACAACACAAAGCTAGGGATCTCCTCATTTTTCATTATCATTTGTCTCAACCTACATACAACGCCTAAGATTGGAATATAAGGGAATTTTCAATGTATTCAATGGAGCTAAATCCTATGAAAGAGAACTCACTTCTCCCACCTCCCTTTCTACCATCACCATCTATAAATCTTCATGCATCTTCTCATCTTTTGCATGCAAGCTCAAGCCCACCTACCTACTCAAAAACCACAGCCATAGACGTTTATACTCATTAATATATAGTATTGAAATCATGGTCGCTGGTACAGTGGGTCACGAAATCTTGTCTCCAATCTCACCATCTAGACTCTGGAAGGCAATGGTGAAGGATTCCCACAACCTCATGCCCAAGCTCATGCCTGAAATCATATCGAGCATTGTTGTTCTAGAAGGTGATGGTGGGGTCGGCACGATCAGACAGTCCAACTTCACCAATGGTAACTAACGTAATTTTTTTTTAAGTACTTCATATGGCTTTAAACAAGTTCGATAACAGCATTAGACTTGTATTTTTTTTATTTTTTTTTAAATGTGTTTGTTTTCTTAATATGCAGCCATCAAGGACTTCAGCTACTGGAAGGACCGCATAGATGAGATCGACGACAGTAACCGTTTGTTCAAGTACTCAGTGATCGAAGGTGGCCTACTCGGGAAGAAAGTGAAATCAACTACATTTACCCTGGAGTTCAAAGATAGCATCAATGGCGGAAGTGTATGCAAGTTTCACGGTGAGTTTGAGACGGTAGAAGGTAACCTGCCTAAAGAAGATGAAACTAAGGAGATGATGGGAAACATGGAGGGAATGTTCAAGGCAGTAGAAGGATATCTCCTTGAAAATCCAAATGCATACATATAGCTTTGGTTGATTGTGAGGCTTTCACCTTTGATTTTGATTGATTGTTGAATAAGTTCCATTTCTTTGGACTGTGTTTGCATGGGAGTAGGAAGCCCTTAGAGTTTGTTTTCAAATAGTAGTTAATGTCTTGCTAAATAATTATTTCTGTTCCTCTATATTGTGATTGTAGTGGTACATCACATCAAGTGAAAGACTCTTAAACTTTTTAAGTTGAGCTTAACCTACAACACAATGTGTGGCTCCCACCATGATGTGTGCATGAAATTCAATCCATCCATCAAGTGTTGCCCCTCATTTTCTACTTGGGTCCCAAAATTTGGATCCATTCAAAATTCAGGTGGACACACGATAGAACAATTGGGATGGGGATGCCTGTCATTAACCTTTCAGATTGTCTGTGGGGCCATTGTGTTTGGGATCTCATTTTGAAGATGTGCCCCACCAGGATAATGAGATGTAAAAAATAAAATACAATAGGTCACTTCAAAACTCAGGTAGACTACACTGATTTTAGAACCTTTAGGTATGTATTTACATGGTGTGGCTCACCTGAGCATTGGATGGGTCTTACTTGAGAACATGAGGAGTCTCACAAGATGGACAATTAGACGTCATGCAAACATCCCATTGTATTTTAAGCTTAATCTACAAAGCTTTGTAGTGGGGCTGGCCTCCTTCGGCTTTACCAACGTGATTCTTAGAATTCATGGTAAAGGACTTACAATGGATGGGTTGTGGCTTATGATCGCTTGCTCATGGTTCGAAGTACATAGACCTAAACTCAATCATCTAGGGGTGTTGGAACGTAAGTTACTTTCCCTAAGCTACTTATGCATCAATTAGCTCATGTCATTTTCTACTTATTCAGTAAATAAGAATGCAGCAAAAAAGTAAAAAGTATGTTTGATTTACAGCATCACATAAGTACTTATCCTTAAGTTTGTACAGTCTACCCTCAATATCCACTATCTATCATGTGGGCCCAACCTTTGATATAGACCGTTCATTATGTTGGGTCCACCTTAGCCTTGTCTTCAATGTAAACCATCCATTACATGGGCCTACATTCAATATGGACCATCCACCTTGCAAGGCTGACCTTCGATGTAGGATATCCATCATGCAAGGCCCACCTTGGATTGAACCGTCCATCATGCAGGCCTACCTTTAATGTGGACCATCCGTCTTGCAAGGCTCAACTTTGAAGTGGGTCATCCATAAAGCGGGCCTGCCTTAGATGTTAGTCATTCATCGTTAAGGCTGACCTTTGATGTGAACGGTCCTCATGTGAGGCCCACCTTGATATGGGTCATTGTCATGTGGGGCCCACCATCAATGTTATTGTCCATTATGTGAGGCCCTCCTCTGATATCCACCACCAATTATCTGGAACCCACCTTTGATGTGGATCATCCATCATGTGGGCACCACCTTTGATGTGGGTCGTAGATCATGCTGGCCCACCTTGGATGTGGGTGATTCATCATCAACACATTTGATAGCCTATCCAGTATTTGAGGCCTACCTTGATGTGGGTTATCCATTATGTGGGGCCTACCATCAAAATAGATTGTCCATCTAGGGCCCACCTTTTATGGACTGTCTATTGTGTGGGACCCAACTTCAATGTGGGTGGTCCATCATGTTGGGCCTACCTTGGATGTTAGTTATTCATCATCGACACCTTTGACGTAGACCTTCCATTATGTGAGGCCCACCTTGATGTGGATCATCCATCACGTGGGGCCTAACTTCAATGTTATTGTCCATATGCAGGGCCACCTTCAATATCCATTGCCTCTCATGTGAGCCCACCTTTGATATGGACCATCTATTTTGTGGTTCCCACCTTTAATGTAGATCGTCCATCATGCAGGCCCTACTTTTGATGTGGGTCATTCATCATTAGGGGTCTACCTTTGATTCGGACAATCCATTACATGGTGTCACCTTGATGTGGGTCATCCATAATGTGAAGCCCACCTCTGATGTGGACCGTCCATCATGTGGGCCCCAACTTCGATGTGAACCACCATCATGTGGCACTTTTTTTATATATACCATTTATCACATGGAGAGAGAGATAGAGAAGGAAGTTTGAAGTCGGAAAGTAAAAAGTAAAAGCTTGGAGGGATGAACTTTTATAACATAAGTTACTTTTACAATCGTGCTTACCAAACTTGGGACTGTTTGGCATCTATGCTAATAACAGGTTATTTGCTTATTCTAAAAAAAGCTTCTATTTTAAAAATAAGTTGTTTGCTAAAGCTCTAATTTTAGTGCTTATATTTTAGAAACTAGCCAAAAAAATCTTTAAAAAAGTGATGGGAAGGTTACTTTTCTATAGAGCTTATTTGGCTTAATCAAGTAGATATTTTTTTTGTTAATATTTGAATAAGTTTGTCCTTAACCTACATGATGAGCAACCCATATTGAAGGTAGGGCTCCACATGATGAATAGTTCACATCAAAGGTGAGCCTCACATGAAGGATACCCCACATCAAAGTGTGGCCCCACATGATGACCTACTTCAAAGGTGGGACCCACGAAATGGATGGTGGACATTGAAAGTGGGACCACATGAGAAAAGGACATCAAAGGTGGGCCCACATAATGCACGATTGGCATCAAAGGTGGGCCCTACATGATGGATAACCTAAGTCAAACTTTGGCCCGGCATGATGGACGATCCACGTTAAGTGGGCCTAACTTAATGGATGGTGGACATCAAAGGTGGCCAACGTGATGGATGGTTGACATCAACGGTGGGCCCACTTGATGAACAATATGTATTGAAGGGGTCCCCACATAATGAATGGTCCACATCAAGGTGGCCCACATAATGGACGGAGTGGGCCATACATGATGGATGACACACATCAAAGTGTAGCCCCTCGTGATAGATAGTCCACATTAAGTGGACCCCACCTAACAGACGATCCCCACCCAAGGTCTCGGATGATGGACGACCCATATCTAAAGTGGCCAAACATGATGGATGATCTACATAAAAGGTGTGCTCCACTTGATGGAGGGTGGACATCAAAAGTGAGCCCCATATGATAGACAACCCACTACCAAGGGAGGGGCTCACGAGATGGTACGTCAAATGTGGATTCCATGTGGTGTCTAATGAACATCGAGGGAGGCCCCACACAAAGGACAATTAGCATTAATGGTGGGCCCCACATTATAGATGACGTACATCAAGGTGGTCCCCACATAATGGATGATCCACGTCAAAGGTCAGCCCCTAACGATGAATGGTCTACGTCCAAGACAAGCCTTGCATGATGGACAGGTAAGACTGTCACTTTGAAGGTTTGGCCCGGATGATCCACATCAAAGATGGGCTCCATTAAATGGATTATCCACATCCAACATTCGCCTAAATGTCTTAAAGTTTGCACATACTCATTCTTTTGCCATTTGGAACATGGACAATCTATAAGGAGATCCACCAAAACAATTATATGGATTAATCTTATAACGGAGTTGTCGTAATCTTTAAAAATAATATCAACGATTCTAAGAAAAAGTTCTTATTTGAAAATTTTACCAAACATTTTTATTTTATATAAGAGTTTTTTTCTTCTTCTTCTTTTTTTTTTTTTTTTTTTTTTTTTTTTTTTTTTTTGAAAACATGATTTTACCAAACGAGCTTATTTAAAATAAGAGACAAAATAAAAGGAGCTTATTAGAGTAGCTCTTATTTTTAAAAAACTGTGCGTGTTACTTAGGGGAGACACTAATAAATCAGTCATTTGAAATATTAAAAAAAAAATAAAATAAAATTCCCAAATTGCATCTCAAGAGAAGAGCTAAGGGCTTGGGCACCATTTTCGAGGTGTGACAGTCTCCTTACACTATTATGCACTTTTCAAAAATTGTAAGGTTTCAAGCATAATTTTTCTGATTTAAGATTTTAAATTATATATTTATTGCTCTTTTTAGAATTTAATAAAGGAAGGATTAAACGAGATGATTTAAAACTTTATATTTATTTTAGTTAATAAATTGATATTATGTAATAAAATGTGAATTATGATTTGTGAGCACATAAGTTATATCTTTGGGTGTTGGATTCGGACTGTGACCGAACAATACTTGCCTCTCTCTCCCTAACTTCCACCATTCAAAAAATCTCTCACCTAAAAATCTCTAAAAGATAAAAAATAGCTCACTCTACCTAAGAGCTTTGTAAAAAACTTCGGAAAACTAAGAGCACTCCAGCTGATGGGAACGTCCCATGAGGTCGAGCTGTGTGGGCCCCACCGTGATGCGTTTCGAACATCTACCCCATCAGTCAGTTGCACCATTCCATCGTGGACCTAGGTCTTAAAAATCAAGTCAATCTGTGACTTGTGTGGGCCACACCACATACAAAAGTTCAGAGGGGCCGTGCACCATTAAAACATTCATAATCATTTTTTGGGCCCACCGAGATGTGCTTTGCAAATCCAGCCCATCCATTATGTGTGTCCCACTTGGATGAGGGTTCAGACCAAGTTTCAGCAGTATTCAAAACTCAGGTGGGCCCCACCAAGTGCTTTTATATATTTTTGGCATGTCTTCACATGATTTTAGATGGTATGGCCCACCTGCGTTCCGTATACGGCTGATTTTTGGAATATTCTATAATTTAAAGGGGACTCATCAAATGCACGGTGTTGATGGTCGACACGCATCACAGTGGGGCCCACATAGCTCGACCTCACGGGAGCTTATCATGAGCTCGAGCGCATAGCACCTTTTCCCATATATATATGCACGGTGTAAAAAATGATTATGAATGTTTTAATGGTGCACGGCCCCTCTCAACTTCTGTATGTTTTGTGGCCCACACAAGTCACGAATTGACTTGATTTTTGAGACCTAGGCCCACAATGGAATGGTGCATCTGAATGATGGGGTAGATGTGTGTGGGCCCATCCGTGATGCGTTTCGAACATCTACGCCATCAGTCAGATGCACCATTCCATCGTGGGCCTAGGTCTCAAAAATCAAGTCAATTCGTGACTTGTGTGGGCCACACCACATACAAAAGTTCATAGGGGCCATGCACCATTAAAACATTCATAATCATTTTTTGGGCCCACCGAGATGTGCTTTGCAAATCTAGCACATCCATTATATGTGTCCCACTTGGATGAGTTTCAACAGCATTCAAAACTCAGGTGGGCCCCACCAAGTGCTTTTATATGCTTTTGTCATGTCTTCACATGATTTTAAATGGTATGGCCCACCTGAGTTCCGTATACGGCTGATTTTTGGGATATCCCGTAATTTAAAGGGGACCCAACAAATGCACGGTGTTGATGGTCGACACGCATCACGGTGGGGCCCACACAGCTCAACCTCACAGGAGCTTATCCTGACCTCGAGCACATAGTACCTTTTCCCATATATATATATATATATATATATATATATATATATATATATATATATATATATATATATATATATATATATATAGGTTGGGGAGAGTGGATGTGTATCTCAATGGGAACCTCTGCACATGAGGCACTACCTCAACCACAAAGATCTTCTTGGGGCACTATTCAATGGGATTGATGGTCAAGATCATTAGGATTGTTTCATTACAATTCTTTATTGCATGTCCCATGCAAAGAATTGCCCACCAGATTGATAGTTCAGTTCATCTTTCATTTTGTTACTAAGTAAATGATGCATGGAGATTTTCATTAGAAGCCCCTCTCAATTGTAAATTCAATAAATAGTGCATCTGTGTCATCCACCTAGTGGTCTCTGTAGTGAATGGCCCAGTCTAAAAAATAACACCATTACGAGAATCTATCTATCTATCAATGTACCTCACTTGTCGAAGGCTACCAATGAAATGTCTAAGTTCATCAGGTCTGCTAATTTTGAAGTGTGTGCATGGCCCACTAAGTAAAGCCCCGTATGGGTGAACTCTGTCCCAATACGATGAGAAGTACTTTGATACTCTGGCAGAGTGTGATGGATGATACTCAAGCACTTAGAAATTGCACCCAGGAGATTGCTCAGCCAATCAAATTTTAGAAGCTAAGGTGAGTCCTCAGTTTAGTAGGTTTTCTTTGAGTAAAGATATTTCATGTGCGCAAATAATTAGGTATCAAGCTTCATACTCTGTCAGAGTATGGGAGAATCGGTGTGGCCCCACCATGATGTATGTGTTTCATCCATTCCGTTCATCCATTTTTACATATCAGTTTAGGTCTTCATACCAAAAATTAGAGAGATATAAATCTCAGTGGACCACACTACAGGAAAATAATGGTGATTGGATATCCGCCATTAAAATCCTCCTATGGCCCACTGTACTGTTTATTTGATATCTAATCTGTTGATTAGGTTATACAGACCCAGATGAAGGGAAAACGAAAAGATCAGCTTGATCCAAACCTTTTATGGCCCCAAAAAGTTTTTAATGGTTGATGTTCGTGTAACACATTCCTGTAATGTGGTCCACTTGAGATTGTGATAAACCTCATTTTTGGTGTCATATCATAAAATAATCTATAAAAATAGATGGACGGCATGGATGAAACACATACATCATTGTGAGGCCCATAGATCACCGACCATCAGCCATTGGCGGGTGGCAGGGGGAGTAGCCAATCCGTTTCCCAGTGGGCAATCCGTGTCCCAATAGGAATGTGCTGCATAGGAGTTGAAAATGCACTCCTGACAATGCATGTAAGATGGGTGATTCTTGACGGTCCATATACATTAGAAAAAGCATACCGCATACACTTGCATTATTAAATCAAGGTAGCATATGTAGTATGGCCCATTAGTTGGCAGCTGTGATTCGACGATGGGTCAACTCCGGGTTAACAAATGTCTGTTGCCCAAAGAAGGGTGAGTGTGATTTGTATGTTTTCCTTTCATCCTTCCGTGAATCACCTTGTGAACGGGTTGGATGCGGTGAAAAGTTATAGCGAGCCCTGTGAAGATTTCAATGATGGATGCTTTCATTCCCACTATTTCTTGTGGTTTGGTCCACCTTGGTGTTTGATCTGCCTCATTTCTTGATCGTCATCCTCAAATGAACCGGTAAAACTAATAGACGGAGTAGATTTCTTACGCACATCATGGTGGGCACCATAAGGCATCATGCTGTTACAGGAGACTTGTCTCCTCAAAATACGCAAATTGGGTCCGACACACTCTTAGACAATAATCCATCTGACCAGGAACTCATGTGGGTCTCATATATATTTATCCACGTCGTCCATCCATTTTCTCACGTCATTTTAATGTATGAGCCCAAATATGAGGCAGATACAACGCTCAGCGGACCACACCAAATAGTTATCTTATGTTGCATTAAGCGTTGGATCTGCCCCATTTTTAGTCTAGTATCTTAAAATGATCTGAATAAATAGATGGACGCTGTGGATAAACAGATACATCACGGTGGGCCCCATAAGAGCCCTGATCTAACAGATTCTTATATGAGCTAGGATCTTACACAATCTGCCTCCCCTTATATAATACATATAAAAGAGGACTCCCGTTAGAAGAGGGGTGTGTGTGTGTGTGTGTGTGTGTGTGTGTGTGTGTGTGTGTGAGAGAGAGAGAGAGAGAGAGAGAGAGAGAGAGAGAGAGAGAGAGAGAGAGAGGCATGAGTTGAAGTTCGGAAGATGGGAAGTGTGAGATATTCTTTGAAGACGAGGGGGCGTGTATTGGCGCTGTTGTGATAAAGTTAAGCAAATAAGTATTTCTCTCGGGTAGGCCACTACAATGTTTATTTAAAATCCACCTAGACCATTGGTGCCTGAGTTTATATTGAAGACACAGGAATTTCTTATGCCATTACTTTTCATTGGTAGATTGTGTGCTATGTAACACAATTTCTAACGGGTGAATCTTTTCTAAATTAACTTGTGAATTAAACGAAATATGTTGAAACCTTCATAGGGTTAATCATGAGGGTTATTTGCCATCTAACTTATTCATAAGGTCACATAAACTTGGATGAAGGGAAAACACAAATATCATCTTGATCATAGCCTTCTATGGCTTTAAGAAGTTTTAAACAATAGACATCAATTTCTACCATTTCCTATAATGTAGTTTACTTGAGCTTTTAATATGTCTTGTTTTTATGCACATTTCCTACAATGATCTGAAAAAATGAATGGACAGTTTGGATCTAAGAAATACTGTTGGGGGCCTTGCACAAAACTTAATTTAGGATCTAGCCCTCCAGAACAAACCAGAATTATGGATAATAAAGCAATGAAAATAATCAATGCATCAATCACACACCACACAAGAGATTTTTACGTGGAAAACCCTCAAAGAGGTAAAAACCACGGGACCACGTCCAGATCAACAATCCATTATGAAGTAGAATCTTATAAACTTCTTCACTCACGCAGGAGTGGATAAACAATGAGAGAAACAAAGAAAAATGGAGAGATCTCACCAATTACGAGGACATAGAAGCGCTGAGATATAGATTGCACAGTAGATAACCTCCACGAGCATAATCTCCCTTCTATAAGCTTCCTCTCTCTCTCTTTTCCTCTCTCTCTCACCTTTGATAGCCCTAAACCCTTTAGCAAATCCCTTGTAAAGCTTTAGGAAACCCTCTTGTCGTCCCTAGAAAGCCCTAGGAACTCCTATTTAAAGTTTTAGGAAACTCCTTTCCGCATCCTAGTTGCGAAAGAACTTGCGACACGAAATTCTCACAAAATCGCGGAACAAATCTGCGTAACTACGACTGGTTGTGACGAGCCTTCGACCGGTAGAGAGCCACCCATGACCGGCCGAGCACCTCCCACGACCGATCGAGCACCCCGGAGAAAACTAACCCAAGTCACTGGACTTTGAGTCGTGCCACGGCTCGACTAATACAACTGGTCGAGACCAACCTTTGACCGGTTGAGCAGTGCTCATGACCGATCGACGATGGGTCAAAAAAATCCATCAAATCCCAGGAGGGATCCACCTTCTTCAAGCCAGCCAGATTTCTACAAACCTCAAACTTGCCCTTGAGAAAAGCCTTGGTCATCATGTCTGACCCATTATTGTCCGTGTAGAGCTTCTCAAGCTGTAACACCTTTTGTTCCAAAGTATCCCTGATCCAGTGATACCGAATCTCTATGTGCTTCGACTTGGAATGCTGACTTGGATTCTTGCTCAAGTGTATAGCACTTTGACTATCGCAATAGACCACGTGCTCCTCCTGCTTTAGGCTAAGTTCCTGTAAGAACCTCTTAATCCAAAGCATCTCTTTACATGCCTTTGTGACTGCAATGTACTCGGCCTCTATCGTCGACAACGACCTTCTGTAGCTTGCTCTGCTAGAAAACCGCTCCCCCTGCAAACGTGAATATGAACCCTAATGTAGACTTCCTGGAGTCTATGTCACTTGCCATATCTACATCTGTGTAGCCCTCTAACACAGGTTTACCGTCACCATAGTATAGGCTCAACCTGGATGAGCCTCTTAGATACCGCAGTATCCATTTCACCATTGCCTAATGTTCTTTGCCAGGATTGGCAAGATAACAACTGACAACACCAACTGCATATGCTATGTCTGGGCGTGTACACACCATAACATACATCAAACTTCCTACAACTGACGCGTAGGGTATCTTCTGCATCTCTTCCACCTCTACCTTCGTCTTGAGACACTGCTTGTCGCTCAATCTGAAGTGACCATCTAGTGGAGTACTGACCGACTTCGCTGCATTCATATTGAACCGCTCTAGGACTTTCTCAATATACCGCTCTTGAGAATGGTAATAAGCGCCGGTAAAGTTTGGTAATAAGCGTCGGTAAGGCTGCCAAAAATGCCGGTAAAAAGGACGAACGCCGGTAAATGATGTAGCGACGCCCCCATTTTGCGGTAGCTGCCCGACCGCCGATAATTCTTATACCGGTGGTTTTTTGGACTTTTAGGGGTGACTTTGGCCGCCGATAATGCCTATTTTTCTTGTAGTGTCAAGTTGTGCCCTTGCAGCTTTCTTCTTCTTTACTCGAAATAAGAGAAATAAAAGTATAAGGCTTACCTCTCTCGCACCCATACAAGGAATTTCACACCAAAGAATAACCAAGAAGATGAATAAAATGAAATTGAATAACCTCTATTTACACCCATTTGAGTGAGCACCTTAAAATACATAGGAGAGACTACGCTTTAACATGCATCACCATACGTACAAGCGTATTATCGTACACGTAAGAGACACGTCATGCGAAGGCTCCCTCAGAACATGTACCAAGCCAAGAAAGGAGTGCTCCAAAAGAGAAGGAACGGAAAGTTAGAGAGAGACTAGGGAGAGGCATTTCCCAACCTGCCATAACACTCCTACCTTCGTGTAAAGGACCATTCGATTATGCCTCTGTCTAATGAACTATGTACTCCTGTCTCCATTTGGTAGACCACTTGCTTGCCCCTCTTTCGCTAAGATGTGAGAGGAGAAAGAAATGCGACATGTAATTTGGGGCCATCCATTCACATTTTATTGAGACCATATTCTTAGATCCGGGAGGTGATTTGAGTGGGCCACTAAAGTTCCATGTTTCTGCTCCTCGTCTTTGTCGTATATATATGATCGTGTCATTTGAAAATAATAATAATAATAATAATAATCTATAATACATCGTACCATGCTATCTGCAAGCGTCCATTACTGGTATCAGAGTGACGGTCAACACGACTCCAACAAGAGAATGGTGAAATGGGTTCACGACCTCTTCATCGTCCTACACAAAAGTTTGTACCACATGGTAATATTTAGCAGATGCCACATTCATATTTTTCATGACATAAGATAGTCTCTGCAACACATGAACTTATAGCAGCATTATTTTAATATATTGCGAAGCTATTAAAATTTGTTATGTGGCATATCTGTGATGGGTGTCACCTAACTATTGCTATATAGGAATTCATTTATTGTCCTATCAACTTTTATTACTTCTGCTATCCCTTATCCAGTAAATGAAAATTTTAAGTCAAATTTATAATCACTATATTGAATTTGTGTCAATTGGTTTATATGACGCTAATTTGGACTTTTTAGACCACTTATGATGATTTTGTATGAATATCATTAAAATTAAATGTTTCTAATGTGTTTTCTTATTGAGTAATACAAAACCCTCTCACTACAAGAAAACTGGCCTCTACCCACAGTTTTAACAAGAACTGACGACCTCTCTTTAGACTCTTTCACTTTATGCAGATGTACCACTGAAATCACAATATAGAGGAACAAAGATTATTATTATTATTATTTATCAAGACATTAACTACTGCTTGAAAACAAACTCAAGAGCTTCCTATTCCCATGAAAACACAGTCCATAGAAATGGAACTCATTTAACAATCAATCATAATCAAACGTGAAACCCTCATAATCAACCAAAGCTATACGTATGCATTTGGATTTTCAAGGAGATATCCTTCTACTGCCTTGAACATTCCCGCCATGTTTCCCATCATCTCCTTTGTTTCATCTTCTTTCGGCAGATTACCTTCTACCGTCTCAAACTCTCCGTGAAACTTGCATACACTTCCACCATTGATGCCATCTTTGAACTCCAGTGTAAATGTAGTTGATTTCACTTTCTTCCCGAGTAGGCCACCTTCGATCACTGAGTACTTGAACAAACGGTTATTGTCGTCGATCTCATCTATGCGGTCCTTCCAGTAGCTGAAGTCCTTAATGGCTGCACATTAACAAAACAAACACATTTTTTTTTAATTTTATTGAAGTATATATAATGCTGTTTTTGAACTTGTTTAAAGGCATATGAAGCACATAAATATATATATATATATATATATATATATATATATATATATATATATATATATATATATATATATTAGTTACCATTAGTGAAGTTGGACTGTCTGATCGTGCCGACCCCACCACACCTTCGAGAATGACAATGCCTGATATGATTTCAGGCATGAGCCCGGGCATGAGGTTGTGGGAATCCTTCACCATTGCCTTCCAGAGTCTTGATGGTGAGATTGGAGACAAGATTTCATGATCCACTGTACCGGCAACCATTATTTCAATACTAATATTAATGAGTAGATATGTCTATGGTTGTGGTTTTTTTAGTAAGTAGGTGGGCTCGTGCTTGTGACAAGATGAGAACACTCATGAAGATTTATACATGCTTAGGGTAGAAAGAGAGGTGGGCGAAGTGAGTTCTCTTTCATAAGATTTAGCTCCATTGAATACATTGAAAATTCTCTTATATTCCATTCTTAGGCATTGTATGTTGGTTGAGACAAATCCCTTGCTTTGTATTGTAGTGAGCATTAATCACAAACATGTAGAATAAAGCTCGTGTACATACCACACACGTGCCAGCATGGCAAATACTTGTGAGGTTTAATCCATCCATCAGGTTTTTCTCAAGTTCAACTAGTTAGACTTCTGACCGGTTTAGAAATTAGGTCGTGGGCTCGGGTGGGCCTCACCTTGGTATTAATGAGAAGTCTAACCCGACCATCAGCCGAGTAACCTCTTGTTAAGCCTCATACATAATTCTGGTGGACTAAACGATGGGAAACGGTGAACCGGGCAAAGCTCACCCTCTAAACGGTTCCTCTAGTGTGGCCCACATGAATCACAGGTGGGACTGAAGTTTGGGCTTCAGGCCTAAGTTTAGTCTGGCATCTAATGGTTGGAGTAGATTTTATCATGGTGAGTGTGACACAATAAGAGAAAGATCACCACCATCTTCTAAAACATTGAATTCATAAGGAGATTTTTTACGTCCACCATAAAATAAGAGAAAAAATTCAGGTATTTTATTGAATAATGTTTTTATGATTTCTCGATCATACAACTAATAAAGAAAATGCGGACCTTAATTCAAAATTACCCAAGTAAAACTTTTCTAAAGCGTAATTTCCCAATTCGTTTAAAATATCCTAAAGCAAAACTCTTCTAATGCTTAAGTTGCCAAATTTAGAAATGTATAGATAAACTTTACTAGAACATTCCTAGCATTATTACAAGTAATTTCTAAAAAGATGAAAAATCATAAAACTCAAAAATAAGAAAATACAACAAAAATAGAAATGCCTAAAAATAGTCAAATTTTCTAAAATTACAATTTTGAACCGAAGTGTGTTTTTCTGCAAAAAGAAGGTGTACGACCTTTTTATTTTATTTTATTTTATTTTTTATAATGGAAATTGAAATTCATATCATGGATAAAGGAGTTACATGATCTAGACATTCGGGCATCCCGCAGAGCAAAAAGGGCTCCGGGGTGCCTATCATAAGGCCAATACATAATTAAAAAAATCTAATTGCATCGAGACCCACCTTATCTAGCAAGACTTGACCTCTGATGAGGGGAGGGAGATCAGAGGACACCCTGCAAATTTTTTTGCCTTGGAGATCACTGCCTTCACGAGCTAGAGTATCGGCCGGGCCGTTGGCTTCCCTCACAATATGGAGAAAGCAAATAAGTCCCGAGTTCTTAAGACTAGAGATGCGGGCAGCCTAGTTCTTCCAATTCCAAGCCGGGTCAGCCCTGCCATTGATAGAATCAATCACTATCTTGGAGTCAGATTCTACTACCACCTTCAAGTAACCGACACTGAAACCGAGGGCTAAATCGTCATAGACCGTGCAAATCTCAACGTTGTTGTTGGATCCTGTCCCATAGCCAAATGAGAATGCAAAGAGGAGATTTCTAGAAGTCCCTTTGCATATACCGCCTCTTCCAGAGGACCCCGTGCTCCTTCTGGCCGACCTGTCAACATTTAATTTCACCCAACCATCTCTTGGACAGATCCTCTTTACAATAGAAATCCTTACTGGCAGAGGGGGGATCAGGCAACCTCAACCCTCGCAGGGTTAGCCGATCGACCCAGGAGATAGTGGAGGAGTAAGCTTCTCCTTTGCTAATCCAATCTAGCCATCATTTGACTCTAAACAATACCTCCGAAGCTGAGACATGTTTCCCATCAAATTTGGCTTCGTTCCTTGCTTTCCAGATCTCCCACAAGATAAAATAGGGGGTGATCCCACGCAAAGAGGCTATGGGAGTGGTAGGGGTGATAGACATCCACAAATGCCCCAACTTTCATGCACCGAGCTAAGGGTTGCTTGGGCGATATCGAAAAGTTGCTTGAAGTGTTGCCAAACTTCCACAGCTAGAGTTCCATTGATGAACAGTTGGACCAATGATTTTGTGTTGGGGAGCTAACTAAGAACTTGGGAGTAGCAGACACATCTCGAGGCCATGGATATACCCCTAGCCTGGATTCTGTTGTCGACTGGGATGGGCCCTAAGAGAAGTCACCAAATAAAGATGGAGATCTTGGGTGGCATTTTCGAATGCCACACCCACCTGGCCCAACTCCTGCGGTGGCCCATAGCTCTGTAGAAGTCCTAGGAAAATTTCGTTGTTAGGATACCAGATGCATGGAAAGGCCAAAAGCAGTAGTCAGCGCCTTTTGAAACGTAGAATCCTCTCTAGAAGATGTGGTGGATCACGTCCTGCAGAAGAAATTCTAGAACGGTCGAGGGCAGGAGAGGGCCTTGAAGGCCGAGGAAGTCACGAACTTGCAAGGACCACAAAACACACGGAATGGGCTCTGTCCAATTTTCAGTCCAGATGTGTGACCTTCTATGCAAGTCGGTTGACCCCGAAACCATTGTTACATAAAAATCAATAAGTTGTGCATTTTGTGATGATGCATATTAGAAGTTATGAATGATTTACGGTTCACACTTCGAATTAATGACAATTTCTCCTTATCCCAAATGAATTTCTTTGATCCGAACGCGCCTAGGCCCAGTTATATTATGCCTATGTAGGATTGGACCCTAATCTAATGGACTACTTTCACTTTCGATTGGGCTTCTTTTGGTCTAGCCATGCGAAGAATGCATCTTTGGCATATCAAACATCAGATGAACATGCTACACGGTCACTAGGGCACTATAGGTCTGGGATCCAGTACATCTATCAGAATGGCACTATTCTTTTGATGCTTAGGCCTAAGAATCCGGTTGATCCACCAGTCAGGTGGACCATAGCTTGCAAATATATTTGTGTGAAACTGTGTCTTTATGCACACCTGTTTACAATATAGTAGCCTGGTTGGACCAGATTTTATTTTTGGGAAACAATGTAAGAGCTCAGCAAACCGATGGATGGATTAGATCTAACAAGTATGTGCCGTGCTCACGTATGTGGCATGTACACAAGCTTTATGTCACATGTATGCGCTTATCAAAGCTCATTATTGCCTCAGCTACAGTACAAAGCAAGGGATCTCCGCATTTTTTATTATCATTTGTCTCAACCTGCATGCATTGCCTAAGATTGGAATATAAGAGTATTTTCAATGTATTCATTGGAGCTAAATCCTATGAAAGAGAACTCACTTCTCCCACCTCCGGCCCTTTCTACCATCACCATCTATAAATATACATGCATCTTCTCATCTTTTCGCAAGCTCAAGTCCACCTACCTACTCAAAAACCACACTCATAGACTTTTATACTCATTAATAGTATTGAAATCATGGTCGCTGGTACTGTGGGTCATGAAATCTTGTCTCCAGTCTCACCATCGAGACTCTGGAAGGCAATGGTGAAGGATTCCCACAACCTCATGCCCAAGCTCATGCCTGAAATCATATCAAGCATTGTCGTTCTCGAAGGTGGTGGTGGGGTCGGCACAATCAGACAGTCCAACTTCACTGATGGTAACTAACATAAATTTTTTTTTTTTAAAATACTTAATATGCCTTTAAATAAGTTTGATAACAGCATTATACTTCAATAAATAAATAAATAAATAAAAAATGTGTTTGTTTTGTTAATGTGCAGCCATCAAGGACTTCAGCTACTGGAAGGACCGCATAGATGAGATCGACGACAATAACCGTTTGTTCAAGTACTCAGTGATTGAAGGTGGCCTACTTGGGAAGAAAGTGAAATCAACTACATTTACACTGGAGTTCAAAGATGGCATCAATGGTGGAAGTGTATGCAAGTTTCACGGAGAGTTTGAGACTGTAGAAGGTAACCTGCCAAAAGAAGATGAAACAAAGGAGATGATGGGAAACATGGAGGGAATGTTCAAGGCAGTAGAAGGATATCTCCTTGAAAATCTAAATGCATACATTTAGCTTTGGTTGATTGTATGTCTTTCACCTTTCATTTTGCTTGATTGTTGAATAAGTTCTATTTCCTTGAACTGTATTTTCATGGGAATAGGAAGCTCTTGAGTTTGTTTAAAGTAGTAGTTAATGTCTAGCTAATAATCTTTGTTCCTCTATATTGTGATTTTAGTGGTACATCCACATAAAGTGAAAAGAGTCTCAAAAAGAGATTGTCACTTTGTTGTTTTCTTTATCAGTGATTTGAGGCCGGATCTACTACAACTCACCATGATGTGTGCATGAAATTCAATCCATCTATCATAACCCTCATTTCTACTTGGGTCCCAAAATCTGGATCGATTCAAAATTCAGGTGGGCACACAATAGAATAATTGGGATGGGAATGCCCATTCTTAAAAACCTTTCAGATTGTCTGTGGGACCCATCATGTTTTGTATATACACCATCCATTCCACTTTGAAGATGTGCCCCACCAGGACAATGGGCACAAAAAAGAAGAAGAAGAAGAAGAAGAAGAAAAAGCGGGTTCGGCCGTTTCAATCCAAGTGAGTGGAGTTTCTTGAGTTTTAAAGGCTAAGATTGTTTCGGGGATGCAAGGCTATTAAGAATCGGCGTTGAGGATCTAAGAACATGGTCGAAAGAGGGCCGTATACTGTTCTAGGACCTTAGAACTAATGGAAAATCACAAATAAACGGTTCTTTCTTCGATCTGGTTTCACTGGGTGGTTTTCCGGACGGAAAGATTGAAAAGTCGATGGTTTCCCTGTTTTCGCAATTCCGCACGTTTCTTACGTGTTTTGATCGAACACGTGATGGGGCGTGGTTCGTTAGGATTTCCAGCTGTTTACGCTTTCTCAGATTCGTTTTTAATGTTTCTGATGAGTTGGAAGGCATATGAACGGTTCAGATCAATCTTGATCTGAAACGATTCGACGATTATTGGCGGGAAGGAAACAATTCACAGCTTCCGGTTTCGGTTGTTGGGATGATCTGCGTGACTGGAGATGGATGGATAAGATCTAAGCATCCAACGGTTGAGGATCAGGGAGAAATTCTCTCTCGGATCGACTCGAAACGGAGCGAACTACTTCCGTTTTCGGAATCTTCTTTCACGAGCAAACAGTGGTTTGCGATCAAACTCGTGCACACGAATGTGCGTTAAAACCTGTAATATTGACGAGGTTGTAGTCGGATATCTGTTACGATCATGATGAACGGTTCAGATCATCTGTAAAATAATCAATTGTGGGCCATAACCCGACGAACAGACGGGCGCGGGAATGGCGGGGAAAAAGAAGACTCCGTCATCTCTTCGGTCGTTTTATTGCGTTTGACCGGGTTGAACTTTAAGTTATTTTATTTATTTATTTGTTTTTTGTGGGGTCCACTAGGGATCAAATGAACAATCTGGTCCGACCACTGCATGACCAAGACGTGTACGGTACCAGGGGATTTTTCTGGTGTAGATCGTACGTACTTCTAGGTGAGCCGCATATCGCATATCTTTATTCATTTATTGTAGATTTAATGTTTTTAACGGTCAGATTCCCTCCAAATTGATCTTGATATTTCCCTCTAATGTCTAGGTGCTTCTAGGTTAGTTTACGTAGTTTTGGGGGGTAAGTTTCGATATCTGACGGTCCAATCAGTGTAATCAAGCCCTGAATCATCCTACGTACTGTGAGTTGTGGTTTTGATGGATGGTGGATTTTGTGATCTGTGTACCGAGACTAGTAATGTACAGTTGGATTATCGTAATGGATTCAAGGTTTATTGTGTTTGAAGCTCCAATTTTTAGTATGTGCAAGTTATAAGAGTTTCACATGCATATAATCCAATTAAAAAAATATTTCCAAAAATTTTTTTAGAGGATTTTTGGAACCCTAGTTTTATAAAAATCCGAAGGGTTACGTTGGATGAGTCTGGCTGGTCGAGAGTTAGTGTGGAATGCTCTAATTATAAAACTTATTCTCATCATTTTTATTATTATTTACCTTTTAAGAGATCACCCACACTAATTTGAATGCTATTTTTTGTCACTAAATTAGTTGAGAGAGGGTTTTATATAGGGGTGTACATCGAGTCGAACTGAGTCGAGTCGGCCTTAGCTCAACTCGGCTAAGCCACTGTTGACCTCAGCTCAAACTCGGCTCGACTCGGTCCTCGAGCCTGACTGGCTAGCACGGCTTAGTTCGGTCAATAGCTCGGACCAACTTGAACTCGATCAAGCTAAGTTCGCCATTGAGGCATTTCCACAAACACCTTAACTGCAACTTCAAAATCCAACTGCTTTACAAATAGAGGCAATGGTTTTACAGATATTTTATCAAACACCTTTTAAGCAACAACAAACAAAATAAATAAATAAAAATAAACAAAGAGAAAAAAGGGTATTTGTTTCATGTACATACCATCCTTACCACCAACCACATTTCGTTTAGTCATTTTATCAAACAGTTCATGAGCAACATCAATGGCAAAGTAACCAAGTCACCGAATTGGTTCGATCCGAGTTTGATTCGAGCTGGATTCAATCCCAGTCGAGTCGAGCTAGGGCCTACTCGAACTCGGCACGAACTCATTTTTTATCTCAAAAAATTTGCTTGACTCGACTCGAACTTAGCTTCAAACCAAGTCGAATCGAGCTTTTTCGAGTCGAGTCGAGCGAGCTAGCCGAGGTCGGTTAGCTCGGTTTGTGTACGCCCTTAGTTTTATATCTCTCAATTAGGAAATGCATCAAATATAATTTTAATAATATTCGTACACAATCATTATATAAAGTCTAAAAAGTTCAAAATAGCATCACATAAATCAATTGACGTAAGGGTAATTAATCATTATTTGTCTAACTCAAATATTTTACTTTCCAAATTAAATGTAGCAAAAATAATTAAAGTTGACACTTGCAATAAGTATGCCACATAACAAATTTCAACAGCTTTGCAATATGCTAACGTAATTCCGTTATAAACGCACATGTCCTGCAGAGACCTTCATATGTCACGAAAAATGAAAATATTGCATCGGCCAAATATCACCATGTGGTATAAACTTTTTTGTAGGACGATGAAGAGGTCGACAACTTATTTCATCATTTTCTCATCGGGATTGTGTTGGTCGTCACTCTGATACAACTGATGTATGCATACATAGTGTGTCATGTTATGTTCTAGATTATTATTATTATTGATGATGGATTGATTGAATGAAACAATTACATGACCAAGTTTGAGAGCAGAAATATGGAACTTCGCCTCCTGCTCAAATCAAACCACGTATGAAAAAACAAGTCAATTCACCTCCCTGATCTCAGGACACGGTCTTGATCAAATGCAGCTGGACAACTCCATATTAATCTATTTGGCCAAACCGTGATGTCCTACTAATTATTCTAGGCACTTTTTATATTGGGCGCAACTCCTAAAGCCCAAAACTGAAATTAGACCGTCAATCAGCTGGTATTTTGCAAATTTGACGTGAACAACCCAGTGTAGCAAGGTTGGGTGGCTAAAGTAGCTCGTCCAGCCCCAAAATCATATATGGTAGATAGCTCATTTTGACCTGCAAGATACGTCCGTTGTCAACCGCGACCCGCTTTACATCAAGAGGCCACCGCTTCTACCCTCTCCTCCCATTCCGCCATGTGTTGGGGTTGGTGGGCCCTACTAGGGGTTGCCACTAGTCCAAAACCAACAATTTTAAGCCACCATATATACACATTGGTCCACCTTATGAGCAACCATGACCTATGACGTTGTCATTGAAAAGGTGGACCTGCCTATCGGACCAATCGATTCATCAAGTGGGCCCACATGTATACTGAGTAAATGCACCTGATGTCCATTGTTTTCTATGAGGTGGCCCACTTGAAGTGAATGCACCTGATTTCTGCGTCCAACCATCTTTTAGGTAGAGCCTATTTTTTTAATCACATGTAACACTTTGGTTTTATGGGCTCATTCGACGGTAATATTAAGGCCCTCTTGAGATTAAGGAAATGAAACTGTGGATTTTATCATAAACTTTTCAAATTCATAGATTTGCATTGAATTGGAATTGACAAATCCCAAAGACCATTGTTTTGAAATTGATGTAGAGCGGGTCGCGGACAGTTTCATGGCCAAGATGGATCAAAAAAGGCCCAGTCGGCGACAGAAGTGATCCAGACTATCGGACCTTAAATCGGGCGTATCTCACAATCCAGAATGAGTTACCTGACGTAAAATATATGATTTTGGGGTAGAACGAGCTATTTAGCCAACCAACCCTGCTATGCCGGGTTGCGATGCCCGGAATTGTGAAAAACCCCTGGATCAACAATCATTTCCCTGTTTTAATTTCGTTTTTACTATAAATAGTAAGTTTTAGTTTGATTATAACTCTTCATCCGTCGGGCTTTAGGAGTTGCGCCCAACGTGAAAAGAGCTTAGAATAATTAGGAGAACAGTTTGGTGAAGCCAAATAGGACACTTACTATTTTTGGCCGAAAACCTTGCGCACTAGTAGACATCATGACCGTCTATAAGTAAGTTTACTATTTATAGTAAGTTGCAATTTCTAGGAGTTTTAGTTGTAGTTTGATTCTAATTTCTTTCCCATTGCTTGGTATCCCTATTTAAAGGGTTGTGAACTCGTTTTTATTCATTCATTAATCAATTTCAAATTTATTAGAATTTATTTCTATTTTACGCTTTCTTTTGGATTCGAGAAGTCTCTGTTAGGAGTCTAGAGAAGTTCCGTGGATTCGAAATACTTATCCTCTTGAGGACGTGCTCGAACTCACGCCCTCCCCTGCGTCAGAAATGAAGCTTCAAATTCTTCATTATGAGGATATGCAAGGTTTTTAGTTTTTCTAGATATTTGGATTTGCCCTAAATCAAAGATCATGAAGGTTCATATTGGAAAATTCATTAATTTGACAAATCTTCAAAGAGAGAGAGAGAGAGAGAGAGAGAGAGAGAGAGAGAGAGAGAGAGAGATTTGAAATCCAAAAATTTCAAAATCCTAGAACGAAATCCCTCACCCCAAACAGCCCGTAAGTATATTTAAGTTCTAAATATTATTTCATAATCAGTCTAACTTATGCAACCAAACACACACAAACCAAAATCTTTGATTTTTAAAGAGGCAACAAAGGCAGGCTAATTTAGATCTACTCCTGATAACCAAATAGGAAAATAATTTCAATTAGAAAACATATGCAAATCTCTCCCATTCACAGTAATAAAACAAAGAAAGAAATTCTAGTACAGATGGGTAAAAAACAATAAGGAAGAGAAAGAAAAAAGATAAAATGGATGTGGGACTAGGGCTTGTGGGTCCTCTTCTTATACTTGTCTTTGATCCAGCCGAGGCTAAAAAAGGTTCCTTCCTTAATTAACCTTCTTAATGCCAGAGGCAGCAACCGCCTTTGTCTTCTCCAACCCATCTCCAACCTTTCTCCCATTTCTGCTCTTCGCACTTTCTTTATTCCTGTCTGCAACTGGGTCGACTGAATCGCTGTAGTCCCATTGATCAGCCCACGACGTTCCATACGAGCTATTCCTCTCCATTCAAACCTTATTAGAAAACCCCAACAGAAGATTGCAAGAAAACCCAAATCCTAACTTGTAAGAAAGATTGAGAGAGAGAGAGAGAGAGAGAGAGAGAGAGAGAGAGATAGAGAGAGAGAGATTTCCTTTGACAAGTGGTGGAGGCGTACCTACTTGGGATATTAATATAGATTTATATAGGTTTGATAGATAGACTCGGTTTGGCTACCCCTCCTTAATATTAGGAATTTTTGTCGCAAAATTTCTCAGCAATTTTGATTTAATCAGAAAGTGACTGAATTCCTTTGGTAAGCATCCCTTTTCAAGGGATGAAATGATCCAACCCTCATCTACTTTCTTCTTCTTCTTCTTCTTCTTCTTCTTCTTCTTTTTTTTTTTTTTTTTTTTTTTTAATACTAAAATTCGTTGGAATAGTGCATGTGGCCTCACGTGGTGATTGGGTGGGCGTACCAGAAAATGGGTTGGCTGCTTGGGTGGGCCCCACGTGATATTTATGTAGCCATGACGTCCAAGTGGGCCACCTCGTGGTAGGCCAAAGTGCCAAATATCACATTCATCCAGTCAAGTGCCAAATATCACATTCATCCAGTCCATCCATCAGAATGGCACCACTATTTTGAGAAAGCGGATATTGCTTGTGACACCCGGCACAGGCCCGGGGCTAGCTGTGTGGGGCCACATCATCTTTTTTGGCAAGACCACAAGATCCAAAAACTCATGTGGGCCCTACCATATGAAACGGTGGGGATTGAACGCTTGTCGATGACAGAAGTTTTGTATCAGGACGATATTTGTGCCCACAGTTTATCTGAGTGGTAATAGGCCGGGTGTAAACATCATGGTCAGCTCCAGGATGGTTTCAACGGTGGATGTTTCCGTTCACACTGTTTCGTTGGGTATGCATGATTTTTAGAATCATGTACTATTGTGATCTTTCAAAATAGATGGACAGAGTGGATTTGTCACGTACAATTCTGTGAACCCCACACAGCCCTGGCACAGGTATATCAGGCTTCCCTATTTTGATACCTTGGGCCAAGAATCCATTTGATCCGCCAGTCAGGTGGACCAACCCATCCACCTTTTTCCAATATTGTAGCCCACCTCACTACAACACAAAGCAAGGTATCTCCTCATTTTTCATTATCATTTGTCTCAACCTACATACAACGCCTAAGATTGGAATATATTAGAATTTTCAATGTATTCAATATTGGAGCTAAATCCTATGAAAGAGAAGTCGCTTCTCCCACCTTCCCTTCTACCATCAGTATCTATAAATCTCCATGCATTTTCTCATCTTTTCACAAGCTCGAGCCCACCTACTTACTAAAAAACCACAACCATAGACATATCTACTCATTAATATTAGTATTGAAATCATGGTTGCCGGTACAGTGGGTCATGAAATCTTGTCACCAATCTCACCATCGAGACTCTGGAAGGCAATGGTGAAGGACTCCCACAACCTCATGCCAAAGCTCATGCCTGAAATCATATCAAGCATCATCATTCTCGAAGGCGATGTTGGGGTCGGCACGATCAGACAGTCCAACTTCACTAATGGTAACTAACATAATTTTTTTATGTGCTTCATATGCCTTTGAACAAGTTTGATAACAGCATTATACTTTAATAAAAAAAAATGTGTTTGTTTTGTTAATGTGCAGCCATCAAGGACTTCAGCTACTGGAAGGACCGCATAGATGAGATCGACGACGATAACCGTTTATTCAAGTACTCGGTTATCGAAGGTGGCCTACTTGGGAAGAAAGTGAAATCAACTACATTTACACTGGAGTTCAAAGACGGCATCAATGGTGGAAGCGTATGCAAGTTTCATGGGGAGTTTGAGACTGTTGAAGGTAACCTGCCGAAAGAAGAAGAAACCAAGGAGATGATGGGAAACATGGCGGGAATGTTCAAAGCAGTAGAAGGATATCTCCTTGAAAACCCAAATGCATACGTATAGCTTTGGTTGATTGTGAGGCCTAGCTTCACCTTTGATTTTGGTTGATTGTTGAATGAGTTCCATTTCCTTGGACTGTGTTAGCATGGGATTGTTTTCAAATAGTATTAATGTATTGCTACAATAGTAATATTTGTTCTTCTATATTGTGATCGTAGTGGAACATCCATATGAAGTGAAAAGAGTCTTAAAAGAGGTTGTCACTTTGTTGTTTTCCTTATTAGTGCTTATGATGCTGGATCCACTACAAAGCTTTTAGGTTAAGTTTAACTTACAACACCATGTGTGGCACCCACCAGGATGTGTGCATGAAATTCAATCCATCCATCTTGTGTTTCCCCTCTTCTTTTTATTTTATTTTATTTTATTTTTTTAAAAAAAATTATTATTTGGGTCCCAAAATTTGGACCCATTCAAAATTCGGATGGGCACGATACCATCCAATCCATTGGGATGGGGACTCCTGTTATTAAAAACCTTTCAGATTGTCTTGTGGTCCACTATGTTTCGTACATACCATCCAATCCATTTAGAAGATATTCCCCACCAGGATAATGCAACGTTTTTTAAAAATCACTTCAAAACTCAGGTAGGCTATGCTGATTTTATAGCGTTCAGGTAATGTATTTACACGATGTGCCCTTCCTGTGCCTTAAATTGGGCTCATTTGAGAAGAGTGGTGACCGGGCTACGCCCCTAGCCTAGCCCAATTCCAGCCCATTGCCACCCTTAAGACTGATTGTTTGGTTTGAAAAGGTCAATATACCGTGTCGGGATCTATAGTTGACCGATGTAGTTACAGTTGGGGTGTGAATGGGTTGGGTGGGACTAGTTCCTGTCTTATGAAACTATGAAAGCCCAATCCATGATATAATTACCAGAGTACAGCCCCTGACTAGCCAACTAGATAAGTAGCATCTACATGGGGCCTATGCTTAGATCTAATAGGATATAATATCTAGATCTGGCCACCCTATATCACATGATGGGCCAAAGAAAACAGGCCCAATCCCAACCCCACCCATCCACTTTTCTGACCCATTAAGTGTGACCCATCATGCATATTATAGGACTAGAGCTGTACGGGAACTCAGTTAATTAACTCGCTCGACTCGACTAAAAAAAACTTGACTTGACTTGTCTTGAAATTGGGTTCAATCAGAGTCGAGCTGATTTTTTGAGCTCGAAAAAATTTTGAGCCGAGTTGGAGCTTGACTTGACTTGGCTCAGAACTTGACTCGAACTTGACTCAGTTCGAATCGATTCGACTCAGATCATCATGCAATGCACCAACGCCCCCCACCTTTGTGAGATGCAGCAATGTAGTCGTCCTAAGTGGTGCTTTATGCGATATTACCACCCCAAAGTCTAGTCTGGTCCACTCATCGGTGGATTCATGCATGAACCATTGAATATGGGCCGTGGATGATTTTCATTCCATCCACTCATGTTCTAGCCCACCTCATGATTTTCACATCAAAGCATCCGCACCTATACACATGGTCTTTTTTTTTTCTTTTTTTTTTTTTTTTTTTTTTTTTTTTTTTTTTTTTTATAGGAAAAAGGGATATTTCATTACTGGACAAAAATTACAGATATTCGGGTCTTCGAAGGAAAATGACCAACAAAAGACCTATCGTAAGGAGGCCCGAACACTTGGCCCAAAAAGCAAAACAAAGGAACAAACAAAGATGTTGAGGCTTTAATTCTTCCTCTCTCTGATCGACCCGAGACCGACCTTGTCAAGGAAGAGGAAACCCCTCTAGGTTTTTGTGACCTTTGTTTTTTTTTTTTTTTTTTTTTTTTTTTTTTTTTTTTTTTTTACAAAAAACCCCAATGGATCAGGCCATTTTAATCGTACCCAAACCCACTTTGTCAAGAAAAATTGATGGGAGGGTGGGTAGAGCGAGAGAGGGAACGGGTTGGAGATCGCTCTCGGGTTCGGGATCAGGACGATCCTTGGGAGCGTGTTTCTTCCCGAAATTTCTCCAAAACCTCCTACTCCCTTTTTGCAGCGAACCTCACCTTCGACACTACCGAAGACGATCTGCTCCGTATTTTCGGCCGTTATGGGAAATTACGGGACGTCTACATCCCATGGAACAGACAGCTCAATCGATCGCGTGGTTTCGCCTTCATCCGGTTCTGCTATGAACAGGATGCTCTTAATGCCCTCCAATGTCTCCATGAACGAAGAATTGATGGGAGGGTGGCGCATATTGCTTGGGCGAAAAGTAAATCGGGTAGAAGTGTTGTAACACAACCCACTTTGTCCTCAAAACATCAGCAGAGAAATCCGAATAGGGTTCGACCCTATATCAATGCGGTAAAAAAATCTGCACATTGCCCTCAAAACCCCACGGAGGCGAAGTCCGGGGTCACGACCATCGCTGATCCTAGAGCAGTGGAGAATCGGCTTCGGTGGCTGAGTTTCGCCATGGTCGGAACTGCGGTGGACCGGGATGTCCGTATTGATCGGCTATATGATTCCCTAAAGAAGCCGAATGTGAAGTTCTCTGAGGTGGAGATCGTCAGGATCTCAGCTATGAAATTTTTTATTCTGTTCAAATCTGTAGCTCAGATGGACGCCTTCAATGGAAACGCGAATCTACAAAAAGAAATGGGGCTTCAATCGATAGAGAAGTGGACTCCCGATGAGGTAATTGGGGGTGATGGGGTATGGGTCCGATTGTTTGGGATTCCCACACATGCTTGGATCGAATCTGTTATTTTAGATCTGGCGAGCTATTTCGGGAAGATTGTTCAAATAGACTCCAACTCTAGATTTGGATACTTCCAGGCGTTTGCTAGGATCAAAGTCATTCCCGTCCGGTGTAACTTTCAACCAGGTGCTGAGATTACAAGTTCTGGGGAAGGCTTATCCTATAATTGCGGAGCTGGAGCCTATATTCAGCTGCGGCTCTGCTTCTTCTACTCATCATACTACGGGAGAAAGAACCAAGGAGTGGGTTCTTAGAAGGTTTCATGGTAACAGCGGCCCCCTTGTAACTGTTTGTGAAAATGTCTCAGTAAGAGGTGAGGAGACCAGTGGTGAAATCTTGGGTAAACAACCAGCCATTTCTGACAAGGCTTGTATGGGAGACGGTGACTGTCCCTTTTAGACAATGGTGGAGCTGCTACTTCTGAGGACTGTGCAATGGAAATTATAGCAGTTGGTGGTAAAAATAGCAAGGAGGAAGTTAGCATAGCAGGCGTTTGTGTAAATGTCCCTACCGATGGAAATGACAGCATAGGTGAACTTCGCCACTCAAGTGATAAGGATGGAAGAGGGGCAGAGTTTCTCGACAGTCCAGAAGTTAGGGGATGTCATGGAGCTTCTGCTCATGCTCTTTTGATAGGCCCTGCTGAGAAATCAACTATGCTGACCGAAACAGGTGTTTCTTCCAGCCGTCAGGAGTGCTATCAGGCGAGATCTCAGGTTTGCCTTCTGACTAATCAAGCCAATAAGAATTCTGATCACATTATTGTTTCCCAAGGGGAAGAAGACATGCTGTGTGGAATGCAGCCTTATGGTCAGCCTCAACAGAACGTTGGTCTTGCGATCAGTCATCTGGATATGATCCAGCCCGAGGGTTTACAAGTTGTGAATGTTATCTCACAATCAACAGCTGTACATCCAACAACACTAGTAACCATGTCCAATCCCAGGAACAGAACGTTGTTCTTGAGATCAGTCATTTGGATATGATCCAGCCAGAGGGTTTACAACTTATGAATGGTGATTCCGAAGTAACAGCTATATCTCCAAAGAACACTTATAACTATGTCCAGTCCCAGGTTTAGACGCAGGAAGTAATGCAGGCTGGTGGAAAGGAGAATCGTCCACCTGAGGTTTGGAATGTTTATTCGCGAAAGCGCACTGAGGCGGGTGCTAGGGGTGATAGCAGAGCTGGGCCTAGATGTGGGAGACATTCATACCCTTTCACTGGAATGGAAGGAAGGCTAAACCAGAGGGAGAGAGCTGCCCTTGAAGTTGACCTTTCAGCCTATTTCTCCTCTGATATCAGACCGCTTACTGCATCATATGGGTCTCGAGAAGAAGGTTATGATAGCCCCCCTAACATTCTGTGTTTGGGACAAAATCAGGAACAGGATCAGCAGGTGGGGAATGGTTTTGACTGGGAGTGCAGGTACCAGCAGTTGGTGGGCCAAGGAAGACAGGAGGGACACATATTGCTTGAGGGGGAAAAGTCTATGCGGCAGACTAGGAGACACAGAAATCTATACACTAAAGGAAACTGGAGTTCGAGACTTCGTAGGTTGAAGAGACGGGCCGTAATTACAGGATGTGTGACGGATGGATAAGATAATTGTGTGGAATATTCGTGGCATTGGTAATAAGAGTTCGGTTAGGACCGCCAAGCGGATCATCAGCAAACATGATCCTTGGATTGTTGCCATTCTGGAGCCCATGCTTGGGGATGAGCGAAGAGTGCAAACAGGGTTGGCGTTGGGTTTTCACTCTTCTCTTTCGAATTATGAGGGTGGCAAGATCTGGATTTTTTATAAATCCAATGCATCTATTTCTGTTATGTTTAAATCTGATCAATGTTTATCGATTTGTGCAACCTTTCAGACATCTGCTGCTCCGTGATATATATCGTTTGTCTATGTCAGGTGTGCTCGGGTGTTGAGGAGAAGTCTATGGGCAGACCTTGCATCTATTTCGTCTTCGACTCAAGGCCCATGGGCAGTTTGTGGGGATTTCAATGCCATTGTGGATGGTTCAGAAAGAAGGAGCTGCAGGTCTGCAGATAGAGTGTCCTCAGAGGAATTTACCGAGGCCATTAATAGAGCGGGTCTCCTCGATGCGGGTTTTTCTGGAAATAGATTCACTTGGAGTAACAATCAGGCGGGGAATTCTCGTGTTTGGGCGCGGCTGGACCGAGTCCTTTTTGATGTCAAGTGGTCAGTGGCTTTCCCACAATTCCAGGTTTCTCACTTGCCTCGAGTTCAATCCGATCATGCTCCTCTTCTTCTTACTTTCCTAGATCAGCCGATTACAGGTCCAAAACCTTTCCGATTTCAACGTATGTGGACGAAACATGAGGATTTTCTCAGGGTGGTCAGCGCAGCGTGGAAGAAGGCCGAGTCAAATCATCAAATATACAACGTTATATCCAAGCTCAGGCAGGTCAAAAATGATTTAAAAGTCTGGAACAAAGTGGTGTTTGGGAATATATTCCAGCAAATTAAGACAAGGAAGGTATGGTGGCTGATTTGGAGGCCAAGATGCAGGATTTCTCGGGACCGTCGGACCAGCTTCGCAGCTTACATCAGGAGCTCAATGCTAGCTCAGACAGACTATCCTCTTTGGAACTTCTGCAGGAAATTTTCTGGAGGCAGAAATTGAGAGTCGATTGGCTGGCAGAGGGTGACAAAAATACGAGATTTTTTCATGCCACTACTACGGAAAAACAGAGGCGTGCACTATCCGTCAGGTGGAGCTCGAGTCGGGGCATCTCGCTGACAACCAGGCTGATCTCAAAGCTGCGGCGGTGGCTCATTTCCAGCACATTTTCACTGCTGAGACATGCCACATTGATCACAACATTCTGCAATGCATTCCCCGTAAGGTTACGCAGGATCAGAATGATATGTTGATGGCTACCCCTTCGATGTCGGAAGTCCAAGCTGCAGTTCAATCCATTCCGAGCGATAGTGCGGCGGGGCCCGATGGTTTCTCAGCAAGCTTTTTCCAGTCTTCTTGGGAGGTTGTTGCGCAAGATATTCATAGGGTTGTCTCTTTTATTTTCCAAGGACGAAAGCTTCCTAGGTCAGTTACGTCGTCGATTATTTGTTTAATTCCCAAATCTTCTTCTCCAAAGCAGTTCTCTGATTATCGGCCAATTAGCCTGTGCAACATTTTGTACAAAATTTTCTCTAAGGTGGTTGCAGCGAGATTGAGTCAGGTTCTTCCGTCGATAATTTCCCCCGAACAAGGGGCTTTTGTGCATGGGAGGTCGATTGCTGAGAATATTGCCTTAGTGCAAGAAGTGTTTAGGGACTTGAACGGATTAGTCCGTGGGGGAAACATTGTTCTCAAATTAGATATGGATAAAGCGTATGACAGGGTTAGCTGGGATTTTCTAATCCAGGTGTTAACTCGATTTGGGTTTAGCAAATCTTGGATTAAGATGGTCGAAAATTTTTGGGCTAACAGTTGGTTCTCGGTTCTTATGAATGGCGAAATGGCCGGTTTTTTTAAATCCTCAAGGGGACTTAAGCAAGGGGACCCGATCTCTCCAAGTCTGTTTATCATTTCAACCGAGGTTCTCAGTAGGGAAATTAAAAGTTTGATTTCTCATCAAATCAGCCTTCCGTTTGCGCTCGGCCGAGGGTGCCCTATCATTTCTCATTTGCTATATGCCGACGACACATTATTGTTCATGAATGGCAGCAAACGTTCTCTGCAGCAGCTCAAGAGATTTCTCGATTCCTACCAAGCCTCCTCGGGCCAAAAAATAAATCAGCAAAAATGTTCATTTTATTATTCTAAAAAGTTGAAGCGGTCTCGGCTCAGATCAATTGAAGGAGTGCTCGGTTTTAGGAAATCGCCGTCCATTTTAAAGTATCTAGGGGTTCCTATCACAGAAGGGAGGCTCAAAGCAACCGAGTTTAAGCCTTTGGTAGATAAGGTTGTGGGGCGTATCAGTGGGTGGAAGGGTCGTATCTTATCCCAGGCAGGACGCGTGGTTCTCATCAAGAATGTTTTATCTTCAATTCCTGTCCATTCCATGGCGGCGGTCCATATTCAAGCTCAGGTGCTTAAATCAATCGAAAAACATATGGCCAATTTCTTTTGGGGCTGGGTAGAGGGGAATCTAAAATGCCACTGGAAGTCTTGGAATTTGTTATCTACGCCAAAGGAGGAGGGTGGCATTGGATTCAGGAAATTGTTGGTATTATGAGGGCATTCCGTCCTATTAAATTTGGGAAAGAGGAGAATGTTTGGAAGGTGTTCATGACGGCGAAGTACCTTCGAGATGGGTCTGCAGGCGGGTCCAGTACGGCAAGCCGGCAATCTTCTCCCCTGTGGAAATGTATAAGGGAGCTGATTCCATCGGTGGATTCCCATGTTCAATGGCAGATCGGTGCAGGGCATTGCAATTTCTGGACGGTAAATTGGACAGGCCTGGGCCCTCTCCACCGCTAGCTGAAGCAGAAGTGCCTATTGGTTTGCAAGATACCCAAGTTTGTCAGGTGATCGGTCCGACTGGTCCTTTTCCCCCTCTGCAGCGCTGCTTCTTCTTCCTCAACCCGTTATTGACCACGTGTTCCGCATGTGATTTTGTACCACGACGATGTTGATCACCTTTTTGGCCATTCACTCCATCCGGTTTTTTCTATTAAATCACCTGTCGCCGTCTGTCCGGGTACTAAATCCGAGTCGTATCTGGTCGCAATGGGTATGGCATACGAAACTTTCTCCCAAAATCTCTCTCCTCGTCTGGAAGGTGATTCAAAATGCAGTTCCGGTGGACAGTGCGGTGTAATCCCGGGGAGTTCATCTTGCGTCAAAGTGTGTCTGCTGCGACACCCTTTCCTCTGACATCGAATCTACGTTGCATCTCTTCCTTAACAGCAGGTTGGCGCAAACTGTTTGGCTAGCCATGGGCAGTTGGATTGGTATCAACGTCATGCCAGCCAATTCGATTGAAGCGAGGCTTGGACAATGGTGGGCAGCTGTTACCGCCATGCATAGACGATCGGTAAGTGTCATGTTACTGCCATGTTTAATTATCTGAGAATTGTGGAAAGTGCGCAATGCAGTTTTTTTGAGGGTCAATCAGTGCCCCCTGATAGAGTAGTTGCTAAGATCAGATGGTGGGAGGCCATGCTCAACGCTTCTCAGAACGGTAGTGGGACACAAGGGTTACGGTGGCCCCAAAATTTCTTCCCCACATCATCCGTCAATCTGGGCAAGGATCGGAGGTGGTACGGTGGAACCGACCAAAGCCCGGTTGGGTCAAAATTAACGTGGATGGCTCTGCAGGGGAATCCGGAAATTCAGTGGAGGTGGAATATGTAGAGGGGAGAGGGGTGATTTCATTTTCGCTTTTTCAGATGGTTATGGTTTTGGGACTAACACGGTTGCCGAGCTACGAGCAGTGTATGATGGCCTTATTAGTGGTATTCGGAGGGGATTCGAGAATATCATTATTGAGTTGGATTCGAGGCTAGTAGTTGACCTGATTAATGGGCTGGCGCTGCCAGGCTGGAAATGGAGGGCATGGTTGTTTAGAATTGGTCTGTTGAGGCGGCAGGGTACAGTTCGGGTGGTGCACATCCAGAGGGAAGGGAATTTGCCGGCAGATTTCTTGGCTCGTTTGGGTAGTGCTGCTCAGTCTCAGGTTTATTTCGAGAATTTTTCAGACCTTCCTCGTCAGCTTCAAGGTAACATTTTTCTATACACATGGTCACCCTTGAAGGGAGTTTATTATATTGGTGTGGACCCATATCAAGGCCATTCATCATCATTATACATAAACTTGGGCCATGAAAAGATATTATAACTATGCCCATGTTTAGCAGAAGGTTCGTAACAAGACCCACTCACACAGCCCACAAGCCCAAAATAAGAATCCAGACTGACCATGGTGAGCTGTGCCAACACGTACGCTTGATGGACCAGCTTGCCCCATCCCCAGTCATAGTTACTAAGAGCTTGTTTGGCCGGGCAGATAGGATGGGATTGGAAGGGATTGGAAGATAGATCCCGAGATTGGCCAGGCGTGCCAAACAGACACAGGATCTTGATCCGGGAATATAGCAATCCCATGGATCTTAAGACAATCCACTGCCATCACCATCGTTACCTTTAAATCCCATCCAATCCACCCTAATCCCTTCAAAATTGTGGACGTGTTTGGTTTGAGGGATTGAAAGGGATTGGAAGGTTTAATCCTGGGATTGGCTGGCTGTGCCAAACAATCCGGATATTGCAATCCTGGGATATAGCAATCCCATAGATCTTGCACCAATCCACTGACGCAGCTATCATTACCTTGAAATCCATGCAATCCACTCTAATACCATCCAATCCCATCCAATCTGCTTGGCCAAACAGGCCCTAAGGGCACATTAGGATCGTAAGTTGCTTAAGATAAGTTACTTATATCACAAGAAACTTATCTTAGTTTTTACTCGTTAAGAAGATAAGTATGTTTGGTAAACAACCTACTTATCAGCTTCTTCTCTCTTTAATCTCTCTTATGCCGCTCTTCATCAACTTATGAAAAGTAGAAAGCTAAAAAAATTAAGTGTAGCGATTAAGTACTTTTTAAGGTTTTTTTAAAATTTTTTTTAAAAAAAAAAAAAAACTTATAACTAATCATAAACCAAACTTATATGAAATGAGTTACTTATCTACTGCTGTAAGTAGAAAAAGTAATTTATTTTGTGGTATCCAACGGGCCTTAAAACAGTACAAACAAAGCAAGGTCCAAGGGGAAGCAGATTGCTTGGTGTGCCGTGGTGTGTTGATGTCACCAGGTTCTATGGGCCCACCATGATGTATGTGTTATACCCACACTATCCATCCATTTTGCGAGATAATTTTAGGGCATGGGCCAAAAATATGAGGCGGATCAAAATCTCATGTGGAGCACGCCACAAAGCAATCCACTCCCAAGTTTTTTTTATTGGGCTTGGCCATTGATATAGGCCTGTGGTTGAGCCTGGGATAGATTTTAAGGCCAAAGTGACAAATGGATTGGGTTCGAGCGTAGGTTTTGCGATTTTTTTTTCTTACCCGGAATGAGCCTGGGACAAGCCCAGGCCACTTATTACCTAAATAGGTGGGTTTCAATTTGAGATTGAACTCTTCCTAGCTGAATGGCCCATCATGTTTAGTCCGATTAAGAATCGTCCATTCGCTTCGACCTAAAGCTCTCAATGATCCAGCCTGACCCGTCCAGATTGGCCAGATTGGGTCTAAATTTTAATCATGTTTATTAAAACGTAATGGGCCAGGTTCCTTTATGATCCGTTAGCATGGATTAGATAGGCCCATTTTGAATTTCAAGGGCATTTTGACGCATGGAAGGGTGTGAGGAGGAAGATCACTTTCTAACATAAGTATGCAAAAACCTTGAATTCACAGGATTACACTACTAATAAAGAAAAAAAAAATTTAATCCGAATTTGAAATTACTAAAATAGAAAAAATTTAAACCTAATAAAAGTCCTAATTCAATTAAAATAGAACTTACCTGAAATAGTAAGTCTTAAATTAAACTTAACAAGGTTTCTCAACATGATTACAATTAATATCTAAAGAAGACAAAAATGTAAAACTCTAAAGAAACACGACAAAAATTGAAATTATTAAAAAATAACTTTTTTCACTAAAATTTTGTTTTTGAACTAGAAGAGTGTTTTCTTGTGAAATGGATGGATGTGACCTACATGTAGGTCAGTTGACATGGCCCGCTACATTAAGATCAATAGGTCATGCATCCCATAGTGATACAAGGATCAAAAGTTATGGCTTATTTATGTTTCACACTTCAAACGACAATTTCTTCCTATCCAAATTGAATTTCTTCGAACTAGATGTGCTTAGAGCCAATTGTGTCATACCGTAATATTGGGTAGGATATAATGGATTACTTTCATTTCCATTTGACTATGTCACACATTACTTCATCCTTATAATATTTATCAAGAGAGAACAAGAATACGACATTATTTAGTTATCTTTGTTTCACTGACTTCCTTTATCTATCCAATCATGTAGGGAGGGGTGCCTTTCTGTCTTCAGTTATAACTTTTCTACCATAGTCTTCAATACTATGTTCTCACTACTTCCACCATCTATGATCAAATTATAAACCTTTTGGTTCACAGTGTACCTCATTTGAAAATGTTGTTCCACTGCAAATGTATCTCCTCCTTCGGCGTGTACAATAGCTTCCACACGATCAAAGTAATGGCCCGCGATTCACCATTATCGAGTGATGGCCTACGATTCGTCATTGATGTCGCACCATAAACATGATGAACGTGAGCTCCATCACTGATCTCATGTATTTGTTTCTTGGTGCATTGTCAATGGGATTGTTTCTCGCACCATTGTTAGAAGCCATTGAACCGAGAAAAAGCCTCATTCTAATACCAATTGACATAGGGAATGGTGTGAGTAGAAAGATCATTGTCTACCTCAAGTATGCAAAACCTTGAATTCACATGATAAAAAGTAAAATTCAAAATTGTAATATTCAATAATGTATATCATCTCTTAATTACACCTAGGGGTGTACATCGGGCCGAACCGAGTCAAACTGGGCTCAACGCGGCCCAGCCTGGTCACCAGCCAAACCAGCCCAAACCCGGCCCGGCCCGGTCACTGGGCCAACTTGTCCAGCCTGAACCTAGCTTGGTTAGCAATCGGACGAGTTCAAGCCAGTTTCGGACCCACGATGAATTTAGGAACGAGTCGGGCCAAACTGGAACCTATCCGAACTCGGCCCGAACTCAGTTTCGGGCTGAAGAAAATGGCCCATCCCGACCAGAACTCAGTTCCGAGTCGGGCTGAGTCGAGCAAGTTAATCAGGCTAGCCCGGTTTGTGTACAGCCGTAATTACACCACTCATAATTTAAAAAAAAATAAAAAATAAAAAATAAAAAAATTCCCCAATTTGAAACTACCAAAATTTACAAAATTCTAATTCTAATAAAAGTCTTAATTCAACCTAAATAGAACTTATCCGAAATAGTAAATTTTGTTAAAAATAGAAAATCAGCTTGCTTATAATTAATATCTAAAAAAGACGAAAATCTAATACTCTAAAGAAATTTGGCAAAAATTAGAATTACTAATAATAGTAAATTTTCCCTAAAATCTGATTTTTGAACTTGAAGTATGCATTTCCACGCAAAAAGATGAACGTGAGAACCCAAATGGTCTGCTACATAAAGATCAATAAGTCGTGCATCCCGTAATGATACCTAGATTAAAAGTTTTAGTCCATTTACAGCTAACCCTTCAAACGACAATTTCTATCTATCCAAATTAAATTTCTTTGAACTGTATGCACATAGAGCCCAATTACATCATGCCATATGTAAGGCTGGACCCAAATACCACGGATTACTTCTACTTTTGTTTGGACTTCTTTTGGCCCAGCCATATTGTACATTTTCTCTCATATATCATGTAAGATATGGCATGCTTAGTTAAGCATCCCAAATGTTAGATGTTGTACAAAGTGGGTGGGTGGGCTTGGGATTGGTACTATTTGTTTTGGCCCATCACGGGCCCAGGTAGGGCCTAGAGTTTGGACAGACCTCACCCCTCCCCGTTGATGCCTCTATTTGCTACTGCCTTATTTTGGGTTCAATTTGGCCCGTGTAACTGGATTTAGATACATACGAAGGCTCGACATATAAATTGATCAAATCCCCATTTGTGAAGGTAAGTGTTGTTGATCCATCCGTTGATTAGGTAGGCTGCACATGCTTAAGTAAAGACATTTAGAAAAATGAAAACCAACGGTCTACATGTCTTACATGTATATATGTTACCTAAGCCTTGATTGGAACGGATATTTTATAGGATGGAACACATGCACACATTAAGTTGGGCCCAATCGACTACTTTGGACTAAATACTTTGGTGGGCCACACACCAAAAATATTATATTCAGGGGATGAATCCAACCACCCTCATCCAATTCATCCATCAGAATGGCACTATTATTTTGATGCCTTGGCCCAAGAATCCATTTGATCCACCAATCAGGTGGACCAACCCATCTGCCTCTTTCCAATATTGTAGCCCACCTGCTGATCGGACCAAATTTTATTTTTGGGAAATCATATAAAAGCTCAGACGATGGATCGATTAGATCTCACAACTTGTGTGCCATGCTCACACGTGTGTCATGTACGCGAGCTTTCTGGCACGTGTGTGCGCATATCAAAGCTCAATATTCCCTTACTACAACACAAAGCAAGGGATCTCCTCATTTTTCATTATCATTTGTCTCAACCTACATACAACGCCTAAGATTGGAATATAAGGGAATTTTCAATGTATTCAATGGAGCTAAATTCTATGAAAGAGAACTCACTTCTCCCACCTCCCTTTCTACCATCAGCATCTATAAATCTTCATGCATCTTCTCATCTTTTGCATGCAAGCTCAAGCCCACCTACCTACTCAAAAACCACAGCCATAGACGTTTATCCTCATTAATATATAGTATTGAAATCATGGTCGCTGGTACAGTGGGTCATGAAATCTTGTCTCCAATCTCACCATCGAGACTCTGGAAGGCAATGGTGAAGGATTCCCACAACCTCATGCCCAAGCTCATGCCTGAAATCATATCGAGCATTGTTGTTCTAGAAGGTGATGGTGGGGTCGGCACAATCAGACAGTCCAACTTCACCGATGGTAACTAACGTAATTTTTTTTTTAGTACTTCATATGGCTTTAAACAAGTTCGATAACAGCATTAGACTTCAATTTTAAAATTAAAAATAATAATAATAATAAATTGTGTTTGTTTCCTTAATATGCAGCCATCAAGGACTTCAACTACTGGAAGGACCGCATAGATGAGATCGACGACAGTAACCGTTTGTTCAAGTACTCAGTGATCGAAGGTGGCCTACTCGGGAAGAAAGTGAAATCAACTACATTTACTCTGGAGTTCAAAGATGGCATCAATGGCGGAAGTGTATGCAAGTTTCACGGAGAGTTTGAAACGGTAGAAGGTAACCTGCCTAAAGAAGATGAAACTAAGGAGATGATGGGAAACATGGAGGGAATGTTCAAGGCAGTAGAAGGATATCTCCTTGAAAATCCAAATGCATACATATAGCTTTGGTTGATTGTGAGCTTTCACCTTTGATTTTGATTGATTGTTGAATAAGTTCCATTTCTTTGGACTGTGTTTGCATGGGAATAGGAAGCCCTTAGAGTTTGTTTTCAAGTAGTAGTTAATGTCTTGCTAAATAATTATTTTTGTTCCTCTATATTGTGATTGTAGTGGTACATCACATCAAGTGAAAGAGTCTTAAACCTTTTAAGTTGAGCTTAACCTACAACACAACGTGTGGCTCCCACCATGATGTGTACATGAAATTCAATCCATCCATCAAGTGTTGCCCCTCATTTTCCACTTGGGTCCCAAAATTTGGATCCATTCAAAATTCAGGTGGACACACAATAGAACAATTGGGATGGGGATGCCCGTCATTAACCTTTCAGACTGTCTGTGGGGCCATTGTGTCTGGGATATACCATCCTATTCATTTTGAAGATGTGCCCCACCAGGATAATGAGATGTAAAAAATAAAATACAATAGGTCACTTCAAAACTCAGGTAGGCTACACTGATTTTTGAACCTTTAGGTATGTATTTACATGGTGTGGCTCACCTGAGCATTGGATGGGTCTTACTTGAGAACATGAGGAGTCTCACAAGATAGACAACTAGATGTCATGCAAACATCCCATTGTATTTTAAGCTTAATCTACAAAGCTTTGTAGTGGGCCTGGCCTCCTTCGGCTTTACCTACGTGATTCTTACAATTCATGGTAAAGGACTTACAATGAATGAGTTGTGGCTTATGATCGTTCGAAGTACATAGACCTAAACTCAATCATCTAAGGGTGTTGGAACCACTACAAGAAAAACAGGCTTTACCGGCGGCCAAAACCACCCGTAAAAGTTCCAAACACCGCCGGTATAAGAATTAGCGGCGGTTAGACAAATGCCACTAAAGGGGGCGTCTCTGTGTGTTTTACCGGCGGCCAAACTTTTTAACGGCGTATTTGTTGGCCGCCGCTAACATAGCATTTTGGCGGCGCTTATATTTTTTAGCGGCGTTTCTGGAATCTGCCAGTAGAAACTATTAAAGCGCCGCGATGCCACGAAAGATATTAGAAACGCCGCTAAAAACTGCAAAAACGCTAATTGTAACAAACGCCGTCAAAACTATAGAAAGCGCCGCTGGATAAAGCGCTGCAAAATGTTGCCATGAAACCAATGTTGTAAGGAATCTCTCTAGGAATTTGATTGTAAGAAATATCCCTAGAAGTCATAACAATCAATAGACGATAAACAATTGAAGAGAGAACAAGAATAACACCCACACCAAAAGGAATACTGGAAGTCATAACAGTCAATGTCCATCTTACATAACAAGAATCAAAGTGGCCATCACATTACATAACACAATCCATAGTGTGGTCACAATAGTGGGAGACTCCAAAACATACCAAATTACTAGATGAACTAGAACTAATTTCAGATAGACTTATAAATTGTGATTTACGTGGAGTACACAGAGTGGAGGAAGCACTCACAGATACTGCAATACTTCATTCCAGTAAATCAGCCTCGAAATGTCACCATTGAGCTGATTCTGAGCAAGATCCCTAAAAAAAATTAAACAGCAGCAAGGGACCCATTAAAACCACTTTGTACACACAAATCCACACCATTGGAAACAAACAATTGTAGTTCAGGTATGTTCTATTAGACAAACCCCCAATGCAAATGTGTAACTGAGAAAACCCAAATGAGAAGGAAAAAAAAAAAAAAACAATTCAATGTTTTCAAGTAGATGTTAGAAAGCATAATCCACAAAATAGAACAAGCACCTCAAATATAAGTGACAACAACCTTACAGAGTTTGGAGATTTGGCATCTGTGAAAGGGTTGAAGGGCAACCTTACAGAGTTTGGAGATTTGGCATCTGTTAACTGATTGTTCTTCAATGTCCTACTCAGTAACATCACCATAAATGACCAATCTATCCCTTACAAAGGGGCAAGCAAGATTCATGAAAATGACCAATCTACCAAATAAAAGCAGACATGATACTAACAATTCCTCGAGCTGTTTGAGCCTAGATGTCGAGAACAAAATATCTCCATATAGCAAGTTACTAGATAAATCCCTATAGAAAACAAATCAACACAGATTTTAATTAAATCCTCCATTACATTCTCAATCTCATAACTTCAGAATGCAAGTAAATGAGAGAGATTATAGAGATTTTGGCAAGACACAATTGCCGATCTCATCAGGGATTGACCCGGTCAGTTGATTCCCCTTCAAATCTTTGCACATCAATGCAACCAACATAAGCATTTGAGCTTTAAATGATTTCATCCAAACACATATTTATCCTGATGCAATAAAGTAAAACATACAGAGCTTGTAAGCTCTGTAAATCCCCAATGGCTGGCGAAATCTTCCCATCAAGATTCAAATTCGAGAAATTCCTTCACAAAAGATTCATGATTGTAATGAATTAGAAGTTGAAATCAGATAAGAAGAAAGAAGAAAAAGAACATAATGTATGTGAGTTACAGAGAAACGACGGCGAAGGAGAGATTGTAGCAAGCAACCCCGCGTCAGGAGCAATGATCTTCGTTGCCATCAGCATTCCAATTGAGGAGCACGTTAGCAACGTTGCTAAATGACGCCTTGATGGACACGAGTGTTTTCCCTGCGAAACAAAACTCTCATTTCACTTAAAACTGAGGACTGAAACTCCAAATTGTTTTTTGCTGATGGCATTGCTAAAAATAGCAAGGATTTCATGCATAACATCTCAGCCCTTCGTTTCCTGAGACTTGCAAGCTCTTGGAAAAACAAGCATCAGAGAATACAGGAAAAGAAGCTTAGCTGCTTAACGTATTTTGAGAAACTGACACAACCAAATCAGCTCGTATCTTAGAAATAACAAGGTTGCAGTTACTTCTTAGGCTTTTACATGTCTTGCTGTATCTTAGAAGATTACTGCTGGTTTTTTGTTGGAATATCTTGTCACTTGAGCTGCATTCTTCAATATCGCCATAGGACTGATGCCTTTAAGAAACCATAATCAAGGAAGATTGTTATAGCCAAACATACAAAAACTGTTGGCTTAAGAGACTAGTTTACTGAATTACAACTTAATAATGCAGTACGACCCAACCAATCAAACACAACAAGAAAGGTGGGCCACGTTTCTGGAGAGAGGAAATGAATTCGGGACATCCCGTTGCCAGTTGTGTCACCCACCCCAAAATGATAACAGCCCTACTAAAAAGCCTACTTATAAAGGTAAAAAGATATACCTCATCTTGTCTCTGAAAAAGCAAAGGGCTCATGTTTGGATCCTCTCTAAATATAACGAGCAGATGACTGATCTACTGAGTTACATCTTTGAGGGGATCCTTTCAGTGAGCCACTTACACCTCATGTGCAGTTGTTCCATTTGACCAGTAAAAATTTTATCTCCTCAACTGACTTCTTTGGAATATCTGCCTCATCCACTTGCTCTTTCTTTTTGGTTCTTCGACTGAAAGTAATCAATGGGTTACTGAATCTTTTGTGAAGCACATCACTAGACAATAAAGTAGACTTCAATTCAACAGATGAATCATTGTTTCTTGAAGGATGCATCTTCAAGACAGTGGTGTCTAGGTACGGCTCTGAAATAATGCACGGCTCTGAAAAACAGGTGCTTGTTTCCAACATGGGGTCTAGGTATTGAATGGACCAGATCGAAAACATGCACAAACCTACCTGATGGATGAATTAAATCTTGCACTTATGTGCCATGCAGCCACGTGGTGTGTAAACGAGCATGTGAGCGCCTTTTTTTTCTTTCTTTCTTCTTCTCTCTCTTTTTTTAAATGCCAAAGTCTAGACCCATTTAGGATCCATTTTGGATTTGCGTCCAGGTCATTAGATTTGATTGCTAATGGGTTGTACTTGGGTTAGTTCTAATTCGCCTAAATCTGACCTGTTTAACACCCTCCAGAGCATCAACAAGTCAGATTGATGCACTGGTCCAACTCCAGAGCATCAACAACTCAGACTAATGCACTGGGCCAACTCCAAAGCATCAACAAGTTGGACTGGATCCAGATCTTGGGGTCCGATTAATAATCAGATTGGATCTGAGTCAAACCTAACCAACCATGCTTTACTTGTTTGCACTTTGGGGTGTGTATGTAATAGTTGGCAGGGGTCAAACACTGGGTGGAACCTTGTTGACATGTGAGTGGTGTCAATGTGAGCCTCTACCATAGTGAGTTCCAATATCCCATGTAAAAGAGAAAGATGACAACAAAGATGATCTGGGTCGACCTTATGACCCAAATATTGTAACATATTATCTACTAAGAAAACCTTGAGACAAAAAAGATGAACGAACCCATTACTATCACCTGCTTTGCGTCTATAAGCTTCATATGAAATTCATTGCTATCTCCCTCTTGCAAGGTCCTCAAACAACTGATGTTAAAAAAGAAAAAAAGAAAAAAAAATTAATGTGGGGTGGCAATACAAAACCAAAACAAAATTCATGTATCTATGATAAAACAATTCACCTTGTGTGATTGGATGATCCCATATATGCTGTCAGGTTCATTGATTTGCGTGACCACTGCAACTAGTAATTCAATGTGGGGTGGCAGCTGGAAAAATTGCATGTAAGTTGGTGAGTCAGATCATGAACTTGAAAAAATCAATCCATATAATTTAACATTGTAAGTCATGAAAAATTTCCCCCGTACTTCAATCAGTCAAAAATTTGATCCCTATAATTTCCCTCACACTTAAAGCATATAAAAGGTCAAGACCTGAAGTAATGTGGAAAAGGGGAAAAGCATAGCAGTTATTTCAATACTAACTGTTTCAATATGGGCAAAATCAGGGTCTCCCAATGTCAGGCTATTAAAATGATCTTCACACCAATGCTCCAACACATAACAGAGGTGAAGTATGCCTTAATGGGGTGATCTTTTCGATGGACATTGCTCACCAAAGAGTTCAAGGCCTTTCACAATTGTGACACATTTGCATTTATTTCGAACATCCTTTTCAATGACAACTTCTTGTTTCTCCTACAACAAACATTGGCATTTCAATAAAGAACAGAAACTAAATGATTGAAAATTGTGATTTAAAGGAGAAAAGAGCTGCTAGCACCTTCAAATCTGACATGGAGGGCATGGGTTGTCAAAATTGAGATTAGAGCTTAATCCTGATTCTACAGGATCCCTGTCCAAAAGTACTTTCAATTTCACGAGGAAAAAAAAAAAAACTAACAATGGTCACCGTGATAGAAGCATGATTTCACATGAGCCAAAACCATGTCATATAATATTCTTATAATAAGCAAAGACCAAAGTCACAAGGGTGGGTATTTGGACTATTAGAACTTACATTACACCCATTTTTTGGGCAAATGTGATGCTTGATGGTTGCCCCGATTGCTTGTTGTGGAATCTTCACAGAAGAAATAAAGGTAGTATATGAGCCAAGTGTTTTTTTACCATATCATATCCAACCTGGATGCATAGAAAGATTATTAAATTGAACAACAGTTCATGAATCGACTATAGTATAACCACAATGAAATGATAATCATGAAGCAAGTAACAATGTGTAGAACTTTTTTCTTTTCTGAAAACCCATCTAAAATCCAAACTTTTTTCCCTTCCATGCAACAAACCAATCCATCCATAACACACATAAAAAAATCTATGCACACAGTTTATGCCTCTGTAACTGCATGAACAGATTTTATTTTTTTACACCCACCCTTTTAATTTACAAACACCACACCCATTTCCATTTTTGGACTAAAAAAGTGCAAATACTTGAGCTTTTGATATGTGGCCTACAAAAAGTTTTCAATGGTAGGCATTCAATCCCCACAATTTCCTGTGGTGGGGTCCACTTGAGCTTTTGATATGTCTCATTTTTCGGAAGAAGCCTTAAAATGAGTTGGAAAAATAGATGGATAGCAAGGATAAAACACATACATCATGGTTGGGCCTATAGAGCTTAGATCAGTACCAACCAGTACCCCAAACACATACATCATGGTGGGTCAATGTAGAATCCGAATCTAGCAATTCAGCCCCTTGCTCGCATTCGCTCCTCTTCCTCAGCTCTTTTCCAAGCAGCCTGAGGAAAAAAAAAAAAAAAGATTAACAAAGTAAGGAAAAACAGAATTAGAAAAAGAAGCTGATTAAGAAAAATGTGAAAACAAGAAACAGAGTCTACTAATCTAGAACTACTTACTCTTTAAAAACCGCCTTAATACATCTCTCCATTAGACTTTGTGGCTTGTAGTCATCATACTTGGGCAATTTGGAAACCCCAGGCCAGTTGTCTTCATCAGCAGATCCACACAACAAATAAATTTTATGCAATTAATCTGCCTGCAGCAAGCAAAAATAGGAGAACAAGCATCAACCTTCTCTAGTAGGATCACAAAGTAGGAGGCTTACTTCTCAAATCAGTACAATTAAAACCCCTATGGAAGTTTATATATATAGCACTAGAGGTCACATAATTTGGCATAAAGACGCTTTCAATTGATGCAATATTCAACCACTAGGATCCATTTGAAGTATTAAAAAAATGAACTAAGTTTTGACATGCAACACGCTTCCATTGACCAGCAGGAATTACTCACAGAAATATCTCCAACAGGAATTACTTTCCAAGAAAATGTTGTTATGTGAAAGTCAATGAACAACCAATGTAGTTTGTGTATAGTAACCTATTTGCCCTGATAGTGCCCAATCCAGTCAGGAAAAAAAGGTTTGCATGCTAAAATATAGCATCTGTATGCATAGCAGTTTGTGTATAGTAACCTATTTGCAACTGTGTATGCAGCTATACACATGGTGGTATGGTATGTACACCATTACAATCGTGGTGGGTTGTATTAAAAAAAATTTCCACAAAGGCCAATATGAATATTCATATACAGACAGTGTAGAATACATAAATATTGGTAGATGCACTAGTAAAAGAACTCATACATTTCTAAGAATTGATAAATCCAACAATAATGAAATAAAAGTAAGAAGAGGTCATCTATCCTTTACACAGCCTACTGATACTGACTGTTCATCTGGTGGACCCATGTCTGTATATATAACGTGTACTCACATCTCTATCAAAGCTTATGTAAAATCAAGACAAACTCAATCCAAATAAGACAGAAAAGACTCGGAAACAAAAATTCAAGGCAACCATAACTCACCTGATCATGAGATTGTGAGTATCCACCATTACCACTTACTTGACTTTGCTAAACACTCCTTGCAACGAAAATTGGATTAAAAGACCTAATCTACTGCATGGATTAAAATTCATCCCATATCTATTCCAGCAAGAAACTAGAAAGAAAAGAAATTGAAGACTTGCATCTTTTTCAAATTTTCTCCAAAATGGCCTACAGAACTTTGATTCATCCAAGTCGCCCAAATCGAGTGTTTTAATCCGCAAAGAGCTTATTTTAACGGAAAAAAGATGGATGTTTTCCTTCGCTACTTTTTTATTTTCCATTTCCACCAATCCAAACAGCCCCTAACTGAATATAGAAATTGCAAATTTGCAATAGACAAGTTGAAAAAACAAGCTTTGTTCTGTCACTTTCAATTAATTTTCCCTTCTTTTTACTTAAATGTCAATGATTGCATGGTGATTTAGGAAATAAGAAAACCTGGAGGCTTTAGGAATTTGATTAAATGGGTTATTGAGAGAAGAAGAATAGAACTTGGTAATGCGATGAAAGCGTTGGAATGGCAGGACATCTCTGCCTTCCTTTGATACATGGTGGCCAATTTGCAAGAGTTACACAATGAACAATAGCAACCTTTGACATATACAAGAATGTGTAATAAGTTACTGAACGATGAAGATAAAGACTATTCTTTGAGTTGTATCGAGTTGTTCTTTTGTGAGTCTCAACCTGCTAGGTTTGAGAAACTGGTTGGGCAGACTGAATTTGTGTATGTGACTCAGATTGAGGCTGAGGAACTGCAAGTTTCTGTTTGTACAATTTAAAATACATTTCCAATCCATAGAAACAAATGCAATGGAAAGATGCATACAAACTTACATAGAAACAGTTAGCAGGCAAAGATAATCTCAAGAGGAAAAGAGACTCATGCACATTTTTGTTTGTTTGCAAAATCCAGTGAGGTATAGGTCCGACAAGCTTGTTGCTAGTCAAGAACCTGAACAGAGCCATTGCTATCAGCATTTCCAAAGATGAGCAAAATAATCAGTTATACTAAATATAATCATTGAAAGAAAGTGTCTTACATGAAATCTAGTTTTTGCAACTTCTCCAAGGAGATCGGAACATTGCCTGTCAAGTTGTTGAAGCTGAGATCTCTGCCAAAGAAATAACACACAAGAGAAAACCACCGTTTAAAAAAAAATGCCAGATTAATATTTTATCTGTACGCCAGTGATGGAAACTAAAAGCTTGGAACTATAGTTGCACTAAGCATGAAGCGAAGCGGCAACAAATTCAGTCACAGGAGCGAGGATGTGTTTGTTTCAAAAAGTAAACATGTAGAAATACTTAGGAAACATGAGTAGGAGCAAGAGTCTGAAGTGCAATTCAAAGCGAGAGTGGCACCTAGTTGGAAGGATCCTACGGCTAAGCTTGGAACAATGGTCACTAATAAAAACACAAAATGAAATATATAAACTAGACACAATCTATCTATATACATATACATATATGTGGGGAAAGCTAACACCTCCCACCTTCATGGGGACCCAAATTTTTGAAATGACATGTGGGATAGATGATAGTTGATCTGGACACTCCACATTCATTTACCATTACAGGGCTGTGATGAAAAAAATGCACCAACTGGGTGGTCCGAGCCATTTGAATATTGGTATTTCATTATAACTGTATTTTATGAGCCATAGATCAAATGGCTACCACTCAAAATGAAAGGGAAATTTTATAGGATAGATATAAGACTAGCCATGTTTTATGGGACAGAATGTTGGGCAGTTAAGCAACAACATGTTTGTTTAGTTGAAATTAAATTGTTGAATGATAGAATTAGAAATGAATGCATTTGAGGGAACTTAGGAGTAGCACCAATAGGTACAAGACTTAGGCACTGCACACATTTTGGAAGTGAAGTGAGAAGATTTTATTCAATGTTTAGCTAATCAGATGAAATTGACATCTTTCCCATTTAGACTCGCATTGTGTTCATGTGGAGCCGCCTTTCTTGATCCAGATTGCTGCATGTCCCTACTGTGGGATTGATGGACTTCCACTGAACAATCCCAGCCATCTAAAAGGTGGACCTTTTCCAATTAAATTGAATCTGCTGTGATTATCTCTATCTGTTTTCCAGGAAAAAATCAGATGGCTAGGGTGGTTTGGTGGGGGGGTTTTTTTATCACATTACTGGCCATTCACACTCCACCAGTGAGCAATCTTGATTGCTGAAAGGTGCGCCGACTGATAATGCTGTTGGGTCGGGCAAAACATTCTACATTTCCCCACAACTAAAAAAAGCCATCGACAGGTAAACAAATGTAGTACACCTTATAATACAGAGAGATCAAATGAAAAGGAAAAAAATTTGCATTACAGTTTTTTTGCTTTGTAAAAAACTTTAGAAAACCAAGATGCACTACACACACACACACACACACAGAGGTTGGAGAGAGTGGTTGGGTATCTCAATGGGAACCTCTGCACAGGAGGAACTACCTCAACCACAAAGATCTTCTTGGGGCACTAATCAATGGGATTGATGGTCAAGATCATTGGATTGTTTCATTACAATTCTTTGTTGCATGTCCCATGCAAAGAAGTGCCCACCAGATTGACAGTTCAGTTCATCTTTCATTTTGTTACTAAGTAAATGATGCATGGAGATTTTCATTAGAAGCCCCTCTCAATGGTAAATTCAATAAATAGTGCATCCGTGTCGTCCACCTAGTGGTCTCTGTAGTGAATGGCCCAGTCTGAAAAATAGCACCATTACGAGAATCTTTTTTTTTTTTTTTACACCACCACACACTCATGCCGTAGTGGGATTTCACCACCCATGGATACTCGAACCATTGACCGGGTGTTGAAACTCCTGAGTCTACCACCCGAGCAAGAGCAAGGATCCAATTACGAGAATCTATCTATCTATCAATGTACATCACTTGTCGAAGGCCACCAATGAAATGTCCAAGTTCATCAGGTCTGTTAATTTTGAAGCATGTGCATGGCCCACTAAGTAAAGCCCCTTATGGGTGAACTCTGTCCCAATACGATGAGAAATACTTTGATACTCTGGCAGAGTGTGATGGATGATACTCAAGAACTTAGAAATTGCACCCAGGAGATTGCTCAACCAATCAAATTTTAGAAGCTAAGGTGAGTCCTTAGTTTAGTAGGTTTTCTTTGAGTAAAGATATGTCATGTGTGCAAATAATTGCGTATCAAGCTTCATACTCTGTCAGAGTATGGGAGACTTGGTTGGGTCTTCAAGTATGGTGTGGCCCCACCATGATGTATGTGTTTCATCCATTCCGTTCATCCATTTTTACATATCATTTTAGTTCTTCATACCAAAAAGTAGCGAGATATAAATCTCAGGTGGACCACACCACAGCAAAACAATGGTGATTAGATATCCACCATTAAAATCCTCTTATGGCCCGATGTACTGTTTATTTGATATCCAATCTGTTGATTAGGTCATACAAACCAAGATGAAGGAACAAAAATATCAGCTTAATCCAAACCTTTTATGGCCCCAAAAAGTTTTTAATGGTTAATGTTCATTTAACACTTTCCTGTAATGTGGTCCATTTGAGATTGTGATATACCTCGTTTTTGGTGTCATATCATAAAATGATCTATAAGAATATATGGACGCATGGATGAAACACATACATCATTGTGGGGCCCACAGAGCACTGACCACTAGCCATTGGCGGGTGGCAGGGGGAAGTAGCCAATCCGTTTCTGAGTGGGCAATCCGCGTCCGAATAGGAATGTGTTGCATATCAAGTTGAAAATGCACGCCTGACAATGCATGTAAGATGGGTGATTCTTGACTGTCCATATACATTAGAAAAAGCACACCGCATACACTTGCATTATTAAATCAAGGTAGCATATGTAGTATGGCCCATTAGTTGGCGGCTGTGATTCAACGATGGGTCAACTCCGCGTTAACAAATGTCTGTTGCCCAAAGAAGAGTGAGGGTGATTTGTATGTTTTCCTTTCATCCTTCCGGGAATCACCTTATGAACGGGTTGGATGCGGTGAAAAGTCAGCGAGCCCTATGAAGATTTTAATGGTGGATGCTTCCATTCCCACTATTTCTTGTGGTTTGGTCCACCTTGGTGTTTGATCTGCCTCATTTCTCGACCGTCATCCTCAAATGAACCGCTAAAACTAATTGAGGAAGTAGATTTCATACGCACATCATGGTGGGCCCCATAAGGCATCATGCTGTTACAGGAGACTTGTCTCCTCAAAATAGGCAGATTGGGTCCAACACACTCTTGGACAATAATCCATCCGACCAGGAACTCATGTCGGTCTCACTATGATGTATATTTTTATCCACGTCGTCCATCCATTTTCTCACATCATTTTAAGGTATGAGCCCAACTATGAGGCAGATACAACACTCAGTGGACCACACCAAATATTGATCTTATGTTGCATTAAGCGTTGGATCTGCCCCATTTTTAGTCTAGTATCTTAAAATGATCTGAATAAATAGATGGATGGTGTGGATAAACAGATACATCACGGTGGGCCCCATAGGAGCCCTGATCTAACAGATTCTTATATGAGCTAGGATCTTACACAATCTGCCTCCCCTTATATAATACATATAAAAGAGGACTCCCGTTGGAGGAGGGGTGTATGTGTGTGTGTGTGTGTGTGTGTGTGTGTGTGTGTGAGAGAGAGAGAGAGAGAGAGAGAGAGAGAGAGAGAGAAGGGCATGAGTTGAAGTTGGGAAGATGGGAAGTATGAGATATTCTTTGAAGACGAGGGGACGTGTATTGGGGCTGTTGTGATAGAGTTAAGCAAATAAGTATTCCTCTCGGGTAGGCCACTACAATGTTTATTTAAAATCCACCTAGACCATTGGTGCCTGAGTTAATTTATATTGAAGACACAGGAATTTCTTGTGCTGTTACTTTTCATTGGTAGGTTGTGCGCGTGCTAAATAACACAATGTCTAACGGGTGGATCTTTTCTAAATTAACTTGTGAATTGAACGAAATATGTTGAAACCTTCATAGGGTCAATCATGAGGGTTATTTGTCGTCTAACTTATTCATAAGGTCACACAAACTTGGATGAAGGGAAAACACAAATATCATTTTGATCATAGCCTTCTATGGCTTTAAGAAGTTTTAAATAATAGACATCAATTTCTACCATTTCCTATAATGTAGTTTACTTGAGCTTTTAATATGTCTTGTTTTTATGCACATTTCCTACAATGATATGAAAAAACGAATGGATAGTTTGGATCTAAGAAATACTGTTGGGGGCCTTACACAAAACTTTAGGATCTAGCCCTCCAGAACAAACCAGAATTATGGATAATGAAGCAATGAAAATAATCAATGCATCAATCACACACCACACAAGAGATTTTTACGTGGAAAACCCTCAAAGAGGTAAAAACCATGGGACCACGTCCAGATCAACAATCCACTATGAAGTAGAATGTTACAAACTTCTTCACTCACGCAGGAGTGGATAAACAATGAGATAAACAAAGAAAAACGGAGAGATCTCACCGATTACGAGGACATAGAAGCGCTGAGATATAGATTGCACAGTAGATAACCTCCACAAGCATAATCTCCCTTCTATAAGCTTCCTCTCTCTCTTTTCCTCTCTCTCTCACCTTTGATAGCCCTAAACCCTTTAGCAAACCCCTTGTAAAGCTTTAGAAAACCCTCTTGTCGTCCCTAGAAAGCCCTAGGAACTCCTATTTAAAATTTTAGGAAACTCTTTTCCGCATCCCAGTTGCAAAAGGACTTGCGACACAAAATCCGCACAAAATCACGGAACGAATCTACGTAACTACGACTGGTCGTGACGAGCCTTCGATCGGTAGAGAGCCACCCATGACCGGCCGATCACCTCCCACGACCGGTCGAGCACCTCGGAGAAAAATAACCCAAGTCACTGGACTTTGAGTCATGCCACGGCTCGACTCCTACGACTGGTCAAGACCAACCTTCGACCGGTCGAGCAGTGCTCACGACCGATCGACGATGGGTCAAAAAAACCCATCAAATCTTCCCTTTTTGACCCAGGAGGGATCCACCTTCTTCAAGCCAGCCAGGTTTCTACAAACCTCAAATTTACCCTTGAGCAAAGCCTTGGTCATCATGTCTGACCCATTATCGTCCGTGTGGACCTTCTCAAGCTGTAACACCTTCTGTTCTAAAGTATCCCTGATCCAGTGATACCGAATCTCTATGTGCTTCGACTTGGAATGCTGACTTGGATTCTTGCTCAAGTGTATAGCACTTTAACTATCGCAATAGACCACGTGCTCCTCCTGCTTTAGGCTAAGTTCCTGTAGGAACCTCTTCATCCAAAGCATCTCTTTATATGCCTTTGTGACTACAATGTACTCGGCCTCTATTGTCGATAATGCTACGACCTTCTGTAGCTTGCTCTGCCAGGAAACCGCTCTCCCTGCAAACGTGAACATGAACCCCGATGTAGACTTCCTGGAGTCTATGTCACTTGTCATATTTACATCTGTGTAGCCCTCTAACACAGGTTTACCGTCACCATAGCATAGGCTCAACCTAGATGAGCCTCTTAGATACCGCAGTATCCATTTCACCGCTGCCCAATGTTCTTTGCCAGGATTGGCAAGATAACGACTGGCAACACCAACTGCATATGTTATGTCTAGGCGTGTACACACCATAACATATATCAAACTTCCTACAACTGATGCGTAAGGTATCTTCTGCATCTCTTCCACCTCTACCTTCGTCTTGGAACACTGTCTGTCGCTCAATCTAAAGTGACCATCCAGTGGAGTACTGACCGACTTCGCTGCATTCATATTGAACCGCTCTAGGACTTTCTCAGTATACCGCTCTTGAGAATGGTAATAAGCGCCAGTAAAGTTTGGTAATAAGTGCCGGTAAGGCCGCCAAAAATGTCGGTAAAATTGACGAACGCCGGTAAATGACACAGCGACGCCCCCATTTTGCGGTAGCTGCCTGACCGTCGGTAATTCTTATACCGGTGGTTTTTTGGACTTTTAGAGGCGGTTTTGGCCGCCGATAATGCCTATTTTTCTTGTAGTGTTTGCCTGTGCCCTTGCAGCTTTCTTCTTCTTTACTCAAAATAAGAGAAATAAAAGTATTAGGCTTACCTCTCTTGCACCCATACAAGGAATTTCACACCAAAGAATAACCAAGAAGATGAATAAAATGAAATTGAATCACCTCTATTTACACCATTTGAGAGAGCACCTTAAAATACATAGGAGAGACTACGCTTTAACATGCATCACCATACGTACAGGCGTATTATCGTACACGTAAGAGAGGCATCATGCGAAGGCTCCCTCAGAACATGTACCAAGCCAAGAAAGGAGTGCTCCAAAAGAGAAGGAACGGAAAGTTAGAGAGAGACTAGGGAGAGGCATTTCCCAACCTGCCATAACACTCCTACCTTCATGTAAAGGACCATTCGATTATGCCTCTGTCTAGTGAACTATGTACTCCTGTCTCCATTTGGTAGACCACTTGCTTGCCCCTCTTTCGCTAAGATGTGAGAGGAGAAAGAAATGCGACATGTAATTTGGGGCCATCCATTCACATTTTATTGAGACCATATTCTTAGATCCGAGAGGTGATTTGAGTGGGCCACTAAAGTTCCATGTTTCTGCTCCTCGTCTTTGTCATATATATATATAATCGTGTCATTTGAAAAAAAAAATTAATAATAATAATAATCCATAATACATCGTACCATGCTATCTGCAAGCGTCCATTAGTGGTATCAGAGTGACGGTCAACACGATTCCAACAAGAGAATGGTGAAATGGGTTCACGATCTCTTCATCGTCCTACACAAAACTTTGTACCACACGGGAATATTTAGCAGATGCCACATTCATATTTTTCGTGACATAAGATAGTCTCTGCAACACATGAGCTTATAGCAGCATTATTTTAATATATTGCAAAGCTATTAAAATTTGTTATGTGGCATATCTGTGATGGGTGTCACCTAACTGTTGCTATATAGGAATTCATTTATTGTCCTATCAACTTTTATTACTTCTGCTATCCCTTATCCAGTAAATGAAAATTTTAAGTCAAATTTATAATGACTATATTGAATTTGTGTCAATTGGTTTATATGATGCTAATTTGGACTTTTTAGACCACTTATGATGATTTTGTATGAATATCATTAAAATTAAATGTTTCTAATGTGTTTTCTTATTGAGTAATACAATACCCTCTCACTACAAGAAAACTGGCCTCTACCGGCAGTTTTAACAAGGAACTGACGACCTCTCTTTAGACTCTTTCACTTTATGCAGATGTACCACTGAAATCACAATATAGAGGAACAAAGATTGTTATTATTATTATTTATCAAGACATTAACTACTGCTTGAAAACAAACTCAAGAGCTTCCTATTCCCATGAAAACACAGTCCATAGAAATGGAACTTATTCAACAATCAATCATAATCAAACGTGAAACCCTCAAAATCAACCAAAGCTATACGTATGCATTTGGATTTTCAAGGAGATATCCTTCTACTGCCTTGAACATTCCCGTCATGTTTCCCATCATCTCCTTTGTTTCATCTTCTTTCGGCAGATTACCTTCTACCGTCTCAAACTCTCCGTGAAACTTGCATACACTTCCACCATTGATGCCATCTTTGAACTCCAGTGTAAATGTAGTTGATTTCACTTTCTTCCCGAGTAGGCCACCTTCGATCACTGAGTACTTGAACAAACGGTTATTGTCGTCGATCTCATCTATGCGGTCCTTCCAGTAGCTGAAGTCCTTGATGGCTACACATTAACAAGACAAACACATTTTTTTAATTTTATTGAAGTATATATAATGCTGTTTTTGAACTTGTTTAAAGGCATATATATATATATATATATATATATATATATATATATATATATATATATATATATATATATATGTTAGTTACCATTAGTGAAGTTGGACTGTCTGATCGTGCCGACCCCACCATCACCTTCGAGAACGACAATGCTTGATATGATTTCAGGCATGAGCCTGGGCATGAGGTTGTGCGAATCCTTCACCATTGCCTTCCAGAGTCTTGATGGTGAGATTGGAGACAAGATTTCATGATCCATTGTACCGGCAACCATTATTTCAATACTAATATTAATGAGTAGATATGTCTATGGTTGTGGTTTTTTTAGTAAGTAGGTGGGCTCGTGCTTGTGAAAAGATGAGAACACTCATGAAGATTTATACATGCTTAGGGTAGAAAGAGAGGTGGGCGAAGTGAGTTCTCTTTCATAGGATTTAGCTCCATTGAATACATTGAAAATTCTCTTATATTCCATTCTTAGGCATTGTATGTTGGTTGAGACAAATCCCTTACTTTGTATTGTAGTGAGCATTAATCACAAACATGTGGAATAAAGCTCGTGTACATACCACACACGTGCCAGCATGGCAAATACTTGTGAGGTTTAATCCATCCATCAGGTTTTTCTCAAGTTCAACTAGTTAGACTTCTGACCGGTTTAGAAATTAGGTCGCGGGCTCGGGTGGGCCTCACCTTGGTATTAATGAGAAGTCTAACCCGACCATCAGCCGAGTAACCTCTTGTTAAGCCTCATACATAATTCTGGTGGACTAAACGATGGGAAACGGTGAACCGGGCAAAGCTCACCCTCTAAACGGTTCCTCTAGTGTGGCCCACATGAATCACAGGTGGGACTGAAGTTTGGGCTTCAGGCCTAAGTTTAGTCTGGCATCTAATGGTTGGAGTAGATTATCATGGTGAGTGTGACACAATAAGAGAAAGATCACCACCATCTTCTAAAACATTGAATTCATAAGGAGATTTTTTACGTCCACCATAAAATAAGAGAAAAAATTCAGGTATTTTATTGAATAATGTTTTTCTGATTTCTCGATCATACAACTAATAAAGAAAATGCGGACCTTAATTCAAAATTACCCAAGTAAAATTTTTCTAAAGCGTAATTTCCCAATTCGTTTAAAATATCCTAAAGCAAAACTCTTCTAATGCTTAAGTTGCCAAATTTAGAAATGTATAGATAAACTTTACTAGAACATTCCTAGCATTATTACAATTAATTTCTAAAAAAATGAAAAATCATAAAACTCAAAAATAAGAAAATACAACAAAAATAGAAATGCCTAAAAATAGTCAAATTTTCTAAAATTACAATTTTGAACCGAAGTGTGTTTTTCTGCAAAAAGAAGGTGTACGACATTTTTATTTTATTTTATTTTATTTTTTATAATGGAAATTGAAATTCATATCATGGATAAAGGAGTTACATGATCTAGACATTCGGGCATCCCGCAGAGCAAAAAGGGCTCCAGGGCACCTATCATAAGGCCAATACATAATTACAAAAACCTAATTGCATCGAGACCCACCTTATCTAGCAAGACTTGACCTCTGATGAGGGGAGGGAGATCAGAGGACACCCTGTAAATTTTTTTGCCTTGGAGATCACTGCCTTCACTAGCTAGAGCATCGGCCGGGCCATTGGCTTCCCTCACAATATGGAGAAAGCAAATAAGTCCCGAGTTCTTAAGACTAGAGATGCGGGCAGCCTAGTACTTCCAATTCCAAGTCAGGTCAGCCTTGCCATTGATAGAGTCAATCACTATCTTGGAGTCGAATTCTACTACCACCTTCAAGTAACCGACGTTGAAACCGAGGGCTAAACCGTCATAGACCGTGCAGATCTCAACGTTGTTGTTAGATCCTGTCCCATAGCCAAATGAGAATGCAAAGAGGAGATTTCTAGAAGTCCCTTTGCATATACCGCCTCCTCCAGAGGACCCCGTGTTCCTTCTGGCCGACCTGTCAACATTTAATTTCACCCAACCATCTCTTGGACGGATCCTCTTTACAACCTAGAAATCCTTACTGGCAGAGGGGGGATCGAGCAACCTCAACCCTCGCAGGGTTAGCCGATCGACCCAGGAGATAGTGGAGGAGTAAGCTTCTCCTTTGCTAATCCAATCTAGCCATCATTTGACTCTAGACAATACCTCCGGAGCTGAGACATGTTTCCCATCAAATTTGGCTTCGTTCCTTGCTTTCCAGATCTCCCACAAGATAAAATAGGGGGTGATCCCACGCAAAGAGGCTATGGGAATGGTAGGGGTGATAGACATCCACAAATGCCCCAACCTTTCATGCACCGAGCTAAGGGTTGCCTGGGCGACATCGAAAAGCTGCTTGAAGTGTTGCCAAACTTCCATAGCTAGAGTTCCATTGATGAACAGTTGGACCAATGATTTTGTGTTGGGGAGCTAACTAAGAACTTGGGAGTAGCAGACACATCTCAAGGCCATGGATATACCCCTAGCCTGGATTCTGTTGTCGACCGGGATGGGCCCTAAGAGAAGTCACCAAATAAAGATGAAGATCTTGGGTGGCATTTTTGAATGCCACACCCACCTGGCCCAACTCCTGCAGTGGCCCATAGCTCCGTAGAAGTCCTAGGCAAATTTCGTTGTTAGGATACCAGATGCATGGAAAGGCCAAAAGCAGTAGTCAGCACCTTTTAAAACGTAGAATCCTCTCTAGAAGATGTGGTGGATCACATCCTGCAGAAGAAATTCTAGAACGGTCGAGGGCGGGAGAGGGCCTTGAAGGCCGAGGAAGTCACGAACTTGCAAGGACCACAAAACACACGGAATGGGCTCTGTCCAGTTTTCAGTCCAGATGTGTGACCTTCTATGCAAGTCGGTTGACCCCGAAACCATTGTTACATAAAAATCAATAAGTTGTGCATTTTGTAATGATGCATATTAGAAGTTATGAATGATTTACGGTTCACACTTCGAATTAATGACAATTTCTCCTTATCCCGAATGAATTTCATTGATCCGAACGCGCCTAGGCCCAGTTATATTATGCCCTATGTAGGATTGGACCCTGATCTAATGGACTACTTTCACTTTCGATTGGGCTTCTTTTAGTCTAGCCGTGTGAAGAATGCATCTTTGGCATATCAAACATCAGATGAACATGCTACACGGTCACTAGGGCACTATAGGTCTGGGATCCGGTACATCTATCAGAATGGCACTATTCTTTTGATGCTTAGGCCTAAGAATCCGGTTGATCCACCAGTCAGGTGGACCATAGCTTGTAAATATGTTTGTGTGAAACTGTCTTTATGCACACCAGTTTACAATATAGTACCCTGGTTGGACCAGATTTTATTTTTAGGAAACAATGTAAGAGCTCAGCAAACCGATGGATGGATTAGATCTAACATGTGCCGTGCTCACGTCTGTGGCATGTACACAAGCTTTATGTCACATGTATGCGCTTATTAAAGCTCATTATGGCCTCAGCTACAGTACAAAGCAAGGGATCTCCGCATTTTTTATTATCATTTGTCTCAACCTGCATGCATTGCCTAAGATTGGAATATAAGAGTATTTTCAATGTATTCAATGGAGCTAAATCCTATGAAAGAGAACTCACTTCTCCCACTGCTCCGGCCCTTTCTACCATCACCATCTATAAATATACATGCATCTTCTCATCTTTTCGCAAGCTCAAGTCCACCTACCTACTCAAAAACCACACTCATAGACTTTTATACTCATTAATAGTATTGAAATCATGGTCGCTGGTACTGTGGGTCATGAAATCTTGTCTCCAGTCTCACCATCGAGACTCTGGAAGGCAATGGTGAAGGATTCCCACAACCTCATGCCCAAGCTCATGCCTGAAATCATATCAAGCATTGTCGTTCTCGAAGGTGATGGTGGAGTCGGCACAATCAGACAGTCCAACTTCACTGATGGTAACTAACATAATTTTTTTTTTAATACTTAATATGCCTTTAAATAAGTTTGATAACAGCATTATACTTCAATAAAAAAATGTGTTTGTTTTGTTAATGTGCAGCCATCAAAGACTTCAGCTACTGGAAGGACCGCATAGATGAGATCGATGACAATAACCGTTTGTTCAAGTACTCAGTGATTGAAGGTGGCCTACTTGGGAAGAAAGTGAAATCAAATACATTTACACTGGAGTTCAAAGATGGCATCAATGGTGGAAGTGTATGCAAGTTTCACGGAGAGTTTGAGACTGTAGAAGGTAACCTGCCAAAAGAAGATGAAACAAAGGAGATGATGGGAAACATGGAGGGAATGTTCAAGGCAGTAGAAGGATATCTCCTTGAAAATCTAAATGCATACATTTAGCTTTGGTTGATTGTATGACTTTCACCTTTCATTTTGCTTGATTGTTGAATAAGTTCTGTTTCCTTGAACTGTATTTTCATGGGAACAGGAATCTCTTGAGTTTGTTTAAAGTAGTAGTTAATGTCTAGCTAATAATCTTTGTTCCTCTATATTGTGATTTTAGTGGTACATCCACATAAAGTGAAAAGAGTCTTAAAAAGAGATTGTCACTTTGTTGTTTTCTTTATCTGTGATGTGTGCATGAAATTCAATCCATCTATCATAACCCTCATTTCTACTTGGGTCCCAAAATCTGGATCGATTCAAAATTCAGGTGGGCACACAATAGAATAATTGGGATGGGAATGCCCATTATTTAAAACCTTTCAGATTGTCTGTGGGACCCATCATGTTTTGTATATACACCATCCATTCCATTTTGAAGATGTGCCCCACCAGGACAATGGGCACAAAATAGAAGAAGAAGAAGAAGAAAAAGCGGGTTCGGCCGTTTCAATCCAAGTGAGTGGAGTTTCTTGAGTTTTAAAGGCTAGGATTGTTTCGGGGAAACAAGGCTATTAAGAATCGGCGTTCAGGATCTAAGAACATGGTCGAAAGAGGGCCGTATACTGTTCTAGGACCTTATAACTAATGGAAAATCACAAATAAACGATTCTTTCTTCGATCTGATTTCACTGGGTGGTTTTCCGGACGGAAAGATTGAAAAGTCGATGGTTTCCCTGTTTTCGCAATTCCGAACGTTTCTTACGTGTTTTGATCGAACACGTGATGGGGCGTGGTTCGTTAGGATTTCCAGCTGTTTACGCTTTCTCAGATTCGTTTTTAATGTTTCTGATGAGTTGGAAGGCATACGAACGGTTCAGATCAATCTTGATCTGAAACGATTCGACGATTATTGGCGGGAAGGAAACACTTCACAGCTCCCGGTTTCGGTTGTTGGGATGATCTGCGTGACTGGAGATGGATGGATAGGATCTAAGCATCCAACGGTTGAGGATCAGGGAGAAATTCTCTCTCGGATCGACTCGAAACGGAGCGAACTACTTCCGTTTTCGGAATCTTCTTTCACGAACAAACAGTAGTTTTGGTCGGATCTCTGTTACTATCATGATGAACGGTTCAGATCATCTGTAAAATGATCAATGGTGGGCCATAACCCGACGAACAGACGGACAGTCGTCCGTTTCAAACTCCCGGGCGCGGGAATGGCGGGGAAAAGGAAGACTCCGTCATCTCTTCGGTCGTTTTATTGCGTTTGACCCAGCACTCGCTGACCAGGTTGAACTTTAAGTTATTTTATATATTTTTTTTCTTTTTCTGTGGGGTCCACTAGGGACCAAATGAACAATCTGGTCCGACCACTGCATTACCCAGACGTGTACGGTACCAGGGGATTTTTCTGGTGTTGATCGTACTTCTAGGTGGGCCGCACATCGCATATCTTTATTCATTTATTGTAGATTTAATGTTTTTAACGGTCAGATTCCCTCCAAATTGATCTAGATAGTTCCCTCGAATGTCTAGGTGTTTCTAGGCTAGTTTTCCTAGTTTTGGGGGGTAAGTTTCGATATCTGATGGTCCAATCAGTATAATCATGCCCTGAATCATCCTACTGTGAGTTGTGGTTTTGATGGAAGGTGGATTTTGTAATCTGGGTACCGAGACTAGTAATGTACGGTTGGATTATCGTAATGGGACGTTATTCAAGGTTTATTGTGTTTGAAGCTCCAATTTTTAGTATGTGCAAGTTATCAGAGTTTCACATGCATATAATATAATCCAATTAAAAAACTATTTCCAAAATTTTTTTTAGAGGATTTTTGGAACCCTAGTTTATAAAAATCGAAGGGTTACATTGGATGAGTCTTGCTGGTAGGGAGTTAGTGTGGAATGCTCTAATTATAAAATTTATTCTCATCATTTTTTGCCACTAGTTGACCTCGAGCCTGACTGGCCAGCTCGGCACGGTTCGATCAGCAACTTGGGCCAGCTTGGGCCAAGTTCAAGCCAAGATCAAGTTGAGTTTGCCATTGAGATATTTCAACAAACACCTGAACTGAAACTTTAAAATCCCACTGTTTTACAAACAGAGGCAATAGTTTTACAGGTATTTTATCAAACACCTTCTAAGCAACATAACAACCAAGAAAAACAAAGAGAAAAAAGGGTATTTGTTTCATGTACATACCTTCCTTGCCACCAGCCACATTTCGTTGAGTCATTTTATCAAACAGTTCGTGAGCAACATCAATGGCAAAGTAACCGAGTCACCGAACTAGTACGATTCGAGTTCGATTCGAGTTGGATTCAAGCTGAATTCGATCCGAGTCGAGTCAAGCTAGGGCCTGCTCGAACTCATTTTTGAGCTCAAAAAATCAGCTCTAATTCAGCTTCGAACCGAGTTGAATCGAGCGTTTTCGAGTCGAGTCGAGTCGAGCGAGTTAGCCGATCTAGCTCGGTTCATGTACACCCCTAGTTTTATATCTCTCAATTAGGAAATGCATCAAATATAATTTTAATAATATTCATACACAATCATTAAAAAGTCTAAAAAGTTCAAATTAGAATCACATAAATCAATTGACATAAGGGTAATTAATCATTATTTGTCAAACTCAAAAATTTTACTTTCCAAATGAGACGTAGCAAAAATAATTAAAGTTGACGCTTGCAATAAGTATGCCACATAACAAATTTCAACAGAACGCAATTCCGTTATAAACGCATGTCCTGCAGAGACATTCATATGTCACGAAAAATGAAATTATTCCATCTGCCAAATATCACCATGCGGTACAAACTTTTTTGTAGGACGATGAAGGGGTCGACACTTTATTTAATCATTTTCTCATCAGGATCGTGTTGGTCATCGCTTTAATACAACTGATGGATGCATACATAGTGTGTCATGTTATGTTCTAAATTATTATTATTATTGATGATGGATTGATTGAATGACACAATTACATGACCAAGTTTGAGAGCTGAAATATGGAACTTAGCCTCCTGCTCAAATCAAACCATATATGAAAAAACAAGTCAATTCACCTCCCCGATCTCAGGACACTCCATATTAATCTATTTGGCCAAACCATGATGTCCTCCTAATTATTCTAAGCACTTTTCATGTTAGGCGCAACTCCTAAAGCCCAAAACCGAAATTAGACCGTCAATCAGATGGTATTTCGCAATTCGTCCTGCCCCAAAATCATATATGGTAGATAGCTCATTTTGACCTACGTCCGTTTTAAGTTTTGATAGTTGGATTACTTCTGTTGTCGACCGCGACCCGTTTTGATAGTTGGATTACTTTTGTTGTCAACCGCGACCCGCTCTACATCAAGAGGTCACCGCTTCTACCCTCTCCTCCCATTCCACCATGTGTTGGGGTTGGTGGGCCCTACTAGGGGTTGCCATTAGTCCAAAACCAACAATTTTAAGCCACCATATATACACATTGGTCCACTTTATGAGCAACCATGACCTATGACATTGTCATTGAAACGGTGGACCTGCCTATCGGACCAATCGATTCATCAAGTGCGCCCACATGTATACTTAGTAAATGCACCTGATGTCCATTGTTTTCTATGAGGTGGCCCACTTGAAGAAGAATGCACTTGATTTCTGCGTCCAACCATCTTTTAGGTAGAGCCTATTTTTTTAATCACATGTAACACTAGTTTGGTTTTATGGGCTCATTCGACAGTAATATTAAGGCCCTCTTGAGATTAAGGAAATGAAACTGTGGATTTTATCATGAACTTTTCAAAGGCATAGATTTGCATTGAATTTGAATTGACAAATCCCAAAGACCATTGTTTTGAAATGATGATTCAAATTCTTCATTTTGTGGATATGCAAGGTTTTTAGTTTTTCTAGCTATTTAGATATGCCCTAAATAAAAGATTTTTGAAGGTTCATATTGGAAAATTCATTAATTTGACAAATCTTCAAAAGAGAGAGAGAGAGAGAGAGAGAGAGAGAGAGAGAGAGAGAGATTTGAAATCCAAAAATTTCAAAATCCTGGAACGAAATCCCTCACCCTAATAACCAAATAGGAAAATAATTTCAATTAGAAAACATATGTAAATCTCTCCCACTCACAGTAATAAAACAAAGAAAGAAATTCTAGTACAGATGGGTAAAAAACAATAAGGAAGAGATAGAAAAAAGATAAAATGGATGTGGGACTAGGGCTTGTGGGTCCTCTTCTTATACTTGTCTTTGATCCAGTCGAGGCTAAAAAAGGTTCCTTCCTTAACCTTCTTAATGCCAGAGGCAGCAACCGCCTTTGTCTTCTCCAACCCATCTCCAACCTTCCTCCCATTTCTGCTCTTCGCACTTTCTTTATTCCTGTCTGCAACTGGGTCGACTGAATCGCTGTAGTCCCATTGATCAGCCCACGACGTTCCATACGAGCTATTCCTCTCCATTCAAAACTCATTAGAAAACCCCAACAGAAGATTGCAAGAAAACCCAAATCCTAACTTGTAAGACAGAGAGAGAGAGAGAGAGAGAGAGAGAGAGAGAGAGAGAGAGAGAGAGAGAGAGAGAGATTTCCTTTGACAAGTGGTGGAGGCGTACGTACTTGGGATATTAATATAGATTTATATAGGTTTGATAGATAGACTCGGTTTGGCTACCCCTCCTTAATATTAGGAATTTTTGCCGCAGAATTACTCAGCAATTTTGATTTAATAAGAAAGTGACTGAATTCCTTTGGTAAGCATCCCTTTTCAAGGGATGAAATGATCCAACCCTCATCTACTTTCTTCTTCTTCTTCTTCTTCTTCTATTTTTTTCTAAAATTCGTTAGAATAGTGCATGTGGCCTCACGTGGTGATTGGGTGGGCGTACCAGAAAATGGGTTGGCTGCTTGGGTGGGCCCCACGTGATATTTATGTAGCCATGACGTCCAAGTGGGCCACCTCGTGGTAGGCCAAAGTGCCAAATATCACATTCATCCAGTCCATCCATCAGAATGGCACCACTATTTTGAGAAAGCGGATATTGCTTGTGACACCCGGCACAGGCCCGGGGCTGTGTGGGGCCACATCATTTTTTTGGGCAAGACCAACAATAGGACAGGATTCTAAAAATCAGGCAGATCCAAAAACTCATGTGGCCCATACCACACGAAACGGTGGGGATTGAACGCTTGTCGATGACAGAAGTTTTGTATCCGGACGATATTTGTGCCCACAGTTTATCTGAGTGGTAATAGGGTATAAACATCATGGTCAGCTCCGGGATGGTTTCAACGGTGGATGTTTCCGTTCACACTGTTTCGTTGGTGTGGCCCACTTAAGTTTTGGGTATGCATGATTTTTAGAATCATGTCCTATTGTGATCTTTCAAAATAGATGGACAGAGTGGATTTGTCACGTAGATTTCTGTGGACCCCACACAGCCCTGGGCACAGGTATATCAGGCTTCCCTATTTTGATACCTTGGGCCAAGAATCCATTTGATCCACCAATCAGGTGGACCAACCCATCCACCTGTTTCCAATATTGTAGCCCACCTCACTACAACACAAAGCAAGGGATCTCCTCATTTTCATTCTCATTTGTCTCAACCTACATACAACGCCTAAGATTGGAATATATTAGAATTTTCAATGTATTCAATGGAGCTAAATCCTATGAAAGAGAACTCACTCCTCCCACCTCCCCTTCTACCATCTGTATCTATAAATCTTCATGCATTTTCTCATCTTTTCACAAGCTCGAGCCCACCTACTTACTAAAACACCACAACCATAGACATATCTACTCATTAATATTAGTATTGAAATCATGGTTGCCGGTACAGTGGGTCACGAAATCTTGTCACCAATCTCACCATCGAGACTCTGGAAGGCGATGGTGAAGGACTCCCACAACCTCATGCCCAAGCTCATGCCTGAAATCATATCAAGCATCGTCATTCTCGAAGGCGATGGTGGGGTCGGCACAATCAGACAGTCCAACTTCACTGATGGTAACTAAAATATATTTTTTTTAGTACTTCATATGGCTTTAAACAAGTTCAATAACTGCATTATACTTCAATAAAAAATGTGTTTATTTTCTTAATATGCAGCCATCAAGGACTTCAGCTACTGGAAGGACCGCACTGATGAGATCGATGACAACAACCGTTTATTCAAGTACTCAGTGATTGAAGGTGGCCTACTCGGGAAGAAAGTGAAATCGACCACATTTATTCTCGAGTTCAAAGATGGCATTGATGGTGGAAGCGTATGCAAGTTTCATGGGGAGTTTGAGACGGTTGAAGGTAACCTGCCGAAAGAAGAAGAAACCAAGGAGATGATGGGAAACATGGCGGGAATGTTCAAAGCAGTAGAAGGATATCTCCTTGAACACCCAAATGCATACGTATAGCTTTGGTTGATTGTGAGGCCTTCACCTTTGATTTTGGTTGATTGTTGAATAAGTTCCATTTCCTTGGACTGTGTTAGCATGGGATTGTTTTCAAATAGTATTAATGTATTGCTACAATAGTAATATTTGTTCTTCTATATTGTGATTGTAGTGGAACATTCATATGAAGTGAAAAGAGTCTTAAAAGAGGTTGTCGCTCTAGTTTAATCAGGAATTCAGGGATATAATGTCTTAGTATATCATATGATAGGCGGTGTCAGGCACCTTTTCTGGCCTGATGACTGCCCGAAGTGTCTCTTGTACAGTTCTTAATCATGGAATGAAGGCTCTGTTTCTGAAAAAAAAAAAAAAAAAAAAAGAGTCTTAAAAGAGGTTGTCACTTTGTTGTTTTCTTATTAGTGCTTATGATGCTGGATCCACTACAAAGCTTTTAGGTTAAGCTTAACTTACAACACCATGTGTGCATGAAATTCAATCCACCCATCTTGTGTTTCCCCTCTTTTTCTTTTTTTCTTTTCTTTTTTTAAAAAAAAATAATTTATTATTTGGGTCCCAAAATTTGGACCCATTCAAAATTCAGATGGGCACGATATAGAACAATTGGGATGGGGACTCCTGTTATTAAAAACCTTTCAGATTGTCTGTGTGGTCCACTATGTTTTGTACATACCATCCAATCCATTTAGAAGATATGCCCCACCAGGATAATGCAACATTTTTAAAAAATCACTTCAAAACCCAGGTAGGCTATACTGATTTTAGAGCGTTTGGGTAATGTATTTACACGATGTGCCCTACCTGTGCCTTAAATTGGACTTATTTGAGAAGAGTGGTGGCCGGGCTAGGCCCGTATCCTAGCCCAATTCCAGCCCATTGCCACCCTTAACACGGATTGGTTGGTTTGAAAAGGTCAATATACCGTGTCTCGATCTATAGTTTACCGATGTAGTTACAGTTGGGGTGTAAATGGGCTGGGTTGGGCTAGTTCCTGTCTTATGAAACTATGAAAGCCCAATCCATAATATAATTACCAGAGTACAGCCCCTGACTAGCCAACTAGATAAGGATCTACATGGGGCCTATGCTTAGATCTAATAGGATATAATATCTAGATCTGGCCACCCTATATCACATGATGGGCCAAAGAAAATAGGCCCAATCCCAACCCCACCCATCCACTTTTCTGCCCCATTAAGTGTGACCCATCATGCATAATATAGGACTAGAGCTGTACGGGAACTCAGTTAATTAACTCGCTTGACTCGACTAAAAAAAGGCTTGACTTGACTCGTCTCAAAATTGGGTTCAATCAGAGTCGAGCTGATTTTTTGAGCTCGAAAAAATTTTGAGCCGAGTCAGAGCTTGACTTGACTTGGCTCGGAACTTGACTCGGTCAAATCGATTAGACTCAGATCATCATGCAATGCACCAACGCGCCCCACCTGTGTGAGATGTGGCAATGTAGTTGTCCTAAGTGGTGCTCTATGCGATATTACCACCCCAAAGCCTAGTCTGGTCCACTCATCGGTCGATCCATGCATGAACCATTGAATATGAGCCGTGGATGATTTTCATTCCATCCACTCATGTTCTAGCCCACCTCATGATTTTCACATCAAAGCATCCACACCTCTACACATGGTCACCCTTGAAGGGTGTTTATTATATTGGTGTGGACCCATATCAAGCCCATCCATCATCATTATATATAAACTTGGGCCATGAAGGGTCCATAACAAGACCCACTCACACAGCCCACAAGTTTAGCAGAAGGTCCATAACAAGACCCACTCACACAGCCCACAAGCCCAAAATAATAATCCAGACCGACCATGGTGAGCTGTGCCAACACGCCTGATGGACCAGCTTGCCACATCCCAAGTTATAGTTACTAAGGGCACGTTTGGATCATAAGTTGCTTAAGATAAGTTACTTATATCACAAGAGACTTATCTTAGTTTTTACTCATTAAGAAGATAAGTATGTTTGGTAAACAACCTACTTATCAGCTTCTCCTCTCTCTTTAATCTCTCCTATGCCTCTCTTCATCAACTTATGAAAAGTAGAAAGCTAAAAAAAATTAAGTGTAGCTATTAAGTACTTTTAAGTTTTTTTTTTTTTTATATTAAAAAAATAAAAAATAAATAAATAAACTTATAACTAATCATAAACCAAACTTATATGAAATGAGTTACTTATCTACTGCTGTAAGTAGAAAAAGTAATTTATTTTGTGGTATCCAAACGGGCCTTAAAACAGTACAAACAAAGTAAGGTCCAAGGAGAAGCAGATTGCTTGGTGTGCCGTGGTGTATTGATGTCACCGGGTTCTATGGGCCCACCATGATGTATTTGTTATACCCACACTACCCATCCATTTTGCGAGTTAATTTTAGGTCATGGGCCAAAAATATGAGGCAGATCAAAATCTCAAGTGGAGCACACCACAAAGCAACCCACTCCCAAGTTGTTGTTTTTTTATTGGGCTTGGCCATTGATATAGGTCCGTGGTTGAGCCTGGGATAGATTTTATGGCCAAAGTGACAAATGGATTGGGCTCGAGCCTAGGTTTTGCGAATTTCTTTTCTTACCCAGAAGGAGCCTGGGACAAGCCCAGCCCACTTATTACCTAAATAGGTGGGTTTCAATTTGAGATTGAAATCTTTCTAGCTGAATGGCCCATCATGTTTAGTCCGATTAAGAATCGTCCATTCATTTCTACCTAAAGCTCTCAATGATCCGTTAGCATGGATTAGACAGGCCCATTTTGAATTTCAAGGGCATTTTGACGCAAGGAAGGGTGTGAGGATGAAGATCACTTTCTAACATAAGTATGCAAAAACCTTGAATTCACAGGACTACACTACTAATAAAGAAAAAAAAAATTAATCCTAATTTGAAATTACTAAAATAGAAAAAATTTAAACCTAATAAAAGTCCTAATTCAATTAAAATAGAACTTACCTGAAATAGTAAGTCCTAAATTAAACTTAACAAGGTTTCTCAACATGATTACAATTAATATCTAAAAAAGACAAAAATGTAAAACTCTAAAGAAACACGACAAAAAGTAAAATTATTAAAAATATTTTTTTAAAACAAAAATTTCATTTTTGAACTAGAAGCGTGTGTTTTCTTGTGAAATGGATGGATGTGACCTACATATAGGTCGGTTGACGTGGCCAGCTACATTAAGATTGATAGGTTGTGTGTCCCATAGTGATACAAGGATCAAAAGTTATGGCTTATTTATGTTTCACACTTCAAATGACAATTTCTTCCTATCCACATTGAATTTCTTCGAACTAGATGTGCTTAGGGCCAATTGCGTCATACCGTAGTACTGGGTAGGATATAATGGATTACTTTCATTTCCATTTGACCATATCAAACATTACTTCATCCTTATAATATTTATCAAGAGAGAATGAGAATACGACATTATTTAGTTATCTTTGTTTCACTGACCTCTTTGATCTATCTAATCATGTAGGGAGAGGGGTGCCTTTCTGTCTTAAGTTATAACTTTTCTATCATAGTCTTCAATACTAAGTTCTCACTATTTCCACCATCTATGATCAAATTATAGACCTTTTGGTTCACAGTGTACCTCATTTGAAAATGTTGTACCACGGCAAATGTATTTCTTCCTTTGGCGTGTACAATAGTTTCCACACGATCAAAGTAATGGCCCATAATTCACCATTATCGAGTGATGGCCTGTGATTTGTCATTAATGTTGCACCATAAACATGATGATCGTGAGCTCCATCACTGATCTCATGTATTTGTTTCTTGGAGCACTATCAATAAGATCGTTTCTCGCACCATTATTAGAAGCCATTGAATCGAGGAAAAGCCTCGTTCTAATACCAATTGACATAGGGAATGGTGTGAGTAGGAAGATCATTGTCTACCCCAAGTATACAAAACCTTGAATTTACATGATAAAAAGTAAAATTCAAAATTTTAGTATTCAATAATGTATATCATCTCTTGATTACACCACTAATAATTTAAATAATAAAAAAAAATCCCCAATTTGAAATTACCAAAATTTACAAAATTCTAATTCTAATAAAAGTCCTAATTCAACCTAAATAGAGCTTATCCGAAATAGTAAATTTTGTTAAAAATAGAAAATCATAAATTAAACTTTAGATTTCCAGCAAGACGAAAATCTAATACTCTAAAGAAATACGGCAAAAATTAGAATTACTAATAATAGTAAATTTTCCCTAAAATCTGATTTTTGAACCTAAAGTGTGCATTTCCACGCAAAAAGATGAACGCGAGAACCCAAATGGTCCGCTACATAAAGATCAATAAGTCATGCATCCCGTAACGATACCTAGATCAAAAGTTATAGTCCATTGAACGTTAACCCTTCAAACAACAATTTCTATCTATCCAAATTAAATTTCTTCGAACTGTATGCATATAGAGCCCAATTACATCATGCCCTATGTAAGGCTGGGCCCAGATACCACGGATTACTTCTACTTTTGTTTGGCCTTCTTTTGGCCTGGCCATATTGCACATTTTCTCTCATATATCATGTAGGATATGGCATGCTTAGTTAAGCATCCCAGATGTTAGATGTTGTACAAAAGTGAGTGGGTGGGCTTGGGACTGGCCCTATTTGTTTTGGCCCATCACGGACCCAGATAGGGCCTAGGGTTTGGACAGACCTCACCCCTCCCCGTTGATGCCTCTATTTGCTACTGCCTTATTTTTGGATTTGGCCCGTGTAACTGGATTTAGATACATACGAAGGCTCGACATATAAATTGATCAAATCCCCGTTTGTCAAGGTAAGTGTTGTTGATCCATCCGTTGATATTAGGTAGGCTGCACATGCTTAAGTAAAGACATTTAGAAAAATGAAAACCAACGGTCTACATGTCTTACATGTATATATGTTACCTAAGCCTTGATTGGAACGGATATTTTATAGGATGGAACACATGCACACATTAAGTTGGGCCCAATCGACCTACTTTGGACTAAATACTTTGGTGGGCCAGACACCAAAAATATTATATTCAGGGGATGAAATGATCCAACCTCCCTCATCCAATTCATCTATCAGAATGATCCAACCCAAAAATCCATTTGATCCACCAATCAGGTGGACCAACCCATCTGCCTCTTTCCAATATTGTAGCCCACCTGCTGATCGGACCAAATTTTATTTATGGGAAATCATATAAAAGCTCAGACAAAGATGGACTAGATCTCACAAGTGTGTGCCATCCTCACACGTGTGTCATGTACGCGAGCTTTCTGGCACGTGTGTGCGCTTATCAAAGCTCAATATTCCCTCACTACAACACAAAGCAAGGGATCTCCTCATTTTTCATTATCATTTGTCTCAACCTACATACAACGCCTAAGATTGGAATATAAGGGAATTTTCAATGTATTCAATGGAGCTAAATCCTATGAAAGAGAACTCACTTCTCCCACCTCCCTTTCTACCATCACCATCTATAAATATTCATGCATCTTCTCATCTTTTGCATGCAAGCTCAAGCCCACCTACCTACTCAAAAACCACAGCCATAGACGTTTATACTCGTTAATATATAGTATTGAAATCATGGTAGCTGGTACAGTGGGTCACGAAATCTTGTCTCCAATCTCACCATCGAGACTCTGGAAGGCAATGGTGAAGGATTCCCACAACCTCATGCCCAAGCTCATGCCTGAAATCATATCGAGCATTGTTGTTCTAGAAGGTGATGGTGGGGTCGGCACGATCAGACAGTCCAACTTCACCGATGGTAACTAACGTAATTTTTTTTAGTACTTCATATGGCTTTAAACAAGTTCGATAACTGCATTAGACTTAAATTTTTATTTTTTTATTTTTTTATTTAAAATGTGTTTGTTTTCTTAATATGCAGCCATCAAGGACTTCAGTTACTGGAAGGACCGCATAGATGAGATCGACGACAGTAACCGTTTGTTCAAGTACTCGGTGATCGAAGGTGGCCTACTCGGGAAGAAAGTGAAATCAACTACATTTACTCTGGAGTTCAAAGATGGCATCAATGGCGGAAGTGTATGCAAGTTTCACGGAGAGTTTGAGACGGTAGAAGGTAACCTGCCTAAAGAAGATGAAACTAAGGAGATGATGGGAAACATGGAGGGAATGTTCAAGGCAGTAGAAGTATATCTCCTTGAAAATCCAAATGCATACATATAGCTTTGGTTGATTGTGAGGCTTTCACCTTTGATTTTGATTGATTGTTGAATAAGTTCCATTTCTTTGGACTGTGTTTGCATGGGAATATATAGGAAGCCCTTGGAGTTTGTTTTCAAATAGTAGTTAATGTCTTGCTAAATAATTATTTTTGTTCCTCTATATTGTGATTGTAGTGGTACATCACATCAAGTGAAAGACTCTTAAACTTTTTAAGTTTAGCTTAACCTACAACACAATGTGTGGTTCCCACCATGATGTGTGCATGAAATTCAATCCATCCATCAAGTGTTGCCCCTCATTTTCCACTTGGGTCCCAAAATTTGGATCCATTCAAAATTCAGGTGGACAAACAATAGAATTATTGGGATGGGGATGCCTGTTATTATATACCTTTCAGATTGTCTGTGGGGCCATCGTGTTTTGGATATACCATCCAATTCATTTTGAAGATGTGCCCCACTAGGATAATGAGATGTAAAAATTAAAATACAATAGGTCACTTCAAAACTCAGGTAGGCTACACTGATTTTAGAACCTTTAGGTATGTATTTACATGGTGTGGCTCACCTGAGCATTGGTTGGGTCTTACTTGAGAACATGAGGAGTCTCACAAGATGGACAATTAGATGTCATGCAAACATCCCATTGTTTTTTAAGCTTAATCTACTAAGCTTTGTAGTGGGCCTGGCCTCCTTCGGCTTTACCTACGTGATTCTTAGAATTCATGGTAAAGGACTTACAATGGATGGGTTGTGGCTTATGATCGCTTGCTCATGGTTCGAACGTAGACCTAAACTCAATCATCTGGGGGTGTTGGAACGTAAGTTACTTTACCTAAGCTACTTATGCCTCAATTTGCTCATCTCATTTTCTACTTATTTAGTAAATAAGAATGCAGCAAAAAAGTAAAAAAGTATGTTTGATTTACAGCAGCACACAAGTACTTATCCTTAAGTTTGTACAGTCTACCCTCAATATCCACTATCTATCATGTGGGCCCAACCTTTGATATAGACCGTTCATTATGTTGGGTCCACCTTAGCCATGTCTTCATTGTAAACCATCCATTACATGGGCCTACATTCAATATGGACCATCCACCTCGCAAGGCTGACCTTCGATGTAGGATATCCATCATGCAAGGCCCACCTTGGATTGAACCATCCATCATGCAGGCCGACCTTTAATGTGGACCATCCGTCATCCAAGGCTCAACTTCAAAGTGGGTCATCCATAAAGCAGGCCTGCCTTAGATGTTAGTCATTCATCGTTAAGGCTGACCTTTGATGTGAACGGTCCTCATGTGAGGCCCACTTTAATATGGGTCATTATCATGTGGGGCCCACCATCAATGTTATTGTCTATTATGTGAGGCCCTCCTTTGATATCCACCGCCAATTATGTGGAGCCCACCTTTGATGTGGATCATCCATCATGTGGGCGCCACCTTTGATGTGGGTCGTCGATCATGCTGGCCCACTTGGATGTGGGTGATTCATCATCAACACCTTTGATGTAGACTGTCCATTATTTGAGGCCTACCTTGATGTGGGTTATCCATTATGTGGGGCCTACCATCAAAATAGATTGTCCATCTAGGGCCCCCTTTTATGCGGACTGTCTATTATGTGGGACCCACCTTCAATGTGGGTGGTCCATCATGTTGGGCCCACCTTGGATGTTGGTTATTCATCATCGACACCTTTGATGTAGACCTTCCATTATGTGAGGCCCACCTTGATGTGGATTATCCATCATGTGGGGCCTACCTTCAATGTTATTGTCCATATGCGAGGCCACCTTCAGTATCCATTGCCTCTCATGTGGAGCCTACCTTTGATATGGACCATCTATTTTGTGGTTCCACCTTTAATGTAGATCGTCTATCATGCGGGTCCTACTTTTAATGTGGGTCATTCATCATTAGGGGTCTACCTTTGATGTGGACATTCTATTACGTGGTGTCACCTTGATGTGGGTCATCCATAATGTGAAGCCTACCTCTGATGTGGACCGTCCATCATGTGGGCCCCAACTTTGATGTGAACCACCATCATGTGGCACTTTTTTTATACATACCATTTATCACATGGAGAGAGAGAGAAGGAAGCTTGAAGTCGAAAAGTAAAAAGTATATACTTGGAGGGATGAACTTTTATAACATAAGTTACTTTCACAATCGTGCTTACCAAACTACGGGGTCATTTGGCATCTATGCTAATAACAGTTTATTTGCTTATTCTAAAAAAGTTTCTATTTTAAAAATAAATTGTTTGAAAAAACTCTAATTTTAGAGCTTATATTTTAGAAACTAGCCAAAAAAATCAAAAAAAGTGATGGGAAGGTTACTTTTTTATAGAGCTTATTTGGCTAAATCAGGTAGATATTTTTTGTTAATATTTGAATAAATTTGTCCTTAACCCATATGATGAGCAACCTATATTGAAGGTAGGGCTCCACACGATGAATGGTCCACATCAAAGATGGGCCTCACATGAAGGATACCCCACATCAAAGTGTGGCCCCACATGATGGACGACCTACATCAAAGGTGGGACCCACGAAATGGATGGTGGACATTGAAGGTGGGACCACATGATAAAAGGACATCAAAGGTGGGCCCACATAATGCATGATTGGCATCAAAGGCAGGCCCTACATGATGGATGACCTAAGTCAAACTTTGGCCTGGCATGATGGACGATCCACGTTAAGTGGGCCCAACTTAATGGATGGTGGACATCAAAGGTGGCCAACGTGATGGATGGTTGACATCAACGGTGGGCCCACTTGATGAACAATATGTATTGAAGGGGTCCCCACATAATGAATGGTCCACATCAAGGTGGCCCACATAATGGACGGAGTGGGCCATACATGATGGATGACACACATCAATGTGTGGCCCCTCGTAATAGATAGTCCACATTAAGTGGGCCCCACCTAATGGACGATCCCCACCCAAGGTCTCGGATGATGGACAACCCATATCTAAAGTGGCCAAACATGATGGATGATCCACATAAAAGGTGCTCCAGTTGATGGAGGGTGGACATCAAAAGTGAGCCCCATATGATAGACAACCCACTACCAAGGGAGGGACTCACGAGATGGACACATCAAATGTGGATTCCATGTGGTGTCTAATGAACATTGAGGGAGGCCCCACACAAAGGACAATTAGCATTGATGGTGGGCCCCACATTATAGATGACCTACATCAAGGTGGTCCCCACATAATGGATGGTCCATGTCAAAGGTCATCCCCTAACAATGAATGGTCTATGTCAAAGACAAGCCTTGCATGATGGACAGGCAGGACTGTCACTTTGAAGGTTTGGCTCATATGATGGACGATCTACATCAAAGGTGGGCTCCATTAAATGGATTATCCACATCCAACATTCAACATAATAAACAGCCTAAATGTCTTAAAACATGAAGTTTGCACATATTCATTCTTTTGCCATTTGGAACATGGCCAATCTATAAGGAGATCCACCAAAACAATCATATGGATTAATCTTATAACAGAGTTGTCGTTATCTTTAAAAATAATATCAACTACTCTAAGAAAAAGTTCTTATTTGAAAATTTTACTAAACATTTTTATTTTATATAGGAGTTTTTTTTTTAAACATGATTTTACCAAACAAGCTTATTTAAAATAAGAGATAAAATAAAAGGAGCTTATTAGAGTAGCTCTTATTTTAAAAAGAACATTGCGTGTTACTTAGGGAAGACACTAATAAGTCGGTCATTTTAAATATTTTTTAAAAAATCTCCAAATCGCATCTCAAGAGGAGCTAAGGGCTTGGGCACCATTTTCGAGGTGTTACTGTCTCCTTACACTATTATGCACTTTTCAAAAATTACAAGGTTTCAAGCATAATTTTTCTAATTTAAGATTTTAAATTATATATTTATTGCTCTTTTTTTAATTTAATAAAGGAAGGATTAAGCGAGATGATTTAAAACTTTATATTTATTTTAGTTAATAAATTGATATTATGTAATAAAATGTGAATTATGATTTGTGAGCACATAAGTTATATCTTTGGGTGTTGGATTCGGACCGTGATCCAACAATACTTGCCTCTCTCTCCCTAACTTCCACCGTTCAAAAAATCTCTCACCTAAAAATCTCTCAGCTCACTCTACCTAAGAGCTTTCTAAAAAACTTAGGAAAACTAAGATGCACTATATATATATATATATATATATATATATATATATATATATATATATATATATAGGGTGTAGGTACTATGAGCTCGAGCGCAAACCAAGGGTTTGTGAGGTCGAGCTGTGTGGGCCCCATCATGATGCCCGTCGACCATCAACACCGTGCATTTCATGGGTTCCCTTTAAATCATGGGATATCCCAAAAACACTACGCCAAAACAGCGAAAAAAGGACGGTCCAAAACCGTCTCAAATGACCAAAAAGGACGGTCATAGACCGTCACATAGGCCGTTAAATTTTGACGTGTCTTATTTTTTAAAGGACTGTTGAAAACCGTCATTCTCATTGACGAAAAAAAGACGGTCATGGACCGTCCTTAAAATGGACTGTCATGGACCGTCTCTTATGAGCCTAAAAAGGACAGCCATGGACCGTCCTTTAAAAGGACTGTTATGGACCGTCCTTAAAAAGGACTATCATAAACCGTCTCTTATGAGCCTTTAAAGGATGGCCATCGACCGTCCTTTAAACGGACGGTCATAAACCGTCCTTAAAAAGGACTGTCATGGACCATCTCTTATGAGCCTTCAAAGGACCATTAAAAGGACGGTCAACAAGCCGTCTCTTATGACCTTAAAGGACATTTTCAAATTTGACCTGTTACAGTATTCTTCCTGATATACACCTGTTATACAATATATTTCATTACATTCACATTCACATTCACATCCATCTAAACCCAAACTACATAAATCCATCCAAACATAAACTACATTCATCCAAACACAAACAATCTTATCCACAATACATTATTCATCCACGCATAATACATATAAAGTTTAACTTCATAAGTAAAAAAAAAAGGAAAAAAATCAGCAACAATTTTCTTTTTGGATCTTTCATCTAATAAAAAAATATTCAACCAACAAAACATTATAATTCAGAATCATGAAGAATTGCAGAAACTTCATCCAAAAAAGTGGGCACTTTTTTAAAATAAAACTGATCATTAAAATAAACCTAATATGAGCAAATAATGCAAAAAAGTGTTTCAATTAATAAAAACAACAACAAAAATTAAAGCTTTGTAAAAAGGGGCATGTGTTAAAAGGGATACATTCTTGTTTGTTGCCTTATGATTGGGCTATATTATTACAGCAATCGGGTTCGGGTTCGATATCGTGTTTAGGTTTGGGTTTTCAAGTTCAGGTTTAAGATTAGGTGTAGGTCTAAGTTTAAGGATTTGAGAATACGTTCAGGTTTTAAGTTTAGGTTTTAGGTTATAGGTTAAGGTTTCAAGTTTAGGTTAAGGTTTAGGTTTAGGTTAAGGTTTAGGTTTAGGGAATTGAGAATAGGTTAAGGGTTTAGGTTTAGGAAATCGGGTTCGGGTTTGAGATCGGGTTTAGGTTTGGGTTTTCAAGTTCAGGTTTAAGTTTAGGTTAGGGAGTTGAGATTAGGATTAGATGCAGGTTTAGGTTTAGGGATTTAAGAATACATTAGGTTTTAGGTTTATTTTTTGGTTTTAGGTTATTGGTTAAGGTTAGGTTATAGGTTATAAGTTTTGGTTTTAGGACATAGGTTTTGGTTTTAAGGTTATAGGTTTAGGTTTAGATTTAGGTTTTAAGGTCTTATAAGCTATAGGTTTAGGGAATTGAGAATATGTTAAGGTTTAGGTTTAGGAAATCGGGTTTGGGATCGGGTTTAGGTTTGGGTTTTCAAATTTAGGTTCAGGTTTAGGTTAGGGAGTCGAGATTAGGATTAGGTGTAGGTTTAGGTTTGGGGATTTGAAAATAGGTTAAGGTTTAGGTTTAGGAATTCGAGTTCGGGTTCGGGATTGGGTTTAGGTTTGGGTTTTCAAGTTTAGGTTTAGGTTTAGGTTTAGGTTAGGGAGTTTAGATTAGGATTAGGTGTAGGTTTAAGTTTAGGGATTTGAGAATAGGTTAAGGTTTAGGTTTAGGAATTCGGGATCGGGTTTTAGGTTTGGGTTTTCAAGTTTAGGTTTAGGTTTAGGTTAGGGAGTTGAGATAAGGATTAGGTGTAGGTTTAGGTTTAGAGATTTGAGAATACATTTAGGTTTTAGGTTAAGGTTATAGGTTTAGGTTGAGGTTAAGGTTTAGGTTTAGGTTATAAGCTATAGGTTTAGGGAATTAAGAATAGGTTAAGGTTTAGGTTTAGGAATCGGGTTCGGGTTCGGGTTCGGGATCGGGTTTAGGTTTGGGTTTTCAAGTTTAGGTTTAGGTTTAGGTTAGGGAGTTGAGATTAGGATTAGGTGTAGGTTTAGGTTTAGGGATGTGAGAATACATTTAGATTTTAGGTTTAGGTTTAGGTTTTAGGTTATTGGTTAAGGTTTAGGTTTTAGGTTTAGGTTAAGGTTAGGTTATAGGTTATAAGTTTAGGTTATAGGTTATAAGTTAAGGTTTTAGGTCATAGGTTTTGGTTTTAAGGTTATAGGTTTAGGTTAAGGTTAAGGTTTTAGGACTTATAAGCTATAGGTTTAGGGAATTGAGAATATGTTAAGGTTTAGGTTTAGGAAATGGGTTCGTGTTCTGGATCGGAGTTTAGGTTTGGGTTTTCAAGTTTAGGTTTAGGTTTAGGTTAGGGAGTTTAGAGTAGGATTAGGTGTAGGTTTGGGTTTAGAGATTTGAGAATACATGTAGGTTTTAGGTTTAGGTTTAGGTTTTAGGTTATTGGTTAAGGTTTAGGTTTTAGGTTTAGGTTAAGGTTAGGTTGTAGGTTATAAGTTTAGGTTATAGGTTATAGGTTAAGGTTTTAGGTCATAGGTTTTTTGTTTTAAGGTTATAAGTTTAGGTTAGGGTTAAGGTTTTAGGTCTTATAAGCTATAGGTTTAGGGAATTGAGAATATGTTAAGGTTTAGGTTTAGAAATCGTGTTCGGGTTCGGGATCGGGTTTAGGTTTGGGTTTTCAAGTTTAGGTTTAAGTTTAGGTTAGGGAGTTGAGATTAGGATTAGGTGTAGGTTTAGGTTTAGGGATTTGAAAATAGGTTAAGGTTTAGGTTTAGGAATTTGGGTTCGGGTTCGGGATTAGGTTTAGGTTTGGGTTTTCAAGTTTAGGTTTAGGTTTAGGTTAGGGAGTTTAGATTAGGATTAGGTGTTAGGTTTAAGTTTAGGGATCCGAGAATAGGTTAAGGTTTAGGTTTAGGAAATCGGGTTCGAGTTTGGGATCGGGTTTTAGGTTTAGGTTAGAGAGTTGAGATTAGGATTAGGTGTAGGTTTAGGTGTAGAGATTTGAGAATACATTTAGGTTTTAGGTCATAGGTTTTAGTTTAGGTTAAGGTTATAGGTTTAGGTTAAGGTTTAGGTTTAAGTTATAAGCTATAGGTTTAGGGAATAGAGAATAGGTTAATGTTTAGGTTTAGGGAATCGGGCTCTCGAGATCGGGTTTAGGTTTGTATTTTCAAGTTTAGGTTTAGGTTTAGGTTTAGGTTAGGGAGTTGAGATTAGGATTAGGTGTAGGTTTAAGTTTAGGGATTTGAGAATACATTTAGGTTTTAGGTTTAGGTTTAGGTTGTAGGTTATTGGTTAAGGTTTAGGTTTTAGGTTTAAGTTTAGGTTAAGGTTAGGTTATAGGTTATAAGTTTATGTTATAGGTTATAGGTTTAGGTTTTAGGTCATAGGTTTTTGTTTTAAAGTTATAGGTTTAGGTTAAGGTTAAGGTTTTAGGTCTTATAAGCTATAGGTTTAGGGAATTGAGAATATATTCGAGTTTAGGTTTAGAAAAATCGGGTTCGGGTTCTGGATCGGGTTTAGGTTTGGGTTTTCAAGTTTAGGTTTAGGTTTAGGTTAGGGAGTTGAGATTAGGATTAGGTGTAGGTTTAAGTTTAGGGATTTGGAAATAAGTTAAGGTTTAGGTTTTGGAATTCGAGTTCGGGTTCGAGATTGTGTTTAGGTTTGGGTTTTCAAGTTTAGGTTTAGGTTTAGGTTAGGGAGTTTAGATTAAGAATAGGTGTAGGTTTAAGTTTAGGGATTTGAGAATAGGTTAAGGTTTAGGTTTAGGAAATCGGGTTAGGGTTCGGGATCGGGTTTTAGGTTTGGGTTTTCAAGTTTAGGTTTAGGTTTAGGTTAGGGAGTTGAGATTAGGATTAGGTGTAGGTTTAGGTTTAGAGATTTGAGAATACATTTAGGTTTTAGGTCATAGGTTTTGGTTTAGGTTAAGGTTATAGGTTTAGGTTAAGGTTTAAGCTTAGGTTTAGGTTAAGGTTTAGGTTATAAGCTATAGGTTTAGGGAATTGAGAATAGGTTAAGGTTTAGGTTTAGGGAATCGGGTCGGGTTCTGGTTCGGGTTTAGGTTTGGGTTTTCAAGTTTAGGTTTAGGTTTAGGTTTAGGTTAGAGAGTTGAGATTAGGATTAGGTGTAGGTTTAAGTTTAGGGATTTGAGAATACATTTAGGTTTTAGGTTTAGGTTGTAGATTATTGGTTAAGGTTTAGGTTTTAGGTTTAGGTTAAGGTTAGGTTATAGGTTATAAGTTTAGGTTATAGGTTATAGGTTTAGGTTTTAGGTCATAGGTTTTTGTTTTAAGGTTATAGGTTTAGGTTAAGGTTTTAGGTCTTATAAGCCATAGGTTTAGGGAATTAAGAATATGTTAAAGTTTAGGTTTAGGAAATCGGGTTCTGGTTTGGGATCGGGGATCGGGTTTAGGTTTAGGTTTTCAAGTTAAGGTTTGGGTTTTCAAGTTTAGTTTTAGATTTAGGTTAGGGAGTTGAGATTAGGATTAGGTGTAGGTTTAAGTTTAGGGATTTGAAAATAGGTTAAGGTTTAGGTTTAGGAATTTGGATTCGGATTGGGTTTAGGTTTGGGTTTTCAAGTTTAGGTTTATGTTTAGGTTAGGGAGTTTAGATTAGGATTAGGTGTAGGTTTAAATTTAGGGATTTGAGAATAGGTTAAGGTTTAGGTTTAGAAAATTAGTTTCGGGTTCGGGATTGGGTTTAGGTTTGGGTTTTCAAGTTTAGGTTTAGGTTTAGGTTAGGGAGTTGAGATTAGGATTAGGTGTAGGTTTAGGTTTAGGGATTTGAAAATAGGTTAAGGTTTAGGTTTAGAATTCGAGTTCGGGTTCGGGATTGGGTTTAGGTTTAGGTTTTCAAGTTTAGGTTTAGGTTTAGGTTAGGGAGTTTAGATTAAGATTAGGTGTAGGTTTAAGTTTAGGGATTAGAGAATAGGTTAAGGTTTTGGTTTAGGAAATCGTGTTCGGGTTCTGGATCGGGTTTTAGGTTTGGGTTTTCAAGTTTAGGTTTAGGTTAGGAGTTGAGATTAGGATTAGGTGTAGGTAGGTTTAGGGATTTGAAAATAGGTTAAGGTTTAGGTTTAGGAATTCGGGTTCGGGTTCGGATTTGGTATAGGTTTGGGTTTTCAAGTTTAGGTTTAGGTTTAGGTTAGGGAGTTTAGATTAGGATTAGGTGTAGGTTTAAGTTTAGGGATTTGAGAATAGGTTAAGGTTTAGGTTTAGGAGATCGGGTTTGGGTTCGGGATCGGGTTTAGGTTTGAGTTTTCAAGTTTAGGTTTAGGTTTAGGCTAGGGAGTTGAGATTAGGATTAGGTGTAGGTTTAGGTTTAGAGATTTGAGAATACATTTAGGTTTTAGGTCATAGGTTTTGGTTTAGGTTAAGGTTATAGGTTTAGGTTAAGGTTTAAGTTTAAGTTTAGGTTAAGGTTTAAGTTATAAGCTATAGGTTTAGGGAATTGAGAATAGGTTAAGGTTTAGGTTTAGGAATCGGGTTCGGGTTCTGGATCGAGTTTAGGTTTGGGTTTTCAAGTTTAGGTTTAGGTTTAGGTTGGGGAGTTGAGATTAGGTTTAGGTGTAGGTTTAAGTTTAGGGATTTGAGAATACATTTAGATTTTAGGTTTAGGTTTAGGTTGTAGGTTATTGGTTAAGGTTTAGGTTTTAGGTTTAGGTTAAGGTTAGGTTATAGGTTATAAGTTTAGGTTATATGTTATAGGTTAAGGTTTTAGGTCATAGGTTTTAGTTTTAAGGTTATAGGTTTAGGTTAGGGTTAAGGTTTTAGGTCTTATAAGCTATAGGTTTAGGGAATTGAGAATATGTTAAGGTTTAGGTTTAGGAAATCGGGTTTGGGTTCGGGATCGGGATCGGGTTTGGGTTTTCAAGTTTAGGTTTAGTTTTAGGTTAGGGAGTTGAGATTAGGATTAGGTTTAGATTTTAAGGATTTGAGAATACATTTTGGTTTTAGGTTTAGGTTTAGGTTATAGGCTTAGGTTTAGGTAATAGATTGAGGTTATAAGTGCAGGTCATAGGTTTAGGTTTAGGTGAGGTTATAGGTTAAGGTTTAGGGAATTGAGAATAGGTTAAGGTTTAGGTTTAGGAAATCGGGTTCGGATTCGGATTTAGGTTTAGGTTTTCAAGTTTAAGTTTAGGTTTAGGTTTAGGTTAGGAAGTTGATATTAAGATTAGGTGTAGGTTTAGGTTTAGGGATTTGAGAATACGTTTAGGTTTTAGGTTTAGGTTTAGATTTTAGGTTATATGTTAAGGTTTAGGTTAATGTTTAGGTTAAGGTTTAGGTTTTAGGCTTAGGTTTATGTTTAGGTTATAAGTGTAGGTTATAGGTTTAGGTTTAGGTTTAAGTTAGGTTATAGGTTAAGGTTTAGGGAATTGAGAAAAGGTTAAGGTTTAGGTTTAGGAAATCGGGTTCGGGTTCGGGATCGGGTTTAGGTTTGGGTTTTCAAGTTAGGTTTAGGTTTAGGTTAGGGAGTTGAGATTAGGATTAGGTGAAGGTTTAGGTTTAGGGATTTGAGAATACATTTAGGTTTTAGGTCATAGAATTTGGTTTAGGTTAAGGTTATAGGTTTAGGTTAAGGTTTAGGTTTAGGTTTTGGTTAAGGTTTAGGTTTAGGTTATAAGCTATAGGTTTAGGGAATTGAGAATAGGTTAAGGTTTAGGTTATAAGTAAGGTTTTAGGTTTAGGTATAGGCTTAAGTTATAGGTTATAGGTTATATGTTTAAGTTAAGGTTTAGGAATTCGGGTTCGGGTTTAAGTTATAGGTTTTGGTTTTGGTTTTGGTTTTGGTTTTGGTTATAGGTTTTGCTTTAGGTTTAGGTTATAGGTTATGGGATTTGAGAATGGGTTCGGGTTTTGGTTTTAGTTATAGGTTTTGGTTTAGGTTTAGGTTACGGGTTTTGGGATTTGAGAATAGGTTTAGGTTAAGGTCTTAAGTTTAGGTTTAGGAAATCGGGATCGGGTTCGGGTTTAGTTTTGGGTTTTCAAGTTTAGGTTTAGGTTTAGGTTAGGGAGTTGAGATTAGGATTAGGTGTAGGTTTAGGTGTAGGTTTAGGGTTAAGGTTATAAGTTTAAGTTTAGGTTGTAGGTTTAAGTTAAGGTTTAGGGATTTGAGTTTAGGTTTAAGTTATAGGTTTAGCTTTAGCTTTAGGTTTTAGGTTTAGGTATAGGCTTAGGTTATACGTTATAGGTTATATGTTTAGGTTAAGGTTTAGGAATTCGGGTTCGGGTTTGGATTCGGGTTTAGGTTATAGGTTTTAGATTTGAGAATAGTTTTAGGTTATAAGTATAGGTTTAGGTTTGGATTCGGGTTAAGGAGTAGATTAGGATTAGTTGTAGGTTTAGGTTTAGGGATTTTCTAGTATTATCTACTATTGAACCTAGTATTATCTACTACATACTAGTAACATACAACCAATATGGGGCACCATACCATAAGCTACAAGAATTTCATGTCCCCCTAAACAAGGTATCCTCCATTGATAACATATATATATATATATATATATATATATATATTAAGTTTTTTATATTCATTTACATTCCCAAATGCATTCATCATCCATCCAAGAAAATTGAAACAAGTACTGTCAATCTATGACTAACAATTGAAAAGAAAAATCATGCATCTTATCTTACCGACCGACTTATATTTCTTTTCACCTTTGTAACTCTCATATTTGTTGCAGCTGCTAGTTCACCATCAGCGGTCTCCCTAACCAAATCTTTATGCAGTCCCTCCATTTGAAGCAGTGGCTAGCTTTGAGGACTTTTTACTGGGATTTGGCAATATGAAGCCTGGTCCCTTTGACAGCCTATCCAATAGATCACCACCAGGCCATTCCTTATAGCCCATAGTTCTAACTATGAATGCAAGTGGAAGCACCAGCCTATCCAATAGATCACCACCAGGAGGATTATTTTAAAGCTAAAGTGAACTTCATTTTCTAGAAAAATATAGCATGGAATCAAATGGAAACGAACCTGCTGTTTGGGAGATTCTTCAATGCATTAGATACAAAACTCCTATACAACCCAATGAAACCGTCATGTGCCATGATACCTGCATTCACATTAGGCAATCAGAAGATTGCTTTCCTTCACAATAGGCAATTTCTGTTAGAAGCAAATTAGAGATCAACAGTTGCACAACAAAAGACTACACGAACTAAACTGAGAACTACAGTATCATTGTACAATACAGGAATGTAGAATATTGGTTGGTTTAGTTATCATCTAGTGCATGAACAGATTTTTTTAAAAATCATTTTAGTGTATGCAACCTAACTTCTTGTGTACAAAACAGATTTTTTTTCCCATTCAAATTAACTGCAATTTACTGCACCGGTTGCATTCTTTAGTTTTTAACACGTCAAAACTGAGAGAAAGATAGGCCCGATAGTTGAACGCCTCTTTCTTGTGGAACCGAATGCAGTATAGTGATCAGGGTCGAATATTGCATATCAGACCCCAGCATTTGCCTAATTTTACATACATGATAATGTTTAAATGCCGGATTTTAATTATATTTTTATTACAGGATGAAATCAGGAGCGTGTATTGAAAAATGATGTTAAAAGCATGGATTTGATGATCCAAAGCCACCAGAGCACAAGATGGACTCCAAAGAACCAATAATGAAGAATTTATATGCCAGGGACCCGATACAATCAAACCGTTCACGTTGAAGAGGCCCGAAATTGGTCCAGAATGCAAAATCACATGGTTCCTGCCATCCGATCAGTTCGAGACTTCATACATGAGATGAGGGCAGTAAATTAACCGTACATATTAAATTTCAGCCATTGAAGATCTCGGGAAGTGGGTCAACTGACAGATCAGCCTACAAACCATCGATTCTGGGCCCACCTGATATATGGAACTGCCTCAAATTCGATTTTGGTGGTTTAAATAATATGTGAAAAAGGATAGACGGTGCAGATTTCTCAAAAACATCACAGTGGGCCCCATATATGACGCATGTACATCATGCCTGCACGGTTACCGCCGTGCACCGGACCGGCTAAGGCGGTCAGCGAGACGCTGACCGCGCCTCCTTCGTCGAACGCAAATCGCGTTCCAGCGTCCCCGGCAACCGACCGCTGTCGGCGGTTGTGGGTCCCACCTAGTGTCCAATTGGACAATCCAAACCGTCCATCAACTTCCTGGGGCGACTGTTGCCCACGCCTAGGTGGCAAAAATCGAAATGAAAGCAGATGTCAGATCCCAGCAGTTCAAACATGCAATGGACGGTAAGTTCAAATCTCTGGTGGACCACACCTAAATCAAACAAAAATGTTTATTCCCGACCGGATTTTCGTCCTCCATCCAATGGACGGAGTGGATTTCTCAAAAAAACATCGCAGTGGACCCCACCATCTTCGCAGCGGAAGGAGATCCGCGTCGTTCGCCCGCGTAACGCACGGCCGCTGGCCGTTTTTTCGGAAGACTGTGGGCCCCACCTGTCACTTGTACGGCCAATCCGAGCCATCCATCTTGTAGAGGGCCGCGAGCACTACAAACCCATGTTGATATTCCACTCCCATGCGTATACACGTGTGCGGTACAGAGGCCAAAAGTGGACTGCCCCGAGACGTTCAAAACTGATCTTTTCGAGATTTCTTCTGTGGGCCGCGCCAATGGACCTTCAAAACCACTCATTCTTAACTGAAATTTCGTCCTGAATCCAATGGACGGGGTGGATTTTCCAGAAAACACCTCTGTGGGGCCCACCGATCACGGTTGTGAAAATCTGCACTTCGAGTCCGTCTACGACTCTGCCACCGATTCCAGCCATCCAGCAGCTATAAAAGGGAAGTTTTGGACGTGGGGAAGGATTCAGATCTAGAGAATTGGAGATCCAGAGCCAGGGAGAGAAGAAAGAGAAGGAGAAAGAGAGAGAGATTGTTCGGTTTGGAGTTTTAATTTATGAATTTTATTTAATATTTTTTATGAATTTTATGGGTAACTAATCTCTCAACTAGGGCTGAGATGAAGCCCCTAATTTGATCAGCTCTTGTATTGGTTGATTTACTTTGAATTTTAATTAATTTGTTTTTTTTCTCTAAGTGGGCTTTATGGGTTTAAATTCCATACTTCTCCATCTATGAACTTGATCAAAGTATATAGATGGATGTTGTTTGGATGCTTATTACAGGTGCTTGTGTCTGATCAAGAACAAGTTTCCTATAGAGGAAGAAACAGGATGCTTTAATGAATGTACATTCCATGTGCCCAACCAAGGACATGGAATTTGTTATTCATGGCATTGCTTAAAGGAATTAGACAACAGTATGTCCCGATTTAGGACACAGATTGTGCTTTCTCTATTTAAGTGGTATCAATCTACATCAAGGTGAATCAACAAACAAAACAAGGGTTAGGATAGTTAGGGGTGGATTCGAAAGTCCTGGTGCTTTCTCTCTGATTGAATTTTCTTCCCTATTCTTAATTATTTTTCCTAAAATTGTGCTTAATAGTTTAGTTCATTATTCATTGGATTAGTTAAGAAGAATCATAGATTTGAATTGTGACAACCAGTCCTCGTGGGATTCGACCTCGATCTTACCGAGTTTATTACTACATCACAACCCTATACTTGGGGAGTGAACATATAGTACAAGAATATTCTGGAACTATCTTATAAAACCCATGTTAAGGAAGTATGTTTGACAAATGAAGCTACCAAGCAATAATTTCAAAAAGGGAGCAGCCTTCTCTAGTCAATTCAGCCCCTTGCTTGCATTCGCTCCTCTTCCTCGGCTCTTTTCCAAGCAGCCTGAGAAAAAAAAAAAGATTAACAAAGTAAGGAAAAACAGTATTAGAAAAAGAAGCTGATTAAGAAAAATGTGAAAACAAGAAACAGTCTACTAATCTATAACTACTAGATCAGCCATATACGGAACTCAGGTGGGCCATACCATCTAAATTATGTGAAGACGTTAAAACATATAAAAGCACTTGGTGGGGCCCACCTGAGTGCTTCATGCACCTGAAACTTGATCTGAACCCTCATTCAAGTGGGACACAATGGATGGGCTGGATTTGCAAACCACATCTCGATGGGCCCTCAAAAATGGTTATGAATGTTTTAATGGTGCACGGATCCTATGCACTTCTGGATGTGGTGTGGCCCACACAATTCACGGATTGACTTGATTTTTGAGACCTAAGCCCACGATGGAATGGTGCATCAAATGCACAGTGTTGATTTTCAAAAGGCATCACGGTGGGGCCCACACAGCTCGACCGCATGTGACGGAGGCGTGCATTGGAGCTCATTGTACCTTTTCCCTATATATATATGTGTGTGTGTGTGTGTGTGTGTGTGTGTGTGTGTGTGTGTACAAGTTGGAGAGAGTGGATGTGTATCTCAATGGGAACCTCTGCACAGGAGGAACTACCTCAACCACAAAGATCCTCTTGGGGCACTAATCAATGGGATTGATGGTCAAGATCATTGGATTGTTTCATTACAATTCTTTGTTGCATGTCCCATGCAAAGAAGTGCCCACCAGATTGATAGTTCAGTTCATCTTTCATTTTGTTACTAAGTAAATGATGCATGGAGATTTTCATTAGAAGCCCCTCTCAATGGTAGATTCAATAACTAGTGCATCCATGTCGTCCACCTAGTGGTCTCTGTAGTGAATGGCCCAGTCTAAAAAATAACACCATTACGAGAATCTATCTATCAATGTACCTCACTTGTCGAAGGCCACCAATGAAATGTCTAAGTTCATCAGGTCCGTTAATTTTTGAAGCGTGTGCATGGCCCACTAAGTAAAGCCCCTTATGGGTGAACTCTGTCCCAATACGATGAGAAATACTTTGATACTCTGGCAGAGTGTGATGGATGATACTCAAGCACTTAGAAATTGCACCCAGGAGATTGTTCAACCAATCAAATTTTAGAAGCTAAGGTGAGTCCTCAGTTTAGTAGGTTTTCTTTGAGTAAAGATAGGTCATGTGTGCAAATAATTGCGTATCAAGGTTCATACTCTGTCAGAGTGTGGGAGACTAGGTTGGGTCTTCAAGTATGGTGTGGCCCCACCATGATGTATGTGTTTCATCCATTCCATTCATCCATTTTTACATATCATTTTAGTTCTTCATACCAAAAAGTAGAGAGATAAAAATCTCAGGTGGACCACACCAAAGCAAAACAATGGTGATTAGATATCCACCATTAAAATCCTCTTATGGCCCAATGTACTGTTTATTTGATATCCAATCTGTTGATTAGGTCATACAAACCAAGATGAAGGGAAAACAAAAGGATCAGCTTGATCCAAACCTTTTATGGCCCCAAAAAGTTTTTAATGGTTAATGTTCATTTAACACTTTCCTGTAATGTGGTCCATTTGAGATTGTGATATACCTCGTTTTTGGTGTCATATCATAAAATGTTCTATAAGAATATATGGACGGCATGGATGAAACACATACATCATTGTGGGGCCCACAGAGCACTGACTACTAGCCATTGGCGGGTGGCAGGGGGAAGTAGCCAATCCGTTTCCGAGTGGGCAATCCGCGTCCGAATAGGAATGTGTTGCATATCAAGTTGAAAATGCACGCCTGACAATGCATGTAAGATGGGTGATTCTTGACCGTCCATATACATTAGAAAAAGCACACCGCATACACTTGCATTATTAAATCAAGGTAGCATATGTAGTATGGCCCATTAGTTGGCGGCTGTGATTCAACGATGAGTCAACTCTAGGTTAACAAATGTCTGTTGCCCAAAGAAGGGTGAGGGTGATTTGTATGTTTTCCTTTCATCCTGCCGGGAATCACCTTATGAACGGGTTGGACGCGGTGAAAAGTCACAGCGAGCCGTATGAAGATTTTAATGGTGGATGCTTCCATTCCCACTATTTCTTGTGGTTTGGTCCACCTTGGTATTTGATCTGCTTCATTTCTTGATCATCATCTTCAAATGAACGGCTAAAAATAATAAAGGAAGTAGATTTCTTACGCACATCATGGTGGGCACCATAAGGCATCATGCTGTTACAGGAGACTTGTCTCCTCAAAATACGCAGATTGGGTCCAACACACTCTTGGACAATAATCCATCCGACCAGGAACTCATGTCGGTCTCACTATGATGTATATATTTATCCACGTCATCCATCCATTTTCTCACATCATTTTAAGGTATGAGCCCAAATATGAGGCAGATACAACGCTCAGTGGACCACACCAAATAGTGATCTTATGTTGCATTAAGCGTTGGATCTGCCCCATTTTTAGTCTAGTATCTTAAAATCATCTGAATAAATAGATGGACGGTGTGGATAAACAGATACATCACGGTGGGCCCCATAGGAGCCCTGATCTAACAGATTCTTATATGAGCTAGGATCTTACACAATCTGCCTCCCCTTATATAATACATATAAAAGAGGACTCCCGTTAGAAGAGGGGTGTATGTGTGTGTGTGTGTGTGAGAGAGAGAGAGAGAGAGAGAGAGAGAGAGAGAGAGAGAAGGGCATGAGTTGAAGTTCGGAAGATGGGAAGTATGAGATATTCTTTGAAGACGAGGGGGCGTGTATTGGGGCTGTTGTGATAGAGTTAAGCAAATAAGTATTCCTCTCGAGTAGGCCACTACCATGTTTATTTAAAATCCACCTAGACCATTGGTGCCTGAGTTTATATTGAAGACACAGGAATTTCTTATGCCTTTACTTTTCATTGGTAGATTGTGTGCTATGTAACACAATTTCTAACGGGTGGATCTTTTCTAAATTAACTTGTGAATTGAACGAAATATGTTGAAACCTTCATAAGGTTAATCATGAGGGTTATTTGCCGTCTAACTTATTCATAAGGTCACACAAACTTGGATGAAGGGAAAACACAAATATCATCTTGATCATAGCCTTCTATGGCTTTAAGAAGTTTTAAACAATAGACATCAATTTCTACCATTTCCTATAATGTAGTTTACTTGAGCTTTTAATATGTCTTATTTTTATGCACATTTCCTACAATGATCTGAAAAAATGAATGGACAATTTGGATCTAAGAAATACTGTTGGGGGCCTTACACAAAACTTTAGGATCTAGCCCTCCGGAACAAACCAGAATTATGGATAATAAAGCAATGAAAATAATAAATGCATCAATCACACACCACACAAGAGATTTTTACATGGAAAACCCTCAAAGAGGTAAAAACCACGGGACCACGTCCAAATCAACAATCCACTATGAAGTAGAATGTTATAAACTTCTTCACTCACGCAGGAGTGGATAAACAATGAGAGACAAAGAAAAATGGAGAGATCTCACCGATTACGAGGACATATAAGTGCTGAGATATAGATTGCATAGTAGATAACATCCACGAGCATAATCTCTCTTCTATAAGCTTCCTCTCTCTCTCACCTTTAATAGCCCTAAACCCTTTAGCAAATCCCTTGTAAAGCTTTAGGAAACCCTCTTGTCGTCCCTAGAAAGCCCTAGGAACTCCTATTTAAAGTTTTAGGAAACTCCTTTCCGCATCCTAGTTGCGAAAGGACTTGCGACACGAAATCCGCACAAAATCGTAGAACAAATCTGCGTAACTACGACTGGTTGTGACGAGCCTTGATGGCACTTAACCTGGATGAGCCTCTTAGATACCGCAGTATCCATTTCACCGTTGCCCAATGTTCTTTGCCAGGATTGGCAAGATAGTGACTGACAACACTAACCGCATATGCTATGTCTGGGCGTGTACACACCATAACATACATCAAACTTTCTACAACTGACGCGTAGGGTATCTTCTGCATCTCATCCACCTCTACCTTCATCTTGAGACACTGCCTGTCGCTCAATCTGAAGTAACCATCTAGTGGAGTACTGACCGACTCGTTGTATTCATATTGAACCGCTCTAAGACTTTCTCAATATACCGCTCTTGAGAATGGTAATAAGCGCCGGTAAAGTTTGGTAATAAGCGCCGGTAAGGCCGCCGAAAATGCCGGTAAAAAGGACGAACGCCGGTAAATGACACAGCGACGCTCCCATTTTGCGGTAACCACCCGACTGTCGGAAATTCTTATACTGTTGGTTTTTTGGACTTTTAGGGGTGGTTTTGGCTGCCGATAATGCCTATTTTTCTTGTAGTGTCTGGTTGTGCCCTTGCAGCTTTCTTCTTCTTTACTCAAAATAAGAGAAATAAAAGTATAAGGCTTACCTCTCTCGCACCCATACAAGAAATTTCACACCAAAGAATAATCAAGAAGATGAATAAAATGAAATTGAATCACCTCTATTTACACCATTTGAGAGAGCACCTTAAAATACATAGGAGAGACTACGCTTTAACATGCATCACCATACGTACAGGCGTATTATCGTACACGTAAGAGAGGCATCATGCAAAGGCTCCCTCAGATCATGTACCAAGCCAAGAAAGGAGTGCTCCAAAAGAGAAGGAACGGAAAGTTAGAGAGAGACTAGGGAGAAGCATTTCCCAACCTGCTATAACACTCCTACCTTCGTGTAAAGGACCATTCGATTATGCCTCTGTCTAGTGAACTATGTACTCCTGTCTCCATTTGGTAGACCACTTGCTTGCCCCTCTTTCGCTAAGATGTGAGAGGAGAAAGAAATGCGACATGTAATTTGGGGCCATCCATTCACATTTTATTGAGACCATATTCTTAGATCCGGGAGGTGATTTGAGTGGGCCACTAAAGTTCCATGTTTCTGCTCCTCGTCTTTGTCATATATATATAATCGTGTCATTTGAAAAAAAAATTAATAATAATAATAATAATCTATAATACATCGTACCATGCTATCTGCAAGCGTCCATTAGTGGTATCATAGTGACGGTCAACACGACTCCAACAAGAGAATGGTGAAATGGGTTCACGACCTCTTCATCGTCCTACACAAAAGTTTGTACCACATGCTAATATTTAGCAGATGCCACATTCATATTTTTCGTGACATAAGATAGTCTCTGCAACACATGAACTTATAGCAGCATTATTTTAATATATTGCGAAGCTATTGAAATTTGTTATGTGGCATATCTGTGATGGGTGTCACCTAACTATTGCTATATAGGAATTCATTTATTGTCCTATCAACTTTTATTACTTCTGTTATCCCTTATCCAGTAAATGAAAATTTTAAGTCAAATTTATAATGACTATATTGAATTTGTGTCAATTGGTTTATATGATGCTAATTTGGACTTTTTAGACCACTTGTGATGATTTTGTATGAATATCATTAAGATTAAATGTTTCTAATGTGTTTTCTTATTGAGTAATACAAAACCCTCTACAAGAAAACTGGCATCTACCGGCAGTTTTAACAAGAACTGACGACCTCTCTTTAGACTCTTTCACTTTATGCAGATGTACCACTGAAATCACAATATAGAGGAACAAAGATTATTATTATTATTATTTATCAAGACATTAACTACTGCTTGAAAACAAACTCAAGAGCTTCCTATTCCCATGAAAACACAGTCCATAGAAATGGAACTTATTCAACAATCAATCATAATCAAACGTGAAACCCTCATAATCAACCAAAGCTATACGTATGCATTTGGATTTTCAAGGAGATATCCTTCTACTGCCTTGAACATTCCCGTCATGTTTCCCATCATCTCCTTTGTTTCATCTTCTTTCGGCAGATTACCTTCTACCGTCTCAAACTCTCCGTGAAACTTGCATACACTTCCACCATTGATGCCATCTTTGAACTCCAGTGTAAATGTAGTTGATTTCACTTTCTTCCCGAGTAGGCCACCATCGATCACTGAGTACTTGAACAAACGGTTATTCTCGTCGATCTCATCTATGCGGTCCTTCCAGTAGCTGAAGTCCTTGATGGCTGCACATTTACAAAACAAACACATTTTTTTAATTTTATTGAAGTATATATAATGCTGTTTTTGAACTTGTTTTAAGGCATATGAAGCACATAAATATATATATATATATATAGATATATGTGTGTGTGTGTGTGTGTGTGTGTGTGTGTGTGTGTGTGTGTGTGTGTGTGTGTATATATATATATATATATATATATATATATATATGTTAGTTACCATTAGTGAAGTTGGACTGTCTGATCGTGCCGACCCCACCATCACCTTCGAGAACGACAATGCTTGATATGATTTCAGGCATGAGCCTGGGCATGAGGTTGTGGGAATCCTTCACCATTGCCTTCCAGAGTCTTGATGGTGAGATTGGAGACAAGATTTCATGATCCACTGTACCGGCAACCATTATTTCAATACTAATATTAACGAGTAGATATGTCTATGGTTGTGGTTTTTTTAGTAAGTAGGTGGGCTCGTGCTTGTGAAAAGATGAGAACACTCATGAAGATTTATACATGCTTAGGGTAGAAAGAGAGGTGGGCGAAGTGAGCTCTCTTTCATAGGATTTAGCTCCATTGAATACATTGAAAATTCTCTTATATTCCATTCTTAGGCATTGTATGTTGGTTGAGACAAATCCCTTACTTTGTATTGTAGTGAGCATTAATCACAAACATGTGGAATAAAGCTCGTGTACATACCACACACGTGCCAGCATGGCAAATACTTGTGAGGTTTAATCCATCCATCAGGTTTTTCTCAAGTTCAACTAGTTAGATTTCTGACCGGTTTAGAAATTAGGTCGCGGGCTCGGGTGGGCCTCACCTTGGTATTAATGAGAAGCCTAACCCGACCATCAGCCGAGTAACCTCTTGTTAAGCCTCATACATAATTCTGGTGGACTAAACGATGGGAAACGGTGAACCGGGCAAAGCTCACCCTCTAAACGGTTCCTCTAGTGTGGCCCACATGAATCACAGGTGGGACTGAAGTTTGGGCTTCAGGCCTAAGTTTAGTCTGGCATCTAATGGTTGGAGTAGATTTTATCATGGTGAGTGTGACACAATAAGAGAAAGATCACCACCATCTTCTAAAACATTAAATTCATAAGGAGATTTTTTACGTCCACCATAAAATAAGAGAAAAAATTCAGGTATTTTATTGAATAATGTTTTTATGATTTCTCGATCATACAACTATTAAAGAAAATGCGGACCTTAATTCAAAATTACCCAAGTAAAACTTTTCTAAAGCGTAATTTCCCAATTCGTCTAAAATATCCTAAAGCAAAACTCTTCTAATGCTTAAGTTGCCAAATTTAGAAATGTATAGATAAACTTTACTAGAACATTCCTAGCATTATTACAAGTAATTTCTAAAAAGATGAAAAATCATAAAACTCAAAAATAAGAAAATACAACAAAAGTAGAAATGCCTAAAAATAGTCAAATTTTCTAAAATTATAATTTTGAACCGAAGTGTGTTTTTCTGCAAAAAGAAGGTGTACGACCTTTTTATTTTATTTTATTTTATTTTTTATAATGGAAATTGAAATTCATATCATGGATAAAGGAGTTACATGATCTAGACATTCGGGCATCCCGCAGAGCAAAAAGGGCTCCGGGGCGCCTATCATAAGGCCAATACATAATTACAAAAATCTAATTGCATCGAGACCCACCTTATCTAGCAAGACTTGACCTCTGATGAGGGGAGGGAGATCAGAGGACACCCTGTAAATTTTTTTGCCTTGGAGATCACTGCCTTCACGAGCTAGAGCATCGGCCGGGCCGTTGGCTTCCCTCACAATATGGAGAAAGCAAATAAGTCCCGAGTTCTTAAGACTAGAGATGCGAGCAGCCTAGTACTTCCAATTCCAAGCCGGGTCAGCCCTGCCATTGATAGAGTCAATCACTATCTTGGAGTCGGATTCTACTACCACCTTCAAGTAACCGACGCTGAAATCGAGGGCTAAACCGTCATAAACCGTGCAGATCTCAACGTTGTTGTTGGATCCTGTCCCATAGCCAAATGAGAATGCAAAGAGGAGATTTCTAGAAGTCCCTTTGCATATACCGCCTCCTCCAGAGGACCCCGTGTTCCTTCTGGCTAACCTGTCAACATTTAATTTCACCCAACCATCTCTTGGACGGATCCTCTTTACAACCTAGAAATCCTTACTGGCGGAGGGGGGATCGGGCAACCTCAACCCTCACAAGGTTAGCCAATCGACCCAGGAGATAGTGGAGGAGTAAGCTTCTCCTTTGCTAATCCAATCTAGCCATCATTTGACTCTAGACAATACCTCCGAAGCTGAGACATGTTTCCCATCAAATTTGGCTTCATTCCTTGCTTTCCAAACTCCCACAAGATAAAATAGGGGGTGATCCCACGCAAAGAGGCTATGGGAGTGGTAGGGGTGATAGACATCCACAAATGCCCCAACCTTTCATGCACCGAGCTAAGGGTTGCCTGGGCGACATCGAAAAGCTGCTTGAAGTGTTGCCAAACTTCCACAGCTAGAGTTCCATTGATGAAGAGTTGGACCAATGATTTTGTGTTGGGGAGCTAACTAAGAACTTGGGAGTAGCAAACACATCTCGAGGCCATGGATATACCCCTAGCCTGGATTCTGTTGTCAACCGGGATGGGCCCTAAGAGAAGTCACCAAATAAAGATGGAGATCTTGGGTGGCATTTTCGAATGCCACACCCACCTGGCCCAACTCCTACGGTGGCCCATAGCTCCGTAGAAGTCCTAGGCAAATTTCGTTGTTAGGATACCAGATGCATGGAAAGGCCAAAAGCAGTAGTCAGCACCTTTTGAAACGTAGAATCCTCTCTAGAAGATGTGGTGGATCACGTCCTGCAGAAGAAATTCTAGAACGGTCGAGGGTGGGAGAGGGCCTTGAAGGCCGAGGAAGTCACGAACTTGCAAGGGCCACAAAACACACGGAATGGGCTCTGTCCAGTTTTCAGTCCAGATGTGTGACCTTCTATGCAAGTCGGTTGACCCCGAAACCATTGTTACATAAAAATCAATAAGTTGTGCATTTTGTGATGATGCATATTAGAAGTTATGAATGATTTACGGTTCACACTTCGAATTAATGACAATTTCTCCTTATCCCGAATGAATTTCATTGATCCAAACGCGCCTAGGCCCAGTTATATTATGCCCTATGTAGGATTGGACTCTGATCTAATGGACTACTTTCACTTTCGATTGGGCTTCTTTTGGTCTAGCCGTGCCAAGAATGCATCTTTGGCGTATCAAACATCAGATGAACATGCTACACGGTCACTAGGGCACTATAGGTCTGGGATCCGGTACATGTATCAAAATGGCACTATTCTTTTGATGCTTAGGCCTAAGAATCCGGTTGATCCACCAGTCAGGTGGACCATAGCTTGCAAATATATTTGTGTGAAACTGTGTCTTTATGCACACCTGTTTACAATATAGTAGCCTGGTTGGACCAGATTTTATTTTTGGGAAACAATGTAAGAGCTCAGCAAACCGATGGATGGATTAGATCTAACAAGTATGTGCCGTGCTCACGTATGTGGCATGTACACAAGCTTTATGTCACATGTATGCGCTTATCAAAGCTCATTATTGCCTCAGCTACAGTACAAAGCAAGGGATCTCCGCATTTTTTATTATCATTTGTCTCAACCTGCATGCATTGCCTAAGATTGGAATATAAGAGTATTTTCAATGTATTCAATGGAGCTAAATCCTATGAAAGAGAACTCACTTCTCCCACCTCCGGCCCTTTCTACTATCACCATCTATAAATATACATGCATCTTCTCATCTTTTCGCAAGCTCAAGTCCACCTAGCTACCTACTCAAAAACCACACTCATAGACTTTTATACTCATTAATAGTATTGAAATCATGGTCGCTGGTACTGTGGGTCATGAAATCTTGTCTCCAGTCTCACCATCGAGACTCTGGAAGGCAATGGTGAAGGATTCCCACAACCTCATGCCCAAGCTCATGCCTGAAATCATATCAAGCATTGTCGTTCTCGAAGGTGATGGTGGAGTTGGCACAATCAGACAGTCCAACTTCACTGATGGTAACTAACATAATTTTTTTTTTAATACTTAATATGCCTTTAAATAAGTTTGATAACAGCATTATACTTCAATAAAAAAAATGTGTTTGTTTTGTTAATGTGCAGCCATCAAAGACTTCAGCTACTGGAAGGACCGCATAGATGAGGTCGACGACAATAACCGTTTGTTCAAGTACTCAGTGATTGAAGGTGGCCTACTTGGGAAGAAAGTGAAATCAACTACATTTACACTGGAGTTCAAAGATGGCATCAATGGTGGAAGTGTATGCAAGTTTCACGTAGAGTTTGAGACGGTAGAAGGTAACCTGCCAAAAGAAGATGAAACAAAGGAGATGATGGGAAACATGGAGGGAATGTTCAAGGCAGTAGAAGGATATCTACTTGAAAATCTAAATGCATACATTTAGCTTTGGTTGATTGTATGTCTTTCACCTTTCATTTTGCTTGATTGTTGAATAAGTTCTATTTCCCTGAACTTTATTTTCATGGGAATAGGAAGCTCTAAAGTAGTAGTTAATGTCTAGCTAATAATCTTTGTTCCTCTATATTGTGATTTTAGTGGTACATCCACATAAAGTGAAAAGAGTCTTAAAAAGAGATTGTCACTTTGTTGTTTTCTTTATCTGTGATGTGTGCATGAAATTCAATCCATCTATCATAACCCTCATTTCTACTTGGGTCCCAAAATCTGGATCGATTCAAAATTCAGGTGGGCACACAATAGAATAATTGGGATGGGAATGCCCATTATTAAAAACCTTTCAGATTGTCTGTGGGACCCATCATGTTTTGTATATACACCATCCATTCCATTTTGAAGATGTGCTGCACCAGGACAATGGGCACAAAAAAGAAGAAGAAGAAGAAGAAGAAGAAGAAGAAAAAGCGGCCGTTTCAATCCAAGTGAGTGGAGTTTCTTGAGTTTTAAAGGCTAGGATTGTTTTGGGGATGCAAGGCTATTAAGAATCTGTGTTCAAGATCTAAGACCATGGTCGAAAGAGGGCCGTATACAGTTCTAGGACCTTATAACTAATGGAAAATCACAAATAAATGGTTCTTTCTTCGATCTGGTTTCACTGGGTGGTTTTCCGGACGGAAAGATTGAAAAGTCGATGGTTTCCCTGTTTCGCAATTCCGCACGTTTCTTACGTGTTTTGATCGAACACGTGATGGGGCGTGGTTCGTTAGGATTTCCAGCTGTTTACGCTTTCCCAGATTCGTTTTTAATGTTTCTGATGAGTTGGAAGGCAGACGAACGGTTCAGATCAATCTTGATCTGAAACGATTCAACGATTATTGGCGGGAAGGAAACAATTCACAGCTTCCGGTTTCGGTTTTTGGGATGATCTGCGTGACTGGAGATGGATGGATAGGATCTAAGCATCCAACGGTTGAGGATCAGGGAGAAATTCTCTCTCGGATCGACTCGAAATGGAGCGAACTACTTCCGTTTTCGGAATCTTCTTTCACGAGAAAACATTGGTTTTGGTCGGATCTCTGTTACTATCATGATGAACGGTTCAGATCATCTGTAAAATGATCAATGGTGGGCCATAACCCGACGAACAGACGGACAGTCGTCCGTTTCAAACTCCCGGGCGCGGGAATGGCGGGGAAAAAGAAGACTCCGTCATCTCTTCGGTCGTTTTATTGCGTTTGACCCAGCACTCGCTGACCAGGTTGAACTTTAAGTTATTTTATATATTTTTTTCTTTTTTTGTGGGGTCCACTAGGGACCAAATGAACAATCTGGTCCGACCACTGCATTACCCAGACGTGTACGGTATCAGGGGATTTTTCTGGTGTTGATCGTTTTTCTAGGTGGGCCGCACATCGCATATCTTTATTCATTTATTGTAGATTTAATGTTTTTAACGGTCAGATTCCCTCCAAATTGATCTAGATAGTTCCCTCGAATGTCTAGGTGTTTCTAGGCTAGTTTTCCTAGTTTTGGGGGGTAAGTTTCGATATCTGACGGTCCAATCAGTATAATCAAGCCCTGAATCATCCTACTGTGTGTTGTGGTTTTGATGGACGGTGGATTTTGTGATCTGGGTACCGAGACTAGTAATGTACGGTTGGATTATCGTAATGGGACGTTCTTCAAGGTTTATTGTGTTTGAAGCTCCAATTTTTAGTATGTGCAAGTTATAAGAGTTTCACATGCATATAATATAATCCAATTAAAAAATTATTTCCAAAATATTTTTTAGAGGATTTTTGGAACCCTAGTTTTATAAAAATCCGAAGGGTTACATTGGATGAGTCTTGCTGGTCGGGAGTTAGTGTGGAATGCTCTAATTATAAAATTTATTCTCATCATTTTTTGCCACTAGTTGACCTCGAGCCTAACTAGCCAGCTCGACTCGGTTTGATTAGCAACTCGGGCCAGCTTGGGCCGAGTTCAAGCGAAGATCAAGTTGAGTTTGCCATTGAGGCATTTCAACAAACACCTGAACTGCAACTTTAAAATCCCACTGTTTTACAAACAGAGGCAATAGTTTTACAGGTATTTTATCAAACACCTTCTAAGCAACATAACAACCAAGAAAAACAAAGAGAAAAAAGGGTATTTGTTTCATGTACATACCTTCCTTGCCACCAGCCACATTTCGTTGAGTCATTTTATCAAACAGTTCATGAGCAACATCAATAGCAAAGTAACCGAGTCACCAAACTAATATGATTCGAGTTCGATTCGAGTTCGATTCAAGCTGAATTCGATCCGAGTCGAGTCAAGCTAGGGCCTGCTCGAACTCATTTTTGAGCTCAAAAATTCAGCTCTAACTCAGCTTTGAACCGAGTTGAATCGAGCGTTTTCGAGTCGAGCGAGTTAGCCGATCTAGCTCGGTTCATGTACACCCCTAGTTTTATATCTCTCAATTAGGAAATGCATCAAATATAATTTTAATAATATTCATACACAATCATTAAAAAGTCTAAAAAGTTCAAATTAGAATCACATAAATCAATTGACATAAGGGTAATTAATCATTATTTGTCTAACTCAAAAATTTTACTTTCCAAATGAGACGTAGCAAAAATAATTAAAGTTGACGCTTGCAATAAGTATGCCACATAACAAATTTCAACAGAACGCAATTCCGTTATAAACGCATGTCCTGCAGAGACATTCATATGTCACGAAAAATGAAATTATTCCATCTGCCAAATATCACCATGCGGTACAAACTTTTTTGTAGGACGATGAAGGGGTCGACACTTTATTTAATCATTTTCTCATCAGGATCGTGTTGGTCATCGCTCTAATACAACTGATGGATGCATACATAGTGTCATGTTATGTTCTAAATTATTATTATTATTGATGATGGATTGATTGAATGACACAATTACATGACCAAGTTTGAGAGCTGAAATATGGAACTTAGCCTCCTGCTCAAATCAAACCATATATGAAAAAACAAGTCAATTCACCTCCCCGATCTCAGGACACTCCATATTAATCTATTTGGCCAAACCATGATGTCCTCCTAATTATTCTAAGCACTTTTCATGTTAGGCGCAACTCCTAAAGCCCAAAACCGAAATTAGACTGTCAATCAGATGGTATTTCGCAATTCGTCCTGCCCTAAAATCATATATGGTAGATAGCTCATTTGGACCTACGTCCGTTTTAAGTTTTGATAGTTGGATTACTTCTGTTGTCAACCGCGACCCGTTTTGATAGTTGGATTACTTTTGTTGTCGACCGCGACCCGCTCTACATCAAGAGGCCACCGCTTCTACCCTCTCCTCCCATTCCGCCATGTGTTGGGGTTGGTGGGCCCTACTAGGGGTTGCCATTAGTCCAAAACCAACAATTTTAAGCCACCATATATACACATTGGTCCACCTTATGAGCAACCATGACCTATGACATTGTCATTGAAACGGTGGACCTGCCTATCGGACCAATCGATTCATCAAGTGCGCCCACATGTATACTTAGTAAATGCACCTGATGTCCATTGTTTTCTATGAGGTGGCCCACTTGAAGAAGAATGCACTTGATTTCTGCGTCCAACCATCTTTTAGGTAGAGCCTATTTTTTTAATCACATGTAACACTTTGGTTTTATGGGCTCATTCGACAGTAATATTAAGGCCCTCTTGAGAATAAGGAAATGAAACTGTGGATTTTATCATGAACTTTTCAAAGTCATAGATTTGCATTGAATTTGAATTGACAAATCCCAAAGACCATTGTTTTGAAACGATGCTTCAAATTCTTCATTTTGTGGATATGCAAGGTTTTTAGTTTTTCTAGATATTTGGATTTGCCCTAAATCAAAGATTTTTGAAGGTTCATATTGGAAAATTCATTAATTTGACAAATCTTCAAGAGAGAGAGAGAGAGATTTGAAATCCAAAAATTTCAAAACCCTGGAACGAAATCCCTCACCCTAATAACCAAATAGGAAAATAATTTCAATTAGAAAACATATGTAAATCTCTCCCACTCACAGTAATAAAACAAAGAAAGAAATTCTAGTACAGATGGGTAAAAAACAATAAGGAAGAGATAGAAAAAAGATAAAATGGATGTGGGACTAGGGCTTGTGGGTCCTCTTCTTATACTTGTCTTTGATCCAGTCGAGGCTAAAAAAGGTTCCTTCCTTAACCTTCTTAATGCCAGAGGCAGCAACCGCCTTTGTCTTCTCCAACCCATCTCCAACCTTCCTCCCATTTCTGCTCTTCGCACTTTCTTTATTCCTGTCTGCAACTGAATCGCTGTAGTCCCATTGATCAGCCCACGACGTTCCATACGAGCTATTCCTCTCCATTCAAAACTTATTAGAAAACCCCAACAGAAGATTGCAAGAAAACCCAAATCCTAACTTGTAAGACAGAGAGAGAGAGAGAGAGAGAGAGAGAGAGAGAGAGAGAGAGAGAGAGAGAGAGAGAGAGATTTCCTTTGACAAGTGGTGGAGGCGTACGTACTTGGGATATTAATATAGATTTATATAGGTTTGATAGATAGACTCGGTTTGGCTACCCCTCCTTAATATTAGGAATTTTTGCCGCAGAATTACTCAGCAATTTTGATTTAATAAGAAAGTGACTGAATTCCTTTGGTAAGCATCCCTTTTCAAGGGATGAAATGATCCAACCCTCATCTACTTTCTTCTTCTTCTTCTTCTTCTTTTTTTTTTCTAAAATTCGTTAGAATAGTGCATGTGGCCTCACGTGGTGATTGGGTGGGCGTACCAGAAAATGGGTTGGCTGCTTGGGTGGGCCACACCGTGATATTTATGTAGCCATGACGTCCAGGTGGGCTACCTCGTGGTAGGCCAAAGTTCCAAATATCACATTCATCCAGTCCATCCATCAGAATGGCACCACTATTTTGAGAAAGCGGATATTGCTTGTGACACCGGGCACAGGCCCGGGGCTGTGTGGGGCCACATCATTTTTTTTGGCAAGACCACAATAGGACAGGATTCTAAAAATCAGGCAGATCCAAAAACTCATGTCGATGACTGTGATATTTGAACGCTTGTCGATGACAGGATTCTAAAAATCAGGCAGATCCCATACCACACGAAACGGTGGGGATTGAACGCTTGTCGATGACAGAAGTTTTGTATCCGGACGATATTTGTGCCCACAGTTTATCTGAGTGGTAATAGGGTATAAACATCATGGTCAGCTCCGGGATGGTTTCAACGGTGGATATTTCCGTTCACACTGTTTCGTTGGTGTGGCCCACTTAAGTATTGGGTATGCATGATTTTTAGAATCATGTCCTATTGTGATCTTTCAAAATAGATGGACAGAGTGGATTTGTCACGTACATTTCTGTGGACCCCACACAGCCCTGGGCACAGGTATATCAGGCTTCCCTATTTTGATACCTTGGGCCAAGAATCCATTTGATCCACCAATCAGGTGGACCAACCCATCCACCTGTTTCCAATATTGTAGCCCACCTCACTACAACACAAAGCAAGGGATCTCCTCATTTTTCATTCTCATTTGTCTCAACCTACATACAACGCCTAAGATTGGAATATATTAGAATTTTCAATGTATTCAATGGAGCTAAATCCTATGAAAGAGAACTCACTCCTCCCACCTCCCCTTCTACCATCTGTATCTATAAATCTTCATGCATTTTCTCATCTTTTCACAAGCTCGAGCCCACCTACTTACTAAAACACCACAACCATAGACATAACTACTCATTAAGATTAGTATTGAAATCATGGTTGCCGGTACAGTGGGTCACGAAATCTTGTCACCAATCTCACCATCGAGACTCTGGAAGGCGATGGTGAAGGACTCCCACAACCTCATGCCCAAGCTCATGCCTGAAATCATATCAAGCATCGTCATTCTCGAAGGCGATGGTGGGGTTGGCACAATCAGACAGTCCAACTTCACTGATGGTAACTAAAATATATTTTTTTTAGTACTTCATATGGCTTTAAACAAGTTCAATAAAAAATGTGTTTATTTTCTTAATATGTAGCCATCAAGGACTTCCGCTACTGGAAGGACCGCATAGATGAGATCGATGACAATAACCGTTTATTCAAGTACTCAGTGATTGAAGGTGGCCTCCTCGGGAAGAAAGTGAAATCGACCACATTTATTCTCGAGTTCAAAGACGGCATTGATGGCGGAAGCGTATGCAAGTTTCATGGGGAGTTTGAGACGGTTGAAGGTAACCTGCCGAAAGAAGAAGAAACCAAGGAGATGATGGGAAACATGGCGGGAATGTTCAAAGCAGTAGAAGGATATCTCCTTGAAAACCCAAATGCATACGTATAGCTTTGGTTGATTGTGAGGCCTTCACCTTTGATTTTGGTTGATTGTTGAATAAGTTCCATTTCCTTGGACTGTGTTAGCATGGGATTGTTTTCAAATAGTATTAATGTATTGCTACAATAGTAATATTTGTTCTTCTATATTGTGATTGTAGTGGAACATCCATATGAAGTGAAAAGAGTCTTAAAAGAGGTTAGTCACTTTGTTGTTTTCCTTATTAGTGCTTATGATGCTGGATCCACTACAAAGGTTTTAGGTTAAGCTTAACTTACAACACCATGTGTGGCACCCACCATGATGTGTGCATGAAATTCAATCCATCCATCTTGTGTCTTCCCTCTTTTTTCTTTTCTTTTTTTCTTTTTTTTTTTAAATTATTATTTGGGTCCCAAAATTTGGACCCATTCAAAATTCGGATGGGCACGATATAGAACAATTGGGATGGGGACTCCTGTTATTAAAAACCTTTCAGATTGTCTGTGTGGTCCACTATGTTTGTACATACCATCCAATCAATTTAGAAGATATGCCCCACCAAGATAATGCAACATTTTAGAAAAAATCACTTCAAAACTCAGGTAGGCTATACTGATTTTAGAGCGTTTGGGTAATGTATTTACACGATGTGCCCTACCTGTGCCTTAAATTGGGCTTATTTGAGAAGAGTGGTGGCCGGGCTTGGCCCGTAGCCTAGCCCAATTCCAGCCCATTGCCACCCTTAAGACGGATTGGTTGGTTTGAAAAGGTCACTACACCGTGTCTCGGTCCATAGTTGACCGATGTGGTTACAGTTGTGGTGTGAATGGGCTGGGTTGGGCTAGTTCCTATCTTATGAAACTATGAAAGCCCAATTCATAATATAATTACCAGAGTACAGCCCCTGACTAGCCAACTAGATAAGCATCTACATGGGGCCTATGCTTAGATCTAATGGGATATAATATCTAGATCTGGCCACCCTATATCACATGATGGGCCAAAGAAAACAGGCCCAATCACAACCCCACCCATACACTTTTATGACCCATTAAGTGTGACCCATCATGCATAATATAGGACTAGAGCTGTACGGATCAGTTAATTAACTCGCTCGACTCGACTTAAAAAAACTTGATTTGACTCATCTCGAAATTGGGTTCAATCAGAGTCGAGCTGATTTTTTGAGCTCATAAAAATTTCGAGCCTAGTCAGAGCTTGACTTGACTTGGCTCGGAACTTGACTTGAACTTGACTCGGTTTGAATCGATTCGACTCAGATCATAATACAATGCACCAATGCGCCCCACCTGTGTGAGATGCGGCAATGTAGTTGTCCTAAGTGGTGCTCTATGCGATATTACCACCCCAAAGTCTAGTCTGGTCCACTCATTGGTCGATCCATGCATGAACCATTGAATATGGGACGTGGATGATTTTCATTCCATCCACTCATGTTCTGGCCCACCTCATGATTTTCACATCAAAGCATCCACACCTCTACACATTGTCACCTTTGAAGGGTGTTTATTATATTGGTGTGGACCCATATCAAGCCCATTCATCATCATTATACATAAACTTGGGCCATGAAAGGATATTAACTAGGCCCAAGTTTAGCAGAAGGTCCTTAACAAAAACCCACTCACACAGCCCACAAGCCCAAAATAAGAATCCAGACCGACCATGGTGAGTTGTGCCAACACGCCTGATGGACCAGCTTGCCCCATCCCCAGTCATAGTTACTAAGGCACGTTTGGATCGTAAGTTACTTGAGATAAGTTACTTATATCACAAGAAGCTTATCTTAGTTTTTACTCATTAAGAAGATAAGTATGTTTGGTAAACAACCTACTTATCAGCTTCTCCTCTCTCTTTAATCTGTCCTATGCCTCTCTTCATCAACTTATGAAAAGTAGAAAGCTAGCTAAAAAAATTAAGTGTAGCGTTTAAGTACTTTTAAGGTTTTTAAATTTAAAAAAAAAAAAAAAAAAAAAAACTTATAACTAATTATAAACCAAACTTATATGAAATGAGTAACTTATCTAATGCTGTAAGTAGAAAAAGTAATTTATTTTGTGGTATCCAAACAGGCCTTAAAACAGTACAAACAAAGCAAGGTCCGAGGGGAAGCAGATTGCTTGGTGTGCCGCGGTGTGTTGCTGTCACCAGGTTCTATGGGCCCAACATGATGTATGTGTTATACCCACATTATCCATCCATTTTGGGAGATAATTTTAGGGCATAGGCCAAAAATATGAGGCGGATCAAAATCTCAAGTGGAGCACGCCACAGAAAACAATCCACTCCCAAGTTTTTTTTTTTTTTTTATTGGGCTTGGCCATTGATATAGGCCTGTGGTTGAGCCTGGGATAGATTTTAAGGCCAAAGTGACAAATGGAATGGGTTCGAGCCTAGGTTTTGCAATTTTTTTTCTTACCCGGAATGAACCCACTTATTACCTAAATAGGTGGGTTTCAATTTGAGATTGAAATCTTCCTAGCTGAATGGCCCATCATGTTTAGTCCGATTAAGAATCGTCCATTCACTTCTACCTAAAGCTCTCAATGATCCAGCCTGGCCCGTTCAGATTGGCCAGATTGGATTTAAAATTTAATCACGTTTATTAAACGTAATGGGCCAGGTTTCTTTATGATCCGTTAGCATGGATTAAACAGGCCCTTTTTGAATTTCAAGGGCATTTTGACGCAAGTGTGTGAGGAGGAAGATCACTTTCTAACATAAGTATGCAAAAACCTTGAATTCACAGGATTACCCTACTAATAAAGAAAAAAAATTAATCCTAATTTGAAATTACTAAAATAGAAAAAAAATTAAACCTAATAAAAATCCTATTCAATTAAACTAGAACTTACCCGAAATAGTAAGTCCTAAATTAAACTTAACAAGGTTTCTCAACATGATTACAATTAATATCTACAAAAGACGAAACTGTAAAACTCTAAAGAAACACGACAAAAATTGAAATTATTAAAAATAATTTTTTTAACTAAAATTTCATTTTTGAACTAGAAGCGTGTGTTTTCTTGTGAAAATGGACGGATGTGACCTACATGTAGGTCGGTTGACGTGGCCCACTACATTAAGATCGATAGGTTGTGCATTCCATAGTGATACAAGGATCAAAAGTTATGGCTTATTTATGTTTCACACTTCAAACAACAATTTCTTCCTATCCAAAATAAATTTCTTTAAACTAGATGTGCTTAGGGCCAATTGTCTCATACTGTAGTACTGGGTAGGATATAATGGATTACTTTCATTTCCATTTGACTATGTCACACATTACTTCATCCTTATAATATTTATCAAGAGAGAACGAGAATACGATATTATTTAGTTATCTTTGTTTCACTGACTTCCTTGATCTATCCAATCATGTAGGGAGAGGGGTGCCTTTCTGCCTTTAGTTATAACTTTTTTACCATAGTCTTCGATACTATGTTCTCATTACTTCCACCATCTATGATCAAATTATAAACCTTTTGGTTCAGTGTACCTCATTTGAAAATGTTGTACCACTACAAATGTTTCTCCTCCTTTGGTGTGTACAATAGCTTCCACACGATCAAAGAAATGGCACGCGATTCACCATTATCGAGTGATGGCCTATAACTTGTCATTGATGTTGCACCATAAATATGATGACCGCGAGCTCCATCACTGATCTCATGTATTTGTTTCTTAGAACACTGTCAATGGGATTGTTTCTCGCACCATTGTTAGAAGCCATCGAACTAAGGAAAAGCCTCATTCTAATACCAATTGACATACGAAATGGTGTGCGTAAGAAGATCACTGCCTACCTCAAGCATGCAAAACCTTGAATTCACATGATAAAAAGTAAAATTCAAAATTTTAGCATTCAATAATGTATATCATCTCTTGATTACACCACTAATATATATATATATATATATATATATATATATATACACACACACACACACACACACACACACACACACACACACACACACACACACACACACACACACACACACACACATATATATATATACTCCCCTACGCACCTACGCACATGTGCACCTTTGTAAACGTGTCATAGGTGTCTAATCTGAACGGTCCATGTGATGCGGAATCCCATGAAACCTCATGTGACAAATTTTCACTCTGATCTAAAATTCTGGTGGGCCATAGCAAAGAGAAATGCAAATCAAGGGAGGAAACTGTTTTCATTTTTCATGGCTCATCAAAGTTTTAGATCAAAGTAAACTTGGGCCCGAGGGGTTTCACAAGGTGTTGCTTCACATGAACTATTCAAATTTTGGATCCCCATCACATATGATGGGTTCTCAAAAAAGTTCATATGTAGTACGTACGAACTGGTTCGCAGGTGAGCGTTTTCATGTGTGTGTGTGTGTGTGTATATATATATATATATATATATATATATATATATATATATATATATATATATATATATATATAATCCCCAATTTGAAATTACCAAAATTTACAAAATTCTAATTCTAATAAAAGTCCTAATTCGACCAAAATAGAACTTATAAGAAATAGTAAATTATGTTAAAAATAGAAAATCATAAATTAAACTTACTAGAGATTTTCAGCTTGATTAAATTTATATCTAAAAAAGACGAATATCTAATACTCTAAAGAAATAGACAAAAATTAGAATTACTAATAATAGTAAATTTTCCCTAAAATCTGATTTTTGAACTTGAAGTGTGCATTTCCACGCAAAAAGATGAACGCGAGAACCCAAATGGTCCGCTACATAAAGATCAATAAGTCGTGCATCCCGTAACGATACCTAGATCAAAAGTTATAGTCAATTTATGATTAACCTTTTAAACAACAATTTCTATTTATCCAAATTAAATTTCTTCGAACCGTATGCACATAGAGCCCAATTACATCATGCCCTATGTAAGGCTGGGCCCAGATACCACAGATTACTTCTACTTTTGTTTGGCCTTCTTTTGGCCCAGCCATATTGCTAAGAAATGTATCTGTGCAGTATCCTACAGCACGTTCTCTCTCATGTAGGATATGACATGCTTAGTTAAACATCCCAGATGTTAGATGTTGTACAAAAGTGGGTGGGAGGGCGAGCTTGGGATTGGCCCTATTTATTTTGGCCTATCACGGGCCCAGGTAGGGCCTAGGGTTTGGACAGACCTCACCCCTCCCCGTTGATGCCTCTATTTGCTACTGCCTTATTTTGGGTTGGATTTGGCCCGTGTAACTGGATTTAGATACATACGAAGGCTCGACATATAATTGATCAAATCCCCATTTGTGAAGGTAAGTGTTGTTGATCCATCCGTTGATTAGGTAGGCTGCACATGCTTAAGTAAAGACATTTAGAAAAATGAAAACCAACGGTCTACATGTCTTACATGTATATATGTTACCTAAGCCTTGATTGGAACGGATATTTTATAGGATGGAACACATGCACACATTAAGTTGGGCCCAAGCGACCTACTTCGGACTAAATACTTTGGTGGGCCAAACACCAAAAATATTATATTTTGGGGATGAAATGATCCAACCTCCCTCATCCAATTCATCTATCAGAATGATCCAACCCAAGAATCCATTTGATCCACCAATCAGGTGGACCAACCCATCTGCCTCTTTCCAATATTGTAGCCCACCTGCTGATCGGACCACATTTTATCTTTGGGAAATCATATAAAAGCTCAGACAAACTGATGGATGGATTAGATCTCACAAGTGTGTGCCATGCTCACACGTGTGTCATGTACGGGAGCTTTCTGGCACTTGTGTGCGCTTATTAAAGCTCAATATTCCCTCACTACAACACAAAGCAAGGGATCTCCTCATTTTTCATTATCATTTGTCTCAACCTACATACAACGCCTAAGATTAGAATGTAAGGGAATTTTCAATGTATTCAATGGAGCTAAATCCTATGAAAGAGAACTCACTTCTCCCACCTCCCTTTCTACCATCACCATCTATAAATCTTCATGCATCTTCTCATCTTTTGCATGCAAGCTCAAGCCCACCTACTTACTCAAAAACCACAGCCATAGACGTTTATACTCATTAATATATAGTACTGAAATCATGGTCGCTGGTACAGTGGGTCACGAAATCTTGTCTCCAATCTCACCATCGAGACTCTGGAAGGCAATGGTGAAGGATTCCCACAACCTCATGCCCAAGCTCATGCCTGAAATCATATCGAGCATTGTTGTTCTAGAAGGTGATGGTGGGGTCGGCGCGATCAGACAGTCCAACTTCACCGATGGTAACTAACGTAATTTTTTTTTAAGTACTTCATATGGCTTTAAAAAAGTTCGATAACAGCATTAGACTTGTATTTTTTTTTTATTTTTTTATAAAAAATGTGTTTGTTTTCTTAATATGCAGCCATCAAGGACTTCAGCTACTGGAAGGACCGCATAGATGAGATCGACGACAGTAACCATTTGTTCAAGTACTCAGTGATTGAAGGTGGCCTACTCGGGAAGAAAGTGAAATCAACTACATTTACTCTGGAGTTCAAAGATGGCATCAATGGCGGAAGTGTATGCAAGTTTCACGGAGAGTTTGAGACGGTAGAAGGTAACCTGCCTAAAGAAGATGAAACTAAGGAGATCATGGGAAACATGGAGGGAATGTTCAAGGTAGTAGAAGGATATCTCCTTGAAAATCCAAATGCATACATATAGCTTTGGTTGATTGTGAGGCTTTCACCTTTGATTTTGATTGATTGTTGAATAAGTTCCATTTCTTTGGACTGTGTTTGCATGGGAATATATAGGAAGCCCTTGGAGTTTGTTTTCAAATAGTAGTTAATGTCTTGCTAAATAATTATTTTTGTTCCTCTATATTGTGATTGTAGTGGTACATCACATCAAGTGAAAGACTCTTAAACTTTTTAAGTTGAGCTTAACATACAACACAATGTGTGGCTCCCACCATGATGTGTACATGAAATTCAATCCATCCATCAAGTGTTGCCCCTCATTTTCCACTTGGGTCCCAAAATTTGGGTCCATTCAAAATTCAGGTGGACACACAATAGAACAATTGGGATGGGGATGCCCATCATTAACCTTTCAGATTGTCTGTGGGGCCATTGTGTCTGGGATATACCATCCTATTCATTTTGAAGATGTGCCCCACCAGGATAATGAGATGTAAAAAATAAAATACAATAGGTCACTTCAAAACTCAGGTAGGCTACACTGATTTTAGAACCTTTAGGTATGTATTTACATGCGGTGTGGCTCACCTGAGCATTGGATGGGTCTTACTTGAGAACATGAGGAGTCTCACAAGATGGACAATTAGATGTCATGCAAACATCCCATTGTGTTTTAAGCTTAATCTACAAAGTTTTCTAGTGGGCCTGGCCTCCTTTCGATTTACCTACATGATTCTTACAATTCATGTTAAAGGACTTATAATGGATGGGTTGTGGCTGAGATGGCTTGCTCATGGTTCGAAGTACATAGACCTAAACTCAATCCAGGGGTGTGTTACTTTCCATAAGCTACTTATGCCTCAAGTAGCTTATTCTCATTTTCCATGCAGCAAAAAAGTAAAAAAGTGTGATTAGTACTTATCCTCAAGTTTGTAAGGTCTACCCTCAATATCCACTATCTATCATGTGGGCCCAACCTTTGATATAGACCGTTCATTATGTTGGGTCCACCTTAGCCCTGTCTTCAATGTAAACCATCCATCACATGGGACTACATTCAATATGGACCATCCACCTTGCAAGGCTGACCTTCGATGTAGGATATCCATCATGCAAGGCCCACCTTGAATTGAACCGTCCATCATGCAGGCCGACCTTTAATGTGGACCATCCGTCATGCAAGGCTCAACTTCAAAGTGGGTCATCCATAAAGCGGGCCTGCCTTAGATGTTAGTCATTCATCATTAAGGCTGACCTTTGATGTGAACGGTCCTCATGTAAGGCCCACCTTGATATGGGTCATTGTCATGTGGGGCCCACCATCAATGTTATTGTCCATTATGTGAGGCCCTCCTTTGATATCCACTGCCAATTATGTGGAGCCCACCTTTGATGTGGATCATCCATCATGTGGGCGCCACCTTTGATGTGGGTCGTCGATCATGCTGGCCCACCTTGGATGTGGGTGATTCATCATCAACACCTTTGATGTAGCCTGTCCATTATTTGAGGCCCACCTTGGATGTGGGTGATTCATCATCAACACCTTAGATGTAGCCTGTCCATTATTTGAGGCCTACCTGGATGTGTGTTATCCATTATGGGGGGCCTACCATCAAAATAGATTGTCCATCTAGGGCCCACCTTTTATGCGGACTGTCTATTGTGTGGGACCCACCTTCAATGTGGGTGGTCCATCATGCTGGCCCACCTTGGATGTTGGTTATTCATCATCGACACCTTTGACGTAGACCTTCTATTATGTGAGGCCCACCTTGATGTGGATCATCCATCATGTGGGGCCTACCTTCAATGTTATTGTCCATATGTGGGGCCACCTTCAGTATCCATTGCCTCTCATGTGGAGCCCACCTTTGATATGGATCAACTATATTGTGGTTCCCACCTTTAATGTAGATCGTCCATCATGCAGGGCCTACTTTTGATGTGGGTCATTCATCCATCATGCAGGGCCTACTTTTGATGTGGACAATCCATTACGTGGTGTCACCTTGATGTGGGTCATCCATAATGTGAAGCCCACCTCTGATGTGGACCGTCCATCATGTAGACCCCAACTTTGGTGTGAACCACCATCATGTGGCACTTTTTTTATATATACCATTTATCAAATGGAGAGAGAGAAGGAAGTTTAAAGTGGAAAAGTAAAAAGTGAAAACTTTGGAGGGATGAACTTTTATAACATAAGTTACTTTTACAATCGTGCTTACCAAACTAAGGAACCGTTTGGCATCTATGGTAATAACAGTTTATTTGCTTATTCTAAAAAAGTTTCTATTTTAAAAATAAATTGTTTGCTAAAGCTCTAATTTTAGAGCTTATATTTTAGAAACTAGCCAAAAAAATTAAAAAAAAAAGTGATGGGAAGTTTACTTTTCTATAGAGCTTATTTGGCTTAATCAGATGGATATTTTTTTTGTTAATATTTGAATAAGTTTGTCCTTAACCCACATGATGAGCAACCCATATTGAAGGTAGGGCTCCACATGCCGAATGGTCCACATCAAAGGTGGGCCTCACATGAAGGATACCCCACATCAAAGTGTGGCCCCACATGATGGATGACCTACATCAAAGGTGGGACCCACAAAATGGTTGGTAGACATTGAAAGTGGGACCACATGATAACAGGACATCAAAGGTGAGCCCACATAATACACGATTGGCATCAAAGGTGGGCCCTACATGATGGATGACCTAAGTCAAACTTTGGCCCAGCATGATGGACGATCCACGTTAAGTGGGCCCAACTTAATGGATGGTGGACATGATCAAAGGTGGCCAATGTGATGGATGGTTGACATCAACAGTGGGCCCACTTGATGAACGATATGTATTGAAGGGGTCCCCACATAATGAATGGTCCACATCAAGGTGGCCCACATAATGGACGGAGTGGGCCATACATGATGGATGACACACATCAAAGTGTAGCCCCTCGTGATAGATAGTCCACATTAAGTGGACCCCACCTAATGGACGATCCCCACCCAAGGTCTCGGATGATGGATGACCCATATCTAAAGTGGCCAAACATGATGGATGATCCACATAAAAGGTGCGCTCCACTTGATGGAGGGTGGACATCAAAAGTGAGCCCCATATGATAGACAACCCACTACCAAGGGAAGGGCTCATGAGATGGACACATCAAATGTGGATTCCATGTGGTGTCTAATGAACATTGAGGGAGGCCCCACACAAAGGACAATTAGCATTGATGGTAGGCCCCACATTATAGATGACCTACATCAAGGTGGTCCCCGCATAATGGATGGTCCACATCAAAAGTCAGCCCCTAACGATGAATGGTCTACGTCCAAGACAAGCCTTGCTTGATGGACAAGCAAGACTGTCACTTTGAAGGTTTGGCTCATATGATGGACGATCCACATCAAAGGTGGACTCCATTAAATGGATTATCCACATCCAACGTTCAACATAATAAGTCGCCTAAATGTCTTAAAACATGAAGTTTGCACATAATTCTTTTGCCATTTCGAACATAGACAATCTATAAGGAAATCCACCAAAACAATTATATGGATTAATCTTATAACGGAGTTGTCGTAATCTTTGAAAATAATATCAACTACTCTAAGAAAAAGTTCTTATTTGAAATTTTTACCAAACATTTTTATTTTATATAAGAGTTTTTTTTTTTTTTGAAAACATGATTTTAACAAACGAGCTTATTTAAAATAAGAGATAAAATAAAAGGAGCTTATCAGAATAGCTCTTAGTTTAAAAAGAACTGTGCGTGTTACTTAAGGGAGACACTAATAAATCAGCCATTTGAAATATTAAAAATTAAAATAAAATAAAATAAAATAAAATAAAATAAAAAAAATCCCCAAATTGCATCTCAAGAGAAGAGCTAAGGACTTGGGCACCATTTTTGAGGTGTGACCGTCTCCTTACACTATTATGCACTTTTCAAAAATTACAAGGTTTCAAGCATAATTTTTCTGATTTAAGATTTTAAATTATATATTTATTGCTCTTTTTAGAATTTAATAAAGGAAGGATTAAACGAGATGATTTAAAACTTTATATTTATTTTAGTTATTAAATTGATATTATGTAATAAAATGTGAATTATGATTTGTGAGCACATAAGTTATATCTTTGGGTGTTGGATTCGGACCGTGACCCAACAAAACTTGCCTCTCTCTCCCTAACTTCCACCGTTCAAAAAATCTCTTACCTAAAAATCTCTAAAAGACTAAAAAAAAAAAATAGCTCACTCTACCTAAGAGCTTTGTAAAAAACTTAGGAAAACTAAGATGTATGTGTGTGTATGTGTGTGTGTGTGTGTGTGTGTGTGTGTGTGTATATAGGTTGGAGAGAGTGGATGTGTATCTCAATGGGAACCTCTGCACATGAGGCACTACCTCAACCACAAAGATCTTCTTGGGGCACTAATCAATGGGATTGATGGTCAAGATCATTGGATTGTTTCATTACAATTCTTTGTTGCATGTCCCGTGCAAAGAAATGCCCACCAGATTTATAGTTCAGTTCATCTTTCATTTTGTTACTAAGTAAATGATGCATGGAGATTTTCATTAGAAGTCCCTCTCAACGGTAAATTCAATAAATAGTGCATCCCTAGTGGTCTCTGTAGTGAATGGCCCATTCTAAAAAATAACACCATTACGAGAATCTATCTATCTATCAATGTACCTCACTTGTCGAAGGCCACCAATGAAATGTCTAAGTTCATCAGGTCTGTTAATTTTGAAGCGTGTGCATGGCCCACTAAGTAAAGCCCCTTATGGGTGAACTCTGTCCCAATACGATGAGAAATACTTTGATACTCTGGCAGCGTGTAATGGATGATACTCAAGCACTTAGAAATTGCACCCAGGAGATTGCTCAACCTACCAAATTTTAGAAGCTCAGGTGAGTCCTCAGTATAGTAGGTTTTCTTTGAGTAAAGATATGTCATGTGTGCGAATAATTGCGTATCAAGCTTCATACTCTGCCAGAGTATGGGAAACTCGGTTGGGTCTTCAAGTATGGTGTGGCCCCACTATGATGTATGTGTTTCATCCATTCCGTTCATCCATTTTTACATATCATTTTAGTTCTTCATACCAAAAATTAGAGAGATATAAATCTCAGGTGGACCACACCACAGGAAAACAATGGTGATTAGATATCCACCATTAAAATCCCCTTATGGCCCGCTGTACTGTTTATTTGATATCCAATCTGTTGATTAGGTCATACAGACCAAGATGAAGGGAAAACAAAAAGATCAGCTTGATCCAAACCTTTTATGGCCCCAAAAAGTTTTTAATGGTTAATGTTCATTTAACACTTTCCTGTAATGTGGTCCATTTGAGATTGTGATATATCTCATTTTTGGTATCATATCATAAAATGATCTATAAGAATAGATGGACGGCATGGATGAAACACATACATCATTGTGGGGCCCACTGAGCATCGACCACTAGCCATTGGCGTCCGAATAGGAATGTGTTGCATATCGAGTTGAAAATGCACGCCTGACAATGCATGTAAGATGGGTGATTTTTGACGGTCCATATACATTAGAAAAAGCACACCGCATACACTTGCATTATTAAACCAAGGTAGCATATGTAGTATGGCCCATTAGTTGGCGGCTGTGATTCAACGATGGGTCAACTCCGGGTTAACAAATGTTTGTTGCCCAAAGAAGGATGAGGATGATTTGTATGTTTTCCTTTCATCCTTCCGTGAATCACCTTATGAACGGGTTGGATGTGGTGAAAAATCACAACGAGCCCTATGAAGATTTCAATGGTGGATGCTTTCATTCCCACTATTTCTTGTGGTTTGGTTCACCTTGGTGTTTGATCTACCTCATTTCTCGTCAGTCATCCTCAAATGAACTGGTAAAACTAACAAACGGAGTGGATTTCTGACGTAGGGATGAACGTGATGAGCATAAATACTCTGAATCCACGGAGCTTCTCTGGACTCCTCACAGAGACTTCTCGAATCCACGAGGAAAGAAAGCAGAAAATAGAAATAAATTCTAATAAATTCGAAACTGATTAATTGATGAATAAAAACGAGTTCACAACCCTTTAAATAGGGTTACCAAGCAATAGGAAAGAAATCAGAATCAAACTACAACTAGAACTCCTAATTCGCAACTTACTATAAATAGTAAACCTACTATTTATAGACGGTCGTGATGTCTACTAGTGCGCAAGGTTTTCGGCCAAAAATAGTAAGTGTCCTATTTGGCTTCACCAAACCGTTCTCCTAATTATTCTAAGCTCTTTTTACGTTGGGCGCAACTCCTAAAGCCCGACGGATGAAGAGTTATAAGCAAACTAAAACTAACCATTTATAGTAAAAACGAAATTAAAACAGGGAAATGACCGTCGATCTAGGGGTTTTTCATAATTTTGGGCATCGCAACCCAGCATAGCGTGGTTGGTTGGCTAAAGTAGCTCGTTCTACCCCAAAATCATATATTTTACGTCAGGTAACTCATTCCGGATTGCGAAATACGCCCAATCTAAGGTCTGACGGTCCGGATCACTTCTATCGTCGATCGGGCCTTTTCTGATCCATCTTGGCCATGAAACTGTCTACGACCCGCTCTACATCAACTTCTTACGCACATCATGGTGGGCCCCATAAGGCATCATGTTGTTACAGGAGACTTGCCTCCTCAAAATACGCAGATTGGGTCCGACCCACGCTTGGAAAATAATCCATCCGACCAGGAACTCCTGTGGGTCTCACTATGATGTATATATTTATCCACGTCGTCCATCCATTTTCTCACATCATTTTAAGGTATGAGCCCAAATATGAGGCAGATACAACGCTCAGTGGACCATACCAAATAGTGATCTTATGTTGCATTAAGCGTTGGATCTGCCTCATTTTTAGTCTAGTATCTTAAAATGATATGAATAAATAGATGGACAGTGTGGATAAATAGATACATCACGGTGGGCCCCATATGAGCCCTGATCTAACAGATTCTTATATGAGCTAGGATCTTACACAATCTGCCTCCCCTTATATAATACATATAAGAGAGGACTCTTGTTGGAAAAGGTGTGTGTGTGTGTGTGTGTGTGTGTGTGTGTGTGTGAGAGAGAGAGAGAGAGAGAGAGAGAGAGAGAGAGAGAGAGAGAGAAGAAAGAGAAGGGCATGAGTTGAAGTTCGGAAGATGGGAAGTATGAGATATTCTTTGAAGACGAGGGGGCGTGTATTGGGGCTGTTGCGATAGAGTTAAGCAAATAAGTATTCCTCTCGGGTAGGCCACTACAATGTTTATTTAAAATCCACCTAGACCATTGGTGCCTGAGTTAATTTATATTGAAGACACATGAATTTCTTATGTTGTTACTTTTTATTGGTAGATTGCGTGCGTGCTACATAACACAATTTCTAACGGGTGGATCTTTTCTAAATTAACTTGTTAATTGAACGAAATATGTTGAAACCTTCATAGGGTCAATCATGAGGGTTATTTGCCATCTAACTTATTCATAAGGTCACACAAAATTGGATGAAGGGAAAACACAAATATCATCTTGATCATAGCCTTCTATGGCTTTAAGAAATTTTAAACAATAGACATCAATTTCTACCGTTTGCTATAATGTAGTTTACTTGAGCTTTTAATATGTCTTATTTTTATGCACATTTCCTACAATGATCTGAAAAAATGAATGGACAGTTTGGATCTAAGAAATACATCATCGTGGAGTGTCGACGTAAATTTCACATGTCAAGAAATCTCATTGCTTTCTCAATGGTGTAGATTAGCCTATCATAATTTCTATGTCAGATCCACATGTCCATCCATTTTAAGTATCATTTTAGAGCATGAAAAAAAAAAAAAAAAAAAGCAGGTCCAAGGTTTAAGTGGGCCCCACTACAGGACCCAGTGTGAATTGGATGCATACGGTTAAAAACTTATTAAGATAATTTTGGTAGAATCACGCATTGGGAAAACCGTCAAATTGAACAACTTATGCAAATCCTGCAAAGTCAGAATTGAAGGCCCCATGATATCAGCTGATTTAGTAGTGATGAACATGAAAGGGTATAACGTCATCCTACGGATGATCTAGCTTGTCCATATGATATACATATATACATAAATAAATATATATATATATATATATATATATATATATTTACATGCATATATGCATGTATTGTATATATATACACACATATCTATATACACATGTATATTTATACATGTATACATTAATGCGTGTGTATGGGGAACGTACGTGTGTGTGTAAATAAAAACATGTATATGATGTGTAAATATATATATTATATATACATAAATATATAAATATAGTATACATGTAATATTTGCATGCACATATGCATGTATTACACACAAATGTATGTGTGAGAGTGTTAGGCAACTAATTTTTTTATAAATGTGTTTCATCCATATGATAAATTATTATATGTATATATGATGTGTTCTACACACACACATCTGTATACATATATATACATATCTATTTATATACATGGGTATGTGTGTATAAGTGTTAAGTAACTTATTTCTTTATATACTTCATAAATATATTTTATTCATTTGACAAATTATTATATGCATGTATGTATTATGTGTTATTATATGTGTTGGGGACAAAAATACTAAGTCCAGTGACTCGGGTCTGGTGCCTCGGCTCGGGAAGCACTACGTCGGATCCGAGGCAGGGCACGTCGGACCCGAGGCAGGGTCGAGAGCTCTATAAACCGAGACAAAAGTTAACTCGCCTCGGACGAAGGACCAGTAATTCGAGGGTGCATCGGGCCGACTCTCGTAACGGAACTAGCCAGAGGACAGCGCGAAATCAGATTTCGTTCCGAACATTTTGGGATAAGATCCCTGATCCCGAAATCCGCGGGATCAGACGCAGATCGCGGACGGGCGCCACCCGATGTCCGTGATCCTAGGAAGAGAATCCTTTTTCGATTACACGATATCAGGAGAAGAATCCTCCTACGATTAAACGCTTTAACAGCTATAAAAAGGAAGCTTTCATCATCTAAAAGGTACGCACAAAATTCTCACCCCAGCTCCCTCAATACTGTAAGACCCAGATTCCTAGCCTGACTTTGGTATCGGAGGGTCCCCTGCTCTAGCCAGGGTCTCCTTTGTCTTCTTCTTGCGCAGGTGCTCGAAGGTCTACAGAGGGTCAACCAGATTTTTGCATCAACAGTTTGGCGCCGTCTGTGGGATCCGTACAAGAAAGCCATCCCATATTCCTTTGTTACATCCCATGGTGATGACTAGAAGGACGGTCCCAGAAGAAGATCTAAATGAGATCGCGGCTACGGGGCCAACAGGTCCAGTCGCGGCCTCCGCAGTCCAAAACCTACCTGCCAACCGCCAACGAGGAGCAACCCGAACGGGCAACAATCAGCAAGGTCGGAACGATGGGCGGTTGGATCAGGAGGTCCAAGAAATCCGATCTGATATGAATATGATGAAGCAGATGTTAGAACGAATGTATCAGCGGCAAATGCAGCCACTCCCGCCTCCTCAAGGAGAAACGGCACACGTACCGACCGCAGCGGCTGATCCTCAACTTTCTGCACCACAGTCTTTTCGGCCGAGCCAACACCAAGGCATCCCTGAACCGGCCGAGCCAACTCCAGCTCAGTCGGCCAATGCATCTCTGCCCCCAACCGACCTTCGGCACGAGATAGAACGAAGAAGGCGCATCCGACCTCCCGAAGAAGGCACAGCAGAAAGTAGTGAACCGTGGAAAGCCGATATTCAAAACTTTAAAAGAGAAGTGCGGGAAGAAATGGCGAAAGAAATGGCGGATATGAAGCATAGTCGAAATATGCATCCAACCAGATACGAGGCAAAGGCGTCCCCCTTCGTGGACTCGGTAATGGCGGCTCGGTTGCCCGATAGGTTTCGGTTACCTCAAATCACTCCCTTCACCAACAAAACCGACCCAACGGAACATATCGAATGCTTCAGAACATATATGGAGCTCCATGACGCCTCGGATGCAGTGATGTGTCGAGCCTTTTCTCTTACATTGGCCGATGTAGCTAGGCTGTGGTTCAAACAGTTGAAGCCAAAGTCCATTAGCTCATTCTCTGAGCTGAGCGACGCCTTCCTTACAAACTTCATCGGCGGGAAAAAGAAATTGAAGCCCCCCGCACATCTGAACAACATAGTTCAGAAGCAGGGAGAACTGCTGAAAGATTACATAAAGCGCTTCAATTTCGAGTCCCTTCAGGTTCGGAAACATTCGGAAGAAACGGCTCTCAACGCGCTCATGCAAGGAGTTAAAGATAAGCCATTCCTGGCATCTTTAGACAAAACTCCGCCCGACTCTGGCAGAGTTTATGGCACGGTCGGATAAGTACGCCAACGCCGAAGAAACGCGAATCCTGCGTGAAACTAAAACCTCGGTCAAAGAGTTGGTCAAAAAGGAAGCCGACTCGACCGGGGGAAAGAAACGCAAGGATGATCAAGCGCATAATGAGCGAAGATCAGGAAAACGACCAGATCGCAGTTTTTCCACATACACCCCCCTGAACAAAACTCAGGAGCAGGTATTGATGGAAATCAAAAGCGAAGGTTTCGTTCACTGGCCCAATAAGCTCAAAGGCAATCCTAATCGGCGGGATAAGGATAAATACTGTCACTATCATCGTGATCATGGGCATAACACGAGTGATTGCCGTCATCTAAAAGAAGAAATCGAGCGACTCATAAAGGACGGCCGACTCAAAGAGCACGTGGTTAAAGCTGCGGAAACTGAGGAACGCCCGACTGAGAATCAGCCGATGGAAGAAATCCGGACAATTATCGGTGGTCCGCGAGGTGGGGGCGACTCAAACAATGCCAGAAAGAACCATGCAAGAAAACTCAGTCAGCCAGAAGCCGAGCTTATGGTTATAGGGCGGCCGCTAAAAGAGAAAAAAAGGGAAAAATATTGTCTTTCGTTCACAGAGGAAGACGCCCGAGGCATCTATCACCCCCACGATGACGCACTGATTATCACTCTGACTATCGCCAATCGGAAAGTGTTCCGGATACTCGTTGATACGGGGTCATCTGCTGACGTGTTATTTACTCAGGCGTTCAATAAAATGGGAATCGAACGATCTATGTTACGTCCAGTTCGGACCCCGCTAATCGGGTTTTCCGGGGGACAAGTACTGCCTGAAGGAATTGTCTCACTGCCACTCACTGCCGGCAGTGCCCCGCATCAGATGACGATGATGGTGGATTTCTTGGTCGTCGATCAACCTTCAGTGTACAACGCCATACTCGGCCGACCCTCTCTAAGTCTCCTTCAGGCCGTGGTATCCACATACCATCTCTCACTAAAATTCCCGACTGAGTCGGGAGTAGGAGTTGTCAAAGGAGATCAGCAAGATGCAAGGCGTTGTTACATGATAGCCGTGAAAGGATCAGCCGACAAAATTCCAATCGACATCTCAACGATCGAATCGTTGGACCCTCGGGGCGAGAGTCGTGAACGAGGAGAGCCGGTTGAAGACCTCATCTTAGTCCCCTTGGTCGAGACAGATGCATCAAAGACAGTACGAATTGGCTCGTCTCTACAGCCCCCATTAAAAGATAAACTGATGGCCCTGCTCCGTAGGTACGCCGATGTATTCGCCTGGTGCCATGACGATATGCCGGGGATTGACCCATCGGTGATGACCCACCGACTCAATGTCGACCCGTCATTTCGACCGATCCGACAGAAGCGACGACCGCTCGGCCCCGAACGATATGCCGTCATTGAAGAAGAAGTCAGCAAACTCCTTCAGGCCAACTTCATAGAAGAAATACACTATCCAGAATGGGTCGCGAATGTCGTACTGGTAAAAAAGTCCAACGGGAAGTGGCGAGTCTGTGTCGACTATACTGACCTAAATAAAGCCTGCCCAAAAGATAGCTTTCCGCTTCCAAGGATAGATCAGCTAGTAGATAGTACGTGGGACATGAGCTTCGAGCTTCATGGATGCGTATTCGGGATATAATCAAATTGTAATGCATCAAAATGATAAATCAAAACTACCTTTGTCACCGACAAAGGTCTTTATTGTTACCGAGTGATGCCATTTGGTTTGAAGAATGCCGGTGCAACTTATCAAAGATTAGTTAACAAAATCTTTGCTCGGCTTATAGGTCGAACCATGGAAGTATACATCGACGACATGCTTGTCAAGAGTATACACGCGGCGGATCATGTAAATGATCTGGAAGAAATGTTTCTCATCCTACGGAAGTATCAGATGAAATTAAATCCGAATAAATGTGCTTTCGGGGTGAGCTCCGGAAAATTCCTCGGTTTCTTGGTTAGTCAGCGAGGAATAGAAGCAAACCCTGAGAAGATAAAGGCTTTGGTCGAAATAGAATCCCCTAAGACCATTAAGGACATCCAAAGGCTGACAGGAAGGGTCGCGGCACTTAATCGGTTCCTGTCCAGAGCCACGGATAAGTGTCTCCCTTTCTTCAAGCAGTTGAAAGGACAACAAACAATGAGATGGACGGAAGAATGCGAAGCGGCATTTCAACAATTAAAATCATATCTCGGTTCTCCGCCTCTCTTATCAAAACCGGAGTCAGGCGAATCCCTGCTGCTGTATCTAGCAGTATCCGACGCAGCAGTTAGCTCGGCTTTGATACGAGAATCCGAAGGAAAGCAGCTGCCGGTATATTACGTTAGCAAAGCATTGTTGCCAGCAGAAACAAGATACCCAAACTTGGAAAAAGTAGCCTTGGCACTAATAACTTCCTCTCGCCGACTCAGGCCGTATTTCCATGCCCATACTATAATCGTGATGACCGATCTACCTCTTCGCCAAGTTTTGCAGAAACCAGAAGCTTCCGGCCGACTCACGAAATGGGCTATCGAGCTGAGTGAGTTTGATATTCAGTACAAGCCGAAGGCGGCAATCAAAGGGCAAGCTGTTGCTGATTTTATTGTCGATGGAACCCCACCAAATGATCTCCCAGTCGATGATATGCCGACAGATGTCATCGCCCCAGCAGCGGCCGCTACGCCGCCCCTACCCTGCCCAATTCCCTGGAAACTATTTGTCGACGGCTCTTCCAACTCGAAGGCAAGTGGGGCTGGGATTGTACTAGAAACCCCCGATCATACTTACATACAATATGCCTTGCGACTTGGATTCCAAGCCTCGAACAATACAGCGGAATATGAAGCATTATTGCTCGGTCTCCGACTCGCGGCTAGCATGGGAGTCACGCATTTAAGTGTGTTCAGCGATTCTCAGTTGGTCGTTAATCAAGTGACCGGCATATACCAGACACGGAAAGACCAATTGAGAGCGTACATGGAGAAGGCAAAAGAACTTATCAGCGGATTTCAACTCTGTCAGGTCACTCGGATCCCTCGTACGGAAAATGGCAAAGCCGACCTATTAGCGAAGCTCGCTTCTGCCAATGAAGATGACATACCCAGGTCCGTCCCCGTCGAATACGTCGATAAACCAAGCATAAATGAATCAATTACTATGACCATCCATGCTATCGACTCGGAACCCTCCTGGATGGATCCTATCCGCCAATACCTTGACAAGGGGGAACTGCCTGACGATCGAGCCGAGGCCCGACGACTCAAGTTCCGAGCCTCCCATTACACCATACTCAACGATACCCTCTATAAGAAAGGTTACCACGCTCCGCTGCTTCGGTGCCTCACACCCGGCGGAGGCGAATACGTATTACGAGAAGTCCATGAAGGAATCTGCGGAAACCATTCTGGAGGAAGGTCTCTCGCCCACAAGGTTTTACGACAGGGATACTACTGGCCCACTATTCAACACGACGCTCGCACGCTCGTCCAAAAATGCGACAAATGTCAACGATTCGCAGCAATCCCGAGACGAGCCCCCGAAGCGCTAACACCAATGACTGGTCCCTGGCCCTTTGCGCAATGGGGTATTGACATCATAGGTCCACTCCCTATGGGAAAAGGTCAAACCAAGTTCGCCGTGGTAACAGTGGACTATTTCACGAAATGGGCCGAGGCCGAGCCATTAGCCAAAATAACCGAGCAGAAGATCACCGAGTTCGTCTGGAAAAACATTATCTGTCGATTCGGAGTACCCCATACCATTATTACGGATAATGGAAGACAATTCGACAACAGGAGTTTTCGCGAAATGTGCAACAACCTCAGTATCAGAAACGTCTATTCCTCACCTCATCACCCTCAAACTAATGGACAAGTCGAGGCGGTTAATAAGATTGTCAAGCAGCATCTTCGGACAAAGCTCGACCGAGCCAAAGGAGCGTGGGCGGAAGAGCTCCCGAAAATTCTTTGGGCCTACCGAACCACAGCCCGAACCGCCACAGGAGAAACTCCCTTTTCACTCGCTTACGGTTCGGAAGCCGTCACTCCCGTTGAAATCGGCCTGCCTTCGGCCCGAATCACTTCATTCGACGAGGATGAAAACGAAGAACTCCTCGCACTCGGACTCGACCTCCTGGACGAACGAAGGGAAATAGCACGATTACGTACAGAAGCCCGACAACGACAAGTGGCACGGTTCTACAATGCCCGAATTAAGATCAGACGATTTCGGATGGGAGATATGGTTCTCCGAAAAGTATTTCCGAATACTAAGGAAATTGGGTCGGGCACATTAGGACCAAACTGGGAAGGACCCTACATTGTCTCGGGTACCATCCGGCCAGGAACATACCAATTGGAAGATCTAAACGGGCAATCGCTGCCTCATCCGTGGAACGCTGAACATCTCAAGACTTACTATCCATAGCTCAATGCTCAATGTAAAGACGCTGGACTAAGCAAGACCAAAGCCGAGTCAAATAAAACTAAGTGTTTTCTTTCATTCATCAACCACATCCGAGTACAACATGTCAAAAAAAAAAAAAAAAAAAAAAAAAAAAAAAAAAAAAAGCCCTGCCATCTTGTCCATTTGGGACGAACGGTCCCCGAAGCATTCTCACAAATGCCGACCTCTTCCCCACCAGTGATTTCAGCAGCAGCATCCGGATTCTCAGACTCTAAGGCTCCACCCTCGATTTCCGAGAGATCGAGGTCGGGAAAAGATTTCTTTATGTCCTTAATACATTCAAGAAATCCGCTTTGAAACAAGCGATCCCTCTCATCCTCGAACTCCTCGGATTCAAGAAATGCTTGGACGGCTTGATCCCTAGCTTTCTCGGCCTCCTGAGTCTTGTTGTTGGCCTGTTGAATAAGTTCCGCCGCCTCAAGCTTAGCCCGAGCCAAGTCACTTGCACAGGAAGCGTGGGCTGCAAGGATTCGCCTGTTCTCCTCTTCAGTCCTAGAAAGGAGAGCTGACATTCGAGCAACTTCGGCCCTCGCTTCATCAAGGGCTATCTTGGAAGAAGCCGCCTCAGCTTTCGCGTCTTCGGCAGCTTTCCGGGCAAGGCCCGCCTCGCCCATCAGGACGCCAACTCGTATCTCGGCGTTCTCGCGTCGCCCTTCAGCTTCCGAGAGAAGAGCCTGCAGCCGATGGGCCGAGGATAACTCTTTACAGGCCTTAACCAGACAGGGAGCAAGTTCAAAAAGCACCCTGGCTGCATGGCCAACAGTTTGGGACGAAGGAGCGTTATAGAGGCTAACGAACTCCTTTTCGCTCCCATGGGCTAAGGCCCAAGGAACCATCCCCGACACCATCTTCTGCAAGATGGACGACCCCTCCTGGCTCGGTTCTTCCCCTCTGGAGGATGCGGTTCTCGTCTCTTCTTCCCCTCTGGAAGACGCGGCCCTTGTCTCTTCCTCCTGCCGCGGGACTTCCGCGGCAACATGTCCCAAGTCAGGTGCCGCCTGAGGTTCCAGGGTAGCGGCCTCTGTCGCTTCCACCCTCTCTTCCGAATCGGGATCCGGAATTACGACGACAGGAGGAGCAGAAGACCTCGCGGGCTCCTTCTCCTTTTGCGCTACCCTCTGTCTCTTCGGCGGCCGAGGTTCCGACAGAAGGACTGACCGCGGAGGAGCCTTCAACTTCGAAACCATCCTAAGAGGAGGGCGAGCCCCGGTCATCCTTGAAGGGACTGATTCGGAGGGAGTTGGTTCGGAGGGGGCTGCCTCTGAGGGGGCTGGCTCGGGAACAATCCGCAAATGAGGACGAGCTTCAGGCAAATCTGAAATAAAAGAAAAGAAAGAATTTCAAGTCAGGGAAAATTCAGAAGATATACAAAGGTACATTCTCAATTACCTGTGACGGCCGAGTCTAGACCTGCGAGGTGAAGACGCTCCGGCTGTAAAAGCACTTTCCAGGACCTATCTGCCGGATCAAGCTTCCTCAACTCTTTGACCCGGGCCGAAGCACCGGCACCGAGCTTTTGCCGCTTCTTGGGGATGTCTGTCAGACACAAGCTCGTCAGACTCAGTATATTACAAAACAAAAAAAATAGAAGGGCAAGAAAGGAGAGCCAGGTCACCTGCTCTTTGGAACGACCGAGGGACACGAGCCTCGTAGGACCCGGATTCAGCCGACTCCCAACGGCCACAGGCCCAAAACCAACGCTCTCTCCAGTGTTTGTTAGAAGTGGGAGGGTCAGTTATTAGGGAGCCGCCTCCGCTCCGCCAAGCAGCGAAGACGTAAAAGCCGGGATAGTTTGGATTCACGCGCACTTGGTATAAATGAAGGAATTCATCGACTGATAACGGCGGTTGTTCCATCTCAGCCCACAGTACCGCACACCCGAGCAAGTTCCTCCACCCATTCGGAACTATTTGCCCCGGTGCAATCCGAATTCGGGATAAAACTCCCTGGACAACGGGTTGAAGGGGCAGACGCAAGCCACATTGCATCGAGACTTGGTAAATCGCAACTGCCCCAGGAGGAGGATGATCCGGCAGCTGGCTCGGACTAGGGAGAAAAGTGATAACTGATTCGGGGATATGATACCCGATTCGGATTCTGTCTAAATCCGCCTCAGTTAGAACCGAAGGAACCGGCCCGCTTAGGTCATCCCCCGATCCTTCTCCCTCAGACTCGGCACGCGCCGATTTATCAGCAGGAACCGACTTAGAGGTTCTCTCGGCCATCACTATCTCTTCTTCTTCCTCCTCTTCTTCCTCTTCTTCCTCCATGCCCCTTGGACAATTGGGCCTTCCCGGACGGGTTATCAAAGAAGATCCACCCCGAGAAGGGTTAACAGGAGCGGGGCGCTCTGCCGGAGCCTTGGTGACCCGCTCAGAGAGAAATGCAGCATTAGCATCAACTGCCATCTCCGTTAATAAAGAAGGCGATTCCGCAACGTTCCAAAAACGTTGCGCTTAGCCTTCATCTCCGGAAACTCCTTCCTGGGGACTTTGAGGACCCCTAGTCGCCATTATCACTAAGTAAAGAGGAAGGAGAAACTCACCGGAAGGAGGAAGAAAAACGGAAATGGCGAAGAGTGCCGCGGACAGTCAGCAAAGAGGAAGGGAAGGAAAGGAAAGACCGAAGACCGAAAAAGCTCCAAAAGAAATGAAAAGCGGGAACGGCAATAGTAGTTTGAAATGCGGGACCCTTACCCTTTTTATAAGATTGCCGTACGCCGGAAGCAATTAATGAGGAAATGATTCGACGCCTGCATCGACTCCCTGGCTCGACACGTGGCGCACATCGATTGACGACAATAACGCCTTAACTACGTGTCCAACTCTCATTGGCAGGATGAGCGACTTGACGGTTGCCGGCGCATGCGTTGTCAGAAACTGAATCGTCTCCTATCAAAGACAGCACAGGATGCATTAAATGCACTTATTGCCTCGGACCAGGCCATGAACCGACTCACAATTCGTTACTCCTGAGTGTCACGTAAGACACGCGGAGTAAGGGGGCTTACTGTTGGGGACAAAAATACTAAGTCCAGTGACTCGGGTCTGGTGCCTCGGCTCGGGAAGCACTACGTCGGATCCGAGGCAGGGCACGTCGGACCCGAGGCAGGGTCGAGAGCTCTATAAACCGAGACAAAAGTTAACTCGCCTCGGACGAAGGACCAGTAATTCGAGGGTGCATCGGGCCGACCCTCGTAACGGAACTAGCCAGAGGACAGCGCGAAATCAGATTTCGTTCCGAACATTTTGGGATAAGATCCCTGATCCCGAAATCCGCGGGATCAGACGCAGATCGCGGACGGGCGCCACCCGATGTCCGTGATCCTAGGAAGAGAATCCTTTTTCGATTACACGATATCAGGAGAAGAATCCTCCTACGATTAAACGCTTTAACAGCTATAAAAAGGAAGCTTTCATCATCTAAAAGGTACGCACAAAATTCTCACCCCAGCTCCCTCAATACTGTAAGACCCAGATTCCTAGCCTGACTTTGGCATCGGAGGGTCCCCTGCTCTAGCCAGGGTCTCCTTTGTCTTCTTCTTGCACAGGTGCTCGAAGGTCTACAGAGGGTCAACCAGATTTTTGCATCAACAATATGTATATTTATATACATATATATTATATTTATTTATATATGTATGTATAATCTATACATAGATATAATATAGATACGAGGAAAGAATGGCGCATATATATGTGTTTGAAAATATGTGTATACAAATATATATTATACATTCATGCAAGCATAATATAGTATACATGTAATATTTGAATGCACATATGCATGTATATATTACACATACAAATGTATATCTGTAAGCATTACGAAACTTATTTCTTTATGTACTTTACAAATATAGTATAAATTTAACTTTATATATATATATATATATATAATTATGTGTTTTGAAAATGTTAATTAACTTGGTTATTTATAAATGTATTTTATCATATGATAAATTATATATATCTGTGTGTGCGCGCGCGTACATGCATGTTAATATATGTATATGAATATGCATATATATATTATAAATATATACATATATTATATATGTATATTATATTCATGTATATATTATAAATACATATAATACAGATATATAATACATATAAACATCTACAATACACACACGTATTTATATGTGTGTGTGTGTGTGTGTGAAAACATGTGTATATGATATATACATATGAATACATACATACATAAAAATAGTACACATGCTACATTTGCCTTTACATACGAATACATGTTACATTTACATAAAAATAGTTCCATTGATGGATAACATGGATAAAACACATACATCAAAGTGAGGCATACGAGGAACCGACCAATAGCGAATTGCTACCCTAATTGTTGTAGTAGGACGCGGATTTCCTGCGAAATGCGACCAGTGGTGAGTTGCTACTCTAACAGTATGAAGCCGATTTCCTGTTAAATCCTTTCACAGGAAGTTCCACACAAGGATGTTGGGTGAGGCCCACCAATATGTTTATTAGATATCCATTTTTCAAGCTCATTTTAGGACGTCTGACAAAAAATGAGGTGTATCCAACACTCAGTGGGCCACACGAGAGAAAAAAAAAGTGGGAATTCAGTGAGCACCGTTGAAGCATTGTTATGGGCATAAAAATTTTGTATCAGTCTCTCTTTTTATTGTTTTCACTTCATCACATTGGTAATAACATTATAAATGATTTTTATAGCATATGAACATCAAGGTGGAGCCCAGAAAGGTTTCAACTGTCGGAATTTCTTTCCCCAATTTTCCCTCTCATGTGACCCACTTGAGTTTTGTATCCACCTCATTTTTTTCACACATATTAAAATGATCTAGAAAAATGAATAGACGGGGTGAATTTCTCAGAAACATATCAGTGGGCCCCACCCGGCATCACTTTTAGTAAATCCGCGTACATGAAAATAGTGCAAATATCACATTATATTCCCTCTTTCATTCAGTATATCAATTCTCGCACACATTCTTACTTTCAATACAACTCTTACTTTGTATCTTTTTCTTCTCATTCTTTTAAGAATTGTTACAGTTGAGATTGTTACTGATTTCGACTCTTACTTTGTATCTTTTTCTTCTCATTCTTTAAAGAATTATTAGAGTTGAGATTGCTACTGATTTCGGTGCGATAAGACTGTCACATCATGCAACTGAATGCTGAAAGACTCATGTGACATCTACAAGAGTGGCCCATTAGAAAATTCCTAACTGCAAGCGACGTAGGCCTCCTCAGTAGGTTAGCATTACCTCGAGTAAAAGTTCAAGAATGTATCTTCTGATTCTGAGATAAGAATATGGTCGAGATGTTTAATCGTGGCCATTCACGTCAAGTGATCATAAGGGATGTGGACACTAACAGCTCCATTGGCATGGTGTTTCGTAGATGGAAAAATAATAAGATGTATGTCTTTCAATTAAATTTGACTAAGGAATTTATAGTAAGGAGAAGATTGTGCGAAGGAGACAAATTGGAATGGCCTGGGACCAGACTCATCATGCTTCTTATTTTCAATCCTCAATCATAAAGGTATCAATCTTAATCTCCACCTCTAATAGGGTTTAGTCATTTTCTTAATATTGTATTTGGTTTATATTTTTAATTTAACAATTATTATTATTATTATTTAGCTTTGACAATGAGTCGAGTACCAACTTGCTCAGTGGGTCTGAATGAACCAAACTGACCCAAGTCGGGGTGACTCACTATGTCTTACAACCATGATTTTTTATTTTTGAAAATCTTTCTTTCACTCTTACTTTTGTCATATTTAGCTTATTGCATTTCACTCTATTAATCTGACACTTTGAAATTTTTTTGCTTGGGATTTTTTGAAGAATCATTACAATTGAGATTGACACTGAGCTTACCGCAACATTAAAACCAGTGCGTCTTGAGACTCAATGTAATCCGATTGGTAGCACCTTTGAAAGAATGGCCAATTATGAAAATCCTAACAGCAAGCGATATGGGGCACCTCAGCAAGTTAGCATTGTCTCGAAAGCAAGTTCAGGACAACATTTTTTCATTTTGGGGCAATAACATCATTAGAATGGTCGATTATGAAGGCATTTACATCAATGTGGTCATAAAGGATGTGGACACTCATGACTCCAGTCACAAAATGATGTTTGGAAGGTGGATAAATATGTCATCCAATCTAATTGGACCAAGGAATTTGTAGAAAGAAGAGGATTGCATGAAGGGGATGGGATAGGAATTGTGTGGGACAAGACCATTCAATGCTTCTTATTTTCTGTGTTGAGTTATAGACATCTTGATCTTAATCTCCATCTCTGATGAGCGTTTAATGTATTCTCCTAATATTATAAATGGTTTATGTTCTGATTCTTTTTTCTCACACTATTGTCTCAAACCTTTCTCATTCTTGGAAGAAATTAATTTTTTTATATGGATGAATTATTATTATTATTATTAGTGTTTTAAGTGTTATGTTTGGTTATACCAAATGTCATGACATTTTTTTAATTTTTTTAAGGCAAGAAAGAATTTTATTACCAATCATATGGGTGAAACATGTTCAAAAGAAAATATTACGACATTTGATTATTAACCATCTATAACTCTAAATTGGTGCATGATTTCATGATATTTAGTCACTACAAGAAAAGGAGTCGAAGCCGACTAATGGGCCAACTGATGGGTTTTTTTGACCCGTTGTCCTTTCGAAACTGGGATGCGCAAAGTCCTTTCGCAACTGGGATGCGCAAGTCTTTTCGCAACTAGGATGCGCAGGTCTTTTCACAACTAGGATGCGGAAAGGAGTTTCCTAAAACTATAAAAAAGGGTCCCTAGGATTTTTCTACGTATGTTATGTTGATAAGAAAAATACAAGAGGGCTATCAAAGGTGAGAGAGAGGGAGAAAGAGAGAGAGAGGAAGCTTATAGAAGGGAGGTTCTGCTCGTGGAGGTTTATTTACGGTGCAGTTTATATCTCAGCGTTTCTATGTCCTCATAATCGGTTAGATCTCTTCGTTTTCTCTATTTCTCTTATTGTTTATCTACTCCTGCGTGAGTGAAGAAGATTGTAATGTTCTACTTCATAGTGGATTGTTGATCTGGACGAGGTCCCGTGGTTTTTACCTCTTTGAGGGTTTTCCACGTAAAAATCTCTTGTGTGTTGTGTGATTGATGCTTTGATTTATTTCATTGCTTTATTATCCATAATTACGTTTGTTTCGGGAGGCTAGATCCAAAGGTTTGTGCAAGGCATCCCAACAAAGTGGTATCAGAGCTAAGTTCATTGAACGGGTAGGATCGGTTTTGAATTATGGAAGGTGGCTCAAGGATGATCAGCCTCAATGGTTCTAACTGGACCATATGGAAGGCTAAGATGGAGGACTTGCTTTATTGCAAGAACCTATATTCTCCAATCTTAGGCATATCAGAAAAATCTAAGGATATGACTGATGATTATTGGAAGAAGACGGACCGAAAGGCAGTGGGGTTTATTAGACAATGGTTGGATGATTCTGTGTTCCACCATGTGTCTACGGAAACCTCAGCCGCAAGCCTATGGCTAAAATTACAAGGGTTGTATGAGAGGAAGACAGCTGGTAATAAGATTTTTTTGATAAGGCGACTTGTGAATCTCAAATTCAAATATGGTGGTTCTGTGGCCGAGCACATGAATGAGGTCAGCAATATAGTGAACCAACTCACCTCTATGAAGATGGTCCTGGATGATGAATTGCAGGCTTTACTATTGCTTAGTTCATTGCCTGACAGTTGGGAGACATTGGTAGCGTCTCTAAGTAACTCCGTGTCAGACGGAAAGATATTCATGGAACAGGTAACTAGCTGTCTCTTCAATGAAGAGACAAGGAGGAAGTCTCAGGGGGTCTACTCAGCAAGAGGCCCTTGTGACACAGGAACGGGGGAGAGGAAAGAACAGGAAGGGTGGGAAGGCCCGAGATAAATCAAGAGGCAAGTCGAATAACAGAAAAGATGTTGAATGCTGGAATTGTGGCAAGAAGGGCCACTACAAGTATGAATGTCGTAGTAAGAAAAACGACAAGAAAGGAAAAGGGAAGGAAGATGAATCTGATTCCACTGCAATCGCTTCAGATGGCGACATGGTAGTTATTCTTTCTAGAGATCATGACGTATGTCTCACGGCTACGAGTCAGAACACCGACTGGGTGATAGACTCAGGAGCTTCTTTTCATGCGACTCCACAGAAGGACTCCTTCACAAGATACAAGTCAGGTGACTATGGGACTATGAAGATGGGAAATTTTGGCGTATCAAAGATCGTGGGAGTCGGTGATATTTGTGTGAAAACTGATGTGGGCTGCACATTGGTTCTTAGGAATGTGAGGCATATCCCAGATCTTCGCCTTAACTTGATATCGACGGGAAGGCTGGATGATGATGGCTATGAAAGCCGGTTTGTTGATGGGCGATGGAGGCTCATCAAGGGTTCGTTGATCATGGCTAGAGGAAAGAAGTGTTGCACCCTTTACAAGGCAAGTATCAGTATGTGCAAGGGTGGATTGAACGCAGCAGAAGATTCAGCTATTGACATGTGGCATAGGCATCTAGGCCACATGAGTGAAAAAGGGCTTCAGCTACTAGAGAGGAAGCAGCTCCTTCCAGACGTGACAGGTACACCTCTCAAAACCTGTCTTGATTGTTTATCAGGGAAACAGCATAGAGTTTCATTTGTTAAAACTGCTTCTCATGTTAATAAAGTGCATGCATCAGATTTATTTTATTCTGATGTTTGTGGTCCTATGAGGATAAAAACCTTGGGTGGGGCATTGTATTTTGTCACTTTTATAGAGGATGCATCTAGGAGGGTTAGGGTTTATGCTTTAAAATCCAAGGACGAGGTCTTTGGTGTGTTTAAATTGTTTCATGCTATGGTCGAAAGAGAGACAGGTAGACCATTGAAGTGCATCCGCACTGACAATGGTGGTGAATACATTGGCGACTTTCATGAGTACTGCAAGTCCCTGGGTATACGGCATGAACAGACGGTTCCCAAGACCCCCCAGCATAATGGTGTAGCTGAGCGAATGAATCGCACCATTGTTGAGAGAATCAGATGCATGTTATCCCATGCGAAGTTGCCCAAGACGTTCTGGGGAGAAGCAATGCGCACGGCGGTGTATTTGATAAACAGGTCTCCATCAGCCCCATTGAATGGAGAAGTACCTAAGAAGGTGTGGACTGGACATGATCCATCATACAGTCATCTCAGGGTGTTTGGATGCAGGGCATCCGTTCACGTACCAAAGGATGAAACGTCCAAGCTCGATATGAAGATTAGGCAGTGTGTGTTCTTAGGGTACAGTGATAAAAAATTCGGTTACAGGTTATCGGATCCGACCGAGAAGAAGCTCGTCAGGAGCAGAGATGTGGTTTTCTTTGAAGATCAGTGCATAGAAGACATTAGTAAGCCAGAAAAGAATCAACCTAGTTCAGGTGAGCTAGAGGACATGGATCCGATTATTCCTCCCGTGGTGCCTGATGACGGGGGAGTACAGTAAGGTGTAGAGGACGAGAGAGTTCCTTCAGAAGATGGATCAGGGGAGCAGCCCCCACTTGATCCACCTGTTGAGCCACAGGTGAGGAGGTCATCTAGGGACAGACAGCTGTCCAAAAGGTACTCACTACATGAGTACATTATGCTGATTGATGGGGGAGAGCCAGAAGATTATTCTGAGGCCCTAGCCGACGAGCATAAGGGAGAGTGGTTGAAAGCTATGCAAGAGGAGATGAATTCCTTGCATAAGAACCATACCTATAATATGGTGAAATTACCTAAGGGCAAGAAAGCTTTGAGCAAGAAGTGGGTATTCAGAAAGAAGATTGAGCAGAAGAATTCACAGACGAGGTTCAAGGCCAGACTTGTGGTGAAAGGGTTTGGTCAGAGGAAAGGTATAGACTTCGAAGAGATATTCTCACCAGTGGTGACGATGACATCCATACGGGTGTTGCTTGGGTTGGCGGCTAGCATGGATCTGGAGATAGAGCAGTTAGATGTTAAAACTGCCTTTCTCCATGGTGACCTGGAAGAAGAGATCTACATACACCAACCGCAGGAGGGTTCAAGTCAAAGGCAATGAGCATATGGTGTGTAGGGTGAGGAAGAGCTTGTATGGTGAAACAAGCTCCACGGCAATGGTACAAGAAGTTCGACTTATTTATGTTGAAACATGGGTATGAGAACGGAGTTGGACCACTTGTGTGTTCTGCGCAAGTTCTCGATGGTGATTTCTTAGTTCTCTGCTATTATACATTGATGACATGCTCATCATGGGAAAAGACATCAAGAAGATCGACAATGAAAACAGAGTTGGGCAAGTCTTTTGCGATGAAAGACTTGGGCCTGGCTAGACAGATCCTAGGAATGGAGATAACCCGTGACAGAAGCAGCAGGAAGCTTCGGCTGTCACAAGAGCGGTATATTGAGAAAGTCTTAGAGCAGTTCAATATGAATATAGCGAAGCTGGTCAGTACTCCACTGGATGGTCACTTCAGATTGAGCGACAGGCAGTGTCCCAAGACGAAGGCAGAGGTGGATGAGATGCAGAAGATACCCTACGCGTCAGCTGTAGGAAGTTTGATGTATGTTATGGTGTGTACACGCCTAGACATAGTATATGCGGTTGGTGTTGTTAGCCAGTTTCTTGCCAATCCTGGTAAAGAGCATTGGGCAGCGGTGAAATGGATACTGCGGTATCTAAGAGGCTCATCTAGGTTGAGCCTATGCTATAGTGACGGTAAACTTGTGTTAGAGGGCTACACAGATGCAGATATGGCAGGTGACATAGACTCCAGAAAGTCTACATCGGGGTTCATGTTCACGTTTGCAGGGGGAGCGGTTTCTTGGCAGAGCAAGCTACAGAAGGTCTTAGTATTGCCAACTACAGAAGCCGAGTACATTGCAGTCACAGAGGCATGTAAAGAGATGCTTTAGATGAAGAGGTTCCTACAGGAACTTAGCCTGAAGCAAGAGGAGCACGTGGTCTATTGCGATAGCCAGAGTGCTATACACTTGAGCAAGAATCCAAGTCAGCATTCCAAGTCAAAGCACATAGAGATTCGGTATCACTGGATCAGGGATACTTTGGAACAGAAGGTGTTAAAGAAACCTGGCTGGTTTAAAGAAGGTTTGAGGTTTGTAGAAACCTGGCTGGTTAAGGGCCTTGCTTAAGGGCAAGTTTGAGGTTTGTAGAAACCTGGCTGGTTTAAAGAAGGTGAATCCCTCCTGGGTTAAAAAGGGAGAGATTTGATGGGTTTTTTTGACCTGTTGTCCTTTCGTAACTGGGATGCGCAAAGTCCTTTCATTTCGCAAGTCCTTTCATAACTAGGATGCGCAAGTCCTTTCGCAACTAGGATGCGGAAAGGAGTTTCCTAAAACTATAAAAAAAGGGTCCCTAGGATTTTTCTATGTATGTTATGTTGATGAGAAAAATACAAGAGGGCTATCAAAAGTGAGAGAGAGGGAGAAAGAGAGAGAGGAAGCTTATAGAAGGGAGGTTCTGCTCGTGGAGGTTTATCTACGGTGCAGTTTATATCTCAGCGCTTCTATGTCCTCATAATCGGTTAGATCTCTTCGTTTTCTCTATTTCTCTTATTTTTTATCCACTCCTGCGTGAGTGAAGAAGATTGTAACGTTCTACTTCATAGTAGATTGTTGATCTGGACGAGGTCCCGTGGTTTGTACCTCTTTGAGGGTTTTCCACGTAAAAATCTCTTGTGTGTTGTGTGATTGATGCTTTGATTTATTTCATTGCTTTATTATTCATAATTCTGGTTTGTTTCGGGAGGCTAGATCCAAAGGTTTGTGCAAGGCATCCCAATACCAACCCTTTGCTGGCGGCCAGTTTTAACGGCTGCCAATAGGGTCCGTATCTATAAAAGAAAAAAAATAAAAAATAAAACCGTAACTTATCTCGACTCTCTCTCTCTCCCTCTCTCTGCCGCTCCCTCCCCCTCTCTCTCTCTCTCACTCCCTCTCTCTTCCACTCCTCCATCTCCGACCCTCTCCCTCTCGCGCGCTCTCCCTCTCCCTCTCCACTCGCTCTCCCTCTTACTCTCCCTCTCCCTCTCACTCTCTCTATCCCTATTTCTCTCTATCTCAAAACCCTAGTTCTCTCTCTCTCTCTTTCTATCTCCTCGGCCCTCTGGTGCAACATCAGGTGTATCTCTCTCGACACGATCTACCCACATCAAGGAGCATTCTGCTGCAACATCAGGTCTCTCTCTCTCTCTCTCTCTCTCTCTCTCTCTCTCTCTCTCTCTCTCTCCTTATCTATTCATATCAAATTGGCCATTTTTTGGCATTTTTTTAATCCTTCATGTAACATTGTGCAATGATTTGTGTATTGGGATTTTTTGAGTTTTGAATCCCTAATTAGGGATTTGTAGTGTTGATTCCCTAATTGTGGATTAATGTAGAGGTATTGTCTAAGAGAAGACAGTCATGTATCAGAGGTCCATTTGCATGAAGATGCTGATATGGGCTAAAAAAGTTTTGGATCCCTTCGTCCAGGTCTGTTTGACCTAATCAATAGGTTGGATGGCAAATAAAGATTACAGTGGGCCCTAATCTCAAGATGCCTATTTCTACTACTTGTATGAAAGTTGTTGCCAGATTGATCTATTGCCTTTTTTCTCACTCAAATGGGAGGTTGAAAACAAACGACTAATGAAACAAATCCATTTTTAAAAACTTTTTGCAACCCACCATGTTTTGTTAATGTTATCTAATCCAATTAAAAGATGGGCCCCACCAAGATGAATAGCCACCCTGTTTAGTATAGTCATGATTTGATGTTGGCCATAGACCTTGGTAGACCTCATAGTCAAGAGTACCGTAAAATAAGCCTATAGGTTGTTAAGTTGATAGTAAACAGTTGTAATCAGACCCGATCTTAACGAGTCCAAATCCAATTTTGCATACTCATTTAGAAATCAGACCCGGTTTGGGTCCACCATTTGGAGAATTGGCCTGGTCAAAATTGGGTCGAATTTGAAATTTAGAAAGCATGACATTGTCATCATGAAAGATGATACAATCTACCCATTATTTTGGCAACATTGTAGGGTAATCCAGTTTCAAAATTTGTCGATATCCATTGAGGCGGCATGGAGATTGTAGTGTTCTTATTATTGTTAGATTTGTTAGATCTAGATATTCATTGGAGTTCCAGCTTCGCTCCTTTAAAATGATCGAAGATGGTCTTTAGAAAAGCTAAAGCTTGTTCTTTAATGGGTTTCCTTTTTTCTATTATTGTGAGCATCATTGACATGAAAGGGTGGATTGGTTACTGAAAACAGGTTCTTGGAGGAACATTAAGAGATTTGCTTACACTTTGGGCAGGTTTTTAGATTGTTCAAGTGGGTCCATTGGATCCTTGATCCAAACTGTTGATATGATGAGACTCAAAATGGATGGTTGTATCACCCAAAATCCCCAAGATTGCAATCCTGGCATCAATTATGTTGAAAAAGTTTCTTGTCTATTTGTTAGATCACTTACCTTGTTGAAATAACTCTTTTAGTTTTCCTACCCCAGAGTTCCACGCATCTAATTTAATAATATGATATGTATTTTGTGCTATTTTTTTCTTTCTCACAGGCATTTAGAGTGGATTTCTTAGAAGACAAGCTGAAGCCTTTCTTCAAGTCAAACCTAATGCCTGAGATCATATATAAGTTGTAACATTTTACTTCCAAAGTTTTTTTTTTTTTTTTTTTTGTACCATGTGTTATGTTATTCAAATTTGGCAAATCTAATTGTTCAATCCATGAAGTGAAAGATGGGGGCTATAAGATGGAACATGATGATGGTAAGCTTATTACTACATTTTCTGCTCCGAACTATTGTGACTAGGTAATCAAATTGCTCATAGGTATCTCCGTCGATCCAGGGGTTTTTCGCAATTCTGAGCGTCGCAACCCTGCGTAGCTGGGTTGGTTGGCTAAAGTAGCTCGTTCTACCCCAAAATCATATATTTTACGTTAGCTAACTCATTCCGGATTGCGAGATACACCTGATCTAAGGTCCGACGGTCCGGATTACTTCTGTCGTCGACCGGGCCTTTTCTGATCCATCTTGGCCATGAAACTGTCCGCCACCCACTCTACATCACTTAATAATGAATTATGTTTGGTTGTTGTGTGAATATTTTCTAGAATTTGCCTGACTTCTTTTGTCAAATTCCTTTGGGGTTATTATTTACATCGTTCTATATCAGTACATTCTTAATGATTTTTAAACTTTATTAGATGCTTTAGTTTCTAGGCACAAGAAACATAAAAAATATCAGTAATGAGCATATATTTCAAGTGCCTAGAAACTAAAGCATCTAATAAAGTTTAAAAATCATTAAGAATGTACTGATATAGAACGATGTAAATAATAACCCCAAAGGAACTTGTCATAGTAGTTCGAAGCAGAAAATATAGTAATAAGCCTACGATCATCATGTTCCATCTTATAGCCCCCATCTTTCACTTCATGGATTGAATAATTAGATCTGCCAAATTTAAATAACATAACACATGGTACCAAAAAAAAAAAAAAAAACTTTAGAAGTAAAATGTTACAACTTATATATGGTCTCAAGCATTGGGTTTGATTTGAAGAAAGGCTTCAGCTTGTCTTCTAAGAAACTCTCTCTAAATGCCTGTGAGAAAGAAAAAAAAATAGCACAACATAAATATCATATCATTAAATTAGATGCGTGGAACTCTGGAGTAGAACAACTGAAGGAGTTATTTCAACAAGGTAAGTGATCTAACAAATAGACAGGAAACTTCTTCAACATAGTTGATGCCAGGATTGCAATCTTGGGGATTTTTAGTGATACAACCATCCATTTTGAGGCTCATCATATCAATAGTTTGGATCAAGGATCCAATGGACCCACTTGAACAATCTAAAAACCTATCCAAAGTGTAAACAAATCTCCTAATGTTCCTCCAAGAACCTGTTTTCAGCAACCAATCCACCCTTTCATGTCAATGATGCTCTCAATAATAGAAAAAAGGAAACTCATTAAAGAACAAGCTTTAACTTTTCTAAAGACCACCTTCGATCATGTTAAAGGAGCGAAGCTGAAACTCCAATGAATATCTAGACCTAACAAATTTAACAATAATAAGAACACTACAATCTCCATACCTCATCAATGGATATTGACAAATTTTGAAACTGGATTACCCTGCAATGCTGCCAAAATAATGGGTAGATTGTATCATCTTTCACCATGACAATGTCATGCTTTCTAATCTTCAAACTCGACCCAATTTTGATCATGCCAATTCTCCAAATGGTGGACCTAAACCGGGTCTGATTTCTAAATGAGTATGCAAAATTGGATCTAGACGCATTAAGATCGGGTCTGATTACAACTATTTACTATCAACTCAACAACCTATAGGCTTATTTTACGGTACTCTTGACTATGAGGTCCACAAAGGTCTATGGCCAACATCCAATCATGACTATACTAAACAAGGTGGTTGTTCATCTTGGTGGGGGCCATCTTTTAATTGGATTAGATAGCATTAACAAAACATGATGGGTTGCAAAAAGTCTTTAAAAATGGATTTGTTTTATTGGTCGTCTGTTTTCAACCTCCCATTTAAGTGAGGGAAAAGGCAATAGATTAATCTAGCAACAACTTTCATACAAATAGTAGACATAGGTATCTTAAGATTAGGGCCCACTGTAATCTTTATTTACCATCCAACCTATTGATTAGGTCAAACAGACCTGGAGGAAGGGATCCAAAACTTTTTTAGCCCATATCAGCATCTTCATGCAAATGGACCTCTGATACATGACTGTCTTCTCTTAGACAATACCTCTACATTAATCCACAATTAGGGAATCGACACTACAATTCCCTAATTAAGGATTCAAAACTCAAAAAATTCCAATACACAAATCATTGCATAATGTTACATGGAGGATTAAAAAATGCCAAAAAATGACCAATTTGATATGAATAGATAAGGAGAGAGAGAGAGAGAGAGAGAGAGAAAGAGAGAGAGGGAGGGAGATACATGATGTTGCAGCAGAATGCTCCTTGATGTGCGGTAGATCGAGCGAAGAGAGAGATACTTGATGTTGCAGCAAAGGGCCGAGGAGATAGAGAGAGAGAGAGAGTGAGAGCTAGGGTTTTGAGAGAGAGAGAGAGAGATATATATATATAGGGATTGAGAGAGGGAGAGGGAGAGGGAGAGCAAGCGGAGAGGGAAAGGGAGAGGGAAAGCGCGAGAGGGAGAGGGTCGGAGATGGAGAAGGAGCGGCAAAGAGAGGGAGCGGGAGAGAGAGGAAAGCGCCAAGAGAGAGAGGGAGCGGCAGAGAGAGAGAGGGAGAGGGAGAGCGAGCGGAGAGAGGGAGGAGGGAGAGAGAGAGAGAGAGAGAGAGAGAGAGAGAGGTTACGGTTTTGGTTTTTTTTTTTTTCTTTTATAGATACGGACCCTGCCAGCAGCCGTTAAAACTGGCCGCCGACAAAGGATTGGCCCATCAGTCGGCTACGACTCTTTTTCTTGTAGTGTATGATGCTGGATCCACTACAAAGCTTTTAGGTTAAGCTTAACTTACGACATGTGTGGCACCCACCATGATGTGTGCATGAAATTCAATCCATCCATCTTGTGGTTCCCCTCTTTTTTTATTTGGGTCCCAAATTTTGGACTGATTCAAAATTCAGGTGGGCGTGATATAGACCAATTGGGATGAGGACTCTCGTTATTAAAAACCTTTCAGATTGTATGTGTGGCCCACTATGTTTTGCACATACCATCCAATCGATTTAGAAGATATGGCCCACCAGGATAATGCAACATTAAAAAATAATAATAATAATTTTTTTAAAAAAAAAAAAAAAATCACTTCAAAACTCAGGTAGGCTACACTGATTTTAGAGCGTTTAGGTAATGTAGTCACACGATGTGCCCTTCCTGTGCCTTAGATCCGGCCCATTGCCACCCTAAGATGGATTGGTTGGTTTGAGAAGGTCAATATATACCGTGTCTCGATCTATAGTTGACCGATGTAGTTACAGTGGTGGTGTGAATGGGTTCGGTCGGGCTAGGTCATGTCTTACGAAAATATGAAAGCCCAATCCATGAGATAATTACCAGAGTGCAGCCCTGACTAGCCAACTAGATAAGCATCTACATGGGGCCTATGCTTACTCTAATAGGATGTAAAAGTGGCCACCCTATATCACATGATGGGCCAAAGAAAACAGGCCCAATCCCAACCCCACCCATCCACTTTTCTGATCCATTAAGTGTGACCCATCATGCATGAACAAATTAGCTCGGCTAACTCGCTCGACTCGACTCAAAAAAGCTGGACTAGACTCGGCTCGAAACTGGGTTCGAGCAGAGTCGAGTTGATTTTTTGAGCTCAAAAATAATATCGAACCGAGTCCGAGCTTGACTCGACTTGGCTCGGAACTTGACTCGGTTCGACTCAGATCATCAAGCAATGCACCAACGCGCCCCACCTGTGTGAGATGCAGCAATGTAGTTGTCCCAAGTGGTGCTCTGTGCGATATTAACACCCCAAAGTCTAGTCTGATCCACTCAATATTGGTTGATCCATGCATGAATCATTGAATATGGGCCGTGGATGATTTTCATTCCATCCACTCGTTTTCTGGCCCACCTCATGATTTTCACCGCTAGATCAAAGCATCCACACCTCTACACATGGTCACCCTTGATGGGTATTTATTATATTGGTGTGGACCCATGTCAAGCCCATTCATCATCATTATACATAAACTTGGGCCATGAAAGGATATTAACTAGGCCCAAGTTTAGCAGAAGGTCTGTAACAAGACCCCACTCACACAGCGCACAAGCCCAAAATAAGAATCCACGCCGACCATGGTGAGCTGTGCCCACACGCCTGATGGACCAGCTTGCCCCATCCCCAGTCATAGTTACTAAGGCCCGTTTGGATCGTAAGTTACTTATGTCACAAGTAACTTAGTTTTTACTCATTAAGAAAATAAGTATGTTTGGTAAACAACCTACTTATTGGCTTCTCCTCTCTCTTTAATCTCTCCTGTGCCTCTTTTCATCAACTTATGAAAAGTACAAAAGCTTTAAAAAAAAAAAAAAAAGTGTAGTGATTAAATAGTTTTTAAGTTTTTTTTAAAAAAAAACTTATAACCAATCGTAATCCCAACTTATATGAAATAAGTTACTTATCTACTGCTGTAAGTAGAAAAAGTAATTTATTTGGTGGTATCCAAACGGGCTGGCCCTAAAACAGTACAAACAAAGCAAGGTCCAAGGGGAAGCAAATTACTGCTTGGTGTGCCATGGTGTGTTGATGTCACCGGGTTCTATGGGCCCCACTATGATGTATATGTTATACCCACACTATCCATCCAGTTTGCGAGATAATTTCAAGGCATGGGCCAAAAACTGAGGCAGATCCAAATCTCAAGTGAAGCACACCACAGGAAGCAATCCACTCCCAAGTTTTTTGATTGGGGTTGGGCGATAGATATAGGCCTGTGGGTTAAGCCTAGGATGGATTTTGGGCCCAAGTGATAAATGGACTGGATTTGAGCCCAGGCTTTGCCGATCTTTTTCTTACCCGGATGAGCCTGGGACAGGCCCAGCTCACTTATTACTTAAATAGGAGAGTTTGGATTTGAGGTTAAAATCTTCCTAGCTGAATGACCTAGATGGGCGTGTTTAGGCCGATTAAAAATAGTCCATTCACTTCTACCTAGAGCACTCAACGATCCAACCCAGCGTGTCTATAGCTTGGCCCGCCTGGGCCTAAATTTTAAACACGTTTATTAAATATGATGGCCCAGGTTTCGGTTGTGATCCATTAGCATGGCCCGACGGGCCCATTTTAGATTTCAAAGGCATTTTTACCCAAGGGTGTGAGGAGGAAGATTACTTTCTACCACAAGTATGCAAAACCTTAAATCTACCAGATTACACTACTAATAAAGAAAAAAAAATCTAATTTCAAAATTACTAAAATAGTAAAATTCTAAATTTAATAGAAGCCCTAATTCAACTAAAATAAAACTTACCCAAATAGTAAGTCCAAAATTAAACTTACTAAAATTTCTGAACATACTAACAATTAATCTATAAAAAAGGTGAAATTTTAAAAATCTAGATAAATATGACAAAAATCGAAATTACTAAAAATAATTTTTTTTCATAAAATTTCATTTTCAAAATGAATGCATGCATTTTCTCAAGAAATGGATGGATGTGACTTGCATGTAGGTCAGTTGACATGGCCCGCTATATAGAGATCGATAGGTCTTGCATCCCGTAATGATACCTGGATCGAAAGTTATGGTTGATTTATGATTACACTTCAAATAGTAATTTCTCTTTATCCGGATTGAATTTCTTCAAACAAGATGCCCATGTGGCCCAATTACATCATGCCCTACGTAGTGCTAAGCCCAAATATGACGGATTACTTCCATTTCTGTTCGACCATGACACACATTATTTCATCCTTATAATATTTATCAAGGGAGAAGGGGAATATGACATCATTTAGTTATCTTTGTTTCACTGATTTCCTTAATTCATCCAATCATATACGGAGAGGAGTGCCTTTTTGTCTTCAATTACAGTTATTCCACCATAGTCTTCAACACTAGGTTCTCACTACTTTCTCCATCTATGATCAAATCATTGACCTTTTGGTTCATGGTGCACCTCATTCGAAAGATGTTGTACCGTTGTAGATGTATCTCCTCCTTCGGCATGTACAATAGTTTCTGCATGATCAAAGTGATAGCCTGAGATTCACTATTATCGGGTGATGGCCTATGATTCATCACCGATCATGCACCACAAATATGATGATCACGAGCTTTATCGCTGATCTCATGTTATTCATCATTATAAACACAGGGTTTGTCTTAAAGCTTTCATCAAATGGTCGATCGTTGCCTGCAGTCCTCGCATAGCTCATAAATTCTTCCGTCGAAAAGCTTCAAATGTCTTTATTGTCATGGGATTGTTTCCTAGAATACCCTCAATGAAATTTAGAAGCCATCGATTCAAGAAAAAGCCTTGCTCTAATACCAACTGACACAGGAAAGGGTGTGAATAGGAAGATCAGTTGTCTACCTCAAGCATGCAAAACCTTGAATCTATAAGATTATTCTTAAATCCATAAGATAAAAAAGAAAAATTCTAAATTTTAGTATTCAATAATGTGTATCATCTCTTAATTACAGCACTAATAAAGAAAAAGAAAAAGTAAACCCTAATTGAAAATTATAAAATAAAATAAAAATAAAAAAGAATCGTAAAATTCTAACCCTAATTGAAGTCCCAATTTAACTAAAATAGAACTCTAGTAAATTTTGCTAAAAATAGAAAAATCCTAAATTAATATCTAAAAAAGACAAAAATTTAAAATTCTAAAGAAATACGATGAAAATTGGAATTACCAATATTAGTATTATTTTTTTTTCTAAAATCTTGTTTTAAAGCTGTAAGTATGCGTTTCTATGTGAAAAGACGAACGTGACCTGCTATGCAAGTCCGTTGACCCCAGATGGCCCGTTGTGTAAAGATCAATTAGTCGTGCATCCAATAATGATCCCTGGATCAAAAGTTATAGCCGATTTATGCGTCACCCTTCAAACGATAATTTCTCCCTATCCAAATTAAATTTCTTCAAACAGGATGCACCTAGGTCCCAATTACATAATGCCCTATGTAGGACCAGTCTAGATATGACGAATTACTTCTGCTTCTACTTTGCCTTCTTTTGGTCTAGCCATGCTAGGATTGTATCTATGCCACATCCTAAGTCACATTTTCTCTCATATATCATGTAGGATGTGTCAGGCTTAATTAAACATCCCAGATGTTATACAAAAGTGGGTAGCTGGGCTTGGGATTGGCCCTATTTGTTTTGGCCCATCACGGGCCCAAGTAGGGTATAGGCTTTGCTTTGCAGGCTAGGTTTGGACAGACCTCACCCCGCCCCGTTGATGCCTCGGCCTGGATATGGCCCGTGTAACTGGCGGATTTAGATACATACGAAGGGTCGTCGACATATAAATTGATCAAATCCCCATTTGTGAAGGTAAGTGTTAGTGATCCATCCGTTGATCAGGTAGGCTGCACATGCTTAAGGAAAGACATTTAGAAAAATGAAAACCAATGCTCGACATGTCTTACATGTGTGTTACTTAAGCCTTGATTGGAACGGATATTTTATAGGATGGAACACATGCACACATTAAGTTGGGCCATATCGAGCTACTTTGGACTAAAGACTTATGGTGTAAGTGTCCCTCCACCCTTGCCAGTATGTTCCTATGCGGAGTTCCCACCCCTAGATGATGTATGGAGATTTTTGTTGGAATCCCCATTCCACTACGTGAAAAATGAAAATAAATGACAGATTTAAAGACGGTCCTGGACCGTCTCTAAAATTGCTTGGTTTAAAGACGCTTTAGAGACGGCCGTAAACCGTCTCTAAAATTAGGGACGGCTCCTGACCGTCCCTAATATAGTCTTTAAATGTTCTGCGTCCGCAAACAATATAAGACGGTCGAAGACCGTCTTATATACGTCATCTGAGACGGTCCAAAGACCGTCCGTATTAGAGACGGTCAATGACCGTCTTATATGTGGTCATTTGAGACGGTCGGTGGCCGTCAGTGTTAGAGACGGTCGGTGGACCGTCTTTTTACTTGTAATCTGAGATCATTAAAGACCGTCTCTATTAGAGACGGTCCTTAGCTGTCTTATTGCCCTATAAAAAACCGTCTCTATTAGAGACTGTCAAAGACCGTCTCTATTAGAGACTGTCATAGACCGTGTCTATTAGAGACTGTCAATGACCGTCTCTATTAACCGCAGATGTCCGTCTCTATTAGACTAGAAAATAGTTAAGAAGTTTAGAAAAAATAATTAACAATGTTATAAAAAAAAAAAAAAAAAAGCTGATTTTATAAAATTCTACATTTTGAAAAAAAAAATTAAGAACTTTGAATAATGTTGATAACTTTGAAAAAAAAAAGATTTCAATAAAAAAATGATATTTTGAAAAAGAAAATATAAAAAATTAAACAAAATTGTGAAAAAATTGACAAATTGTAAAAATATATATATTTTTAAAAAAAGAAAACTAGATTTTGTATTTTGACAAAAAAATTAAAAATTATATAATAAGATTTCGATTAAAAAATGATATTTTGAAAAAAAATTTAAAAGATTAAACAAAATTGTGAAAAAATCGACAAATTGTAAAAAAAAATATTTAAAAAAAAAAAAGAAAACTAGATTTTTTATTTTGACAAGAAAAATTGAAAACTTATATAACAAAAGTGAAATTAAAAAAATGATATTTTGAAAAAGAAAATTTATAGATTTTAAACAAATTTGTTAAAAAATTGAGAAATTAAAATATATATTTTTTTAAAAAAGAAAATTAGATTTTGTATTTTGACAAGAAAAATTGAAAAGTTATATAACAAAAGTGAATATTTTATAAAAAAAAATGATATTTTGTTAAAAGAGAAAAAATATATACATTTTGAAAAAAAAAATATGTTATTTTTAAATGGAAATTGAAATTTATCTGTGAAAAATAAAATTACTAAATTATTAGGCACATCCATTAGTTGAACCTTTAATCATTTTTGGATAATCTAATCAGTTCAGATTGAAGAATAAATAACTTCGGATGTTTAAATCAAATTCACTGAAATTGTGTGATCAATCTTGTATGCCTAATATCTTTCTCATATGTAAACTGATTGAGGCGAGTAACTACTCAAATTGAGGGTATTGATCAGTAAAATAAAGTGAACGGACCATACATGTAAAATTGGCCAAATATTCGGTCAAAATTGTAACCCAATTTAATGACCTCGTGAGAACCTAAGAATTGATGTTAGTAAGTTTTGTGTGCCCCATCATGATGTGTGTCGAACATCAACACCATGGATTTGATGTGTCCCCTTTAGGTTATGAGATATCTCAAAAATCATCTATATACGAAACTCAAGTGGGCCATACCATCTAATACTATGTGAAGACATCCTAAAAAATATAAAAGCACTTGGTGGGGCCCACATGAGTTTTGGATGTGGCTGAAAATTGGTCTGAGCCCTCATCCAAGTGGGACACACATAATGAGTGGATTAGATATGTGAATCATATTTAGGCAGGCCCAATATATGATTATGAATTTTTTAAGGAAACCCGTCTCCACTATATTGTGTGGTGTGACCCACCCAAGTCATGGATTGACTTTATTTTTAAGCTCTTGGGCCACCCAAGTCATGGATTGACTTTCTCTATATCGTTCAACGCTTTTCTCGGATCATTTTAAGATATTAACTAAAAAATGGGGCGGGTCGAAGGCTTAAGTGGACTACAAAGTGGGGATTGAATGTCCACCATTAAAAATAACATTCACAGAAGTTTTGGATCTAAGCTGATGTGAGAAATTTAATCTTGTGGAATAGACCATTGATTGACCTTTAACTAAAATTTATATGATTATACTATCTTAGATGTTTATTAATTGAGCCTTTTTCTTCCTTAACAGAATCCATTACTAGATTTTGTCTTTTTGTTGTTCATTCGTCTGCTGCCAAGTAAAGGCTCTAAGTATTCGGTTTTTTGTTCCGTACAAATGGAACACCTTTTCAATTTTTTGAGACGATAATGGCCTTGAACATTTTTTATATGATTTTTTTTTTTTTCAGATTTTTGAGACGAAAATGGCCTTGAACATTTTTTATACGATTTTTTAAAAAAAAAAAATTGAGACGAAAATGGCCTTGAACATTTTTTATACGATTTCTATTTTTTCAAATTTTTGAGACAAAAATGACCTTGAACATTTTTTATATGACTTCTTTTTTTCAAAATTTTGAAACGAAAATAGCCTTGAACATTTTTATACGATTTCTTTTGTTACTATTTTCTAGTATTCTTCTCTCACCATGATCTCATGTACTTTCTAAACATGAGGCAAGTAAAGAAATTAAATGGATCACAAAGTTGGCCCACAATAATTCATATCTTTTTGTGTTTTCTCTTCATTCATATCTTTTTGATATTATGAACATGTTGGATGTCAAATAAACATTACTATGGGCCCAAGGAAGGTATCAACGGTGGAAATCATTATTCCACACTGTTTCGTGTGGCATGGTCCACTTGAGTTTTGGATTTACCGAAAATTTGGGATCAACCCACACTATTCATCCATTTTTTGAGATCATTTTAAAGAATTGTCTAAAAAATAATTCATATCCAAAGATTAATTAAATGGACCACACTACAAATAAGGGGAACAAGGTACAATGAGCTCGAGCTGATTTTAACGTCCCATGAGGTCGAGCTGTGTGGGCCCCACCGTGATGCGTTTCGAACATCAACACCATGCATTTGATGCGTCCCCTTTAAATTATGGGATATCCCAAAAATCAGCCGTATACGGACCTCAGGTGGGCTATACCATCTAAAATCATGTGAAGACATGCTAAAAACATATAAAAGCACTTGGTGGGGCCCACCTGAAATTTGCATGCGCCTGAAACTTCGGTTGAACCCTCATACAAGTGGGACACACATAATGCATGGGCTGGATTTGCAAACCACATCTCGGTGGGCCCAAAAAAATGGTTATAAATGTTTTAATGGTGCACGGAACCTCTCAACTTCTGTATGTGGTGTGGCCCACAAAAGTCACGGATTGACTTGATTTTTGAGACCTAGGCCCACGATGGAATGGTGCATCTGACTGATGGTGTTGATGTTTGAAACGCATCACAGTGGGGCCCACACAGCTCGACCTCATGGGAAGTTAAAATCAGCTCGAGTCCATATATATATATATATATATATATATATGGAAAAGGTTCTGTACGTTGAGATCATGGGAACTCTCCCATGAGGTCGAGCTGTGTGGGTCACACTATGATGTGTGTCAAAAATCAACACCGTGCATTTGATGGGCCCCCTTTAAATTATGGGATATCCCAAAAATCAGCAATATACTGAACTCAAGTGGGCCATACCATCTAAAATCATGTAAAGATATGCCTAAAACATATAAAAGTACTTGGTGAGGCCACGCATGAAATTTGGATGCATCTGAAACTTGGTATGACCCCTTGTCCAAGTGACACACACATAATGGATGGGCTGGATTTGTGAACCACATCTATGTAGGCCTAAAAAATAATTATGAATGTTTTAATAGAGGGTAACCCTTCTCAACTTTTGTATGTGGTGTGGCCCACACAAGTCACATATTGATTTGATTTTTAATGCCTAAGCCTAGCATGGAATGTTTCATCTAACTGATGGAGTAGATGTTTGACACACATCATGGTGGGGCCCACAGAGCCATACCAGATCTAAAGGGCAAGTGACGTTATTTGGTGTATATAAACACTGTGTGAGTTTTGTGTTTAATGTAAAATAGTGGTGACTCATTTTTAATAATAGTGGCAATGATATATAGAGTTATCCGACCATCTAAATAATGGGTCTAGTTATTAATAGTTAATATTTAAACTTTTTATTATATAAAACTATCTTAATCATCTATTAAATGGTCCCTTAAATGTAGGGCTTGTCAATGTAGTTAATGTTCTAAATTATGGAAAACTCACAACTTAGCGGATTTGAAGCAAACATTTCATTTTGAAAGAGGGATGGATTTAATTCCAGTTCCCTCGTCTCATTTCCAACGCCCTTTTTCTCTCCCTCTTCTCATTTCTAACGGCGATCGAAATCGGTGGAGACTGCCTCCCGGATGACGGGGGAAGCCATCGCTCATCTTCCGATTTGTAATATGCATAACCGGCAAGTGAAGGTAATCCCATTCCAACACCCTTTCTCGTCTTCTCCTTCCTCCTCTCTTCCGTCCCTTGGACCGACAGATCGCGGTCGGGTTTGGAGCGGATGACGTCCCGATTTCAATGGCCTAAATCTCACAAGTGGGTCCCACGCTCTAAGTGAGCTGCAAATGTGGATGGGCGATTGAATCAAATACAACATCAAGGTGGGGTCCACAATGGGCCCCACTTCGTATCATTTGAATGGCAAATAAACGTTTCAGTGAAACCAGGAGGTTTTTTCATGGAGATCGTTCATTCACCACTTGTTTCCTCATGAGATTTGGATCTGCCGCAGTTTCGGCGGTCCGCCAGATGGAGGGAGTGGATGAAACACATACGTCACGGTGGTCCCAGATGAGACCCACAAGATGAATGACGTGGATAAGGAACATATATCACATGTGGCGCCAAAGCAAGAATCGTTCTTTGACGCTACTCTATTGTGCTTTTTTTTTTTTTTTGATTTATTTATTTGTTTCTAGTGGAATCTTTCAACCACAGGATGGACGGAAAATAAGCACTTTGGTAACCTTAGAAAGGGTTCAACAGGGGACATTTATGCCCACCGATTTCGATGGTGTGGCCCATATAAAATTTAGATCAAGTTAGTTTTTGGGGCGGCCCACCTAAAGTGAACTAGAAGAATGAGATGGAGGGTATGGATTTAGCATAAATATCATGGTGGTACCATAGCTGACCCCACAACCTTTTGGCCAAAAGGCACAGAATGGACATCTCTCCTGGACAACGTCCGAGATGACGGCTTCTCTGGATGACTTCTATTCTCCTTTTTTTTAAATTTTAATTTATTACTATTTTTATTTTATTTTATTGAGATTAAGTTCAGTTGTGGCATTAGTGTTTTTTTTTTTTGGGTGTCAAACACGATGGGCTCCATAACACCCAACGGGGATGTTGAATCCACTATTTTCCTCCTCGATGGGGTCCAATTGAAATTTACATCTACCTTGATTTTGTGCACATGCACTAAAGTGATCTGAACAAATGGATAGCCACCTTGATTAGTAAAATACATCGAGTGACCACAAGCAATTTTCAAGGGTAAGTGTTTAATTCCTACTTGTTTCTGTTTTGTGTGACCCACCTAAGTCTTGGACCTATTCCATTTTGGAACCAACCCTTAAAAGGGACCTCGGGAAGGTAGGTCGGCAGCATGGATTTACCTCACATTGTCAAGATGAGTTCTGAATAATTTCAAGCAATAAATGCTTAATCCCCATCGTCTAAGTAGTATGTCCCGCTGAGCTTCGATCAACCCGATTTTTGGGACCATGCAAGAACTCTGAGTGGGAAGATAGATGAACAAAGTGTGGATTTAGCACATACATCATGATATCATGATGTGACTATGATAAGCCCCAGTGCTTTAGCCCAAAATGAGTATAGGGACGTCCCTCTCTGGAGTCTCTGACGCACAACGTCCTCCCATGACGTCACCTCTTGCGTGCCTTTTTTTTTTTTATATAGTATATATACTCGTATAGAGAGAGAGTGTGGTGTGTGTTACCACCTCGGTGTGGTCCATGAACTGACGATTTGGATAAAAATAGGTGAATCACAACCGCCCATTGGGCTGATCAAACTATATTTATATGCTCTTTAGCTGTGTCTTTGTGACCATTTAAACAGATTAGATGGTGATAAATATCATGGTGATGGCAAGTAATGATGGTTGTGTCGGTGGATTGCTTTGGCAATCCAATGGGATTGCTATATCCAGGAATTCACCACCAAGTATGTTTGGCTCGCTGGCGATCCTAGGATTACGTCAGCTAATCCGGGGCCCTCCGTCTAACCAAACATGTCCCAAGCAAAATAGATGGGATTAAGAGGGATTGGGTGGATTTCAAGGTAATGATGGTGATGTCAGTGGATTCTTTGGGATTGCTATATCCAACTTCTACCTGTTTGGCACGCCCGGCCAAATCCTGGGATTGTTCCTTCCAATCCATCCTAATACAACCTAATCCCATCCACCCTGCCTGGCCAAACAGGGCCTTAGGGAGCTTTTCGGATGCTTAACTGAACTGAATGGCTGGCCACATTACCTTAGGGAGCTTAACATTTATCAAAGGAGCACTATTGGGTGATATTTAAGATTTTCATAATAAATAGATTAAAAGCCAATGATAATTATAAGTAGACTTGCAGCAAAAAATAAAGAATTTGATTTTTTTTCAAAACATGGAAAGACTAATCAGTCCTACTTCTTGTAACTTCAGAATTTAACCTGCTTCAAATGGAGGGATCGTACAAAGATTTGGTTAGGGAGACCACTGATGGTGAACTAGCAGCTGCAACAAATATGAGAGTTACAAAGGTGAAAAGAAATATAAGTCGGTAAGATAAGATGCATGATTTTCCTGTTCAATTGTTAGTCGTAGATTGACAGTACTTATTTCAATTTTCTTGGATGGATGATGCATGTATTTGGGAATGTAAATGAAAATAAAAAACTTATAATATATATATATATATATATATATATGTTATCAACGGAGGATACCTTGTTTAGGGGGACATGAAATTCTTGTAGCTTATGGTATGGTGCCCCATATTGGTTGTACGTTACTAGTATGTAGTAGATAATACTAGGTTCAATAGTAGATAATACTAGAAAATCCCTAAACCTAAACCTACACCTAATCCTAATCTACTCCTTAACCCGAATCCAAACCTAAACCTATACTTATAACCTAAAACTATTCTCAAATCTCAAAACCTATAGCCAAAACCTGAATCCAAACCCGAACCCGAATTCCTAAACCTTAACCTAAACATATAACCTATAACCTATAACCTAAGCCTATACCTAAACCTAAAACCTAAAGCTAAAGTTAAACCTATAACTTAAACCTAAACTCAAATCCCTAAATCTTAACCTAAACCTACAACCTAAACTTAAACTTATAACCTTAACCCTAAACCTACACCTAAACCTACACCTAATCCTAATCTCAACTCCCTAACCTAATCCTAAACCTAAACTTGAAAACCCAAAACTAAACCCGAACTCGATCTCGATTTCCTAAACCTAAACTTAAGACTTTAACCTAAACCTATTCTCAAATCCCAAAACCGTAACTAAACCTATAACCTATAACCTAAACCAAAACCAAACCTATAACCTAAACCCGAACCCATTCTCAAATCCCATAACCTATAACCTAAACCTAAATCAAAACCTATAATCTAAACCAAAACCAAAACCAAAACCAAAACCAAAACCTATAACCTAAACCCAAACCCAAACCCAAACCCAAACCCGAACCCGACTTCCTAAACCTTAACTTAAACATATAACCTACAACCTATAACTTAAGCCTATACCTAAACCTAAAACCTTACTTATAACCTAAACCCTAACCTATTCTCAATTCCCTAAACCTATAGCTTATAACCTAAACCTAAACCTAAACCTAAAAGCGAAACGTAAACCCGATCTTGAACCCGAACCTGATTTCCTATACCTAAAGCTTAACGTATTCTCAAATCCCTAAACTTAAACCTACACCTAATCCTAATCTCAACTCCCTAACCTAAACCTAAACCTAAACCTAAACTCGAAAACCCAAACCTTGAAACCTAAATGTATTCTCAAATCCCTAAACCTAAACCTACACCTAATTCTAATCTCAACTCCCTAACCTAAACCTAAACCTAAACTTGAAAACCCAAACCTAAACGCGATCCCGAACCCAAACCCGATTTCCTAAACCTAAACCTTAACCTATTCTCAATTCCCTAAACCTATAGTTTATAACCTAAACCTAAACCTAACCTAAACATAAACCTAAACCTATAACCTTAACCAAAACCAAAACCTATGACCTAAAACCTTAACCTATAACCTATAACCTAAACTTATAACCTATAACCTAACCTTAACCTAAACCTTAACCTAAAACCTAAACCTACACCTAATCCTAATCTCAACTCCCTAACCTAAACATAAACATAAACTTGAAAACCCAAACCTAAACCCGATCCCGAACCCGAACCCGATTTCCTAAACCTAAACCTAAACCTAAACCTTAACATATTCTCAATTCCCTAAACCTATAGCTTATAAGACCTAAACCTATAACCTTAAAACCAAAACCTATAACCTATAACCTAAACTTATAACCTATAACCTAACCTTAACCTAAACCTAAAACCTAAACCTTAACCTAAACCTAAAACCTAAACCTTAACCAATAACCTACAACCTAAACCTAAACCTAAAACCTAAATGTATTCTCAAATCCCTAAACTTAAACCTACACCTAATCCTAATCTCAAGTCCAACCTAAATCTAAAACTAAACTTGAAAACACAAACCTAAACCCGATCCCGATTCCCTAAACCTAAACCTTAACCTATTCTCAATTCCCTAAACCTATAGCTTATAACCTAAACCTAAACGTTAACCTAAACCAAAACCTATGACCTAAAACCTAAATGTATTCTCAAATCTCTAAACCTAAACCTACACCTAATCCTAATCTCAACTCCCAAACCTAAACCTAAACCTAAACTTGAAAACCCAAACCTAAAACCGATCCCGAACCCGAACCCGATTTCCTAAACCTAAACCTTAACCTATTCTCAAATCCCTAAACTTAAACCTACACCTAATCCTAATCTAAACTCCTAAACTAAACCTAAACTTGAAAACCCAAACCTAAACCCAATCCCGAACCCGAACCCGAATTCCTAAACCTAAACCTTAACCTATTTTCAAATCCCTAAACCTAAACCTAAACCTACACCTAATCCTAATCTCGACTCCCTAACCTAAACCTCTGAACCTAAACTTGAAAACCCAAACCTAAACCCGATCCCGAACCCGAACCCGATTTCCTAAACCTAAACCTTAACATATTCTCAATTCCCTAAACCTATAGCTTATACGACCTTAAAACCTTAACCTTAACCTAAACCTATAACCTTAAAACCAAAACCTATATCCTAAAACCTAAACTTATAACCTAAACCTAAAACCTAAACCTTAACCAATACCTAAAACCTAAAAATAAACCTAAAACCTAAATGTATTTTCAAATCCCTAAACCTAAACCTACACCTACACCTAATCCTAATCTCAACTCCCTAATCTAAACCTAAACCCGATCCCGAACCCGAACCCGATTTCCTAAACCTAAACCTTAACCTATTCTCAATTCCCTAAACCTTAACCTATTCTCAATTCCCTAAACCTATAGCTTATAACCTAAACCTAAACCTTAACCTAAACCTTAACCTAAACCTATAACCTTAACCTAAACCAAAACTTATGACCTAAAATCTAAATGTATTCTCAAATCTCTAAATCTAAACCTACACCTAATCCTAATCTCAACTCCCTAACCTAAACCTAAACCTAAACTTGAAAACCCAAACCTAAAACCCGATCCCGAACTCGAACCCAATTTCCTAAACCTAAACCTTAACCTATTCTTAAATCCCTAAACTTAAACCTACACCTAATCCTAATTTAAACTCCCTAACCTAAACCTAAACCTAAACTTGAAAACCCAAACCTAAACCCGGTCCCGAACCCGAACCCGAATTCCTAAACCTAAACCTTAACCTATCTTTAAATCCCTAAACCTAAACCTACACCTAATCCTAATCTCGACTCCCTAACCTAAACTCCGAACCTAAACTTGAAAACCCAAACCTAATCCCGATCCCGAACCCGAACCCGATTTCCTAAACCTAAACCTTAACATATTCTCAATTCCCAAACCTATAGCTTATAAGACCTTAAAGCCTTAACCTTAACCTAAATCTATAACCTTAAAACCAAAACCTATGTCCTAAAACCTAAACTTATAACCTATAACCTAACCTTAACCTAAACCTAAAACCTAAACCTTAACCAATACCTAAAAATAAACCTAAATGTATTCTCAAATCCCTAAACCTACACCTACACCTAATCCTAATCTCAACTCCCTAACCTAAACCTAAACCCGATCCCAGAACCCGAACCCGATTTCCTAAACCTAAACCTTAACCTATTCTCAATTCCCTAATCCTATAGCTTATAACCTAAACCTAAACCTAAACCTAAACCTTAACCTAAACCTATAACCTTAACCTAAACCAAAACTTACGAGCTAAAACCTAAATGTATTCTCAAATCTCTAAACCTAAACCTACACCTAATCCTAATCTCAACTCCCTAACCTAAACCTAAACCTAAACTTGAAAACCCAAACCTAAAACCCGAACCCGAACCCGATTTCCTAAACCTAAACCTTAACCTATTCTCAAATCCTTAAACTTAAACCTACACCTAATCCTAATCTAAACTCCCTAACCTTAACCTAAACCTAAACCTAAACCCAATCCCGAACCCGCCTACACCTAATCCTAATCTCGACTCCCTAACCTAAACACAGAACCTAAACTTGAAAACCCAAACCTAAACCCGATCCCGAACCCGATTTCCTAAACCTAAACCTTAACATATTCTCAATTCCTAAACCTATAACTTATAAGACCTTAAAACCTTAACCTTAACCTAAACCTATAACCTTAAAACCAAAACCTATGTCCTAAAACCTAAACTTATAACCTATAACCTAACCTTAACCTAAACCTAAAACCTAAACCTTAACCAATACCTAAAACCTAAAAATAAACCTAAAACCTAAATGTATTCTCAAATCCCTAAACCTAAACCTACACCTAATCCTAATCTCAACTCTCTAACCTAAACCTAAACTTGAAAACCCAAACCTAAACCCGATCCCGAACTCGAACCCGATTTCCTAAACCTAAACCTAAACCTTAACCTAAACTTAAAACCTAAGCCTATAATCTAAAACCTAAACCTAAAACTCCGAATGTATTCTCAAATCCTTAAACTTAGACCTACACCTAATCCTAAACCTAAACTTGAAAACCCAAACCTAAACCCGATACCGAACTCAACCCGATTGTCTTTGTAATAATGTAGCCCAATCATAAGGCAACAAACAAGAATGTATCCCTTTTAACACATGCCCCTTTTTACAAAGCTTTAATTTTTGTTGTTGTTTCTATTAATTGAAACACTTTTTTTGCATTATTTGCTCATGTTAGGTTTATTTTAATGATCAGTTTTATTTTAAAAAAGTGCCCACTTTTTTGGAAGAAGTTTCTGCAATTTTTCATGATTCTGAATTATAATGTTTTGTTGGTTGAATATTTTTTTATTAGATGAAAGACACAGAAAGAAAATTGTTGCTGATTTTTTCCTTCTTTTTTTACTTATGAAGTTAAACTTTATATGTATTATGCATGGATGAATAATGTATTGTGGATAAGATTGTTTGTGTTTGGATGGATGTAGTTTATGTTTGGACGGATTTACGTAATTTGGGTTTAGATGGATGTGAGTGTGATGAAAGCAGTGTATATTAGTCTGTTTGGATGAAACAGTGAATGTGAATGAAACAGTGTATATCATCCTGTTTGGATGAAACAGTGAATGTGAATGAAACAGTGTATGTCATCTGTTTGGATGAAACAGTGTATATCGATTCTGTTTGGATGAAACAGTGTATGTGAATAAACAGTGTATATCATCTGTTTGGATTAAACAGTGAATGTGAATGAAACAGTGTATATCATCTGTTTGGATGAAACAGTGAATGTGAATGTGATGAAACAGGTGAATGTGAATTAAACAGTGTATATCATCTGCATGTTTGGATGAAACAGTGTATATCGTGTATGTCGATCTGTTTGGATGAAATAGGTGTATATCAGTCCTGTTTGGATGAAATAGGTGTATATCAGTCCTGTTTGGATGAAACAGTTTAGATTTACGTATGTGAATGAAACAGGTGTATATCAGTCCTGTTTGGATGAAACAGGTGAATGTGAATGTGATGAAACAGTTTGGATTTACGTAGTTTGTATAACAGTGTCGGGAGAATACCTTAATAAAGTTGAATTTGAAAATGTCCTTTAAGGGTCGGAAAGAGACGGCCTATAGCATCCTTTTAAAGGCGGTCCATGACCGTCTTTTTTAAGGCTCATAGGAGACGGTCCATGGTGTCCTTTTAAGAGGACGGTCTATGACGATCCGTTTAAGGATTTGTCCATGGCCGTCCTTTGAAGGCTCATAAGAGACGGTCCATGACATTTCTTGTTAAGGACGGTCCATAACAGTCCTTTTAAAGGACGGTCTATGGCTGTCCTTTTTAGGATCCTAAGAGACGGTCCATGACAGTCCATTTTAAGGACGGTCCATGACCGTCCTTTTTTAGGACGGTCCATGACCGTCTTTTTTTCGTCAATAAGAATGACGGTTTTCAACCGTCCTTTAAAAAATAAGACACGTCAAAATTTGACGGCCTATGCGACGGTCCATGACCGTCCTTTTTGGTCATTTGAGACGGTTTTGGACCGTCCTTTTTTCGCTGTTTTGGCGTAGTGTTCCACACTCAACTCAGTAAATGGTGCATCCATGCCATCCAACTAGTGGTCTATGTAGTGAATGGCCCACTCTAAAAAACAATACTTTACTTGTCAAAGGCCACCAATGAAATATCAAGATCATCAGGTTATTTTTTGAAGTGTGTACATGGCCCACTAAGTGAAGACCCTTATGGATGAACCCTGTCCCAACACAATGAGAAATACTTTGATACTCTAACAGGCACTTAGAAATTGCACCCGGGAGATTGCTCAACCAATCAAATTGTGGAAGCTAAGGTGAGTCCTCAGTTTAGTAGGTTTTCTTTGTATCCAGCCTCATACTCTGCCAGAGTATGAATTAACTTCCATATAACAATGGAGACAGCTGTGGTCTGTCGCGCTTGCAGACTTGGCCTAATTCAATCCAGGCTTGGGCTGAAACACTAGGCCTGGGACTGGACCTGTCCTAAAATTTAAGGCCGTTTATTAATTGGGCTGGGTTTAGGTTGTGTCTAAGAACCCATCACTCAGCCCAAATTCAAGCAAGCCGGGTTTAGGTTTCCAGGCTGAACCCCTGGTTTTTCTTTGTGGGCCGAGCTTCGACGGACCTCAGAGATGAACCTGAAGTGCTGGTCTGGAAGACCCAATTAGGTCTTCGAGTCTTACCTGCCGTAGCTATAAATCCAGTCGACTTTTTTAGTTTTCGAACTAGATTCAAAGAGACAAGGAACAGTCAAAAGACTAGAGTATTGTAGACCATCTCTGTACCGTACAATTGGCAAGGTGATATACCAATCTTGACCGTCCATCTAGTTTATTGTATTGTGGATGTAAAAGGGTTTAAAATAGGCATCCATCAAATAATCCCATCCATGTGATCAGTGACTTTCAATGGAATGATACTGAACAAAATACTTAACTGTCAGGGAAAGTAAATAAAAGTGGTGCATATGGTCTACTACGTATGATTCTTGAAAATGAATCTGTGGTGAAAGAAAATATAATTGGGTTACATTCAGTCAAAATGTTAAAAACCTAGCATCTTCTAATCTTCTATTTTTATTTTACTTATTTATATTTGAGTCTCCCTAAGCCATCCACAGAGTGTCCCATCATATGAACGTCTTAGATCATGAAATAATTGCCCAACCTATACAAATTGAAAGCATGAGCGTACTGTTAATTTGAAATCCAATTTGCTGATTAGGTCATACAGACCCAGATGAAGGGAACAAAACAAAGATCATCTTCATTCAACACTGTTTCATGTAATGTAGTCCACTTGAGATTGGGATATACCTAATTTTTGGTCTCATAACATAAAATGATCTAGAAAAATAGAACAACATGGATGAAATACATACATCATGGTGGGGCCCACAGAGCACCAACCACCAGCCATTGGCTGGTGGCAGAGGGAGTAGCCAATCCATTGCCCCCTGGCAGAAAGTTATTAAGAAAGGCTTTAGCAGACCAACCGCATCCAAATGGGATTAGGTAATCCGTCTCCGAATAGGAATGGGCATGTATATCAGGTTGAAAATGCATGTGGCAATGCATGTAAGATGGGTGATTTTTTACGGTCCATCTACATTAGAAAAAAGCACACAGTGGCCTCAAAATGGACGGTGACAAGCAGAGAACGTCAATCACCTATATTTAAAATGGAATATCATATCGGTATAGGGTACTTGTGTTATTAAATCAAGGTAGCATATGTAGTATGGCCCATTAGTTAGTGGCTGCGATTGACCGATGGGTCAACTTCGAGTTAATAAATGTCTCTCGCCCAAAGAAGGTTTCAATCAATCCCCACCGTTTCAATGGTGAGCTCGAGAAACAGATGAATGGAGTGGATATGACAAGTACATCACGGTGGGCCATTCAGAGGTTCACCCTGCTTTACCAAATTGGATTGCATACTGAGTTACTCAGTATGCTTTTATCGTACTGAGTAAACTCTGTTGGCCTACCGTAAATCTATGTGATTAATCCACACCGTCCATCCGTTTTTTCAGATCATTTAAGGGTTTGAAACCAAAATTGAAGCGTATACAAAGCTCAAGTGGACCATACCACAGGAAACAATGGGAATAATGATTTCCACCGTTGAAACCTTGCCAGGCCCCACAGTGATGTTTATTTGTCATCCAACCTATTCATAAGATCACAAAAACATGGATGAAGGGAAAACACAAATATAAGCTTGATCCAAAACTTAAATGGCCCTCAAGAAATTTTCAACGGAATACGTTTAATTCACACTGCTTCCCATGGTGTGGTCCATTTGAGCATTGGATGTGCTTCATTTCTGGGCCTATATCTAAAATTATCTGGTAAAATGGATGGAACGAGTGGATAAAATATATAAATCACGGTGGACCCACAGAGTTTGCTCAGTACGCTGGAGTTACTACTCTGCTTTCCGCATTACATGCACGTAGCATCAGATTGAAAATGAAGTGGATTGCGTACATAGAAACCTATTAGGCTATATGTACTCAGTAAATTATGTGGGACCCACTGTAATGTATTTCAGTGATTTGGATCAGGTTGAGGGATCCTTACTGGAATCATGCACCTTATGAATGGGTTTGATGGGTAAAAAAATCACAGTGAGTCCCATGAAGATTTCAATGGTGGATGTTTCCATTCCCACTATTTCTCGTGGTTTGGTCCACCTTGATGTTTGATTTACCTCATTTTTTGGCTATCATCCTCAAATGAGCTGGTAAAACTAATAAACGGAGTGGATTTCTTACGCACATCAGGGTGGGTCCCATAGGAAATCATGGAGAAACCTACCACCTCAAAGTACGTAACCTTATCTGCGTATTGCGTCCGACCCACGATCGGATAATAATCCATCGATCAGACCAGGGGCTCCTGTGGGGTCCACTATAATGTATTTATCTATCCACGCCGTCCATCCATTTTCTCAAGTAAATTTAAGGTCTGAGCCCAAATATGAGGCAGATATACTGCTCAAGTGGACCACACCAAATAGTGATCTCACGTTGCATTAAATACACAAAGGATTAAATGCAAGAGTCATCCTGGTTTGGATCTACCTCATTTTTAGTCTAATATCTTAAAATGATATAAGAAAATTGATGGACGGTGTGGATAGGCAGATACATCACGGTGGGCCCCATAGGAGTCCTCATCTGAGATAGGGTCTTACGCAATCCGCTTCTCGTTATATAATACACGAGAGAGCACTCCTGTTACCACCAAGAGTCAAGAAAAACGTTAGTCAAAAGTGCTGGTAAGCGCTTCCTCGCTATGTATTTCTTTCTTCATTATTTGATTTTATTTTTTTCTTTAATTCAAAATTAGGACCGTTAGCAAGTTAGATTAAGGGCATCCCAATCTCATATTTTTCAACATAGTCCCAAGTCTGCAAGATCTTAGCCTCTGATTTTTAAGCTGGTTTGAATTATATTAGTTGATTGGTCCTAATGCAATGAAAATCATAATGAGAATTGAGACATTCTCTTGATTTCATTCTAAAATGAATGACACCGAACTGATCACCTGCTACATCAGCAGACTCTACGTGATTTTTTTTCATGCAATGCATCTTTCGGGCCAACGACGATATGTTCCTCATGCTACCATGTAGTAAATCTACATGATGCAAACGGACGAGGATTTCCTGCCAAAGCCTTCTACATGAAATTCCTGCCCGTAAACTTAGGTGGGCCCAAAAGTGATGTTTATGAGAAATCCACTCTGTCCATCCCTTTTTTGATCTTATTTTAGGACCTGAGACAAAAATTTAGAAGGATCCAAACTGAAGTGGGACTCAGTGAAGGAAAATGTGGGTATGGAAATTCCTACCGTTGAACCCTCCTAGGGTCAACAGTGATTTTTACATGCCATCCATACTGTCCATAACGTCATTCATACTTGGATGAATTGAAAAAACAAATATTAGCCTAATTCAAAACTTCTGTGGCCCACAAATATTTCAACTGTGGACGTTCAATTCTGACTTTTTAGCCCACTTGAGTATTGGATCCTGCTCGCTTTTGGCCTTACATATTAAAAGAATCTCAAAAAACCGATGAACAGGGTGGATTTCTCACAAGCATCATGTTGGGCCCACTTATGTTCCCAGCGCAGTAAGTTCCTGCGAAAGGCTTTTCGCAGGAAATCCGCGTCCGTTGGAATCCTACCACTAAACAAACACCAGACTACGGTTGACGGACGCGCGGGGTTGCTACCGACACTACTAATAGCGAGATGTGTACTGGTCGGTGCTCTATGGGCCCCACCATGATGTATGTGTATTATCCATGCCGTCCGTTTAATTTTTTTTAAGATTATTTATGTAATAGGTCCACGAATGAGTCAGATACAAATCTCAGGTGGACCACACCATGGGAAAATAGTGGTGATTGAATGTGCACCATTAAAAACTTCCTAGGGCCCAATGTAATATTTATTTGTCATCTAACCTGTTGATTAGGTCACATAGGCTAGGATGAAGGGAAAACACAAATATCAGCTTGGTCCAAAACTTTTGTGGCCTCTAAGAAGTTTTTTATGGTAGCAGCTCAATCACCACTATTTTGTATGGCGTGGTCCACCTGAGATTTAGATTTGACTCATTTTTAGTTCAAGCTATAAAATGACCTGAAATTTTTGATGGACGGCGTGGATAAAACACATACATCAAAGTGAAAAAATTGATGGATAGTGTGATAAAACCCATACATGAGGCGTACGGAGAACCGACCAACAGCCAGGTGCTACCCCAGTTGTAATAGGACGTGGATTTCCTGCGAAATGCCACCAGCGAGTTGCTACTCTGACAGTTGTATACAGTTGTAGTATGACGCATATTTGCTTTGGCAGGAAGTTATACGGAAGGATGTTGGGTGGGGCCCATCGAAATGTTTATGAGAAATCCACTCCGTCAATCAGTTTTTCTACATCATTTTAGGATGCCTGACGAAAAAATGAGGCGTATCCAACACTAAAGTGAGCTACACGAGAGGAAACAGTAGGAATTCAATGAGCACCGCTGAAGCATTTTTATGGCCATTGATAATGACCTTATAAATGGTTTTTATAGCATATAAACATCAAGGTGGAGCTCAAGAAGGATTCAACGGTACAAATAATTTCTTTCCTCAATTTACCCTCTTGTGTGACCCCCTTGAGTTTTGTATCCATCTCATTTTTATTCCCACTTAATAAAATGATTCAGAAAAACAGATAGACGAGGTGGATTTCTCATAAACATATCGGTGAGCCCCATCCAACATCCTTGTGTAGGAACTTCCTTCCAAAGGACTTTCACAGTAAATCTGCGTCCATGGCAATAGTGTAAATATCACAATATATAATATATACTCTATGTTTCAGTATATCAATTCTCACATTCTTATGCTCAATACAACTCTTACTTTGTATCTTTTTCTTTTCAGTCTTTGAAGAATTATTAGATTTGAGATTGTTACTAATTTTGACTCTTTGTATCTTTTTCTTCTCATTTTTTAAAGAATTATTAGAGTTGAGATTGCTACTGATATCGCCACATAAGATTGTCACATTATGCAACCGAATGCGGAAAGACTTGAGAGGAATCTACAAGAGTGGCCCATTAGAAAATTCCTAACAGCAAGCGACGTAGGCCACCTCAGTAGGTTAGTATTACCTCGAGCAAAAGTTCAAGAATGTATCTTCCGATTCTGGGATAAGAACATGGTCGAGATGCTCGATCGTGGCCATTCACGTCAAGTGATCATAAGGGATGTGGACACTAATAGCTCCATCGACATGATGTTTCGTAGATGGAAAAACAATAAGATGTATGTCCTCCAATTAAATTGGACTAAGGAATTTGTAGCAAGGAGAAGATTGCGTGAAGGAGACGAAATTGGAATGGCCTGGGACCAGACTCATCAATGCCTCTTATTTTCAATGCTGAATCGTAGAGGTATCAATCTTAATCTCCATCTTTGATGTGGTTTAGTATTTTCTTAATATTGTAGTTGGTTTATGTTTTTATACTCTTTTATTTTTATTTTTTAGAAATTATTATTATTATTTTCCCTAGCCCATTAAAACTCAGGTGGGCCTCACCATATGAAATAATATAAAATCTTCCTAAAACCTCTAAATTCACCTGGTGTGGTCCAGGTAAGATTCAAGATAGATTAGAGAGTACCTTGGTGAGCAGAATCATATAAATGGATTGGATGGGACATGTGAACCATGATAGGCTCAATACACAACTAATAGCGGTTGTTTCATGTGTCATGGCGTCTAATCCGAACGGTCCATGTGATGCAGCATCCCATGAAACTTCCAGAGACCAATTTTCATCCTAATCTAAAAATCTGGTGGGAATAAGCATGCTCACCTACGCACCTGTGCAAGTGTGTACCTTTGCACATGAGTCATGGGTGTCTAATCCAAACAGTCCATGTGATGCAGCAGTCCATGTGATGCAGTATTTTTATAGCCCACCAAGGTTTTAGATCAAAGTAAAAGTTGGGCGCGGGGGTTTCATGGGGTTCTACATCACGTTGACCATTCGGATTTTGAACTCACATAACGTATGATGAGTTCTCAAAAAGTTCGCACAAGTTCCGTGATATATATATATATATTGGGTGTCCCATTCCAACTCATGGTGTAGAGTACCTGAATCTTGGATTGAGCCAAATTTTAGATTGCAAGGAGTATAAGAGGCAGCAAAACTGATAGATGGCGTAGATCATATCTACGTTCTCCCTCATGTGGTGCATGTGGTCCCATGAATACTTCGATTGGTATAGTTAGTTGTAATGAGTTTTAAGCATGGTTAATAGACTTAATGACTTGAAAATGAGTCGAGTACCAACTTGCTCAGTAGGTCTGAATCAACCAAACTGACCCAAATTGGGCGAGCGACTCGGCACATCTTACAACTATGGTTTTTTATTCTTGAAAATAAATCTTTCTTTCAATCTTGCTTTTGTCATATTTATCTTATTGCATTTCACTCTACTAACCTAACTCTTTGCAATTTTTTACTTGGGATTTTCTAAAGAATTATTACAGTTGAAATTGGCACTGAACTTGCCACAACAAAATCAACGCGTCTTGAGACCGAATGCAATCAGATTGGTGGCGCCTTGGAAAGAATGGCCAATTACAAAAATCCTAACAACAAGCGATGTGGGGCACCTCAACAAGTTAGCATTGTCTCAAAAACAAGTTCATGACAACATTTTTCCATTCTGGGATGACGATGTCATTAGAATGGTCGATCATGGAGGCATTTGCATCAATGTGGTTATAAAGGATGTGGACACCCGTGGCTCCACTCACAAAATGATGTTTGGAAGGTTGATAAATAATGAGGTGTATGTCATCCAATCCAATTGGACCAAGGAATTTGTAGAAAGAAGAGGATTGCATGAAGGGGATGAGATAGGAATTGTATGGGACAGGACCATTCAATGTTTCTTATTTTCTGTTTTAAGTCATAGACATCTTGATCTCAATCTCCATCTCTGATGAGCGTTTAGTGTATGCTCCTGATATTATAAACAGTCTCTGTTCTAATTCTTTTGTTTCTCACACTATTGTATCAAACCTTTGTTATTCTTATTCTTGGAAGAAATTAGTTTTTTTTTTTTTTATATGGATGAATTATTTTTTTTATTTTTTTTTAGTGTTTTAAGTGTTATGTTTGGTTGTACCTAATATCATGACATTATTTTTATTTTTTTAAGTTAAGAAAGAATTTTATTGCCAATCATATGGGTGAAATGATCAAAAGAAAATATCACGACATTTGATTATTAACCATCTAAAACTCTAAATTGGTGCACGATTTCAAGAAATTACATGATATTTAGTGCAACCAAACACACCCTAAAACAGTAATTAAAAATGTGATTATTAAAAATCTAATTTTGTTGTGGTGAATTATGCATTCACCATAGTCTTCTACTGGTGGGCCTCACCATTGATGCTTATTATGGAAAAGGAATTTGGATTTATCAAATTCTAAAATCTCTTGTTTTATAATCAAATTATAAAATTCATGGATTAGCGATTTTGTTATAAAAATAAAAATGGTGGATTATGCAGTTGCAAACTATTCAATAGAGAGGTGGGGATAAACGAATCTTGATGATCTTTGACATCCAAACCGTTCAATAGGTAGAACTGATCTTGATGATCTGATAAACCAAAAGTCACGACGAACCAACATCACGTGGGCCGCAAGTGAATTTATAATTTTCTGGGGAAGCGGATTGAGTGGTGACCCTGACACCACCCAGCTAAGTGTTGTTGGGCATTGCGGGGCTCATCGACCTGGATGAAGGGAAAACACAATCATCAGCTTGATCCAAAATTTCTGTGGCTCCCATGAAGTTTTTAACGGTGGGCCATTATTCACACGAGTGGATTTCATGCATGTGAACTCGTTTCCCACGTTAGAGACTGTGACCCCAGTAGTTGTGTACTCGAGCTACGTAATTGTTTTCAATACAAAAAGTTACAACTTTTGATATCTTTGGTAAGCCCACATGTGTGTGAAATAAAGCTAAGGTACATGCCATACGTGTGCCAGCTGCAACGATAGGTCTGGGGTTTTTGGGAAAATATGTAAGAACTCAGACAAACCTGGTGGATGGATTAGATCTCACAAGGATATGCCATGCTGGCACGTGTGTAGCATGTACACGAGAGCTTTATTCCCTCACTGCAATACAAAGCAAGGTATCTTTCATTATCATTTGTCTCAACCTATATACAAGGCCTAAGATTGGAATATAAGAGAATTTTCAATGTATTCAATGGATCTAAATCATATGAAAGAGAACTCACTTCTCCCTCCTCCCTTTCTACCATCAGTATCTATAAACCTTCATGCATTTTTTCATCTTTTCATAAGCCCAACCCCACCTACTTACTGATGTGGAGGCTGGACACTGTCCTTAAATGTAAGGCCGTTTATTAATCGGGCTGGGCTTGGGTTATGTCTAAGAGCCCATCAATATCATGCATGATTGTGCACATCTAGAACTGGGCACTGGATGACTCGACTTGGCAAACTCGACTCGTCCAACTCGTTTAGATCTAACTCGATCCGAACCAAGTGGGTGCAGAGTCAATCCAAATTGAGTTGACTTTTTGTCCAATCCGAACTCAAATCGAGTTGAGTTCGAGTCACCCATTAACTCGACTCGACCTGAAATCCAACTCGGTACTGACTCGACTCGATCTAAACTCAACTCATACATATAAGATATGAGATGCCATGTAGCTGATGGAGAGGCAGCAATTCAAGCAAGTGAATCTAGCTTTTGAGTTGTGATTTCAGCCCGTGATACCACTGCACCCAACCCGACTTAGTACTTGTGACCGGGTTGGACTCAGTCCACATTAGTCTAGGCTAGACCTGGACTCGGATCGGGCCAAGCATGCTGGACTCGGTACCGATCGAGTCGGGTCAAGTTCAACTTAGGCCTATTTCAAAACCGGAACGAGTTGGGTCGGCCCTAACTCAGTCTGACTAGACTCGATGCCCAGCTCTATGCACATCTAATGAATAGCTTGTACGAAAGTGGTGGTTGACCTGACTTGGACCTGGGCCACACATAATCATCCCAGCCCTGGCTCAGGCCCAAGGTTTTACTTTGTGGGTCAGGCCCAAGGTTTTACTTTGTGGGTGCTTTCTGGAACATACACCAAAAGATAGGCGTTTATATGAAAAAATAAAAAATAAAAAAAATCACAATAATAAAATATAATTTCATTTAAATATGACAAATAAAAAATATATGAATTGTTATGCCGGACACGAAACTACTGCATTCAGCAAAGCTGATTTCATTGCTTTCGTTTGCAATTTTATATTATTTATTAAATTATAAGTATTTAGTACTATCTTTGTTATTTTAATAAAATTGTTAAATATCAAAGACCCGATCCAGCATTTGACTCATCCCTACCTGGGTTTTTGAACTATGATACAACTGACATGGCACAATCAAAAGACTCGAGTATTGTAGAACATCTCTTTACAGTGCAATTGGCATGGTGATACACCAATCTTGACCATCCATCTAGTTTACTGTACGGTGGATGAAAACCCGGGCGTGCTGTATTATTTTAATTAGGCCCAGCATTGTCCATTACCTAGTAAGAATAAATGGATTGTATACCAAGTTGGAAAGGTACATGGGCAATGCTTGTACAATTGGTGATTCTCAACAGTCCATCTAGTGGACCCCACCACAGATTTTTCTATGTTATTGAAAACACGCAACAAAGGCTTGCCTAGATGTTGATTTGTGGCTAGCTTCCAAATGGACAGTGACAAGCGAAGACCGTCAATGGCGTATATGCATGCTTGGTCCATGGGATTAAATGGTATGGAAATGTATTAGATAGGATTAACACCATTATTGCATAATGATTGCATGTCTGGAATTACCATTGTATTTTGGTCATCCAATTCCATGTTTGAGATAAAATTCTTCCTATAGGAAAAACAGGAATAGATTAAGCAAAACTCCATTCAGTGGACCATGAAATTGTAATCAACGAACCAAATTCATAATGGATGTTAGTCACTTGTGCATGTATATAACCACAATGTCACTGATAAAGGGTGTATATGGATGGACAGCATGGATAAAACACGTTCATCAATGTCAGCCCACGATGTGTAGTGGATTCAAAATCCATGAAAATCCCACACGAGACCAAATGCAATTCCATCCCACCTTTTTATTCTTTTCTTTCTTTTTTTTTTATTAGCTTGTTAGTACACCCGCTGTCAGTTCACACATCACTGTTAGCCACCCCCACTAGAGAATTGATACTAAGACCTTAGTGTTGAAATGAGGTATCTTTCACTTAGACTACCACTTTGAGCTAGTGTTAATTCCATCCCACCTAATTCCAACCCTTCGCATCCTCCCCAAACGCTCAAGTTTAGACAGGACCAAATGCAATTCCATCCCAGGTAATTAGCCCACTACATATGTATTGAAAACGATCACGTACTAGGGTAACATATGTAGTAGGGCCCATTAGTTGGGCTGTTCGGATTTACCATACGTTGGGCCAACTACAAGTAATTTAGAGTTGGTGAGTTTCAATGGCGGGTGTTCAATGCCCATTATTTTATGTGACGTAGCCACTTGAGTCTCCCTCATGTTTGGATCCATGTCCTAAACTGTGCTAGCAAAGCACATGGATTGACTGGATATAATAAGTGTAACGACCTTAAATGATCCACTTAGAACCTAAATAAATAAATTAATATTTTATTTTTCCATCATTAATAAAATCAACCACTTAGTCTAGTTGGTAGAGGCGTGCATATGCCTCTAAACCCAAGCTTCTATGTAATTACAATGCACATGTCATGCATTAAAGAGATTTAAGCCAATATTCATCTAGCATGTCCAATATTCGCCCATTAGAAAAGTCTTGATTGCTAGTGGGCTACCTCAGCAGGTTAGCATTGGCCCAATCAATAGTTTAGTGATCTCATGAATTTAGTGTTTTTTTCTAACAGTGTAGATGGTTTATGTTTGGATTCTTTTTTTCACATAATTGTTTTAAACCTCTGTTATTTCTTTATGTAAATAGTTTTTTCATGAGGATGATTTATTGATTTGAGTGTTTTAAGTGTTGTATTTGGTTGTACTAAATATCATGAAATTTTTTTTAAGAAGGTAAGAAAGTATCTTATTACTAGCTAGATGAGCACAAAGCCTAAACGAAATATATATCATGACATTTGATGATTAATCTGTCCAAAACTTAAATTGGATCGATCATGATCTCATGAAATTGCATGATATTTACCACCGCCAAACACACCCTTAAAACAATGGCTCGTTTTGGAGCCTGTAAATGAAGGTAAATGAGAAATGGATTTGGAAGTAAAATGAATAGGCAGTAAAAGGCTTAATCACTTCTATTTGGGTGGGAGTAAATGAAATACATTTGAAATTCAAATATTTTATTTGAACGGGAGTAAATGGGAAGAGTTGGAATGCATTGGAATGTCTCGTTATATTCATAGGAATATATGCAATGTCCCGAATTAACTTTAATATCTCAAATTAGTGCATATATGTGATATTTAATAAAATAATTGTAATAAGCTCATTGAAATATATACTTTGGCCACAAATAAGGAAATTTCGAGACTCGGGGGAACCACAAACGTAAGAATCACAAACAAGCAATTTACCAACCTTTTTCAATCGTCCATTTAGATGACCAACCTTTAGATGGTTTGGATCATTCTATTAGTGTGATTTTAGTGTTGTAATCAATAATTGAATTATTGTGAAGTATTATTAGCGCACCATGTGTCTGGCACACATGTGGATAATAGCACCTTTGTTTACTAGTGCAACTCTTGAGTTGAAAAAGACATTTCTCCTCATTTACTTCCAAATCCTTTCTTACAAAATAAAAGAAAGTAAATAAATAAAATAAAAATAAAAATAAAAATAAAATCGTTTGCAAAGTCATTTACTTTCAATTCATTTCATTTTTATGCATTTACTCCCATCCAAACACACCTCAAATCTCATTTATGGCCATTTACTTTCAATTCCCCCATTTACTCCCATCCAAACAACCCTTAATTAGAAATGTGTTTATTAAAAATTTACTTTTGTTGGTCAATTATACAATCTCGATTGTGACCTGTTGGTAGGCCTCACCATTGATGGTACTCTATTATAATAAAAGAATTTCGATTTATCAAATTCCAAATCTTTTGCTGGTAATCAAACTATAAAATCCACGGATTTGGCAACAATCCTTTGATTTGAAATTTTGTAATAGAAATAGATGATTAATATGGTGAATCATGTGGTTCCAAACCGTCCATTAGAGGGGTCCTAGCTAGGCATCGACTGGGCATAAGCCATCCATTACAAAGTCCAAGCTATTCATCATGGGGATTTGAGCCATCCATCTTTCCCTAAAACTAAGTCCAAACCATCAAATTGACGATTGGTGCAAAATATCATGAAATATGATACAACCAAACACACCCAAATCAAAATCTTTAATTTTTAAAGTGGTAACAAAAGCAAGCTAATTTAGATATACTCCTCATAATCAAATAGACTAATAATCTCAATTAGAAAAGATATGCAAACCTCTGTTATTCACAACAATAAACAAAGAAAGAAATTCTAATACATTAAAAATTAAAAAAAAAATAATAATTAAAAAAAAAAAGGACAAGGGATGGAACTAGTGCTTCTGGGTTCTCTTCTTATACTTGTCTTTGATCCAATGGAGTCCAGAAGTGGTTCCTTCCTTCACCTTCTTAAAGCCAGATGCAGTAACTGCCTTTGTCTTTTCCAACCCATCTCCAACCTTCTTCCCATATTTGCTCTTCGCACTCTCTTTATTCCTGTCTGCAACTGGGCCGACTGAATCGTTGTAGTCCCATTGATCAGCCCACGACGTTCCATACGAGCTATTCTGATCCATTCAAACCTTGTTACAAAAACCCAAAAGAAGATTGCAAGAAAACCCAAATCCTAACTTGTAAGACAGAGATTGAGAGAAAGAAAGAAGAACAGATTTCCTTTGAAATGTGGTGAAGATGTCCGTAGGCTATTTATGTATATTTATAAAGGTTGTCTAGATAGGCTTGGTTTGCCTTCTCGTCTTTAATAATAGAAACATATCTACACGCTTTCGTGGTTTCCTTCTTCTCACGAAACTTCAGTTTCCACGTGAATGTTTGGTCCGATGAAATTTTAAATTACAGTTCATTCGACCTTTCTGTTTTTTAAAGTGGGGCCCATGGGAAGTGATCTTTGAGTCAATTTTGGAAGCTAAGGTGAGTCCTCAGTTTAGTAGGTGATGTTTGAGTCAATATATGTCATGCGTGCAAATAACTGCGTATCAAGCCTCATACTCTGTCAGAGTATGAATTAACTTCCATATATTACAATGGAGACTCTGATTGGGCAGTTAACAGACAGATAGGGCTGGCAATGAGCTGTGGTCCGTCGAGCTTTCAAACTTGGGCTGAAATACTAGGCCTGGGCTGGACCTGTCCTAAAATTTAAGGCCGTTTATTAGTTGGGTTGGGTTTAGGTTGTGTCTAAGAACCCATCGCCCAAATTCAACCAAGCCGGGTTTAGGTTGCCAGGCTCAAGCCCTGGTTTTTCTTTGTGGGCCGAGCTTCGACGGACCTCAGAGATGAACCTGAAGTGCTGGTATGGAAGACCCGATTAGGTCTTCGAGTCTTACCTGCACTAGCTATAAATCCAGTCGAGTTTTTTTAATTAGTTTTCGAACTAGATTCAAAGAGACAAGGAACAATCAGAAGACTAGAGTATTGTAGACCATCTCTGTACCGTACAATTGGCAAGGTGATATACCAATCTTGACCGTCCATCTAGTTTATTGTATGGTGGATGTAAAAGGGTTTAAAATAGACATCCATCTGATAATCTCATCCATGTGATCAGTGACTTTCAATGGAATGATACTGAACAAAATACTTAACTGTCAGGTAAATTAAAGAAAAGTGGTGCATATGGTCTACTACGTATGATTCTTGAAAATGAATCTGTGGTGAAAGAAAATATAATTGGGTTACATTCAATCAAAATGTTAAAAACCTAGTATCTTCTAATCTTCTGTTTTTATTTTACCTATTTATATTTTTGTCTTCCGAAGCCATCCACAGAGTGTCCCATCATATGAACGTCTTAGATCATGAAATAATTGCCCAACCTATACAAATTAAAAGCACGAGCGTACTGTTTATTTTATACCTGCGGTGTATGTTAGTTAGTGAGATAAATGGGACCCGCAAATGGGGCCACAGTGATGTTTGTGAGAAATCCATCCTGTTCATCCAGTTTTCCAAATCATGTTAGGGCATGGGCCAAAAAATGAGGCAGATCCAAAACTCAAGTGAGCCACACCACAAGAAAAGGTAGGGATTAAACATAAACTGTTGAAATATTCATTGGGTCACAGAAGTTTCGGATCAAGGTAATAATTTTCTGTTTCTGTTGATCACAAACCTTATGAATGGTATGGTTGTCATATAAACATCACGGTGGACCAAGGAGATTCAACGGTAGGAATTTTCCTGCTCACTTTTTCCATGGTACCCATTTGAGTTTTGGATCTACCTCTTCTTAAAAAAAATAAATAATAAATAATAAAAAAAAGGCCGTAGCAGATTTCTTATAAACAAATAGTGAGCCCCACCTAGCTCCCGAGCAGGGAAACGGATCAGCTACTCCCCTGCCACCCGCCCGGTGGCTGGTGGTCGGTGTTGCGTGGGCTCCAACATGATGTATGTGTTTCATCCATTCCGTTCATCCATTTTTGCATATCATTTTAGGCTTGATCCCAAAAATAAGAGGGATATAAATCTCAGTTGGACCACACCACAGGAAAACAATAGTAATTGGATATCCACCATTAAAATCCTCCTAAGGCCCACTATACTGTTTATTTGAAATCCAATCTGTTGATTAGGTCATACAGACCCAGATGAAGGGAACAAAACAAAGATTGGCTTGATCCAATACTTTTATGGCCCCCAAAAAAATTTCGATAGTTGATGTTCATTCAACACTATTTCATGTAATATGGTCCACTTGAGATTGAGATTGGGATATACCTAATTTTTGGTATCATACCATAAAATGATCCAGAAAAATAGATGGATAGCATAGATGAAATACATACAACATGGTGGGGCCCACAGAACACCGACCACCAACTATTGGCTAGTGGCAGGGGGAGTAGCCAATCTGTTTCCCCCTAGCAGAAAGTTACTAAGAAAGGCTCTAGCAGACCAACCGCATCCAAATGGGATTACGTAATCCGTGCCCGAATAGGAATGGGCATATATATGGTTAGAACTGGGCATCGGACCGAGTCAGATCGAATTTGGTCCAACTCGGTTCAGTCCGAAAGTTGCCTGGGCTAATCCGAATCCGATCCTATCCGGGACCGAGTCCGGGACACCTGACCCGAACCGATCCGTTACATGCTTGGCCTGACCCGAATCGAGTCCGACTCGGTCAGGGAAACCGAGTCGGATCGGATTGGGTATGGATCAAATTTTTTAACAGTGAAAATCATTATCCTCGTTGCTATTTTTGTTGTGGTCCATTTGAGCTTTAGATATGATTAATTTATTTTTTCCAAATGCTTTAAAATGATCACAAAAAATAGATAAACGGTATGGATATAATAAATACATCACTGTGGGGCCCATGTAATGTGGATCTCATTTGAGCGGTTCGTACAATACGACTAGATTTGTGTGCACAGCACGCTAAACCGTTGTTATGTGTTGTGCAAGAAAGTGCCGTGCATGGTGTAACGTTAGCAAGTTCTGTGGGCCTGATCATTGGGTATGTGTTATATCCAAACCGTCCATCCATCCGGCGAGCTCGTTTTTAAGCTTGAGACGAAAAATAAGACAGATCTAACTATCAAGTGGACCACACGAAATATCTAACCATGAAAATCATTCGCTACTGCTACTTGTGGTGTGGTCCAGATGATCTTTGGATATTATTCATTTTTTAGATAATACTCTATAATGATCTCTAAAAATATATGAACGGTGTAGATATAATAAATACATCACTGTGGGGCCCATATAACTTTAATCTCCTTTGACCCGTTCGTACAACTCGGTGCTCGAGGAGCGTCAGTCTCGTCTTCGCACCAGCTAGCCTGAGGCTACTGCTGTAGGACGCGGATTTCCTGTGAAAGCCTTTCGTAGGAGGTTCCTGCACTGGGATGTTAGGTGGGTCCCACCGTTATGTTTATGATAAATCCACACCATCCATACGTTTTGGGAGATCATTTTAGGACATGTGGCCAAAAATGAAGTGTATCGAAAACTTATGTGGGTTGTACGAGAGGAAACAGTGTAAATTCAATGGCCACCGTCTGAAACATTCGTATGGCTATAAAGTTTCATATCAGGCGAAATCTTTGGTTTTTTCTCTTCATCCGAGTGGTAATGACCTTATAAATGGTTTGGATGGCATAGAAATATCAAGGTAGATCCCATGAAGGTTTCAATAGTAGAAAACTCTTTCTTCGATTTTCCCTCTCGTCCAGCCCACTTGAGTGTGGGATCTACCTCATTTTTAGCAGTATATACTAAAATGACCTTCCACAATGGTTGGACGGTGTCGATTTCTCACAAACATTACTGTGGGCCCCACCTAGCATCCCAATGCAGGAACCTGAAGCTTCTTGCATGTGTCATATCAGTGACTCCAGCCTGACGGAAACGGATTGGCTACTCCCTATTTGGTGATCTGTGGGCCCCACCATGATGTATGTATTTAATCAATGTCGTTCATCCATTTTTACAGATCATTTTAAGGCTTGATATAAAATATTAGAGGGATAAAAATCTCAGGTGGAGGACAGGAAAATAATGATGATGGGATATCCTCTATTAAAATCCCCCTAAGGCTCCGGGTCGGGTCTAGTCGGTTCGGGCCGGATCATCTCGGTTCGAGTATCCGGGTCGGATTGATCCAGATCGACCTCTATTCGGACCCGACCCGAAATATGATCGGATCTGGGTGGACAGACTCGATCAGGTAAATCTAAACCGTCGGTTCTGTTCGGAACGACACTGAGTCGGGTCGGATCTAGTGGATCGGGTTCAAAATGTCCACCTCTATATATGGTTGAAAATGCATGTGTAGCAATGCATGTAAGATGGGCGATTCTTGACGGTCCATCTACATTAGAAAAAGCACACAACACACACTTACATTAGAAAAAGCACACAACACACACTTACTCAGATCTTGATTCATGGCCTCAAAATGGACGATGACAAGTAGAGAATGTCAATCGCCTATATTTAAAATTAAATATCATACCAATATAAAGTACTTATGTTATTAAATCAAAGTAGCAAATGTAATATGGCCCATTAGTTAGCGGCTGCGATCCACCGATGGGTCAACCTCGAGTTAACAAATGTCTCTCGCCCATAAAAGATTTCAATCAATCCTCACCGTTTCCATGGTGAGCTCAAGAAACATATGAATGGAGTGGATATGACAAGTACATCACGGTGGGCCATTCAGAGGTTAACCCCACTTTACGAAATCGAATTGCATACTGAGTTACTCTATACGCTCTTATCGTACTGAGTAAACTCAGTTGGGCCCACCATGAATGTATGTGATTAATCCACACCGTCTATCCATTTTTCCAGATCATTTAAGGAGTTAAGACCAAAATTGAAGCATATACAAAGCTCAAGTTGACCATACCACAGGAAATAATGGGAGTAATGATTTCCACCGTTGAAACCTTGCCAGGCCCCACAATGATGCTTATTTGTCATCCAACCTATTCATAAGATCACGAAAACATAGATGAAGGGAAAACACAAATATAAGCTTGATCCAAAACTTAAATGGCCCTCAAGAAATTTTCAACGGTATACGTTCAATTCACACTGTTTCCCATGGTGTGGTCCATTTGAGCTTTGGATATGCTTCATTTTTGGGCTTAATTGCTAAAATTATCTAGTAAAATGGATGGAATGAGGGGATAAAATATATAAATCACGGTGGACCCCATAGAGTTTACTCAGTACACCAGAGTTACTCACTATGCAATCCACTTCCCTGCTTTACGCATGTAGCTTCATATGGAAAATGAGTAGATTGCGTACTTAGAAACCTATTATGCTATAAGTACTCGGTAAATTATGTGGGGCCCACCGTAATGTATCACAATTATTTGGATCAGGGTGAGGGATCCTTACGGGAATCACCTCATGAACGGGTTAGATGAGGTAAAAAATCACAGTGAGTCCCATGAAGATTTCAATGGTGGATGTTTCCATTCCTACTATTTCTCGTGGTTTGGTCCATGTTGGTGTTTGATTTACCTCATTTTTCGGCTATCATCCTCAAATGCAATGGTAAAACTAATGAACAGAGTGGATTTCTTGCGCACATCAGGGTGGGCCTCATAGGGCATCTTGCGGAAACTTACCACCTCAAAATAGGTTAACCTTATCTGTGGATTTCGTCCGACCCACTTTCGGATAATAATACATTAGACCAAGGGCTCCTGTGGGGTCCACTATGATGTATTTGTACATCCACGCCGTCCATCCATTTTCTCAGATAATTTTAAGGTATGAGCCCAAATATGAGGCAGATACAAAGCTCAAGTGGACCACACTAAATAGTGATCTTACATTGCATTAAATGCAAAAAGGATTAAATGCAAGAGTCATCCTGGTTTGGTCCACTAGCGTTGGATCTGCCTCATTTTTAGTCTCATACCTTAAAATGATATGATAAAATGGATGGACGGTGTGGATAAATAGATACATCACGGTGGGCCCCATATGAGCCCTAGTCTAATGGACTTTTTTCCAAGCTAGGGTATTATGCAATCTACTTCCCTTATATAATACATACGAGAGCACTCCTATAACAAATAAGTGAAGAAAAACGAAAGTGAAAAAATTAAGTATCGGTAAGCTCGCTCTCCATTTATTTCTTTCTACTTCTCCTGTATTTCTTTTTTTCTTTCTTTCTTTCTTCTTCTTCTTCTTCTTTTAAATGGAAGCAGATTGCGTAGTGAGGAGAAATTGACCACACTTTTTACCCGGCGTCTTTTCAACATGCCCCAAACTTTACTTTTTCAAAGTAAATTATATTGTACAGACACACTATTTGCATATGAAAATACCCTTCATTCACTATGTATAGCTACGGATTATAACCGTAGCTATAGGTTTTTAGTCACTGAGAATGCAAGGGTATTTTTGTCTACAAATAGTGTGTCCGTACAAAATAGTCTACTTTGGAAAAATAAAGTTTGAGAGCGTGTTGAAAAGACGCTGGGTTAAAGGTGGCGTCTACAGTAGAGTCAGTATAAATTTTCAATTAGATGTTTTATCGTATTTGTAACATTTTCTATTCTATTTGCTTGGTCTCCTGTTGTTTGCAAGTATTGGTTAGAATATTTATTTTGGTCTATTATAGTTTTTACTCCTTTCATTATGGTAAAATTAGTTAGATTAATAAGTTCACTATTTTGTATACTTCTGAACAATGCAGTTTGGATTTCAATATTTTTAATATTTAATTGAATTGCTTCTGGAAGAGGATGTATGGAAGTAGTAATTTTATTTTCTTTGGTTTTTCATTCTTGAGTTGTTTTTATAGTTACATTTACTTATTTAAATTTAATTATCCAGAATAGGAGTTATTATGTCAATTATTAAACCATTGAAAGAATGGAATATTTTCTTTATATTGTCTGTAATATTGAAAATGTAATTCTTTTATATAATCTTGTTTATATTGTTGTGAGAATATTTTATAAAAACTTTTCCTATTTTATTTATTATAGTCTTGGTTAAACTCATTACTTATAAAATTGTTTATCTATAGTATATTCTTTTTCTATTACAAATATTCCTGGATCCATTTGTGATTATGTTGGTAATAAATTATCTTGATCTTCTTGATGTGTTGTATAATATGGTTGAGTAATGTTAGATTGTGTTCTAATCTCTTCTAATCTAGGTCCTTCTATAATATTAGTTCTTGTTTCATCATCAAATCATTTACTTCTTGTTATAATTTTTTATTGGGTTTGTAGTATTTCTATTGTCGAAAATGATGAACGTCTGCTACTATCGATATCTTATATATTTAATGTAACATGTATAGAAGGGTTAAATCGTATTTATACTAATCCATCTGGATGTTTAATTATTTGTTCTAAATTTTTATTTTCTATTTGTTGAAGAGGTTGTAATTGTGTTAAATTTCAGCTTCGTGGTAGTTGAATTTGATTCCACATTATTGCTTTTGGAACTATTGCATTTGCTTTATTCATATCTGTTTGTAATAATATAGTTTGACGTTTCTTACTCCCTTTAATACCTCTTGGACTATGCTAATATTCATAACTTTATGATGAATTCGATATACTAATGCTAACGTAGACTTCCACCCATTAATTGGTACCCACTCATTTTACTGTTAAGTATTAGTGCGTGTAAAATATTAGGATCTTTTAAGGTTAAAGAATAGTTTGGGTAGCAGTTAAAATAAATTGGTTCATTACATATACTAGATTCCATTATCCCTAATAAAGAGTCATGAGAATTTAAATGTCTACAGTCTCTTAAATATATTAAAGTTCTAATATTTAATCATTCTCTAATTAATAGTTTAACTACTACTTGTACTAATTTAAGATGGAGATAACTATATTTCTTTTTCATATGTTTTATAATTGCTTCTTTTGAAAGTAATCTTATTGTTTCATATTCATTATTTAATCTTATAGTTTGTTTTCTAGTTTTAATAGCATAATCAGACATAAATTCAAATGTTCCTATCTTGTATATTTTTTTAGTAAATATTTTTTGTTGCTTCTAATTTATCAAATTTTTATATATTTTTTCATAATTTATTTGATAGCTATTTATGATACTATCATCTAACATAGATGAAGAATTGACCTCTGATGTATGTGAGATATTACTATTGTTGCGAAACAGCTTATCCATTATACCACTATTTATAATAATATTTGGAGACTAAACTGTTCAGTTATAGGTCCCTTGCGACAATGTGATATTCTCTCGCCTGGAACTAATACGGGTCCATACCTTAGAACAGTAGATCAATCCAAACATTGATCATAAAATAGCGTTGATCATAGATAACACTATTTGCTGCAATAGCAATCTGTATTATAGTTATTATTATCCAGTGGTGTGAATACTGACTCTACTAACTCTCGTTAATGTATCATTTATTGGGTCTGATACCATTTTAGCCCGTTTAATCATTTCTAATAGATAGTCTAATGCTTAAGTAATTTAATAATAATGATGTCTAAGATATCTATTATTTTGAATAACATTATTACTAATCCTACTAGTATGATTGTAGGAAATAATAAGATTAAAATGCCTATTAAGAAAAATATCATTTTTTGTAATGCAATTAATAATAATAAATTTCATACCCTAAAAATATAAAAAAAAAAAAAAAAATTCTTAAAGAAATATAAAGAAACATTCTAGTCTTCTAAATAATAAAAACTTCTCTTGATAAAAAGATTACAAAACGAAATACAACGATTGACATTTAAATACTTACAAACTAAATTTATTATACAGAAATTACAAAATGGTACATGATGTAAGGTCACACTGGTTTTTACAGGAAATGGGTTAGAAGAGACTAAAAATTGTGAGTAAGGATGATTGCGTGATCGAATGATTGAGTGTTGCCTCTTTCAATGGAGAAAAGCGCCTTATATAGACTACGAATTAAACTAGGTTGAAGTCTGAAAGCTGCTAGGAAAGTGCCGCGGATTTGAGTTTGCTTGAAGTCTGGAAGCTGTTCGGAAGGTGCTTGAAAGGAACTATGCTTATATTTTTATAATTATTGCTATTTGCTACAGTAATTTTGTGTTGCTACAGTAATCTTGTCGGTTTGTCTTCTTGCGGAGCTGGCATTTGTTACTGTGGCTGCTACAGTAATCTTGTCAGTTTGTCTTCTTATGGAGCTGACATCTCTATAATATTCTTCAAAAATACTTGATGTTGTTACCATGCTATCATTAATTTAATGTTTACAATTGTGGTATAAAATCTATTTCATAACAATCTTCTTCGTTTTATTGCAAATAATGAGTACTTAATACTTTAGAGTCTTCTTCTGGTCCTAATGTTGATACTGCTTTATTTAATGTCATCATATATTCTTCTTTTGTCTTTGTTGCTGCTAACTTTACTTGTATTAAGGTCTTTGAAACAAAGAACTGTTGATCTTGGGAAGAAATTGATGGAGATTTTGAAAGATGAGGATTATTTTGAAAATATTTTTAAAGAGTAGGTTTTGAAAATATTTTACGCTTAGCGTACTAAGTAAAGTATGTGATATCCACTATGATTTATATATTCTATATGTTCCATCCATCCATTTTTCTAAATAATTTTAAGGTTATATCCCAAAAATGAAACATACAATTTTCAAATTGACCACACCACAAGAAATATTTGAATTGAATTTTTCGACAGAAGTTTTGGATCAAGCTTATATTTGTGTTTTCCTTTCATACATGTCTGTATGATCTTATGAACAGGTCGGATGACAAATAAATATCACTGTGGGGCTTAGAAAGGTTTCAACGGTGAAAATCATTATCCCCACGGTTTCTAGTGGTATGATTCACTTGATCTTTGGATATGCTTCAATTTTGGGCTCAACCCATTAAATTAGATGGACAAATGGATTGACGGCATGGGTAATACCACATACATTCAAGGTGGGCCCAACTGAGTTTGCTTAGTACCATAAGAGCATAGTGCGTCATCCGATTTCCTTTTGAATTGTTAATTTCATAAGTAAAGATCAGGTATCATAAAAATAATGGGGGTCCACTCACTAGAAAGATAATGGGGGTCCACTCACTAGAAAGTCACACCTTTGGAATAAATGAATCATCCACTGTAACACTCAAGTCACATGTAGTAAGGGTGTAGAGTAATTAGATTAGAAACCTCTATTTATTTTATTTGATTTTATTTTTCTTTAATTCAAAATTAAGACCGTTAATAAATTAGATTAGGGGCATCCCAAGCTCATATTTTTCAACGTAGTCCCAAGTCCGCAAGAGCTTAACCCTTGATTTTTAAGCTAGCTTGAATTATACTAAGTTGATTGGTCCTAAGAAAAGGATGAGATACAGATGCAATTAAAATTATAATGAGACATTCTCCTGATTTCATTCTAAAAAGAACTGATCACCTACTACACATCAGCAGGCTCTACGTGATTTTTTTTCATGCAATGTCATCTTTCGGGCCAATGACAATATATTGCTTATGTAATACATCTATATCATGCAAACAGTGGACCCTACTATGAATATCACTTGGCAAAAAGATAAGGTCGGCCCACTCATCGGGAGTGATTGGAATGAATGGACACGATATGGTTCTGTTAACTATTAGGTATGGCCCACCTAAATGATTAGATTATGGGGATTTCAAAGACAGGTAACCTTTGTGATTGGGCCCACCATTTTCATAGCATGGATGTTCAAAATAAGTGACATGTTGACTAAAAGGAGATCATATCAGTTGGATTGAGTAAATGAGCCATAATGAGTGGTGTTTATTTATTTCCATCACACTCAATTTTTCAACTATCATCATCAAATGAGCTAGTAAAACTAATGAACGGAGTGAATTTCTTACGCACATCAAGGTGGGCCCCATAGGGAATCATGTTGTTACAGGAAACTTACCTCCTCAAAATACGTTATCTGCGGATTACGTCCGACCCACACTGGGATAATAATCCATCAGACTAGGGGCTCATGTGGGGTCCACTATGATGTATTTGTCTATCCACGCTGTCCATCCATTTCTTAGATAATTTTAAGGTATAGGCCCAAATTTGAGGCAGATAAACAGCTCAAGTGGACTACATTAAATAGTGATTTCACATTGCATTAAATACACAAAGGATTAAATGCAAGAGTCATGAGCATTAGATCTACCTCATTTTTTGTCTCATACCTTAAAATGATTTGATAAAATTGATGGACAGTATGGATAAACAGATACATCACGGTGGGCCCCATAGGAGCCATTGTCTAACGGATTCTCATATGAGATAAGTTATTGCGCATTCCGCTTCCCTTCATAATACTTTTGCTTTATTCCGATGCAAGCATTAATTAATGTCTTAATCAGTAGGATATCTGGAAAGAAAAAAAAAAGTAAAATCCTGAATCAGAACAAGTAATTCAACAATAATCTATCATGATAGGAACATACAGAAGAGTTCTATTACATCTACTTATATGTCCACTTATATATCAAATAGAGACAAAGAGCATTCTGAAACAGTAAAGTCAGAAATCCTCCAACATATTAATCCAGCAAAAATTACTACTGAATAATGACAATTGTATCAATTTCGCATAACAATTAAAGTCAGATCCTGCAACATAAAGAAGCAGTGTAGATTCAATATATATCAGTCAGAGAGTTTAAAGTTTCAATTGCTGCTCCAATTGTACTATTTAATCTCGATATTACTTATCTTTCAAAAATATGGACACCAAATTTCGTTTCTTCGGCAAACAGGTTAGAAATTGATCCCCACAGCCACCTTTGTAAATAAAATGAAATGTTCAAGTCAACAATATCCCACAGAACTTGTTCACACATGGACAGATCTCTTGCTATCAGATAATAGTTTTCGATCCCTCAACAGCGAACATAGTTTAAAAAATCTATCCATCCCCATCCTCAGCTGCGCAAGACACTCAGTATCGCTCTTATGTATTATTCGGCTGATAAATATATCCCTCTCAATGTGACAATCATTGGGCTTTGCCTTAATAAAGTAATGCTGATAATATTCAGCCGCACCCATTACACATATAGCCGCTACAATGGTTGTTACTGCAGCAGCTATTTCAATCTTAGTCTATTCATTAGCAGAGGACCTTTCATCAAAATTTTCCGTACTGTCAGATGTCATTGCAGTTTAAAGAAATTGAAAGTTATCTAAATGGGAATTAAAATAAATCGTAAATTTTATATCTATAGAAACATGAAATGATACTACAGCAAATATTTACAAATGTGAATCAATATCCTTCCAGCCACAGTGAACCATTTATCTGTTAAATGTTGTTGACAAACACATCTACTGTAGTCGAGATTTTATAAATATTGGTATGTAAACATTTGTTTTCTCAACATTACTGATGTACATATTGTTAAAATAAATGTATAAAAGTCGCCAATGAATATCATACCATAAATGTGTAATTATAGGAATATCATGGAACTCTATTAACAGTAATTCTTGTACTAGTTATGTTTCTTATCAGATAAATTTTTAACTTGCTGATGAACACATTGATAAAATAAAATTATTAATAAACAACTGTCACAAGTTCCATTTACCAATTGCTTATATACACATCAATCAATACATGCATGAATTTCCTCCCACAAGCTTATAACTTCAAAGGTGAACAGCCATGAGTCTCTGTTAACACACAACGATGTACAAGCATGAATATACCGACACTGACCAATATAAGTTCAAAGCTGGAAGGCATGAAGGTAGCACTGAATCTCTCAGATGACGTCACACATAACCTTATAGCCTTACTTTAAAATAAAAAAAAATATATTTAAATGTAATGAGGGGAACATCATACAGTGATCAACCCGACAGTTAACAATGATTATGATGCTGAAAATGGATAACATAATAGCAATATAGAATATCTTAAAAGGGTCATTGTAAATCGATTTGGGCAAAAAGAAATAATGCATTTTGCATCTAAGGGGGTTTTAAAAGAGAAGTACATCTAAGACAGATCTGATCGGATGATGCAGGGCCTATTGAGAATGGAAAACTTCACAAAGAGAGATGGTTTTGATGAGAAATTATGAGGGAGGGTTTTTATAAAGAGAAGCAATCCAAGTTTCAAAAACTGCAACCCACAAACAACTAATGTACCTGTTTCAGGGTCGCATGCACATATCCTTTTCGATCTTTCACCCTTACCAGCCAGATATGGTAAATTCTCAAGATCGATTCGACGACTTGAGATTTCCCTCCCATCAGCGGTATAGGCATAGCTGGGTAGGGAAAAGGCTATTGACAGATAATGATGTTTACCTCATACCGTATACACGCCATTAAGGAGGGAAGTCTTGTGCTCCAACAGGGCCATATATCCATGGCCCGGAATTCACTCATGGTTAAAGGTCGTTGGATATCGCATACCATTAAAGCAGGGAGATGATCATATCTGAACGATGCAGTTTTCGTAACACGATCTAGTGTTCGAATGCCGATTTACAACGAGCAATGAATGATAAGAAGGTTATCCTATCACATATATGTTGATCTCAACCTTTGGAAGATCACCTTCTTAACAAAATGGCAACATACAGAAGGTCGGCGACAATATAAAGAGGTGCTAGTGTAGAAACCTGACCGTTCTACCCATGGAGAGATGTCCACTGCAGGGTTTTGAAAGTCGGTCGCATGCGAGAACAATATATTGAATCGATTGTACAGATGACAGCCGAGACGTCAGACATTACAATCACATCCCATCGTTTTTTTGGTTCTGCGCAGTATTCGCACGCATGGTAGTCAACGGTCTTTAACTCCTAACCAAATACCGTACATATTATATCAACCCCTTTAATATCATACAATACAACCCTAAACACGAATCCAAACAGGCCCTAAGAGAGCACTCCCATAACAAACAGTTGAAGAAAAACATCATTTAAAAATCAAGTGCTGGTAAGCGCTTCCTCTCTAAGTATTTCTTTTTTTCTTTTAAATTGTTAATTTCATAAGTAAAGATTAAGTGTCATAAAGATAATGTAGGTCCACTTATTAGATAGTCACACCTTTGGAATAAATCAATAATCCACTATAACACTCAATTCACATGCAGTAAGAGTCTAGAGTAATTAGATTAGAAACTTCTATTTATTTGATTTGATTTTTTTTTCTTTAATTCAAAATTTGGACGGTTAACAAGTTAGATTAAGAATGAAATAAGGATGCAATTAAAATCATAATGAGACATTCTCCTCATTTCATTCTAAAAAGAAAGAAATACAACTGATCACCTGCCACATCAGCAGGCTCTATGTGAATTGTTTTTCATGCAATGCCATCTTTCTGGCCAACAACAATATGTTTCATGGGGTGACACCATTGGAATGAATGGACACGAAATGGTTTTGTTAACCATTAGGTGTGGCCCACCTAAATGATTAGATTATGGAGATTTCAAAGACAGGTAACCTTTGTGATTGGGCCCACCATTTTCATAGCATGGATGTCCAAAATAAGTAACATGTTGAATAAAGAGGGGATCATATTAGTTGGATTGAGTAAATGAGCCATGATGAGTAGTGTTTATTTATTTCCATCACACTCAATTTTTCAGCTATCATCGTCAAATGAGTTGGTAAAACTAATGAACGGAGTGGATTTCTTACGCACATCAGGAGGGCCCCACAGGGCATCAAGCTGTTACAAGAAATTTACATCTTCAGAATACGTTATCTGCGGATTGCGTCCAACCCACGCTGGGATAATAATCCATCAGACTAGGGGCTCCTGTGGGATCCACTATGATGTATTTGTCTATCCACGCCGTCCATCCATTTTCTTAGATAATTTTAAGGTATAGGCCCAAATATGAGGTAGATAAACAGCTCAAGTGGACCACACTAAATAGTGATTTCACGTTGCATTAAATACACAAAGGATTAAACGCAAGAGTCATGAGCATTGGATCTGCCTCATTTTTGGTCTCATACCTTAAAATTGATGGACGGTATGGATAAACAGATACATCATGGTGGGCCCCATAGGAGCCCTTGTCTAACGGATTCTCATATGAGATAAGGTATTACGCATTCTGCTTCCTTTTATATAACACGTAAGAGAGCACTCCCATAATAAACAGGTGAAGAAAAACGTCAGTTAAAAATCAAGTGCTAGTAAGCGCTTCCTCTCTAAGTTTTTTTTTTTTTTTCTTTTGAATTGTTAATTTCATAAATAAAGATTCCTCGGCGAAGAGAGGCAAAAAGCGGACCACCCCGAGACAAAGCGGCGAGACAGAGACGGCGGCGGCCGGCGCGCCGCGGCGAAGCCCGGCAAGACCAAAGAGAGGGGATATCCGTATGTTGTTCGATCCCTGGGTCCAGTGTGTATAGCAGCCCAGCAGGCTCAGATTCAAGACCCTCAGTCTTCCGGGTTGCTTCCCCTACCACTCGGGGCGTTTTATTCTACGCGGCGCGCCGAGCCGGACCCGCGATCATCGACCGGTGGAGTCGTTGAGGTATTCTTCTTGTTTCGCTTGTGTTGCTCATGTTTTGTTTGATTCTGGTGCTTCCCATTCTTTTGTGGCCGAAGCGGTTTGCCGATCGACCGGTATTCCGTCGGAGACCGTGTCCGAGGCCTTGACCGTTTCGACTCCCATGGGGAAGTCTATTGTGCTAACCCGTCATTTGTCCTTCTTGCCGGTGTTAGTGGGCGAGATGTTCCTCCTGCCGATCTATTCATGATGCCGATGGCGGATTTGATGTGATTCAGGTATGGACTGGCTTGCGGAGTATCGTGCCATCTTGGACGTGCCGCAGGGCGATCACGTTTCATATCCCAGGCTTGCCAGTGTTCCAGTTCGTCGCCGAGCCCAGAGGAGAGCTGCTATCTAGTTTATTGGCTTCGGTCGTTGAGGATTCTATGGCAGAGAGTATTGAGCAGCTGCCAGTTGTTTGTGAGTACCCGGATGTGTTTCAGGAGATACCAGGATTGCCGACATGTGTCATAAAGATAATGTAGGTCCATACATTAGATAGCCACACCTTTGGAATAAATGGATAATCCACTATATCACTCAATTCACATGCAGTAAGGGTGTAGAGTAATTAGATTAAAAACTTCTATTTATTATTTGATTTGATTTTTTTTCTTTAATTCAAAATTTGGACGGTTAACAAGTTAGATTAAGAATGAAATAAGGATGTAATTAAAATCATAATGAGACATTCTCCTCATTCCATTCTAAAAAGAAAGAAATAAAACTGATCACCTGCCACATCAGCAGGCTCTACGTGAATTTTTTTTCATGCAATGCCATCTTTCGGGCCAACGATAATATGTTTCATGGGGTGACACCATTGGAATGAACGGATACGAAATGGTTCGGTTAACCATTAGGTGTGGCCCACCTAAATGACTGGATCATGGGGATTTCAAAGACGGTAACCTGTGTGATTGGGCCTACCATTTTCATGGCACGGATGTCCAAAATAAGTGACATGTTGACTAAAGAGGGGATCATATCAGTTCCATTGAGTAAATGAGCCATAATCCATGATGAGTGGTGATTATTTATTTCCATCACACTCAATTGTTCATTCATACGCTGGGCCCACTGGATGAGAGGTCCAAATCTTGCTTAGTCAAACCGATATGATCAAGCAAAATTAGGGGTGTACACGGGTCGGCCCGAGTCGAACTGGCCACAGTCCGTCCAGGCCCGTTCAACAGCCGCACCAGGCCCGAACCCTACTGGGCCTGGTCACTGGGCCAACACCTCCAGTCCGAACCGGGCCCGAGCTACAATCGTGCGAGTTCGGGCCAGTTTCGAACCTTACAGCAAATTCATGGGAAAGGCTTTGGCAGGTAATTCGCGTCCCATTACAAGGCCCTTGATCAACGGTTTAGATAGTTGAATTATAAAGTCCACAAAAAATCTAACTAGTCAAGACATTTACATACATTTGACAAAGCATAAAATAAAACATTTTTTTATAGTTGAAATGAATTTCATATAATCATCATGGTAGGCTTGGAAAAATCAAGGGCAAACATTTCCATTCCAACTGTTTTTGTTGGTGTGTCCCACCTTTTTTTTTTATAACGCATAACACTCATACTCACGGTGAGATTTCACAACAATTGAGAACCCATGACCTCGTGTTGAAACTCTGGTGAGATTTCACAAATCAAGTTTTTGCTAATTACATAGGGAGGATCAAAGACAAGCATACATCTGATACGTTTGTTAAATCAAAGTGTAGGCTTTATTTTTTGAGTCTTGTACCCACTTTCTAACAAAAGGGTTTTATTTCCTTTCTCATAATCTTCTCTTCCCTTCTAGATCTAGGCACATAGAAGTTTCAAAACCTCTAGATTTCCATCCAGAGCATCTTCCATTGAGCTATGGCTCAAACTCCAGTCATGTGAATATTTCTCAATCCAACCACAACTATGAGATCATTGTGTTATCAAATCACTACTTCACTGACCCTCCAAACATTTCTCCTTCCTATTTTGATTTTTACCATGGCCATCAGCCATGTTATATGAAATTCTACCAACTTAGTTGAAGCAGAGAATGTCATGCTGTAACATGTTCCACACAACTATGATTTGCAAAAGGTTCCATATGCAATCCAAGCCATAACAATTCAGTTTTGACCATAACTATTCAAAAGTGTGCTTTATAATGAAGAAAACAAAAGTCGATATGTTAACTAGATGTAAGATTGTATCCAGTGAATGGAAAAAAATTTTAATTGGGTGTTAATGGATTTTCAATCTAAATCAGTCAATATGATTCAGATGCTGCAATCTAAATCATTCACTGGAACCCATTAAAAAAAAAAAAAGAGGAGAATTTGTATCCATTTAAGAGAGAGAGAGAGAGAGAAAGAGAGACCATACCTTGGTCGGACGAGAGAGAGACCGTGAGAGCGTCGGGTAGGGCGCCGGACTGTGGTCGCTTGGTCAGACAGCGTCCGCCCACTGGTCAGACGAGAGAGAGAGAGAGAGAGAGAGAGAGAGAGAGAGAGAGATTTGGTGGGGTCGGGTCGTCGGGCAAGGAGAGAGGGAGTAGGGTTTAGTGGGGACAGGTCGGGCGATCTCAGAAAGGGAAAGAGGAAAGGAACGGGTAGCTGGGTAGGGTTAGGTTTATAAATATATATATACATATATATATATATATATATATATATATATATATATATATATATATATATATATATATACACCTGACGGGTCGGGGCGGGGCGGGTTTCGGACCAAGACAAGCCGAACTGGGTCGTATCCGAACTCGGCCCAGACTCATTTTCAGGCCTAGAAAATTGACTCGTCCGGAGCCAAACTCAGTTCCGGGTCAGGCCGAGTCGGGCTTTTTCGGATCGGGTCGAGCGAACTAACCGGGGTAGCCCAGTTTGTGTACACCCCTATACAGTTTTAAGCAATTGGAATCGAACACGGATTTCCTGCTAAAGCCCTTTTGCGGGAAATTCCTGCACTATAAACTCAAGTGGGCCCAAAAGTGATGTTTGTGAGAAATCCAATCCGTCCATCCCTTGTTTGAGCTTATTTTAGGGTTAGATGCTAAAAATGAGCAGGATCCAAGACTCAAGTGGGACGCATTAAAGGAAAAGGTGGGTAGGGAAATTCTTACCATTGAAACCTCCATGGGGTCGATAGTGATTTTTACATGCAATCCATACCGTTAATAACTTCATTCATAATGAGATGAACTGAAAACACAAATATTAGCATGATTCAAAACTTAGGTGGCCCCACAAATATTTCAACTGTGTACGTTTAATTCTCACGTTTTCAGCCCACTTGAGTATTGGATACTGCTTGCTTTTGTCCTCTTATCCTAAAATAATCTCAAAAAACGGATGAACTGGGTAGATCTCTCACAAACATCATGGTTGGCCCACCTAGGTTCCTACGGCGCAGTAACTTAACGCAAAAGGCTTTCGCAGTAAATCGCGTCCGTTGGAATCCTACCACTAAACAAACACTAACGAGAGTTGATGGACGCGCGGGGTTGCTACCGGACACTGCCAATAGCGAGGTGTGTACTAGTCGGTGCTCTGTGGGCCCCACCATGATGTATGTGTTTTATCTATGCCGTCCGTCTATTTTTTTCAGATCATTTTAGATAATAGGTCCACAAATGAGACAGATCCAAAGTTCAGGTGGACCACACCATAGGAAAATAGTGCTGATTGAATGCCCACCATTAAAAACTTCCTAGGGCCCAATGTAATATTTATTTGTCATCTAACCTGTTGATTAGGTCACATAGACCTGGATGAAGGGAAAACACAGATATCAGGTTAGTCCAAAACTTTTGTGGCCTCCAAAAAGTTTTTAATGGTAGTCGTTCAATCAACACTATTTTGTTTGGCGTGGTCCACCTGAGATTTGGATTTGACTCAGTTTTTAGTTCAAGCTATTAAATGATCTGAAAATTTTGATGGACGGCATGGATAACACACATACATTAAAGTGAGAAAATTGATGGATAGTGTGATAAAACCCATACACGAGGAGTAGCGAGAACCGACCAATAGCCAGTTGCTACCCTGACATTTGTAATAGGAATTGGATTTCCTGCGAAACGCGATCAACAGCGAGTTGCTACTCTGACGGTTGTAGCATGACGCGGACTTTCTGCCAAAGCATGCATTTAGCGTGAATTTATGCACAAGGATGTTGGGTGGGGCCCATCGAAATGTTTATGAGAAATCCATCCCGTCCATCAGTTTTTCCAGATAACTGTAGGACGTCTGACTAAAAATGAGGCGTATCCAACACTAAAGTAAGCCACACGAGAGGAAACAGTAGGAATTCAATGAGCACCGTTGAAGCATTGTTATGGCCATAAAAGTTTTGTATCTGGATATCTTTACGGTGTTTTCACTTCATCCTACTGTTAATGACCTTATAAACGGTTTTTACAACATATAAACATCAAGGTGGAGATCAGGAAGGTTTCAACGGTACGAATTTCTTTCTCCAATTTTCCCTCTGGTGTGACGTACTTTAGTTTTGTATCCACCTCATTTTTGTTCCTGCTTAATAAAATGATCTTAAAAAATGGATGGACAGGGTGGATTTCTCAGAAACATATCGGTGGGCCCCACCCAGCATCCTTGCGCAGGAACTTCCTGCAAAAGGACTTCCGCAGTAAATCCGCGTCCATGGCAACAGTGCAAATATCACGATATATTCACTTTTTCTTTCATTATATAAATTCTCACATTCTTACTCCCATGACAACTTTTACGCTGCATCTTTCTCTTCTCATTCTTTGAAAAATTATAAGATTTGATATTGCTACTGATTTCAACTCTTACTCTGTATTTTTTTCTTCTCATTCTTTAAAAAATTATTAGAGTTGAGATTGCTATTGATTTCGCGGCAATAGGACCATAACATCATGCAACCGTATGCTGAAAGACTCAGGAGGAATCTACAAGAGTGGCCCATTAGAAAATTCCTAACAGTAAGCGATGTAGGCCACCTCAGTAGGTTAGTATTACCTCGAGCAAAAGTTCAAGACTGTATCTTCCGATTCTGGGATAAGAACATGGTCGAGATGCTCAATTGTGGCCATTCACGTCAAGTGATCATAAGAGATGTGGACACTAATAGCTCTATCGACATGGTGTTTCGTAGATGGAAAAACAATAAGATGTATGTCCTCCAATTAAATTGGACTAAGGAATTTGTAGTAAGGAGAAGATTGCGTGAAGGAGACGAAATTGGAATGGCCTGGGACCAGACTCATCAATGCCTCTTATTTTCAATGCTGAATCGTAGAGGTATCAATCTTAATCTCCATCTTTGTTGTGGTTTAGTATTTTCTTAATATTTTAGTTGGTTTATGTTTTTATACTCTTTTATTTTTATTTTTTAGCAATTATTATTATTTTTTCCCTAGCCCATTAAAACTCAGGTGGGCCTCACCATATGAAATAAAATAAAATCTTCCTAAAACCTCTAAATTCACTTGGTGTGGTCCAGTGAGATTTAGGATAGATTAGAGAGTACTTTGGTGAGAAGAATTATACAAATGGATTGGATGAGATATGCAAACCAAGGTAGGCTTAATACATAGCTAATAGCGGCTGTTCCATATATATATATATATATATATATATATATATATATATATATATATATATATATATATATATATATATATATATATATATATTTGGTGGGCCATAGCAAAGAGATGCAAATCAAGGGAGGAAACTGTTTGTTATTTTTATGGCCCACCAAGGTTTTGGATCAAAGTAAAAGTTGGGCCCGGAGGTTTCATGGAGTGCTGCATCACATGGACCGTTCAGATTTTGAACTCACATCACGTATGATGAGTTCTCAAAAAGTTTGCACAAGTTCCGTGAGGACTGACGCACAGCAGAGCATTAGGATATAGATAGTGTATGTATGTATGCATTCCAAATCTTTCTTACGTTGTGACCAATCCTACACCTAAATAATATTGGGTGTCCCCTTCCAACTCATGGTGTAGCCTACCTGAATCTTGGATTGAGCCAAATTTTAGATTGCAAGGAGTATATGAGGCAGCACAACTGATGGACGGCCTAGATATCTACGTTCTCCCTCATTTGGTGCATGTCGTCCCATGAATACTTCGATTGGTATAGTTAGTAGTAATAAGTTTGAAGCATGGTTAAAAGACTCTTTGACTTGAAAATGAAGAGTACCAACTTGCTGATCAGTGGGTCTGAATCAACCAAAATGACCCAAATCAGGGCAACGGCTCACCTTACGACTATGGTTTTTTATTCTTGAAAACAAATCTTTCTTTCAATCTTACTTTTGTCATATTTATCTTATTGCATTTCACTCTATTAATCTGACTCTTTGCAATTTTTTACTTGGGATTTTCTGAAGAATTATTACAGTTGAGATTGGCACTGAACTTGCCACAACAAAACCAGCACGTCTTGAGACCGAATGCAATCAGATTGGTGGCGCCTTGGAAAGAATGGCCGATTACGAAAATCCTAACAGCAAGCGATGTGGGGCACCTCAACAAGTTAGCATTGTCTCAAAAACAAGTTCATGACAACATTTTTCAATTCTGGGATGACGACGTCATTAGAATGGTCGATCATGGAAGCATTTGCATCAATGTGGTCATAAAGGATGTGGACACCCGTGGCTCCACTCACAAAATGATGTTTGGAAGGTTGATAAATAATGAGGTGTATGTCCTCCAATCCAATTGGACCAAGGAATTTGTAGAAAGAAGAGGATTGCATGAAGGGGATGAGATAGGAATTGTGTGGGACAAGACTATTCAATGCTTCTTATTTTCTGTGTTGAGTCATAGACATCTTGATCTCGATCTCCACCTATGAGTGTTTAGTGCACCCATTCTCCTAATGTTATAAATAGTTTATGTTGTGATTCTTTTTTTCCTCACACTATTGTCTCAAACCTTTGTTATTTTTTAAAGAAATTAATTTTTTTATATGGATGAATTATTATTTTTAGTGTTTTAAGTGTTATGTTTGGTTGTTCCAAATATTAAACATTTTTTTCCTTACACATTATTTTTATTTTTTTTAAGGTAAGAAAGAATTTTATTGTCAATCATATGGGTGAAAAGCTCAAAAGAAAATATTACAACATTTGATTATTAACCATCTCAAACTCTAAATTGGTGCACGATTTCATGCTATTTAGTGCAACCAAACACATCCTAAAACAGTAATTAAAAATGTGATTATTAAAAATTTACTTTTTTGTTGTGGTGAATTATGCATTCACCGTAGTTTTCTACTGGTGGGCGTCACCATTGATGCTTATTATGGGAAGGGAATTTGGATATATCAAATTCCAAAATCTCTTGTTTTATAATCAAATTATAAAATCCATGGATTAGCGATTTTGTTATAAAAATAAAAATGGTGGATTATGCAGTTGCAAACTATTCAATAGAGAGGTGGGGATAAACGAATCTTGATGATCTTTGACATCCAAACCGTTCAATAGGTAGAACTGATCTTGATGATCTGATAAACCAGAAGTCACGATCTAACATTAAGTGGGCCGCAAGTGAATTTATAGCTATGAAAATTGTCGTCGCTAAAAGTCTCTTTTGTAAAAAATATTTCAGCACAATTCCTGATATACATATTCATCCTGATATACAACTGTTATATAATATATTTCATCATATTCACATTCACATCCATCTAAACCCAAACTAGTAAATTCATCCAAACATAAACTACATTCATCCAAACACAAACAATCTTATCCATATCACATTCATTCACGCATAAATACATATAAGCTTAAAAACTAGTTAAAATCTGGTTCCTCAATATTAGCCTTCCCAAGCTTAAAAACTGTATGAGGCTGGGCAATCTGCTCATTCATCAAGAGCCCTCAATAAATTAGAGAAATGATGGAGCTGACCTGAATGACTATTAATTACTGTGTAAATTTAAATTTAAAGAGAACCAGCATAGAATGTGGCACTTCTTAAAGGTACAGAAAGAGCTATTATTTGCATTCTAGACTAGACCAGTGCAGGCTGCAACGAGCTACTATATCTTTCACTTGAAAATTGGTGCAAGTTTGAGTAAATCCTGCCCACTTTCAGTTCTTAGTTTGAACTAAAGCCATGCTTGATTTTCTCTTTGTTGGTTCTAAGATTGTGATCAGCTATGCAGAATTTAATTACTAAATTGATCTGCAGAGAAAAATTACGACTAAATAAAAAATATATAAATTTCTATAAAAAGAAAAAACTATACAGTATCAATATTGAAATTTTCCATTTCAAAATTAATTGAAAATTTCCAAAACTCTCACAACCATTTACAGATTCAAAGCAGTATGTTTCGTGTTTTCCCTTTTTTCAAGTGTCTATGCAACATATGACTCAAAATGCTGGAATAACATGTAGATATAGAAAATTCAAATAGAAAACAGAATTGTGCTCCATGATACCTGGGGATCAGGATATACTGCAAGCTCAAATTTCTGAGGATTAGTAGGATTACGCGAATCACAGGGAATAACCATTGCAGAACCTGAAAAATGCCAAATTTCTCAAACACTCCATAGATGCAAATAAACATTAGGGCTAGTGTAGCTGCAATATGTGATTGCCACAATTCAAAAAAAATTTACAACCTATCAACCATAGCATTGCATTGATATGTGCCAATTTGATCAATCCAAATCACAGGCCCAACAATGGATGAAATGGCCTGAAAGGTTGAAAATCACACTGATCAGACAATCTTAACCATCTGATTACACATCAGATTTGGATGAAATGACCTGAAAGGTTGAAAATCACGTAGTCTAGGCTGGCTGCACTGTGTAAGTGCCCTGACTGAAGCCAATCCACTCATCCAATGAGCCGTATTCATATGTAAAGTGAGATGTGCTCATCTATAAAAGGAAAGAAAAAAGAAAAAAAAAAAAAAAAAAACATTAAAAAAAAATTGTACAGTCCAAGGTCAGCACATTTATAAAATAAATAAATAAACTGACCCAAAACAGGGGACGCACATCCAGCCACATCTCCCCAAGGGTTACTCCTTTGTCACCTCTTCTTTCTAAACGTACCCAAACCTGTACAGTCTAAGGTCAGCACCCCTCTAATCAGCGTAGGGAGTAATTAAAAGTTTAAGCATGGAAGTGAGATGAATACACCTTAGCCTATTCCATTGCTCATTCATTTGTAACAGTCCTTTCATGCTCAGAACTGACTTCATCAATATCATCATCCTCTGAACACATGCTTCTTACTGAACCGTAGAAAGCCAATAATGCATTTAATCGACTCAAAGAGAAAAACATACATGGGGAAGTAAACTTAAATTACATAAACCAGAAACACTGGTGTGCATGGAAACTTGATATACATACATGGGGCAAAAGGATGAGAAAAAAAAAAAAAAAAACCATGACCCTTTCCCTCCATATATAGAAACCCATCTACATGATAGAACATGCATTTGGGTTCTCATCGCTGAACATGGTGGTGAACTGATCTTCTTGTTTAGTACCAAGATTAGAAAGAGAAAGGGCCTCAACATTCCTGACATAACTAAGAATAGAGGAGTTGCCTAGAGAGGCAAGAGACAGCCTATTTTTAGTTAATTGGGGATGGGGTATATTAGATGTAAATAAATGTGGGTTACACATGGTGTCTTAGGGTGGCTCTCACTTCATCCTCTTCTTCCTCTTCCATTAAGTTTGGCTCTAACTTTAGGGAGAGGATTCTGCTTAGAGCCCAGAAATTGCTCCTAGTTGTATTTCAAAAAAAAAAGTAGTAAAATTTTTTAAGATAAATAGTATAAAAAGTACCAGAAACATTGAAGAAAATGAAAATTGAAACACATGAAAAAATTTCCTGGGGCATGGCTTTAAAAATAGGTCAGCTTGGCAATGACCAATGATAATGCAGTAATCTGATGCTAGTTGAACTCAACCATAGCAATGTAGCATCAAAGAGACGGTGCCATAAATCCAATGAAACATCCACGAGTTATCATGCAAGTCTCGAACAACAAACTCTTGAGTTGGAGGTTGCATTGAGTAATCCTGAAATAGATAAATAGGAAGTTTATAGTGCATACAAAGCCATGAAGATTCATACATTCCCAAACCAAGTCTTTTGGGATTCCTTTCAATTTAAAAGTTACTCACCAATGGTGGGAATAGCTTTTCTGCTGCCCTACGAGGCACAGAGAAAGGAATCCATATATTTGTAGTGAGAATAATTAGGTTGCAGTAATCAACAAATGCTTTTAATGGAATTGCAACAGCATTGCTAAAAGACATGAGTGAGCTATGGAAAAGAACTAAACAACAGGTTTGAATGCAGTATTGGGCATTCTAAATGACTTGATCAAGAAAAGTTATAGCACATGCTATATAAATCTGCTAGTTCCTAAACATAAATTGAATAAAATTGTTATCTTCCTAGGATTGACATAAAATTCATTACATGGAGGCATGATAAGAACATTACATTGCGATCGAATAACAATAAAATTGAATCTTAACATCAACATGGACTGTTGGTACACATGCCAAAATGACATACATTTGTGGGATCCAAGCCATTCACTAGGCAAGGCCTACCTCGAGGAGTAACAAATCCACCAATGACATACACCAATCTTACCAAATCCAATGGAGTAACAAATTACTGGTTTGAAAAGGCATGGCTTGAAAAGAAGCGCACACTGTTTATCAGGAAGGGATCAAGGTTCTCTTCTCGTAGGGTGATTACTGGGGATGCATATAAAGGGATTCATGAAATCAGTTTACAACATTTATGAAAATAAGATTAAAGAAGAAAAAAAAAAACCCATGTTTGCATGTACAATTAAGCTAATGGTGTTCCCTAATGATTGTAATGAAGAAGTAAGCCTCAAACTGGAACTATATTTCTTTCCAATCTGACTTAAAAGTGGCATAGTTGCAACTAGAAGCCAAGTCCTTGAATATGATTACCAGGTACTTTTGCTTATTTCCACTTTAGTATACTTTTAATTGCAACCAAATTCGATAGCATCCATACACAACCAATTCAAAGTAGGTGAGGCTCCTACTAGTGCAACTCATCTCATACCTATTTAATAAATACAACCTGGAAAAAAAAAAAAAAAAAACACCAACACAACTTTCTGAGTATAGTATTCTTAGTAACAGAAATTTGCGAGATTCAACAAGGAGCTGAGTTAAGAAATCTGACAATACCATATGCAGAAATATGCTACATGTGATGATTAAAAGTTCTCTTAACTTTTGAACAATACCATATGCAGAAATATGCCACAACACTTCAAATTCCAATGGAACTAAATAATACCATTATAAAATCAGTAAACCAGGTTTCTTATAAATAGTGCAGTATGCCTCTGATTGCAAATACAATTGAATCTGGAAGACTGGAAGTATGTTGGCCTTTTTCCATCAATTTCAGATCTAGTACTATAAGAACTACAAGAAATGTCAAAGATCAATAAGTACATGGGGAGAAAGCTAACCTATAAAGGCCGATCACAAGAACAGTAAACTCTGGATTGACTACAACATCCTTTAGAGAAGGAAAACCTGTGAGACAATATTCAATACCAAGAGGAAAAAAAAAATCAGTAAACACATTTACATGCCAATCATTTAAAACAAGATTAAAGGAAGGCACGAGCAACAGACTCTGCTTAAATGAGCATTTTACTTTCACTCTGTCTCCTCAATTTCTACCATACATGTGGCATGTATACTAGGGTGATCAGGACGCAATTGGGTGGGCTGTCAAATTTACATACGTTTTCCTCATGCTAACAGGAAATGATCTGGCACAGGACGACAGTACCAAAGAACCATTATCAACATCTGATCAAACTTTGGAGATAATGGGGAATGAACCCTACTTGATCCACAACCTAATAGGAAGTCAAAGCAAGTGGGGCCAGTTTCTATCTATCAGACACCTATAACTTCACCAACATCAAATTTTTGTCCTTTTTGCTAACTCTATCTAGGGAATTTGAGTCCCAGCATGCAAAATTTCAAGTCCCCACATAACAGTTTGGTTCCACATTGGATGGCACAGTGTCAGAGATCTACGCCATTGATTAGGTAGTGCTCTGTGAACATGCCATATATCAAAGATCATAGTAGTAATCTCATCAAGAGACATACATGTATATTGAAGTTGGACTTATTTTCTAACTGCTCATTTTTCTCATACAAGTTTAACCTGCTGATCAGCAAACCAACATTAGTTTGATCTAGGGCATGTTCAAAGGGTACCCCACTTGATGAATAGCCTAGATGTCTACACATGTGCCATCCTACAGTGGGAAGCAAGCGAGCGGCAAGAGAGCTGCCCCACATTCCCATGAAAAAATTCAAATGCATGCACCATAGCCAAACACTAAATGACCCTGATTTTTCACTACATTCCGGGGGAGCAGAATTTAAAAAAAAACAGCATGTGGGTAATTTAGTCCGGAATTTTTTGAAGTCCAAAACCATCGAAAGAATCCCAATTTTATAAATGGCTGCCTTTCTTTAAGGCCGAGTTTGGTTGCACCAAATATCATGAAATGTCATGATATTTCACGATTAATCAGTCTAATTTGGTTCAAAATATCATGAAATTTCATTACATTTGGTACAACCAAACGAACCTAATGCAAGAAAAAAAGGTCAAAATACGAAATTATACAAGTATTAAGATTCTAAATATAAATAAATAAATTATCAGAGAGAGACGGAATGAACCTTCTCGAATCAGTGCAATATAAACTCCCCAAAGAAACAAGATATTGAAGATGACAAGAGCTGGTGCTGATGCAGATACTTGTAGAATCCTTCGGCAGCATCGACCAAAAACAGCAGAAGCTACTAGAACTAGAGCTGCAAAAAAACGGAATTGAAATTTCAGAGAGAGAGACAGACTATGCGATTGCCGAGCTAAGGAAATGAAGAGTAAACTCAGGCTTTCAATCTGTACAAGTGAAACCCATGGTTCAGTGATGCAGACCATTGATCTGCTGGGCCCCACCCCCGAAAATCTAGAGAGAGAGAGAGAGAGAGAACCTGTAATGGAGAGGATAGAGAAAAGAGAGAAAGTAGGATAGACGCGAGGAACCATGGCTAGGGCGAATTGAGAGACAAACGAAGAAAAGGGAAAGAAGACAAGGGTGAAAATGGGAGTTGGGATGAAAGATAAAAGAGGGAAAAGCCGGAAAGGATGGGCGCTCGATGGATTTGGGATGGATTTGGAAATCCTCTTTCAAATAAGAAAACTCTTTGAAATCCGTATGCTGTGAGTTTTACATTAAATAACAAACTCTATTAACGGTCGTACATGCATGTGACCAATTTCTGGATGGTTAAGATTGTATTATATAAAAAAAATTTATAAATATTTATCATTTACAACTAAACCGATTATTTGGATGGTCTGGATAACTCTATATCTTAGCCACTATTGTTATGAACAAGTCACCACTATTTTATATTAAATACAAAACTTGCAGTGAAAAACTAAAAAATAAAAAGGGTAAATTAAGCTTTGGATCTGGTATGGCTCTGTGGGCCCGACCATGGTTGATTTGTTTCATCCATGCCATCTATCCATTTCTTAACATAATTTTATCATTTATCCCAAAAAATGAGCTTGAACTAAAGCTTTGGTTGACCACACAATGCGAAAACAATAGTGAATTGGACGTCCACCGTTAAAAAATTGGTTTCGCCAACGGCTTATTTGGGGCTTATTTGGGCCTACCTAAATGTGATTCACATATCTAACCCACTCATTATGTGTGTCCCACTTGGATGAGGGGTCAAACCCAATTTCAGCCACATTCAAAACTCATGTGGGCCCCACCAAGTGCTTTTATATTTTTTTAGATGTCTTCACATAGTTTTAGATGGATGGCCCACCTGAGTTTCGTATACGGATGATTTTTTAGATATCTCATAAGCTAAAGGGGACACATCAAATGCACGGTATTGATGTTCGACACACATCATGATGGGCCCCACAAGATTTACTAACATTTATTCTTAGGTTTTCCGGGTGTCAATTATTTGAGTCACAATTTTGACGATAATATATGACCCATTTTACATGTCTAGTCCATTCACTTTATTTTACTAATCATTACTTTCAATTTGATTAGTTACTCGTCCCGATCATGCTCATATTAGAAAGATATTAGGCAAAAAAGATTGATCAACAATTTCATTGAATTTTGATTTAAACATTTGAAGTTATTTATTCTTCAATTTGGACAAATCAAATTGTCCAAAAACGGTTAAAGGTTAAGTAGACCCTGCATCTTTGCAAATTATACATGGGTTTTCAATTATAAACAAGTGGAGCTCATGGTTTTGTAATTCGGACCAATGGTCTATTGAGTAGACCCCACCTCTGATGGAGCATGCCCAAAAAATCTCCATCGGTCGATCGCTTTGACTAATATTATGACCTTTTTCAGTTGAACATGGATTGGTGTTGTGTTCTCACAACGTAACCTTTTATTTACAGGCCAAAAATTGGAAGGTTAAGATTATCCTATCGAGGAGAGTCTTAGGCGTAGTCCATCTACTGTCGGGACAAACAAACATGGGTTTGGATTATTGGACCATGGACCCCGCCTGTCATTGAAAATCGAAGATTAAAATCCATGTATTGGGTATCATATCATTCACCACCAATAAGGCGGCCAATACTTCAAACCTTGTTCAAAACTGTTGTATTCTTTGTAAAGATGTAACATTGCTACACGAGGCTCATACAAACATGCCCACTATGATGTATGTGTTTCATTCCAGCCATCCATCTATTTTTCCATATCATTTTATGGTATGAGACAAAAAATGAGATATATCCCAATCTCAACTGGACCACATTATAGGAAACAATGTTGAATGAGCGTCGACCATTAAAAACCTTTTGGGGGACATAAAAGTTTTGGATCAATCTGATATTTGTTTGTTTACTTTCATCTGGGCCTGTATGACCTAATCAACAGATTGGACGTCAAATAAAAAGTACACTAAGCCTTAGGAGGGTTTTAATGGTGGATATCTAATCACTATTGTTTTCATGTGGTGTGGTCCACCTGAGATTTATATCCCTCTCATTTTTTGTATCAAGCCCTAATATGATATGTAAAGATGGATGGACGACATGGATGAAACACATACATCATGGTGGGACCCACAGAGCACCGACCACCAGCCACAGGGCTGGTGTCAGGAGGAGTAGCCAATTTGTTTTCCTCTTGGATGCCCTACGGTGACGACACAAAGTTTTGTGGGCCCCACTATGATGTATTTGTAATATCCACACCGTCCATCCATTTTGAGATATCATTTTAGGGCCCGTTTGGCCGAGTGGATTGGAAGGGATTGAATGGTATTAGGGTGGATGGCATGGATTAATTCTAGGTAATGATGGTGTGGTCAATGGATTGTCTTGAGATCCATGGGATTGCTATATCCCTCGATTGCTATATCCAGACCGCCTGGCATGGCCGACCAATCCCGGGATTAAACCTTCCCATCCCTTCCAATCCCTCGAACCAAACAGGTCCCAGATAAATTTGAATGGGTTAGGGTGGATTGGATGGGATTTAAAGGTAATGATCGTGTTGTCAGTGGATTGTCTTAAGATCCATGGGATTGGGATCAGATGACCGGCTCTGTTTGGCATGCCCGACCAATCCCAGGATTTAACTTCCAATCCCTTCCAATACCATCCAGTCCCTTCCAATCCGACCGGCCAAATGGGCCCTTAAGTCATGAGCCAAAGAATGAGGTAGATAAAAACTCTATAGTGGACGCCACCACAGAAAATAGTAGGGAGAGTGATTGCCACCGTTGAAACTATCTTAAGGCCCATCGCAATGTTTATTTGAAATTCAACCTGTCCAAAAGTTAAAAAGACATGAAATAAGGATTTATTCCAAAAATGAGAGGTATATAAATCTTGATGGGCCTATTTGGATGCTTGTAAGTTCTTTTAAGTTGTAAGTGACTTACCTATAAGTCACTTACAAGTGAAAGTTACTTACAGGTATAGAGTAATAACTCAATTTATGTTATTTTGTTAAGCCCATCAAGATGAATATTTGAGATATTTATTAAGCTAAACCAATCATCAAGTGGGCTATAAAAGTGGGGCCACAGATTCAAAATATCTATAATATGAAGTAATAACTCAATTTAAACATTGAGAATAAACTTTTTCAATGAAAAACTTGGCAACACAAACAAGGTGGGCCTAAAATCCCTGATGGAAAAATGGTTGGGCAGGATATATAACACATCATCAAGGTGGGCCCCACGACAGGGGTAGCACCCACTACCATGTTACCATGATGAGTGTCGAACATCTACTTAATCAGTCAGATGCACCATTCCATGTTGGGCCTGGGGCTTAAAAATCAAGTCAATCCGTGCCTTTTTTGGGCCACACCACACACAAAAGTTGAGAGGGGCTACCCTCCATTAAAATATTCATAATCATTTGTTGGGCTCACCGAGATGTGGTTCACAAATCCAGTCCATCCGTTATGTGTATCCCACTTGGATGAGGAGTCAGACCAAGTTTCATATGCATCAAAATTTTAGGTGGGCCCCACTAAGTGATTTTATATGTTTTAGGCATTTCTTCACATGATTTTAGATGGGATGGCCCACCTAAGTTCCGTATATGGCTGATTTTTGGGATATCTCATAATTTAAAGGGGGCCCATCAAATGCATAGTGTTGATGGTCGACATGCATCACAGTGGGACCCACACAGCTCGACCACGTGGGAAGTTCCCATGAGTTTGACCGTACATAAACCTTTCCTAGCCCCACCCAACCCTAGCCCCCTTTCCCTTTCTTCTCTCTCTACCCGCCGCTAGGGGTGTACACGGGTCGGGCCGAGTCGAACTGGCATCAGCCCATCCAGGCCCGTTCAACAGCTACATAAGGCCCGAACCTAACCGGGCCTGGTCACCGGGCCAACATCTCCAGCCCGAACAGGGCCTGGCACGAGTTCGGACCGAGTTCGAGCCAGTTTCGAACCTTCAAGTTCGGGTCAGTTTCGAACCTTACAGCAAGTTCATGGGAAGGGCTTTGGTAGGTAATCCGCGTCCCATTACAAGGCCCTCGATCAACGGTTTAAATAGTTGAACTATAGACTCCACAAAAAATCTAACTAGTCAGGACATTTACATACATTTACATACATTTGACAAAGCATAAAATAAAACATTTTATACAAATTAAATATAGTCACGGTTTGGTTTTCGAGGCCGAGTCGACTTTTCGGGCGGGTCGGGCCCTGAGCAGGCCGTCTTGTGTACACTTCGTTTAGGCGGGTAGAGAAATCGGGCCGAGCAGTCGGATTGTACACCCACCTACCACAGCAACCCGAGTCGAGCCAAATCTAGAAGGTAGAAGGTATCCGAACTCGACCTGAACTCACTTTCGGGCATAGCAACTTAGGGTTTGACATTTTGGATCTTTTTCAGCCAGCTGGAGGAATCAGTACAGTTCTCTTTGGAGGGCAGATGATGGACGAAGAGGCCGAAAGTTTGTTGAAAAGGTCAGATCTGGACTTGGAATCTCGAATCTAGGGATTCTTTTGTGATTATCTAACATTTGGGTCCGAATTTGGTTTTAGAGTTGCTATTTTTGGTAATGTACATTCCGATCGGATTGTATTGAATATTTTTTTCATTGTTTTCATTTCTTGATGATCTTTATGAGGTGTTCTGTTGTTGATCTGCCTGTTTTCATGATTTCATTTGACTAGTGGTAGATTAAATCAGTAGGGACTCCATAGATGTATGAAATGGTGTGCACCTAAGACTTCATATGTGGAATGAACAGATCAGCATGTTTTAGCAGCTAAATTCATTGATTTGTGCAGTTATGGCATCCAACGGTACAATTTGTTATGAAATCTAGAACTCTATGATTCTCCTACGGTGTTTACATTCTGGATTTGAGCCTGTGAGTTTGTTGGAAAGCATGTATTTGCATTTCGAGGCACATGGTTCGTTTTATATGAACTGTTTTTGAAATTAGTACCGCTCTTTCATTCTTTCTCGATTTGAAGGAATAAGTGGATGTCTATTGCCTTTTTCCTTCTTTAGTTTAGTTCAAATTAGTGATGAACTTGCCAAATCATATGCTTATCATGAAATTCACGCATTCAATTTCAATTTCATTGAAGAACTTGAATGTGTTGAGCGTTTGCTAGCAGAGATGATGTAATGCTTTTGCATGTTCACAAGAAACTTGCGGTGGTTCAAATGGGTTCAAAGTTCATTCTTTTGTGTTGATTGAATTGTAAATTTGTTTGATTTGTTCTCTTATCATCTTGTAAATGTAGGCTTTGATTAAGTAACTTTAGAAACATGGATTTATATGTTGAATGTTTAATTCTTTAAACTCTATTGAGCTGTATGATTGTTCATTTCAATAGACTGATTGATTTCCACCCTTTCTTAGTCCTTTCATTTGCGGTCTTCTCTAATTTTATGGGCTACAGGCCAGGCAAATTTTCTACGCTTCAAGGGATTCAATGCTCATCAGGCCCATGACTAGCCTTATACAAACCAAACATAACCAACTATGCAACAATCATTTAGTTGTTACCATTCATCTATAACACCAACCCAATTTGAAATCATGTTCATGTTGAGCAAGTTTCTGTCATGTTAGGTCCAGTTTTGAACAATCCCATGTATTTGGGTTGAGTATCAAGGAATTCAAGTTGGTTCAGGTTTTGGGTTGGATCCTCTTGAGGTTGGGCTAGGCCTGGGAAAAGAAAAATAGATGAATGAACCTACTTTCACACACCAAAATTGTTACAAAAAGTACTAAATGGTGTTTGATCAGCTCACTGTTTGCTATGGTTGTATCTTTTTTTGTTGATCCTTTTGGCATGGACTGAAAATCTGATGTGTTGGCATGTCTGCCACCTATTCATGTCAGAATCAAAAAGAATTTTTGACTTCTTTTACACAAACATGCCGTAAATGAAGGTTCTTTTTACTTAAAATCTTTTTGTTGGTGTACAAAATTTAAATGGCTGCATCACTTGATGAAAGTGCCTTGTTAAAAATAAAATGCTTCAGTCTATAAAGGATTTTCATTTATTTCTTTATCATTTGGTACTCACTAGACACATTTTAGGGTCTTTTCAATTTCTTTGTATTTTCAGTTGATGTATTTCTTGTGAAAATTGAACCATACCCATTTTTCAAAAAAAAAAAAAAAAAAGTAGAAATTTCCTTTCTTAAAAAAAAGAAAAAAAAAAGAAAAAAACAAACTTTCTAGGGTAATTTAAAGTTAGTGATTGGTTGTCATCATCCAATATTGATAGAAATATGTGGAAAGTGAGAAAATCGTGCCAAGGATCTGATCACTTTGATTGGGAACTCTGGGCGCATATGGGGAGTGGTAAGAGAATTCAACTTAGGCTAGTTACCTCTACATCATATGGTTTTGTTTTGAATTACAAAATTTTGTGCAGGCAATGCGATGTACTCAAGGTTCTTCAAAACCAATATTCATATCGATTGGACATCGCATATCTCTCGATGCATCTGTCAAGGTTATTAAAATGTGTTGTAAATACTGTGTACTAGAGCCAATCCGGCAAGTACAGTTTATTGCTTTGTTTTGTGCTCACATAACACATAAACCTATGGTTCGCATCTCATCCCCAATGCTCCATGTGGTTGGACACATCTGAGCTGTGGGTCTAGCTGATTTTATATCTTCAGGACTAAAATTGTGGATATCACCTGATAGACGAAGTATATTTCACATACGCAACATGGTGGGCCCCACATACCTAGATATTTTCGGTCTTAAACAGGGGTTGCAGGGGATTCCAGTCCATTGTCCACCTATGACTTGGACAGTTTAATTAGGGGAGAGTTAGTTGCATCCGAAGCATACAATTTCCTACTGCTTGCGTATCAACCATAACAATCAGCTAGAGCATCGAAGTTTTTCTTATTCTTACAACCCTATCATGGTGCCGTTGTTGTACACGAGATAAACACATTCTTATATTTAGGGATACACAAGATAAACACATTTTTAACTGTGGAAAACAGTCTTAGAATCTCCATCATGTTGTATATATGTAGTTTCTCTTTCACTTGTGAATTTATTTCTCTACCTAGTTTTAAAATGATGAGTTCTTCGTACTAATTTCATGTTGCATCTCTTGGTATCATCAAATTTTGCCTCCATGCAGTAACATCTACTGCATCAAAGTTTCTACTGAAATGGTTATTTCGGTATGAACATGAGCACAGACAATGGTCGGCCACTATCTCTTTGGGACTGATATCAAGTTGTTTACATGCAATGGATTCAAGACAAATTCTAAATCATCATCGGACTTCTTGAGGTACATACTAGTTCATGCATACATACAAATGCTAACATCATTTTCGTCATTATCATTGACATCACCCGACTGTGTATGGTCGCTTGACTTGTTCTTAATGTTACTACAGATTTCTCAAACCTTATACAGTGAGACAATTCAGCAAGTTCCACTTTTTCTCAAATTGAATTTGAAACCTTCAGTCTATAGAAGAGGAGGCAACCAAATTGTTGTAATTCTAATGATGTTTCCATAATGTTCATAGTAATGGAGAGGAAAAATCTCTAAGCATGTTAAATACAATTAGAGAATCCTATTGAAGAAGTTATATCAGCTAGTTTTTCACATTCATTCCTTAGGAACCTTCAGCTATCAAATGTTGAGATTATATTACCGGATGTAAATGATCTTCTCTCATCTTAAAATCAAAGCTTATTGTTTGAATCATGGGGATTGAACCAGGAATACTTAAACCTTATTTGTTTTCACAGCATATGAAGAACTATGAGTTATTTCTAAAAAAGGTATCCAAGTGGATGAACCATGACAACCTTCTTTTTGTGGAACATATATGCCATAAAACCATAGCTTATAATAATAATATTTTTATAGATCTTCCTTTAAAAATAAAAAATAAAAAACCAAAAAAGGTGATACGGACCTGGATGAAGGGAAAATACAGATATCAGCTCAATACAAAACTTTTATGGCCCACGACAAGCTTTGATATATGCACTTGCGATTTGGGCCTATTTTCTTTTTGGAACCATGCCCTATTTTATTTTTGGAACCATGCCCTAAAATGAGCTATAAAAAGTGATAAACAAAATGGATGTACAACACATCAAGTGGACCCATGGATGTACAATACAGATATCATACCTCTTATGGAAGCATGCCTTTGTTGTCTTTGAGATTTCATGTCGTGTTTGAAGTATAACGCTTTAACTGAGTATTTTGAATTGATACACTTGAAATTTAAATTTAAGATAGAGCTCCACACATTTATTACAAGTATGCAATATCATTGAAAGAAACCTTATACATATTCAGAAAGTAGGTAGTCCTAGAAACAGTGAAATTCCTAGAAGGAAACAACTATTATTTCCACCTATAACACAGAGAGAGAGAGAGAGAGACCAAATTATACTAAAATGGGGTGGAAATTGCTTTTTTAAGCTTATCGTATTTGTTAGGTTGCATTTATGAAACTAAATCTATTTCAATTAATGTGTTTATTTTCTCCTTGGCAATGTATCCTCAATAGTATGGACCATCCCAATTCTTAGGGTTTTGTACTATTTGCTTGTAGAAAAAACATGAGATGAAAACTTATTTTCTGTCTACACCAAAAGACAAGATTAAAAAAAAAAAAAACTTATTTTTTACCATTTCCCCTCACATATGAGAAAAGAGACTTATAAATAATATATCTCTCTTTCTCTCTCCACATGTCTAGTTTAGTACATTATGACTCGAATTACATTGTACCCCACTATTTGTGTTATAATGTAAAAGAAATTATTTTCCACCACTCAAAAAATGGCTATAAACCAAATGCCAATAAAAATGGCCGCCTTATCGGTGGTGAATGATATGATACCCAATACATTGATTTTAATCCTTGGTTTTCAATAACAAGTGGGGCCCATGGACCAATAATTCAAATCCATACCTGTTTGTCCCAATAACAGATGGACTACGCCTAAGAATCTCCTCGATAGGACAATCTTAACCTATCAATTTTTGGCTTCTATATAAAAGGTTATGTTGTCTTATCTCACTCACGTACCATTTCATGTTATAGACATTATATTATATACATCGTTGAATATACATTGTACAAGGGTTACAGTAATCTTGGAGTGCAGAAAATTTCCAAGTCTATGCATTTTAGTCCGAGTTCCATCTCTAATCACGATAGCCTTGGGATGGTTGATACGAGGGATGAGTTGACTGCGAAAGGGCCAATTAAAACTATATTGGGTTATCTTGCTGGTCCTAAAATCATTATGTCTGGCAAAATAACCCAATATAGTTTTAATAAGCCCTTTTGTAATCAACCCATCCATCGTATCAACTCTCTTAAGGCTATCGTGATTATAGAAATAACTCGGATTGAAATGCACATACTTGAGAATTTTCTGCACTCTAAGGTTATTGTAAACCTTGTACAATTTACGCAGAAATTTTCAGCATTCTAAGTTTTTGTATTTGCTCGAAATTAATGGAGCAGACCCGAATGTGCGTCGGAGCTTATCCGGATGAGCGGGGGTCTCTAGAAGGTGGGAACAACTGTTATGACTATGATGAAGCTATCCATTTCCTATGGACAACATTAGAGGGGCCTGACCATTTAGACAGGCCGTGTTTATGTATTTGCTCAAAATTAATGGAGTAGACCTGGATGTGCGTCAGAGCTATCCGGATGAGCCGGGGTGTAACGCCCCGAGTATATAACTCGTTTCCCAAAAGCCCGAGTGTTAACTTTAAAGGATGGTCAAATTTGAGTGTAAATTTTTTTTTTTCTTTATCAATTATCAGAGTAAGCAGATGAGCGTAGTATGGACAAAACAACATAAAGGAAATTCTCATTAACATTCAAATATACAAGAAGCTGCCCATAATGACTTATACAAACCAATGTCTCTGCACTATTAATTGCAAGATTACATACATAAGAAATTTGAAATGTATAAAACATATAAATGAGAGCCATAAGATCGCACAGCTCCTCTTGGCAATACGGCCGTGCATCCATGGCACCTGCATAACTTCTCATCAAGTCTGATCATATACATCATCTGGGCCACCTGTTTTACCTGTACGGTTGTATATTTGATGAATGAGTGGCCAGCTCAGTGTGAATTTCCCTCAAGATTACACACTGCCGCATTAGGTAAGAAATAATATAAAACATCCAGACAACCAAAACAGAGTAAATGCAGTCTTATTATATGCATGGATGCATGAATGCAATTGTCGGCCCGGGTAAAACATCCAGACAGCCTTTATGTCCCGGTAAAACATCCAGACGGACATTGGGGTCGTCACCCATGCGATCATCGACCGGGTAAAACATCCAGATTTTCCGCGGTCATGCCTCGGGTAAAACATCCAGACAGAGGCAAATATGTACGATAACAACAATGATGGTGGTTGGTGCCTCGGGTAAAACATCCAGACAGGAATCAGTATGTTAATAAGTCGACCGGAAAACATCCAGACGGTCTATGCCTCGGGTAAAACATCCAGACAGCGGTCAGATATGTACGATAACAACAGATGGTGGTTCGTGCCCTAGGCAAAACATCCAGTCAGGCGAATCCATATGTCACGTATAACAAAGAATAGATCTTTGGTGCATCTGCTATGCATGCATGATTAGTCAACCCGTTATTAGTCCAATTACAACTAGCCAATTTAAATAAGCTCACGGTCACTACGGGGAGCGCATAGCCAACAGTGGTGACTTTCGGGCATAGTGTCCCATAACCACCATCCCCGGCCCATGAGACTACCATTTTAGGATGTTTAATAGAAATTCATCAGTCGAATTACATCCCAAGTATGGGTGTACATTTATAGGTGAGGGTTTCCTACAAATGTACCAGTTTAAGTTCCATAACAATCACAAAAGAAATCCACAAGCATGAACAATTATAGAGGATAATCATAACGCATGTAATATAACAATTCAATTTCTACCAGCTAACACATGTGATTATAAGGGAGATATCAATTATGAATTTAAACTATAACTTAAGCTAATGAGAAGATGGAAAGCTCAAGGGGAAGAATCATCACCTTATACTTTGAATCGCCTTCTAATATCACTAAATGCTTGCGCCCTTAGAATTGTAACCTATCACAAATTACGAACTTGTATAATTAGATCCAGGTTGATCTACACACTACCTAGGGTTGTGGTCTTAACCTAGGTTTAGGGTTTTGATGTGGGATTAGGGTTTTCATCTTAAGGTTTAGTCTTAAACTTAGATTCTGGAAATTGAATCCTGAATTATTAACATTAATATCGTTATTATTGTACAACTGGTCGAATGATATTTATTATAGGAGTATTAATCCATCAACATTCATAATGATGGTTTCTAAGTTCCTATTTAAATGTACCGACACTATCTAATATTTCTATAACGACTGATAATCTTTTAAGTAGTGCAAGTAATAATAATAGAACTTCTATAGTGCTATGGTAAGGACTAATTGCCAATGCTACAAAAATTTCAAAACGATCGTTAATATTAACAATATACTTAATGTTAGCTAATCAAGGTACTAATAGTTATTGTAATAAAATAAATAGTATGCTTTAACGTAAATGTTACTATTTTAAGAGCGGCAAAATAAAATATTAATATTTTAATAATGATAATTTCTATATGTATTATCCAATATCAGTATAGTTAATTTACAAATGGTTAATTATATAATCCAAAGAAAATGATAATAATAATAACAGTGGTAATTGAAATAATTTTAATCAGGTTAGAAAATGAGGGCTTACCTAGTCGACTCAGTTCGAGTCGAGTTGACTCGGCTCAACACAAACAGCGTCTTACCCTCTGTCATTCCTCTTCTCCTCCTCCTCGTTGTTTTCCCTATGCTGGAAATCCAACAACTAGTTTGAAGTCAGCAAGGCACTCGACTCCACCCAACTGAGTCGACTCAGTTAGAGTCAACTCGGGGCAAGAACGCCCATCCTCTTCTCTCTCTTTCTCCTTTCTTTTCTTCTCTTCTACTCTCCCTTTCTTCCACATGCTGGAGGTCCAACAGTATCCCTAGATGACAGGCCTCAACCCATCAGCAAGTCGAGTAGTCAGCTCAGACTCGGCCTGAGCCGCAGGTGGAGCGGCAACCGTTCAACAGCCGCATCCCCTTCCTCTCCTTTCTCTTTCTTCTATCATCCTTCTATTTCTCTTTTCCTTCTTCCTTCTTTTCTCTTTCCTTCCTTCTTCCCAGCTGCTGGGAACACCCAACAAAACTCGCCAACTCGGCCTGACTCGACCGGTCGAGTGGGTCACGGTGGTGTGGTGCAACGGCCGCACCACCCTTCTCCTTTCTTCTCTTTTCTTTCTTCTTCTTTCTTTCCTTCTCTTTTCTTCACTATTCTCTCCCAACACCATCACCAGATGGTGAAAGCCCGAAGACGGCATCACGAACAGAGCTGGCCCAGTTTTGAGCGGTGGAGAAGATAACGGCCATTAATGGCGTTTTCCTCACAGAGGCTTATTTCTTCATTTTCTTTCTTCAGGACAGTCCGTATGGACTGTATGGAGCTTCAGGGATGGATGGATTGAAGCTTCCTAATAGTTTTCTTGGTGGGTTCGGGTGTAGAAGTTGCTGGCTTGATTTTGGAAAAAAAACCAGGGAGAATGGCTGCGGCTGTGGTTTTCCCTCTGGAACTAGGGTTTTCATATGCCTAAAAGCCTATGGATGGATGGCTGGGATTCACTGGCTTTAGATCCACCAATCAAACATCCCTGACAAAACCCAAAACCAGCAGCTGGTTTCTCATTACCGCGGGCAGAAAACCTCAGGGCGGTTTGAAATGGGCGGTTAAGATAGTCCTAAATGAATGGCCGAGATTAAGAGTCTCTACTTCACGCGGATTGCCTACATGGCAACAGACAGTTTCCATTTTCGGATTTTTTTGTGTTTTTGAGCTGTTTTGCGCCGGTTCTCGTGTGTTCATATGTGCATTGAATTCAGTTTTAACAGTTTGGTTTTGGTCGAGCCTGCCCCCAAAATCAGATAGACGGTTTGGATCATTGATATGATGACCTATGGTGGGCCACACTTGCATCAAACGGACGCCCGTCCGTCGGCTATGAATCCGAAGAGAGACGTCTCTCCCTTTCAAAGCCAAACACGGGTCAGAGGCTCTCTGACCGAGCGTGCCCCACTCGGTGCACTGCGAGTGCACGCCCTAGTGTGCACACACCCATCAAGTGGGGTCCACTGTGATGTCTTTGGAGGGGTCTATTCCGTTCCTAATCTTGGCCAGATCATGTGGACCAAAGCGTTCAAACATGGAGATGATCCGAGCTTCTGGTGGACCACACCACCAGCCAACGTTCACAGTTGAACAAGATATCGTGGGAAATTAGATACGTGTATTGCATGTAACTTCTTGATTTTAAGCTTAACTAGAGCAAAGGTAGGGTCCACTAACTGGTGGAGATCATCCCATAAGGAGTGTTGAGCTTCCATGATGACAATCCTAGTTGGGACATGTTTGCTTTGGGGAGGAAGAGACGGAAGTAGTTCCGTTTTGAATGTAAGCTCTATTTTGAATACGCTGAAGGATTTCTGACTTGGAGAGACGTGACTGGTTGTGGCATGGGCCCCTCGTGATGTTGCTTAGGCAAATCCTTTCCCTTTATTTTCCTTGTATGATAAAGTTAGGCCATGGGCCAAAATATGGGGTGGATCCGAGTTTTGGATGAGCCACACCACTATCCAACATGTGGTGTGGTGATAATTCTATTTTACGTCCGCTGTTACAACATGAGTTTCTTTTCTACCTTATTGTTCAAAATAGATGGGGTCCACCTGTAATGATCTTCTGGAAGATCCACTCCATTCACCGTCTTTGGCACGTCGTGCAAACCCACGGTCCCAAATTTGAAGTAGATCTAAACTTCAGGTGGACCGCACGATCTACTAATGCATTGACCGTTAAAACTTTAATTGTAACTTTTCGTCAACAGTGCCATGCATGAGGCCTTAACGTATTTACAAGTCTACCCCATTTCTTTTCAAAACTTCCGCCGTCTGTAACTCATAGGTCTACCGTCTAAATGTAATGAAATTTGACAGGTGATCTTTATTTTTCATGCTCTTTCTGTCGCACAAATTTGAGCTATGATCTCCCAAGGATGACTAAGATTCTCCTTTAATAGCTAATATATTTTAAAATTCTAAAGTAATATTTGTACTCCCCTGATTGACAAGTTACCGGGCAGTTGGAACCTAAACCATAATATCTTCATGATGATCGGTTTATTCCCATATTCGGATGACCCATTTGGCGGATCCAAACAGGATGGACGGTCAAATGACTTGTTCAAAATGTGGGAACTTGATGGTATGCACTCCGGCCATGTATGTGAGTTGATGTACGGGTAGTTTCGTAAATGGATGGTCATAAGGTGTGTTTCTGGAGTGATTATGGGTATGACACATATACTGTTAGATTCGAGTGACTCGTTCACATGTGTAAGTTCCTCGGATTGAAATTTCAATAGTAAGTTAAGCATATCCATATGGGGTGAATAAGATGGACGGGTCAGAATCTTGATTTGATAAGTGTATGAACGGATGTAGAGGTCAAGTAGCTGATTTACTATGATCTAAGGGCTGAAATTTGATGTGTACGGTTAATTTATGATAATTAGGCCTGGTATAAAATTTCACATGAAACGGATGATGAGAACCGTGTGAATTGGAATTCAGGGGCCTAGGTCAATGGCATTTTCGTAATTATTACTGATGTGTGAGTTTTGGAAAATCCAATGGCTCTACATGGTTATAGGCACGTTTCTAAGCAGTTCTTACAAAAGAATGTATATCTAAATCATTATGTATAGGGAGTTAGTCGTCATGTCATCTAAGGGACAGTACTTAGGTCAAATCATGTGATGGGTGAGCTTGTCTTGAAATTCAACGGTCAGATGGCTTGATTTATGAATGAAGATCATCCTCAATGGTTAAGTTAGTATCAGGGAAATGATGTAAAGCTAGAATAGTTGGATTGGTATCGTACACATGTATATCTCACGTTAAATCTTATGGTAACGCTCGAGGACTTTCGATGCCCGAGCATTGAAAAGTTCGGGGTGTTACACGGGGTCCTTGGAAGGTGAGAACCGCTGTTATGACCATGATGAAGCTGTTCATTTCCTATGGACAACATTGAAGAGGCCTGACCATTTGGACAGGCCGTGTTTATGTATTTGCTCGAAATTAATGGAGCAGACCCGGATGTGCTGTAGAGCTATCTAGATGAGCGGGGGTCCCTGGAAGGTGGGAACCGCTATTATGACCATGATGAAGCTGTTCATTTCCTATGGACAGCATTAGAGGCGCCTGACCATTTGGACAGGCCGTGTTTTTGTATGTATTTGCAGGTACCACACCCTTAACCTAAACCTATAACCCCAAACCTATAACCTAAACCCATTCTCAATTCCCTAAAGCTATAACCTATAACCTAACCCAAACCCTAAACCTTAACCTTAACCTATAACCTTTACTTACAGCCTTAACCTAAACTTACAACCTATACTTATAACATAAACCTAAACCTAGACCTATTCTTATAACATAGACCTAAACCTAAACCTTAACCTATAACCTAAACCTAGACTTTTAACGTTAACCTAAACCTATTCTCAAATCCCAAAACCTATATGTATAACCTAAGCCTAGACCTAGACCTTGACCTTAACCTTAACCTATGACCTATACTTGTAACCTATAACATAAACCTACACCTATACCTATACTTATATTCTTAACCTAAACTTATAACCTTAACCCAAATCTATTCTCAAACCCAAAACCTATACTTATAACATAAACATAAACCTATAACCTAAACCCAAACTTAAACCCGATCCCGAACTGGAACCCGATTTCCTAAACCTAAACCTTAACCTAAACCTATTCTCAAATCCCAAAACCTTAACCTATAACCTAAACTTATAACCTATACTTAACCTATACTTATAACCTTAAACTAGACATTAACCTTAACCTATAACCTATACTTATAACCTATAACCTAAACCTATACCTATAACCTAAACCTTAACCTATAACTTAAACCTATACTTATAACCTTAACCTAAACCTATTCTCAAATCCCAAAACTTATACTTATAACCTAAACCTAGACCTTGACCTTAACTTATAACCTCTACTTATAACCTTAACCTAAACTTAAACCTTAACCTAAACTCAAATCCCTAAACCTTAACATATAACCCAACCTAAATCTATACTTATAACCTAAACCTATTCTCAAATCCTAAAACTTATAACCTAAACCTAACCTTTCCCTAAACCTATACCTATAACCTAAACCTATAACCTTAACCTAAACCTAAAACCTAAATATATTCTCAAATCCCTAAACCTAAACCTTAACCTATTCTCAATTTCCTAAACCTAAACCTATACTTATAACCTTAATCTAAACCTGTAACCTACACTTATAACCTAAAACCTAAATGTATTCTCAAATCCCTAAACCTAAACCTACACCTAATCCTAATCTCAACTCCTTAACGTAAACCTAGACTTGAAACCCCAAACCTAAACCCGGTCCCGAACCCGATTTCCTAAACTTAAACCTTAACTTATTCTCAATTCCCTAAACCTTAACCTATAACCTAACTTAAACTTAAACCTATAACCGACACTTATAACCTATAAACTAAAACCTAATACCTAAATGTATACTCAAATCCCTAAACCTAAACCTACACCTAATCCTAATATCAACTCCTTAGCCTAAACATAAACTTCAAAACTCAAACCTAAACCCGAACCCGAACTTGATTTCCTAAACCTAAACCTTAATCTATTCTCAATTCCCTAAACCTATAACCTAAACCTAAACCTTAACCAAAACCTATAACTTAAACCTAAACCTATAACCTAAACTTATAACATATAACCTAACCTTAACCTTAACCTAAACCTAAAACCTAAACCTAAACCTATAAACTAAAACCTAAACCTAAACCTAAAACCTAAATGCATTCTCAAATTCCTAAACTTAAACCTACACCTAATCCTAATCTCAACTCATTAGCCTAAACATAAACTTCAAAACCCAAACCTAAACTCCGAACCCGAACCCAATTTCCTAAACTTAAACCTTAACCTATTCTCAATTCCCTAAACCTATAACCTATAACATAAACCTAAACCTAACCTAAACCTATAAAACCTAAACCCAAACCTAAACCTAAACCTTAACCTATAACCTAAACCTTAACCTATAACCTATAACCCAATAACCTAAACTTATAACCTTAACCTAAACCTAAAATCAAAACATAAACCTATAACCTAAACCTATAAACTAAAACCTAAACCTAAACCTAAACCTAAAACCTAAATGTATTCTCAAATCCCTAAACCTAAACCTACACCTAATCCTAATCTCAACTCCCTAACCTAAACCTAAACCCGAACCCGATTTCCTAAACCTAAACCTAAACCGTAACCTATTCTCAATTCCCTAAAGTTATAACCTATAATCTAAACCTAACCTAAACCTAAAACCTAAACCTAAACCTAAACTTAAACCTAAACCTAAAACCTAAATGTATTCTTAAATCCCAAACCTAAACCTACACCTAATCCTAATCTCAACTCCCTAACCTAAACCTAAACCTAAACTTGAAAACCCAAACCTAAACCCGATCCCTAACCCGAACCCGATTTCCTAAAACTAGAACTTAACTTATTCTCAATTCCCTAAAGCTATAACCTATAACCTAACTTAAACCTAAACCTATAACCGACACTTATAACATAAACCTAAACCTATAACCTAAACCTAAAACCTAAACGTATTCTCAAATCCCTAAACCTACACCTACACCTAATCTTAATCTCAACTCCCTAACCTAAACCTAAACCTAAACCCGATCCCGAACCCGAACTCAATTTCTAAACCTAAACCTAAACCTTAATCTATTCTCAATTCCCTAAAGCTATAACTTATAACCTATGACCTAAACCTAAAACCTAAACCTAAATCTAAACATAAAACCTAAATGTATTCTTAAATCCCCAAACCTCACCCACACCTAATCCCGATCTCAACTCCCTAACCTAAACCTAAACCTAAACTTGAAAACCCAAACCTAAACCCGATCCCGAACCCGATTTCTTAAACCTAGACCTTAACCTATTCTCATTCACTAAAGCTATAACCTATAACCTAACTTAAACCTAAACCTATAACCGACACTTATAACCTAAACCTAAACTTATAACCTAAACCTAAAACCTAAATGAATTCCCAAACCTAAACCTACACCTACACCTAATCCTAATCTCAACTCCTTAACCTAAACCTAAACTTGAAACCCTAAACCTAAACCCGAACCCGAACCCGATTTCCTAAACCTAAACCTTAACCTATTCTCAATTCCCTAAACCTTAACTTATAACCTAACTTAAACTTAAACCTATAACCTACACTTATAACCTTAACCTAAACGTAAACCTATAACGTAAACCTAAAACCTAAATGTAATCTCAAATTCCTAAACCTAAACCTAAACCTACACCTAATCCTAATCTCAACTCCCTAACTTAAACCTAAACCTAAACTTGAAAACCGAAACCTAAACCCAATACCGAACCCGAATTAGAACCTGATTTCTTAAACCTAAACCTTAACCTGTTCTCAATTCCCTAAAGCTATAACCTATCACCTATAACCTAAACCTAAACATAAACCTAAACCTAAACCTAAACTTAGAACCTAAACCTAAACCTTAACCTAAACCTTTATCCTTAACCTAAACCAAAACCTATAACCTAAACCTTAACCTATAACCTATAACCCATAACCTATAACCTAACTTATAACCTATAACTTAACCTTAATCTAAACCTAAAACCTAAACCTAAACCTATAACCTAAACCTATAAGTGTAGGTTATAGGTTTATGTTAAGGTTATTTTTCTTTTCATTTGTCTGGATCACCTCTCATGTGTTCTCTTTCTTTTCATTTGTTCTTTTCCATAAGATTGTTTGTGTTTGGATGGATGCAGTTTATGTTTGGATAAATATACTTTATGTTTAGATGAATTTACGTAGTTTGGGTTTAGATGGATGTGAATGTGAATGTGAATATGATGAAATATATTATATAACAGGTGTATATCAGGAAGAATATGATGAATTATATTCTAACAGGTGTATATCAGGAAATTTGAGATGAAATATTTTTTTTTTTTTAAGAAGAGACTTTTACCTTTGAAATATTTCGTAGGTAAACGTTTCATTAACGTTTTTTAGCGACGAATATTTTCGTCGGTAAAAGTCTTATCAGGGTTTTTTTAGCTACGAAAGGTTTCATAGCTAAAAGTAATCTTTTCAATTTTTTTTAAAAGTGGTTAAAGCCTTTAGCGACGAAAACTTTCGTCGCAACAAGCCTGGAGAAATTGTTTGCAGCTTTTAGCGACAAAAGTTTTCGTCGCTAAAAGTACTCCATTCTATTTTTTTGAAAAATTGTAGCCTTCAGCGACGAACATTTTCGTCGCTAAAAGTCTCAACCACGATTTTTAGCTACGAAAATGTTCGTAGCTAAAAGTAATTTAAAAAATTATTTACGAAAGTTTCGTCGTTAAAAATCATTTTAAAATTGTTTACAACCTTTGGTGACGAAAAGTTTCTCATTGACGATTTTTAGCTACGAAAATTTTCGTAGCTAAAAGTTATCCATTTAAAAAATTTTTAAAAGTTGTTTACAGCTTTTGGCGATGAAACTTTTTGTCGCTAAAATCTGTTCCATGATTTTTAGTTCCGAAAATTTTCGTAGCTAAAAGTAATTTTGAAAATTTATTTGCAGACTTTGGAGACGAAAATTTTCGTTGCTAAAAATCTAATCCATGATTTTTAGCAACGAAAACTTTCGTTTACAGTCTCGTCCAGGATGTTTAGCTACGAAAAGTTTTGTAGCTAAAAGTAACCCATTCGAAATTTTTGTCACTAAAAATCTCATTCACGATTTTTAGCTACGGAAATATTCGTTGCTAAAAGTAATCCATATTTCAGTTTTTAGCAACGAAACGTTTTATCGTGGAAAGATACATGCACGATTTTTACCTACGAAAATGTTCGTAGCTATAAGTATTTTAGAAAATTGTTTGCAGCCTTTGGCGACAAAAATATTCGTAGCTAAAAGTATCTTACACGTCGTTTAGCTACGAAAAGTTTCGTAGCTAAAAGTAACCCATTCAATTCATTATACATTCTTTAGCAACGAAAATTTTCGTTGCTAAAAGTCTCATCCATGATTTTTAGTTACGAAACGTTTCGTCGCTAAAAGATTCTTATTTCGTCACTTTTAGCGATGAAAATGTGTTTCGTCGCTAAAAGTTTCATCACTAAAAACCCTCTTTCTTGTATTAAAAATAATTTTTTAACTAAAATTTATTTCATTGCTAAAAGTTACTTTTATTAAAAATAATTTTTTAACTAAAATTTCGTTTATGAACTAGAAGCGTGCATTTTCTTGTGAAATGGACGGATGTGACCAACATGTAAGTCGGTTGACGTGACCCGCTACATTAAGATCGATAGGTCGTGCGTCCCATAGTGATACAAGGATAAAAAATTATGGCTTATTTATGTTTCACACTTCAAACGACAATTTCTTCCTATCCAAATTGAATTTCTTCGAACTAGATGTGCTTAAGGACAGTTAATGCGTCATACCGTAGTACTCGGTAGGATATAATGGATTACTTTTATTTCCATTTGACTATGTCACACATTACTTCGTCCTTGTAATATTTATCAAGAGAGAACGAGAATACGACTTTATTTAGTTATCTTTGTTTCATTGACCTCCTTAATCTATCCAATCATGTAGGGAGAGGGGTCTCTTTCTGTCTTTAGTTATAACTTTTCTACCATAGTCTTCAATACTAGGTTCTCACTACTTCCACCATCTATGATCAAATTATAGACCTTTTGGTTCACAGTGTACCTCATTTGAAAATGTTGTACCACTGTAAATGTATTTCCTCCTTTGGTGTGTACAATAGCTTCAACACGATCAAAGTAATGGCCCGCGATTCACCATTATTGAGTGATGGCCAACAACTTGTCATTGATGTTGCACCATAAACATGATGACCGTGAGCTCCATCACTAATCTCATGTATTTGTTTCTTAGAGCACTGTTAATGGGATTGTTTCTCGCACCATTGTTAGAAGCCATTGAACTGAGGAAAAGCCTCATTCTAATACCAATTGACATAAGGAATGGTGTGAGTAGGAAGATCACTGCCTACTTCAAGTACGCAAAACCTTGAATTCACATGATAAAAAGTAAAATTCAAAATTTTAGCATTCGATAATGTATATCATCGATCTTGATTACACCACTAATAATTTTTATTTTTTTTAAAAAAAAATCCCCAATTTGAAATTACAAAAAGTTACAAAATTCTAATTCTAATAAAAGTCCTAATTCAACCAAAATAGAACTTATCCGAAATAGTAAATTTTGTTAAAAATAGAAAATCATAAATTAAACTTTAGATTTTCAGCTTGATACCTTGGGCCAAGAATCCATTTGATCCACCAGTCAGGTGGACCAACTGGTGCAGGACAATTAACCACTTGCTCTTAAAGCTCGAACTGTTAGAGTATGGCAAATTAATCCCTTTATCTCATTGCCCAGGCCCCACGTCTCATGGGTTAGGCCCTCGGTCGAACCCCCCTCGTGGGCCCCAAATCACATGGGTACCGCCTCACACGAGCCACCCGAGTCACACGGGTGGGGCCCGCATCTCACGAGCCACCTGCCTCACACAGGCCGCCCACCCCGAGTGTGCCCCTGCATCTCACAGGCCACCCCACTCGAGCGCGGTGTGAAAATGCCCCGCATGAATCACCCCCGGTGAGGAGTCTTGAACACGAGACCTCCCGCTCTGATACCAATTTGGTACAGGATAATTAACCACTTGCTCTAAAAGCTCGAACTGTTAGAGTATGGCAAATTAATCCCTTTATCTCATTGCCCAGGCCCCACGTCTCATGGGTTAGGCCCTCGGTTGAACCCCCCTCGTGGGCCCCAAATCACATGGGTACCGCCTCACACGAGCCACCCGAGTCACACGGGTGGGGCCCGCATCTCACGAGCTACCTACCTCACACAGGCCGCCCACCCCGAGTGTGCCCCTGCATCTCACAGGCCACCCCACTCGAGCCCGGTGTGAAAATGCCCCCGCATTACCAACCCATCCACCTGTTTCCAATATTGTAGCCCACCTCACTACAACACAAAGCAAGGGATCTCCTCATTTTTCATTATCATTTGTCTCAACCTACATACAACGCCTAAGATTGGAATATATTAAAATTTTCAATGTATTCAATGGAGATAAATCCTATGAAAGAGAAGTCATCTCTTCTCCCACCTCCCCTTCTACCATCAGTATATCTATAAATCTCCATGCATTTTCTCATCTTTTCACAAGCTTGAGCTCAACTAATTACTAAAAAACCACAACCATAGACATATCTACTCATTAATATTAGTATTGAAATCATGGTTGCCGGTATAGTGGGTCACGAAATCTTGTCACCAATCTCACCATCGCGACTCTAAAAGGCGATGGTGAAGGACTCCCACAATCTCATGCCCAAGCTTATGCCTGAAATCATATCTAGCATAGTCATTCTCGAAGGCAATGGTGGGGTCGGCACGATCAGACAGTCCAACTTCACTGATGGTAACTAAAATATTTTTTTTTAGTACTTCATATGGCTTTAAACAAGTTCAATAACAACATTATACTTCAATAAAAAAATGTGTTTATTTTCTTAATATGCAGCCATCAAGGACTTCAGCTACTGGAAGGACCGTACTGATGAGATCGACGATAATAACCGTTTATTCAAGTACTCAGTGATTGAAGGTGGCCTACTTGGGAAGAAAGTGAAAATACCGACCACATTTATTCTCGAGTTCAAAGATGGCATTGATGGCGGAAGCGTATGCAAGTTTCATGGGGAGTTTGAGACGGTTGAAGGTAACCTGCCGAAAGAAGAAGAAACCAAGGAGATGATGGGAAACATGGCGGGACTGTTCAAAGCAGTAGAAGGATATCTCCTTGAAAACCCAATGCATACGTATAGCTTTGGTTGATTGTGAGGCCTTCACCTTTGATTTTGGTTGATTGTTGAATAAGTTCCATTTCCTTGGACTGTGTTAGTATGGGATTGTTTTCAAATAGTATTAATGTATTGCTACAATAGTAATATTTGTTCTTCTATATTGTGATTGTAGTGGAACATCCATATGAAGTGAAAAGAGTCTTAAAAGAGGTTGTCACTTTGTTGTTTTCCTTATTAGTGCTTATGATGCTGGATCCACTACAAAGATTTTAGGTTAAGCTTAACTTACAACACCATGTGTGGCACCCGTCACCAGGATGTGTGCATGAAATTCAATCCATCTATCTTGTGTCTCCCCTCTTCTTTCTTTTTTTTTTTTTTTAAAAATTATTATTTGGGTCCCAAAATTTGTACCCATTCAAAATTCGGATGGGCACGATATAGAACAATTGGGATGGGGACTCCTGTTATTAAAAACCTTTCAGATTGTCTATGTGGTCCACTATGTTTTGTACATACCATCCAATCCATTTAGAAGATATGCCCCACCAGGATAATGCAACATTTTAAAAAAATCACTTCAAAACTCAGGTAGGCTATACTGATTTTAGAGCATTTGGGTAATGTATTTACACGATGTGCCCTACCTGTGCCTTAAATTGGGCTTATTTGAGAAGAGTGGTGGCCGGGCTAGGCCCGTAGCCTAATCCAATTCCAGCCCATTGCCACCCTTAACACGGATTGGTTGGTTTGAAAAGGTCAATATACCGTGTCTCGATCTCTAGTTGACCGATGTAGTTACAGTTGGGGTGTGAATGGGCTGGGTTGGGCTAGTTTCTGTCTTAGGAAACTATGAAAGCCCAATCCATAATATAATTACCAGAGTACAGCCCCTGACTAGCCAACTAGATAAGGATCTACATGGGGCCTATGCTTAGATCTAATAGGATATAATATCTAGATCTGGCCACCCTATATAACATGATGGACCAAAGAAAACAGGCCCAATCCCAACCCCACCCATCCTAAGTGTGACCCATCATGCATAATATAGGACTAGAGCTGTACGGGAACTCAGTTAATTGACTCGCTCGACTGGACTAAAAAAATCTCGAAATTGGGTTCAATCAGAGTCGAGCTGATTTTTTGAGCTTGAAAAAATTTTGAGCCGAGTCAGAGCTTGACTTGACTTGCTCGGAACTTGACTCGGTTCGAATCGATTTGACTCAGATCATCATGCAATGCACCAACGCGCCCCACCTGTGTGAGATGCGGCAATGTAATTGTCCTAAGTGGTGCTCTATGCGATATTACCACCCCAAAGTCTAGTCTGGTCCACTCATCTGCATGAACCATTGAATATGGGCCGTGGATCATTTTCATTCCATCCACTCATGTTCTAGCCCACCTCATGATTTTCACATCAAAGCATCCACACCTGTACACATGGTCACCCTTGAAGGGTGTTTATTATATTGGTGTGGACCCATATCAAGCCCATTCATCATCATTACACATAAACTCGGGCCATGAAAGGATATTAACTAGGCCCAAGTTTAGCAGAAGGTCCGTAACAAGACCCACTCACACAGCCCACAAGCCCAAAATAAGAATCCAGACCGACCATGGTGAGCTGTGCCAACAGGCCTGATGGACCAGCTACTAAGGGCACGTTTGGATTGTAAGTTGCTTAAGATAAGTTACTTATATCACAAGAAACTTATCTTACTTTTTACTCATTAAGAAGATAAGTATGTTTGGTAAACAACCTACTTACCGGCTTCTCCTCTCTCTTTAATCTCTCCCATGCCTCTCTTCCTCAACTTATGAAAAGTAGAATGCTAAAAAAATTAAGTGTAGCGATTAAGTACTTTTAAGGTTTTTTTTTTTTTTTTGAAAATAGCGAATCATAAACCAAACTTATATGAAATGAGTTACTTATCTACTGCTGTAAGTAGAAAAAGCAATTTATTTTGTGGTATCCAAATGGGCCTTAAAACAGTACAAACAAAGCAAGGTCCAAGGGGAAGCAGATTGCTTGGTGTGCCGTGGTGTGTTGATGTCACCGGGTTCTATGGGGCCAACATGATTTATGTGTTATACCCACACTATCCATCCATTTCGGGAGATAATTTTAGGGCATGGGCCAAAAATATGAGGCGGATCATCTCAAGTGGAGCACGCCACAAAGCAATCCACTCACAATTTTTTTTATTTTTTATTTTTGGGCTTGGCCATTGATATAGGCCTGTGGTTGAGCCTGGGATAGATTTTAAGGCCTAAGTGACAAATATTGGATTGGGTTCGAGCCTAGGTTTTGTGAATTTTTTTCTTACCCGGAATGAACCTGGGACAAGCCCAGCCCACTTATTACCTAAATAGGTGGGTTTCAATTTGAGATTGAAATCTTCCTAGCTGAATGGCCCATCATGTTTAATCCGATTAAGAATCGTCCATTCACTTCTACCTAAAGCTCTCGATGACTAGCCTGGCCCGTCCAGATTGGCCAGACTGGGTCTAAATTTTAATCATGTTTATTAAACGTAATGGGCCAGGTTTCTTTATGATCCGTTAGCATGGATTAGACAGGCCCATTTTGAATTTCAAGGGCATTTTGCCGGAAGGGTGTGAGGAGGAAGATCACTTTCTAACATAAGTATGCAAAAACCTTGAATTCACAGGATTACACTACTAATAAAGAAAAAAAAAATTAATCCGAATTTGAAATTACTAAAATAGAAAAATTTTTAACCTAATAAAAGTCCTAATTCAATTAAAATAGAACTTACCCGAAATAGTAATTCCTAAATTAAACTTAACAAGGTTTCTCAACATGATTACAATTAATATCTAAAGAAGACAAAAGTGTAAAACTCTAAAGAAACATGACAAAAATTGAAATTATTGAAAAACAATTCTTTTAACTAAAATTTCGTTTTTGAACTAGAAGCGTGTGTTTTCTTGTGAAATGGACGGATGTGACCTACATGTAGGTCGGTTGACGTGGCCCGCTACATTAAGATTGATAGGTCATGTGTCCCATAGTGATACAAGGATCAAAAGTTATTGCTTATTTATGTTTCACACTTCAAACGACAATTTCTTCCTATCCAAATTGAATTTCTTCGAACTAGATGTGCTTAGGGCCAATTGCGTCATACCATAGGGGATCCAAAATCTGAACCATTCATGTGAAGTAGCACCTCGTGAAACCCGCCAAGCCCAAGTTTTACTTTGATCTAAAACTTTGATGGGCCATGAAAAATGAAAACAGTTTCCTCCCTTGATTTACATTTCTCTTTGCTATGGCCCACCAGAATTTTAGATCGGGGTGAAAATTTGTCACACAGGGTTTCATGGGATTCCGCATCACATGGATGGTTCAGATTAGATACCCATGGCACGTGTGCAAAGGTGCGCACGTGCATAGGTGCGTAGGGGAGCATGACTATATATATATATATATATATATATATATATATATATATATATATATATATATATATATATAGAGTCGGGCCAGGTCGAGTTGGGTTTCGAGCCGAGTCAGGTTGAACTGGAACCTATTCGAACTCGGCTCGAACTCAGTTTCGGGCCGAAGAAAATGGCCTGTCCCGACCCGAACTCAGTTCCTGGTCGGGCCGAGTTGAGCTTTTTCGAGCCGAGTCGAGCGAGTTAATCGGGTTAGCCCGGTTTGTGTACAGCCCTAATTACACCACTAATAAAAAAATTTTAAAAAAATCCCCAATTTGAAATTACCAAAATTTACAAAATTCTAATTCTAATAAAAGTCCTAATTCAACCTAAATAGAACTTATCCGAAATAGTAAATTTTGTTAAAAATAGAAAATCATAAATTAAACTTTAGATTTTCAGCTTGATTTTAACATCTAAAAAAGATGAAAATCTAATACTCTAAAGAAATACGGCAAAAATTAGAATTACTAATAATAGTAAATTTTCCCTAAAATCTGACTTTTGAACTTGAAGTGTGTATTTCCATGAAAAAGATAAACACTAGAACCCAAATGGTCCGCTACATAAAGATCAATAAGTCGTGCATCCCGTAACGATACCTAGATCAAAAGTTATAGTCCATTTACAGTTAACCCTTCAAACAACAATTTCTATCGATCCAAATTAAATTTCTTCGAACTGTATGCACATAGAGCCCAATTACATCATGCCCTATGTAAGGCTGGGCCCAGATACCACGGATTACTTCTACTTTTGTTTGGCCTTCTTTTGGCCCAGCCATATTGCACATTTTCTCTCATATATCATGTAGGATATGGCATGCTTAGTTAAGCATCCCAGATGTTAGATGTTGTACAAAAGTGGGTGGGTGGGCTTGAGATTGGCCCTATTTGTTTTGGCCCATCACGGGCCCAGGTAGGGCCTAGGGTTTGGACAGACCTCACCCCTCTCCGTTGATGCCTCTATTTGCTACTGCCTTATTTTGGGTTGGATTTGGCCCGTGTAACTGGATTTAGATACATACGAAGGCTCGACATATAAATTGATCAAATCCCCTTTGTGAAGGTAAGTGTTGTTGATCCATCCGTTGATTAGGTAGGCTGCACATGCTTAAGTAAAGACATTTAGAAAAATGAAAACCAACGGTCTACGTCTTACATGTATATATGTTACCTAAGCCTAGATTGGAACGGATATTTTATAGGATGGAACACATGCACACATTAAGTTGGGCCCAATCGAACTACTTTGGACTAAATACTTTGGTGGGCCACACACCAAAAATATTATATTCAGGGGATGAAATGATCCAACCACCATCATCCAATTCATCCATCAGAATGATCCAACCCAAGAATCCATTTGACCCACCAATCAGGTGGACCAACCCATCTGCCTCTTTCCAATATTGAAGCCCACCTGCAGATCAGACCAAATTTTATTTTTGGGAAATCATACAAAAGCTCAGACAAACTGATGGATGGATTAGATCTCACAAGTGTGTGCCATGCTCACACGTGTGTCATGTACGCAAGCTTTCTGGCACGTGTGTGCGCTTATCAAAGCTCAATATTCCCTCGCTACAACACAAAGCAAGGGATCTCCTCATTTTTCATTATCATTTGTCTCAACCTACATACAACGCCTAAGATTGGAATATAAGGGAATTTTCAATGTATTCAATGGAGCTAAATCCTATGAAAGAGAACTCACTTCTCCCACCTTCCTTTCTACCATCACCATTTATAAATCTTCATGCATCTTCTCATCTTTTGCATGCAAGCTCAAGCCCACCTACCTACTCAAAAACCACAGCCATAGACGTTTATACTCATTGATATATAGTATTGAAATCATGGTCGCTGGTACAGTGGGTCACGAAATCTTGTCTCCAATCTCACCATCGAGACTCTGGAAGGCAATGGTGAAGGATTCCCACAACCTCATGCCCAAGCTCATGCCTGAAATCATATCAAGCATTGTTGTTCTAGAAGGTGATGGTGGGGTCGGCACGATCAGACAGTCCAACTTCATCGATGGTAACTAACGTAATTTTTTTTAGTACTTCATATGGCTTTAAACAAGTTCGATAACAGCACTAGACTTCAATTTTTTTTTATTTTTTTAAATGTGTTTGTTTTCTTAATATGTAGCCATCAAGGACTTCAGCTACTGGAAGGACCGCATAGATGAGATTGACGACAGTAACCGTTTGTTCAAGTACTCGGTGATCGAAGGTGGCCTACTCGGGAAGAAAGTGAAATCAACTACATTTACTCTGGAGTTCAAAGATGGCATCAATGGCGGAAGTGTATGCAAGTTTCACGGAGAGTTTGAGACGGTAGAAGGTAAGCTACCTAAAGAAGATGAAACCAAGGAGATGATGGGAAACATGGAGGGAAGGTTCAAGGCAGTAGAAGGATATCTCCTTCAAAATCCAAATGCATACATATAGCTTTGGTTGATTGTGAGGCTTTCACCTTTGATTTTGATTGATTGTTGAATGAGTTCCATTTCTTTGGACTGTGTTTGCATGGGAATAGGAAGCCCTTAGAGTTTGTTTTCAAATAGTAGTTTAATGTCTTGCTAAATAATTATTTTTGTTCCTCTATATTGTGATTGTAGTGGTACATCACATCAAGTGAAAGTGTCTTAAACTTTTTTAGTTGAGCTTAACCTACAACACAATGTGTGGCTCCCACCATCATGTGTACATGAAATTCAGCCATCCATCAAGTGTTGCCCCTCATTTTCCACTTGGATCCCAAAATTTGGATCCATTCAAAATTCAGTGGACACACAATAGAATAATTGGGATGGGGATGCCTGTTATTATAAACCTTTCAGATTGTCTGTGGGGCCATCGTGTTTTGGATATACCATCCAATTAATTTTGAAGATGTGCCCCACTGGTACAATGAGGTGTAAAAAATAAAAAACAATAGGTCACTTTAAAACTCAGGTAGGCTACACTGATTTTAGAACCTTTAGGTATGTATTTACATGGTGTGGCTCACCTGAGCATTGGATGGGTCTTACTTGAGAACATGATATAGACAGTTCTATCATGTGGGCCCAACCTTTGATATAGACAGTTCATCATGTTGGGTCCACCTTAGCCCTGTCTTCAATGTAAACCATCCATTACATGGGCCTACATTCAATATGGACCATCCACCTTACAAGTCTGACCTTGGATGTAGGATATCCATCATGCAGGGCCCAACTTGGATTGAACCGTCCATCATGCTGGCCAACCTTTAATGTGGAATCCATCATGCAAGGCTCAACTTCAAAGTGGGTCATCCATAAAGTAGGCCTGCCTTAGATGTTAGTCATTCATCATTAAGGCTGACCTTTGATGTGAACAGTCCTCATGTGAGGCCCACCTTGATATGGGTCATCTATCATGTGGGGCCCACCATCAATGTTATTGTCCATTATGAGAGGCCCTCCTTTGATATCCACCACCAATTATGTGGAGCTCATCTTTGATGTGAATCATCCATCATGTGGGCACCACCTTTGATGTAGGTCGTCGATCATGTTGGCCCACCTTGGATGTGGGTGATTCATCATCAACACCTTTGATGTAGACCATCCATTATTTGAGGCTTACCTTGATGTGGGTTATCCATCATGTGGGGCCTACCATCAAAATAGATTGTCCATTATCTAGGGCCCGCCTTTTATACAGACCGTCCATTGTGTGGGACCCACCTTCGATGTGGGTCGTCCATCATGCTGGGCTAACCTTGGATATTGGTCATTCATCATCGACACCTTTGATGTGGACCTTCCATTATGTGAGGGCTAACTTGATGTGGGTCATCCATCATGTGGGGCCTACCTTCAATGTTATTGTCCATATGTGGGGCCACCTTCAGTATCCCTTGCCTCTCATGTGGAGCCCACCTTTGATATGGACCATCTACTTTGTAGTTCCCACCTTTAATGTAGATTGCCCATCATGCGGTCCTGCTTTTGATATGGGTCATTCATCATTAGGGGTCTACCTTTGACGTGGACAATACATTACGTGGTCTCACCATGATGTGGGTCATCCATAATGTGAAGCCCACCTCTGATGTGGACCATCCATCATGTGGGCCCCAACTTTGATGTGGACTGCTATCACGTGACACTTTTTTTTTTTTTTTTTTTTTTTTTTTTTTTTTTATGTGCCATTTATCACATGGAAAGTGATGGAAGTTTGAAGTTGGAAAGTAAAACGTAAAAACTTGAAGGGATGAAGTAACTTTTATGACAAACGGTACTTTTACAATCGTGCTTACCAAACTAAGGGGCCATTTGGCATCTACGCTAATAAGAGTTTATTTGCTTTATTTTTTATTTTTTAAAAAAAGGGATGAGAAGGTCACTTTTCTTCGGAGCTTATTTGGTTTAATCGGGTAGGCATTTTTTTTATATTAATATTTGAATAAGTTTGTCCTTATTTTTTAAAGTAATTACTAATTACCGCCTTTCCCTCCTCCCTTCTCTCTAGTCTATACAAGCTCTCTAAGGTGAACCCACTCGATGAGCAACCCATATTGAAAGGTGAGGCTCCACATGATGAATGGTTCACATCTAAGGCAAGGTGGGCCTCACATGAAGGATGCCCCACATCAAAGTGTGGCCTCACATGATGGACGACCTACATCAAAGGTGGCCAACGTGATGGTTAGTTGACATCAACGGTGGGCCCACATGATAAACAATATGTATTCAAGGGGTCCCCACATAATGAACGGTCCACATCAAGGTGGCCCACAGAATGGACGGAGTGTGCCATACATGATGGATGACACACATCAAAGTGTGCCCCTCATGATAGATAGTCCACGTTAAGTGGACCCCACCTATTGGACGATCCCCATCCAAGGTCTCGCATGATAGATGACCCATATCTAAAGTGGCCCAACATGATGGATGATCCACATAGAAGGTTTGCTCCACCTAATGGAAGGTGGACATCAAAAGTGAGCCCCCACTGATGGGTTTTTTTTTGACCCGTCGTGCGCAATTCCTTTCGCAACTGGGGTACGCAAGTCCTTTTGCAACTGGGATACGCAAGTCCTTTCGCAACTGGGATGCGCAAGTCCTTTCGCAATGGATGCGCAAAGTCCTTTCGCAACTAGGATGCGGAAAGGAGTTTCCTAAAACTATAAAAAAGGGTCTCTAGGATTTTTTTAGTATATGTTGTGTTGATGAAAAAAACACAAGAGGGCTATCAAAGGTGAGAGAGAGGGAGAAAGAGAGAGAGGAAGCTTATAGAAGGGAGGTTCTGCTCGTGAAGGTTTTTCTACTTTACAATTTATATCTCAGCGCTTCTATGTCCTCATAATCGGTTAGATCTCTTCGTTTTCTCTATTTCTCTTATTGTTTATCCACTCCTGCGGGAGTGAAGAGATTGTAACGTTCTACTTCATAGTGGATTGTTGATCTGGACGAGGTCCCGTGGTTTTTACCTCTTTAAGGGTTTTCCACGTAAAAATCTCGTGTGGTGTGTGATTAATGCTTTGATTGTTTTCATTGCTTTATTATCCATAATTCTGGTTTGTTCTGGAGGGCTAGATCCTAAGGTTTTGTGCAAGGCCCTCAACAAAGTGGTATCAGAGTTAAGTTCATTGAACGGATAGGATCGGTTTTGAATTATGGAAGGTGGCTCAAGGATGATTAGCCTCAATGGTTCTAACTGGACCATATGGAAGGCTTTATTGCAAGGACCTATATTCTTCAATCTTAGGCATATCAGCAAAATCCAAGGATATGACTAATGATGATTGGAAGAAGACGGACCGAAAGGTGGTGGGGTTTATTAGACAATGGTTGGATGATTCTGTATTCCACCATGTGTCTACGAAAACCTCAGCCGCAAGCCTATGGCTGAAATTACAAGGGCTGTAGGAGAGGAAGACAGCCGGTAATAAAATTTTTCTGATAAAGCGACTTGTGAATTTCAAGTTCAAGGATGGTGGTTCTGTGGCCGAGCACATGAATGAGGTCAGCAATATAGTGAACCAACTCACCTCTATGAAGATGGTCCTGGATGATGAATTGCAGGCTTTACTTTTGCTTAGTTCATTGCCTGACAGTTGGGAGACATTGGTCATGTCTCTAAGTAACTCCACACCAGACGGAAAGATATCCATGGAACAGGTAACCAGTTGTCTCTTCAATGAGAAGACAAGGAGGAAGTCTCAGGGGTCTACTCAGCAAGAGGCCCTTGTGATACAGGAACGGGGGAGAGGAAAGAATAGGAAGGGCGGGAAGGCTCGAGATAAATCAAGAGGCAAGTCGAGTAACTGAAAAGATGTTGATTGCTAGAACTGTGGTAAGAAGGGTCACTATAAACATGAATGTCGTGGTAAAAAGAACGACAAGAAAGGAAAAGGGAAGGAAGATGAATCAGATTCCACTGCGGTCGCTTCAGATGGCGACATGGTAGTTATTCTTTCAGTAGATTATGATGTATGTCTCATGGCTACGAGTCAGGACACCGAATGGGTGGTTGACTCGGGAGCTTCTTTTCATGCGACTCCACACAGGGACTTCTTCACAAGCTACAAGTCAGGTGACTATGGGACTGTGAAGATGGGAAATTCTGGCGTATCAAAAATCGTGGGAGTCGGTGATATTTGTGTAAAGACCGATGTGAGCTGCACATTGGTTCTCAGGGATGTCAGGCATATCCCAGACCTTCGCCTCAACTTGATGTCGACGGGAAGGTTGGATGATGATGACTATAAAAGCCGGTTTGCTGGTGGACGATGGAAGCTCATCAAAGGTTCATTGATCATGGCTAGAGGAAAGAAGTGTTGCACCCTTTATAAGGCAAGTGTCAGTATGTGCAAGGGTGGATTGAACGCAGCGGAAGATTCAGCTATTGGCATGTGGCATAGGCGTCTAGGCCACATGAGTGAAAAAGGGCTTCAGCTACTAGCGAGGAAGCAGCTCCTTCCAGACGTGACAGGTATACCTCTTAAAACTTGTCTTGATTATTTATCAGAGAAACAACATAGAGTTTCATTTGTTAAAACTGCTTCTCATGTTAATAAAGTGCATGCATTAGATTTGGTTTATTCTGATGTTTGTGGTCCTATGAGGACAAAAACCTTGGGTGGGGCATTGTATTTTGTTACTTTTATAGATGATGCATTTAGGAGGGTTTGGGTTTATGCTTTGAAATCCAAGGACGAGGTCTTTGGTGTATTTAAATTGTTTCATGCTATGGTCGAGAGAGAGACAGGTAGATCATTGAAGTGCATCCGCACTGACAATGGTGGTGAATACATCGACGACTTTCATGAGTACTGCAAGTCTCTGGGTATACGGCATGAACAGACGGTTCCCAAGACCCCCCAGCATAATGGTGTAGCTGAGCGAATGAATTGCACCATTGTTGAGAGAATCAGATGCATGTTATCCCATGCGAAATTGCCCAAGACGTTCTGGGGAGAAGCAATGTACACAGCGGTGTATTTGATAAACAGGTCTCCATCAGCCCCGTTGAATGGAGAAGTACCTGAGAAGGTGTGGACTGGACATAATCCATCGTACAGTCATCTCAGGGTGTTTGGATGCAGGGCATTCGTTCACGTACCAAAGGACGAGAGGTCCAAGCTCGATATGAAGATCAGACAGTGTGTGTTCTTAGGGTACGGTGATGAAAAGTTCGGTTATAAATTGTGGGATCCGACCAAGAGGAAGCTCGTCAGGAGCAGAGATGTGGTTTTCTTTGAAGATCAGTGTATAGAAGACATTGGTAAGCCAGAGAAGAATCAGCCTAGTTCAGGTGAGCTAGAGGACATGGATCCGATTACTCCTCCTGTGGTGCCTGATGACGGGGGAGTATAACAAGGTGCAGAGGACGAGGGAGTTCCTTCAGAAGATGGACCAGGGGAGCAGCCCCCACTTGATCCACCTGTTGAGCCATAGGTGAGGAGGTCATTTAGGGACAGACAACCGTCCAAGAGGTACTCGTCACATGAGTACATTATGCTAACTGATGGGGGAGAGCCAGAAGATTATTCTGAGGCCCTAGCCGACGAGCATAAGGGGGAGTGGTTGAAAGCTATGCAAGAGGAGATGGAATCCTTGCATAAGAACCACACCTATGATATGGTGAAATTGCCTAAGGGCAAGAAAGCTTTGAGCAACAAGTGGGTGTTCAGAAAGAAGATTGAGCAGAAGAATTCACAGACGAGGTTCAAGGCCAGACTTGTGGTGAAAGGGTTTAGTCAGAGGAAAGGCATAGACTTCGATGATATATTCTCACCAGTGGTGAAGATGACATCCATACGGATGTTGCTTGGGTTGGTGATGAGGGTCGAATATTGCATATTAGATCCCGACTATTACCTGATTTTACGTACATGATAATGCTTAATGCCATATTTTAATTGTGTTTTTCTTACAGGATGAAATTAGGAGCGTGTATTGGAAAATGATGTTAAAAGCATGGATTTGACTCTCCGGAATTACCAGAGCACGGGATGGACTCCAGAAGACCAATAATGAAGATTTTGCACGCCTGAGATCGGAGGAAAGCAAGCCAAAGGGGCCCGAAAAGGGTCCAGAATGCAAGATCACATGGTTCCCGCCATCCAATCAGTCCGAAACTTTATACATGGGACTAGGGACATAAATTAACCGTACATTTCAAATTTCAGCCCTCGGATCACTAGGAAAGTGCCCCAACTGACAGATTAGTCCATAAACCGTTGATTTTGGGCCCACCTGATAACAGGATATGCGTAAACTTTGGTCCCAACCCATTAATCGGGGAGATAAAAAAAGACAGATGGATTGGATTGTTCGTAAACATCACAGAGGACCCCACCTGAGTTAGGTGTGTACAAGTCTTGAGTGCACCAGCCGTGCACGGTTAAGAGGAGACGGTCAAACGGTCTTTTGACCGATTCTTCTTCTAAAGTTCAAAAACGGCAACTGCCGTTTCCAGCGCATTAGCGTCCGACCGATGGGTTTCTGTTGTGGGCCCCACACATGGTCCAAAAGTGTGATCCAGACCGTCCATTAGCTTTCCAATGTCCATATTAACATCGCCTAGGTGGCAGTGTTTCAGAAGACAACGAATATTGTTTTTTTTAACCGTTCAACACATATTGGACGGTGGAACAGACAATCAGGTGGACCGCATCAATGGGCACCAGAACTATCCCTTTTCGAACGGTTTTTCGAGAGGAATTTGGTGGACGGGCTGGATTTCCGAGTAAAACCACAACGTGGGCCCCACCATTTACGCAGAGGAGCCGCCCGCGTCACCTTCTCGAAACGGCAACTGCCGTTTTCGTTTACGGCAGCGAACGGACCGCTGTCCGTTTTTGCGGTTGCTAGTGGGCCCCACACGTGTCCCTTCCGGATGATCCAATCCGTCCATCTTGTAGATGGGCTCGAGCACTACAAAACCATGTTTCCACTTTATACTCATGCGTACACACGTATGCGGTACAGAGGCCACAAAAGGGCTGCTCTGCAACGTCCAAATCTGATCTTTTTGTATTCTCTTCTCTGGGCCGCATCATTGGACGTTCAAAACTACCTATTCTTGACTGAAATTTCATCCTGAATCCAATGGATGGGGTGGATTTCCCAGAAAACACTTCCATGGGGCCCACCGATCACGACAGCGAAAGGGTACGAAAGGTTTCGCACAATTTGGAAATCTGGTTTTCCAGGCGATTGTGGGCCACCATCTTTGATCATATGGCAGATCTGAACCGTCCATCATGTAGAGGACCCAAGAAAGTCCTAAGGGACGGTGTTTGTTGGAATTTGAACGAGGAAAGTATGGTATTTCGAGGTCTCAAACTTGGCTGCGAAAAGGTTTTTGCTGCGCGTGCGACAGCTTCCCAAATCCGATTTTCACCACTCCAGCCACTCCATCAGCTATAAAAAGAGTTGCAAAACATGAGGAAGGACATCCAGAGAAGCAAGAGAATTCCAGATCTAGAGGAAAAGAGAAGAAAGAGAAGAAAGAGAAGAAAGAAGAGAGAGAGAAATTGGTTTGATATTTCTTTTATGAATTTTTATTTATCCATCTGTTTAATGGATTTTATGGGTAACTAATCTCTCAGCTAGGGCTGAGATGAAACCCCTAATTTGAACACCTCTTTTTCTATGTTGATTTTATTTTAATTAGATTGGTTTGTTTCTTTCCCTAGTGTGCTTGATTGCTTTAAATTCTATACTTCTCCATCTATGAACTTGATCAGAGTCTATGGATGGATGTGGTCTGGATGCTTATTTTAGGTGCTTGTATCTGATCATGAACAGGTTCCTGTAGAGGAAGAAACAGGGTGCTTTACTGAACTGCATATTCCATATGCCCGATTTGGACATGGGATATGTTATTCATGGCATTGCTTGAAGGAATTAGACAATCTGTATGCCCGATTAAGGACACAGATTGTGCTTTCTCTAGATAAGTTAGATCAATCTATATTAAAGTGAATTAACAGACAAAACAAGGGTTGGGATAATTAGGGGTGGATTCGAAAGTCCTAGTGCTCTTTCTCTTATTGAATTTTCTTCCCTATCCTCAATAGTTATTTTCCATAAATTTGCGTTAGTAATTCGCTCCATTATTTGTTGAATTAGTTAAGGAGGATCACAGATTTGAATTGTGACGATCAGTCCTCGTGGGATTCGACCTCGATCTTACCGAGTTATTACTACATCACAACCCTATACTTGGGGAGTGAACAAGTTTTGGCGCCGTTCTTGGGACAAGCTTGTTTCGTTCAAATTGAATTTAAGATTCTCTCTTATCATAATTCATAGCTTAGGATTTTACTAACTTAGAATTTTTTTTTTTCTTTATTTTAGAACTAACCTATTTCCTGTTTTGTAGGGTCCTGAAATAAACTTCTAATTTGGTAATCCCTTCTAAGTTTCTTACTTTTTCTAATTTCTATTTTTAGAATTAGGATTTTATTTTTTAGAAATTTTTAGTTTCTAATTTTAGATTTAGATTCTTCTTTTAAGTAACTTTCTATTTTCTAGTTTTAGAAAATTTTATTTTTTTTCCCTTTTAGAAACGACCTCGATCTTACCGAGTTATTACTACATCACAACCCTATACTTGGGGAGTGAACAGTTGGCGGCTAGCATGGATCTGGAGATAGAGCAGTTAGATGTTAAAACTGCCTTTCTCCATGGTGACCTGGAAGAAGAGATCTACATGCACCAACCAGAGGGGTTCGAAGTCAAGGGCAAGGAGCATATGGTGTGTAGGCTGAGGAAGAGCTTGTATGGGCCGAAACAAGCTCCACGGCAATGGTACAAGAAGTTCGACTCGTTTATGTTGAAGCATGGATATGACAGAACGGAGTCGGACCACTGTGTGTTCACGTACAAGTTCTCAGATGGTGATTTCTTAGTTCTGCTGTTATATGTTGATGACATGCTCATCATGGGAAAAGACATCAAGAAGATTGACAGGCTGAAATAGGAGTTGGGCAAGTCTTTTGCGATGAAAGACTTGGGCCCAGCTAGATAGATCCTAGGAATGGAGATAACCCGTGACAGAAGCAGCAGGAAGCTTTGGCTGTCACAAGAGCGGTATATTGAGAAAGTCCTAGAGCGGTTTAATATGAATGCAGTGAAGCTGGTCAGTACTCCACTGGATAGTCACTTCAGATTGAGAGACAGACAGTGTCCCAAGACGAAGGCAGAGGTGGAAGAGATGCAGAAAATACCCTACGCATTAGCTGTAGGAAGTTTGATGTATGCTATAGTGTGTACACGCCCAGACATAGCATATGCGGTTGGTGTTGTCAGCCGGTACCTTACCAATCCTGACAAAGAGCATTGGGAAATGGTGAAATGGATACTACGGTATCTGAGAGGCTCATCCAGGTTAAGCCTATGATATGGTGATAGTAAACCTATGTTAGAGGGCTACACAGATGTAGATATGGCAGGTGACATAGACTCCAGGAAGTCTACATCGGGGTTCATGTTCACGTTTGCAGGGGGAGCGGGTTCTTGGCAGAGCAAGCTACAAAAGGTCGTAGCATTGTCGACGACAGAGGCTGAGTACGTTGCAGTCACAGAGGCATGCAAAGAGACGCTTTGGATGAAAAGGTTCCTACAGGAACTTAGCTTAAAGCAGGAGGAGCACGTGGTCTATTGCGATAGTCAGAGTGCTATACACTTGAGCAAGAATCCAAGTCAACATTCCAAGTCGAAGCACATAGAGATTCAGTATCACTGGATAAGGGATACTTTGGAACAGAAGGTGTTACAGCTTGAGAAAGTCCACACGGACGATAATGGGTCAGACATGATGACTAAGGCTTTGCTCAAGGACAAGTTTGAGGTTTGTAGAAACCTGGCTAGCTTAAAGAAGGTGAATCCCTCCTGGGTCAAAAAGGGGGAGATTTGATGGGTTTTTTTTTACCCGTCGTGCGCAAGTCCTTTCGCAACTGGGATACGCAAGTCCTTTTGCAACTGGGATACGCAAGTCCTTTCGCAACTGGGATGCGCAAGTCCTTTCGCAACGGATGCGCAAAGTCCTTTCGCAACTAGGATGCGGAAAGGAGTTTTCTAAAACTATAAAAAAGGGTCCCTAGGATTTTTCTAGGATATGTTGTGTTTATGAGAAAAACAGAAGAGGGCTATCAAAGGTGAGAGAGAGGGAGAAAGAGAGAGAGAGGAAGCTTATAGAAGGGAGGTTCTGCTCGTGGAGGTTTTTCTACTTTGCAATTTATATCTCAGCGCTTCTATGTCTTCATAATCAGTTAGATCTCTCCGTTTTCTCTATTTCTCTTATTGTTTATCCACTCCTGCTTGAGTGAAAAAGATTGTAACGTTCTACTTCATAGTGGATTGTTGATCTGGATGAGGTCCCGTGGTTTTTACCTCTTTGAGGGTTTTCCACGTAAAAATCTCTTGTGTGGTGTGTGATTGATGCTTTGATTGTTTTCATTGCTTTATTATCCATAATTCTGGTTTGTTTTGGAGGGCTAGATCCTAAGGTTTTGTGCAAGGCCCCCAACACCCACATGATAGACAACCCACTACGAAGGGATGGGCTCACGAGATGGACACATCAAATGTGGATTCCATGTGGTGTCTAATGAACATTAAAGGAGGCCTCACACAAATGACAATTAACATTGATGGTGGGCCCCACATTATAGATGACCTACATCAAGGTGGTCCCTACATAATGGATTGTCTACATCAAAGGTCAGCCCCTAACGATAAATGGTCTACGTCCAAGACAAGCCTTGCATGACGGACAACCACTTTGAAAGTTTGGCTCAATTGATAGACGATCCACATCAAAGGTGGGCTCCATTAAATAGAACTTCGACATCCAACCTTCGACATAATAAACAACCTAAATGTCTTAAAACATGAAGGTTGAAACTATTCATTCTTTTGCCATTTGGAATATGGCCAATCTATAATGAGATCCAGCAAAACAATCGTATGAATTACTCTTATAATGGAGCTGTTGTAATATTTAAAAATAAAGAAAAAGTTCTTATTTGAAAATTTTACCAAACATTTTTATTTCGTATAAGAGTTTTTTTTTTTTTTTTTTTTAATATGATTTTATCAAATGAGCTTATTTAAAATAAGAGCTAAAAAAAAAGGCTTATTAAAGTAACTCTTATTTAAAAAAGAACTGTGCATGTTACTTAGGGGAGACACTAACAAATCAGTCGTTTGAAATTAAAAAAACAAACCCCCCAAATCGCATCTCAGGAGCAGAGCTATGGGCTTGGGCACCATTTTCGAGGTGTGAATGTCTCCTTACACTATATATTATGCACTTTTCAAAAAATTATTAGGTTTCAAGCATAATTTTTCTGATTTTAAGATTTTAAATTATATATTTATTACTCTTTTTAGAATTTAATAAAGGAAGGATTGAACAATATGATTTAAAACATTATATTTTTTTTAGTTAATAAATTGATATTATGTAATAAAATGTGAATTATGATTTGTGAGCATATAAGTTATATTCTTGGGTGCTAGATTCGGATCGTTACCAAACAAGACTTGCCTCTCTCCCCATTTTCCACCGTGCAAAAAATCTCTGACCTAAAAAAACCTAAAAGAAAAATAGCTCACTCTACATAAGAGCTTTTTAAAAAACTTACGAAAACTAAGATGCACTATACATATGTATGGATCTACGCATATATATATATATATATATATATATATACACACACACAGGTTGGAGAGAGGGGTTGCGTATCCTAATGGGAACCTCTGCACACAAGGCACTATCTCAACCACAAAGATCTTCTTGGGGCACTATTCAATGGGATTGATGGTCAAGATCATTAGGATTGTTTCATTACAGTTCTTTAATATTGCATGTCCCATGCAAAGAAATGCCTACCACACTACAACAAAAAGTGGTATACACGGCATTTGGGCTACTCCTTCATCGGCGTTATGTAAGACCAACTCGACGGATATCTCACCATAAAAAAAAATAAAAATAAATCCTACTAGCTAGCCAGCGTAACTCCGTCCTATTTCCTACCTCTCTCTCTCTCTCTCTCTCTCTCTCTCTCTCTCTCTCTCAACTCCATGACTCTCTCCTTCTCTCTCTCTCTCTCTCTCTCTCTCTCCTCTCTCTCTCACGGCTGCTTTGGGATCTCTCCGGCTGCAACAACCTGCTTTGAGATCTCACCGTAATATCTAGATCTGCTACTCTCTCGTTTCCTAGGGGTTTGGATCTATTTTCTGCACTTTGCAAGGTTTTTTGACTGGTTATGGTGGGGATTTACTAGATCTAGAACTAGGGTTTGGATTTCAGAAAATTCAAGTGAGATAGATACTTTCTCCCTATCGATCTCTCTCGAAACCCTATTCCTCGACCCTCTGCTGCAGTTCGGTCTTCTGCTACTCGTGAATCTCAGATTCTCAGGTATGATGTAATGCTTTTCTCTTCTTGTTGTTGCTTTCTGAAATTTAGAATACTTGATTAGGAATATGCTTTGTTGAATACAAATCCCTAATTAGGGATTTGCGTTGTCGAATCCATTTTTAGGGATTTGCATTGTCGAATCCATTTTTAGGGATTTGCATGGTCGAATCGCTAATTTATAAGTGCTCATTACATCTGCAGATTCTCGAATTAGGGTTGTTAATGGCGTTGATCTGATTCACAAGTTCAAAGGTATTAGATAAAACCTTTATAGATTGTTCCTGTCTGTATCTTGTCCATCGTTTTTGTTGAAACTATTTTAAGATTTAACTATTCTGACTTATTTCTTACCAGGAATAGTATAAAACAGGGATGTTTCTCTTCCGAATCAGTCTCATTTCTTGAACGTCAAATGTTCACTTCCCAAGTGCAGGGTTGTGATGTAGTAATAAACTCGGTAAGACCGAGGTCGAATCCCAAGGGACTGATACCTGTTCGTTATCTGAAACTAAGTAGAACTAGAATTAGACTAAGATGAAATCTAAATCGAGTGTAAATTGAGGAATAATGATGAAACAATTATCTAAAACTTAAAGAATTCAGGGAAAGGACACTAAGGATTCAGAGGATCCACTTGTAGAGATCAGGGAGATCTTATGCCTGTTTCAAGAATTCAGTTGGACTTAGAGTCCTATCTTCATCTAGTTGAAGGGTGTAACCATCAAACTGAACTTCCTTTGATATAGTTTTCAAGAGATGAAAGGTATATAAACTAGAATGGATTCCATCACCAAACCATGCCCAGGAGACAAAGTAAACAACAGAATTAAACTAATTATCAACCAATCAACAATGCATGAAGGTTAGAAAGGGTACCGACATCCAACCATGCCCAGGAGACAATGGTGAACAACAGGGCTTCCTGACGTCATAAACATAAAAAGGAAATGAACATGCTCAAAGCTATCGCAGACCCATTGTAATTTTAGTCACAACAGACCATTAAAGACTAAAAACATTTCCTTAAAATCACACTAAAATCAGATTCAGTTCAATAAAAGAGAACACAGGCTAAAAATTCCCCATCATTCTACAAGCTTCACCTCTTAGCCCTATCTAAGAGGTTCTAGCCTGACATGGGGAGGCTAGATCTCTCAAAACTCATAATAAAAGACAATAAATAAAACAAAACAAAATAAAAAAAAATACTCTAATTTGTTTTCCGTGCAATCCGTCTCCCGCACTCTTGTTGATGTCTCCTCATTGGTTCTCTGTCTCCCTTCTTCTTTATAGCCATCAGAGAGTCAGACGGATGGAGCTTCCGCACCCAGAGGCGGTGCGTAGCTTTTACGCACAGCAGCATGCGTAACAAGTTTGAGAACATCCTGCGAATTACTTTTCGCGTAGGCCTGCTCCCGCACAAGAGCCGATCCTGTTGTTGATTTAATCCCGCATCTGGCTGCATGGCTAGGGTCAAGACTGACCTGGGCTCCCTCTAGATGGATCGGATCAACCATTCGATCAACAGGGGTGGACCACATCTCCTTGGATCGTCCGGATTTCCCGGTTGCGAAACAGAGTGCGTAACCGTTATGCTGTGATGATGGTGGGGTCTATAATTGGTTTCAAATGAGAAATCCAAGCCGTCCACCGGATTCCTCTTGGAATTTAAGTCGGGAAAGAGTGGTTTTTGCCGTCCGTTGATGAGGTCAAAAGAAGAAATCACGCTGAGATCGTTTTGAACGTCGCAGGGCAGTCAGTTTGTGGTGTCTGTATCGCACACGTGTGCATGTATGGATGCAAAATTTCAACAAGTTTTTGAAGTGCTTAAGGCCATCTACAAGATGAACGGATCGGATCGGCAGGACAGGCCATGGGTGGGGCCCACTGACGACCGCAAAAACGGACAGAGTCCGTTCGTTACACGGCCAGCGAAATGGAAATTTCCGTTTTCGCTGAAGATGGTCGAGCAGGTGCAACGCTGGCGCTGGCGCGGGTCTAGTGCATGGCGTGCACTTAGTGTACATGTGTACACTCGTCATACATAGGGCCCACCATGATGTTTATGAGATATCCAATCCGAACATCTGTTTTGTTACCTAATTTAAGCTGTTGGGACCCATTTTGAAGCATATCCAGATATCAGGTGGCCTAATCTCGACTGTTTATGAGCTGATCTATCCGTTGAGCAACTTTCACAGGTGTTCAATGACTGAAAATTGACGTGTACGGTTAATTTATGGTTCTCAGGCCATGCATGAAGTCTTGAGCCAATCGGATGGTGGGAACCATGTGATCTTGCATTCTGGACCAATTTTGGGCCACTTAAGCTTCAATTTCTCGATTTTCCTAGATTTCTGGCGTGCACTTCCATCGATCTTGGTCCCCTGGAGTCCCGTCCAATGCCTTGGTGATGCTTGAGCGTTAAATCCATGCTTTTAGCGGCCTTTTCAATCTAAGCTCGTAAGTGCACCCTACATCACAAACACGTTTAAATCAGGCCATTAAATAGTGTCATGTTCGTAAATTCAGGTCATAACTAAGGTCTTATATGCAATATTTGACCCTCAACATCAAACTCTGCTCTAGCTGTTCCATCTACAAGCCACTGGTATGATGGTTGCACCTGTCCAATCCTCTTATTATAGTATGGCCTGTGTACATGGTGGCCCACGAGGTCAACATTCCCTATCGCCCACATGTTTGCCAGCTTCTGCCACGAGGAAGTGGATAGCACTTCTATGCAGGGACCCGCACACTAGCATTTGTAGGATCTGGCCATTGGTCTGATTTTTGTACTTTGTTTAATGGACATCTATTCACCACGATGGTGGAAGTGCCATGGATTGGTAGAGATAGTCAGAGGCTGGGAGATGTTGAACCCATGCTAAAGAAATTTAGGTGAGCCTTTCTTTTGTGTATTTCAGTCTGGTATTTTTCCTTTTTGTGTTCTGATTATGATCATATTTCTACATTTATGAAAAGCCACAGTAGTTCCAATTTGGAAGTGGTTCATTCCAGTCATTTGTTTGAGAAATTACTAATTTGGTACTCATAGAAATTTGTTGTTGATCTTCGGCATTCCTGATATCCTAGTTTTCTGTTCCCCATTTTTTGTCATTTTTATTCATTATGTTGTTATTTTTGACATTGGTTACCAATTTACCAGTCACATGGCAGCAATTGCAGCTGGAAATAATGGAATTCCTGTGAAAATGCATGGATATGAATTTGGCAAAGCAAGTGGGATGGCTCCTCATGCAAGGTAAGGAGATTTAACCTGATTTCCATAACTTTTTGGCCATTATCAACAAATCGTACCAATACCATCCTGTATGTCTGCCTTTCAGGATTGTGGTTTACAAAGCCCTGTATAGTCTCTTTGGAGGATTTGTAACAGATGTAGTGGCTGCCATTGAGCAGGTTTGAGAATGACGTATGACAGTAAATGATTGGAGATTTTCCCATCGTATTTAGTTCCTAATATACAAGTCGTTCCACCAGAATTTTAATAAAAGATCGAGTAACACCCTAACTTTAAAAATTGTCTTGTCTTATAAAATTGCATAATTTTGATAATGAACTAGAAGAGGAATTCTGGATGTTGAGGAGAGTATATATGCCTTGAGGCAAGTGGTTCCCACAGCTTAGTGATCCAAACCATTGATTTAAGCATTTAGGATTCTACTCATAAAAAGCATGCAAGGGTACTTTTTGTAACCCATCATTAGACAATTTTTAGTTTTTTCTTCAATCGAAGCATGTTATGCTGATTCATATTATCTATGTTGAGATTTAGAGCAACTTTGCCCCACTCTCAGAGAAATTTAGTTTTGAGTTCAATATGTGCAAATTATATTGGCCGATTACAAGTTACCATAAGCATTATTTGTGAAAATTTATGAGCAGAATCAATTGGAAGGTTTTCTTTTCTGGTTTTATAGCACGTGAAATCTTCTAAATGCCATGATGGAGAGGTTTCCTGTTAAGATAGATAATGGCAAATAAAGACTTGTTTTTCTCTTTATAGGACTTGTTTTTCTCTTTATAGCAGAAAAATTATCATGATTCTCTTGACTATGGTATATGGAAGAATAAGAAGCCAGTTTATGGATCCTCTTTCTTTTAGTATGTATTGGGTTTCTTTATGTGGAGTTCTCTAATTATAGACACTTTTCTGCAGGCTACTGTAGCCACTACAGACACAAGTTGCGAGTCTGTGGTTACCACTCCTTAGCATCCCCTAAAGGATGCTAATAATCCCGCTGGGTAATCTAAATTACCAAAATCTTTTTTTTTTCCTCCATACCTCTCCAATTTAGACGCCATTATTTCTTTTGCTGCTTTTGATCTTTGGTTCTTTTGTGTTTTGTCCAGACTCCTATCAATTGCAGAGGAGACCTTGGCAGAGTTCCTTGCGAAGGATACAGAACTGCTGTCGATTGGGTCCAGATGCCTGGGATGAAGGTGTTTGATCCTTAGCCCTACTTCTTTGTATTTTAGTAACCGTGTTATTTCTATTATTCATTCTATCAATGTAAGAAGCCTTTTTGCGTTTGGAATTTGAATTTACTGCTAACTTATGCACCTTATCCTTATGTTAATCGGAGAAAAAAAAATTGCCTTCTCATTTTTGTTTTTTGTTTTTTTTTTTGGTGAATAGCCTGGTCCGGATTCGCTGGAAACAGAGGGACAATTGAACTGATATACATGCGGTTGGTAAGAGTAGTATGACTTTAGCCCATCTCTGTCCATTATCAGAACCATCACTTCTCTCCCTATCCAGATCACTGACATCTCAGTTGTTTTCGATGTATGCTCTAACAACTTTAGCTCCTCCACATGACTTCTGGACTTTGAGATACACCACAAGTTTAGAAGATGGCAGTCTAGTGGTATGTCATGCCACCAAGTCCTCTATTCTGGCATTCTAGTTTATCCAGACACTAAGAGGGATTTCTGTAATGGGAAGATAGTTGGAGCCCAACATTTTGCAAATTTCTTTGCAATTGCGGTGGACAATTTAATCCATCAGTTGATTATGCATCACCTTTCGATGGTGATGGACATGGAAGGTCATTATACTAAAACCTTTCTTCAAAGTAAATTTATGTAAATGTCTATCCTCTTTCTCTCAAGGAATAATATCTGCATGTGTGTGGAACGATGTGAAGATAGGAAGTAGTAAAAAGTTGGGTATTTCATTTATCAAACTCATCACAGGCAGAATTCTGCTTTGTGACATTAGAAAGGTTGTAATTTTGTTGTTGGTTTATAGTTCGAACATATTGGCCATTACTCACAGGGTCTATCCTCTTTCTCTCAAGGAATAGTATCAATGCACGATTTTGGGTGCATTGAGGACCGGTGTAGATGTGAATGATTGAACTATTGCATTGGCATGACAGTCTTTGAAGGATGGACTTGCAACTTTACATGTTCCCTATGCATATGGATTTGCAATTATCTTGCTCACTGTTATTGTGAAGGTGGCTACATTGCCTTTGACAAAGAAGCAGGTGAATGACTCCATTGCCACTCTAATATATAGAAAGCGAATGTTGACTTCTAATTCTTAAACATGTTAAATATAATGTTTTTAGTGTAGATTGACTGTGAAATACTGGGAGGAGTGTATCTTCTTATTTGCAAGACATCTCATGCATGAACAATTTTCAAGAATTGGTTTCAACTTTTCTTTTCCTTTTTGTTTTTTAATTCATTTCTACTGACTGGATTTTAGTGGGTGGGTTTTTTGTACTACATTATGTGCCATTTCATGTTACTATATTCTTAACTTCCTGTTTAAGTTTTCTTACTCATCAGTTGATGCACTACAACAACTTGGGTTTTTAACGGCGCTTTAAAGCGCTGACGAAATACCCAAAAAGCACTGCGGAATATATTATCGGCGCCACTCAAGCGCCGATTAATGGGTATGTCGCTAAAAGTATTAGTGGCGCTAATATGCTTTTATTGGCGCTTGTATGAGCGCCCACAAATACAGAATTTTACGACGCTAATTAGCGCCGCTAATTCGAGCGCCGCTAAACTGGTCTCGGAACACCTTTTTTTCATGAAAAAGCGCCGAAAGATTTCTGCACAAGCGCCAAGAGTAGCCTTTCTATGGATTTGAGAGGCCCTAGCATGCCAGTAATTTTTTTTTATTATTATAATTCAATCAAAACCTGTATTTTTTAAATATTTGAAACATAAAATGATGCAATACAAATACAACTGAATATGAAAAAAAATTTATATTACTAAACAATTAAAAATATATATATTTAATACAATAAATAAAAACAAATTCATCTATCAAACAAAGTTCTTGCCCTCTCCTGGACTTTCAAGCTCCTATTGCCTGCCAAGGAGATGTTTGACAGTTTCCACAATTCCTGAAGCTCTCATCAAGAGGCAGCTTCTCAAGTGCTCCTAACATCATGCACGATTGATTCTTCCACAGAACTGTCACTTGTGCCACCACTGCACTTGGAGCCATTGGTTGAGAAACCTATGCCCGTCTAACTGAAGAAAATGATTAAGGCGACCATTCTTCTCTGTTGCTGATAAGGTACTTGCTACAATTGACCATTGTTAGGATGCATTACCTACATTCTTCATAATATTTTCTCTCTGCCTCTGCATAACAGCAACCAGCTCTTTGACTCTAGCAAGGTTTGTGAGTCCATCTTTCATCTCAGTTGGGGTGAGGAAATCTTCTAACGTCATATTGCCTTCATGCAGCAGCTAGGTACTTCCAACATGCTAATACTCTCATCATTTGCTGTTTCTGAAATACACATCTTAAATTTTGATGAGTTGGCTAAAAAATATTAATGTTAATTGATAACTAATACCAAATAATCCTGAAAGCAATGGACAAGGTGAGGTGAGCAACAAGTTTAGTGAACAACAAGCACTGATTATTTTAGAATTCATGTAGTGATTACCTGCTTTGGTTGGCCATTTCTACCCCCAATAGTTGTCACGATTATATGACCCATCTCTGTGTCATTTCATGTGCTCTGACAGAAAGTTAACAATATTGGAAGGTCCATTAAGGTGGAGGTTGAACTCAGTAGCAGCAGGTGGCTGATCATCACATCACCCTAACAGATTCTTGATAACCTTGACAATGAGAGACTAAAATTAGTCAGACTTCTCAGAAAATAAAATTATTCCAAATGTAAAATCAGTCAAAGACTTCTCAGAGAAGAAAATTATTCCAAATGTAGTAGAGATAACTCTGTGATGGAGATCTGACTAATGCAAGAAGAATTGTACCATGTATTCTCTAATGCAAAGGATCTCTCACGAAGAACTGGCCTAACCACAGCTAACCAATAGTTGTAGCAGTAAGTAATATTAGCACAAACAAAGAATAACAATATCCATGATATAATGGCAGATTAGGAAAAATACATGAATTCTGCAGAATAAGAGTTGCCCTCTACCTCTTCAGCACAAAGACCACAAAACTCAGCAGTTATGTCATGGGCCAAGCTTGACCATGTAGCTTGCCTATGGACAGCAGCATTTGCATTTTTAATGAACTCCCTTCATTCAAGGGCTATCCTGGCCTGTTTAATAGCACAAACAGCTTGAGTGAGAAGCAAAACAGGTCATCAGCATCCACAGGTGAAAAGTTTGTGAGACAACTTTTACCACAACCACTGGAGGCAACCAACATTTGCATAGATGATCAATGGTCCAGAAAAATGCTAAAGGTATTTAGTCAAAGAAACCATCAAATGGTCACTGACAAATGTCAATCATTGATCTCATATGGAACTTATAAACGGGCTCATAGGCACAGCTGAAACAACAATTTACATTTGCAGAACCAAGTGCTACTTAAACACACTACCTAAAAGTCAATCAAAGACTTGAAAAGAAAAGCCCAAAGAAATCATCATCATCATCATCTAAGCCTTATCCCGACTAATAGGGCTCGGCTACAAGAATCCTTTTTTCGCCATTCCACTCAATCAAGGGCTATAACTTCAGTTAGACCATAGGTCAAAAGCCCAAAGAACTATTATGCATAAAGCACATCTTAGTGCAGAGGAAGAGAGAATAAATTATCAGAAGTACCTTTGTTACTGGAAGTAAAGTAGCTGCATGCGAAGTACCTAAAAGCGCCACCAATAGTAAAAAAGCGCTAACCAAGCTCCTGTCTAGATGTACGACACTGAAAACTGGGAGGACCTTCCATCCACATGGAATTGAATAATCTGGACCACAGAAATTTAGTTTCTTAATACAAATTGTGGGAACATTATAATAAATGTGCTCTTACATGCATGATTCTATAAACATATATACAGAAAAGGTCCACCATAAGTGGATGGTGTACCTTTAAATCTGACATCCTTGAGGGCCTTTCGGTGCACAAACTTGACCATGTTCCCACATCTGAGAGCTTCATTAATGACCTTCAATTAAAAAAAACAATAAAAATCATGCACATCATTAGAAACAGGCTAGAAAGTGAGAAAAATAATAATAAAAAGAACAAGGAGGACAGAGAGAAAAAGCAATAAACAAAAGTGTTAATCTAGCATGTGTGTTTTGCACCATGCTACAATACAAGCAGATCTATGGATCTACATAGCCAGTGAAGAAGCAATTCTCTTTTCATCTTTATAATCTCAGAACAAAGGAAGTCAAGGAATGATGGAACAAATATCATGTATGTGAAGAACGCCCCATGGTATATCAGATTTCAGGTTCTGTGCCACACATTACTAAATCAGATTTCTAATTTTCCTGCTCCCTCAATCTCAATTGACCCAAAAAAGAAAATAAATCCAACCATCATCTCAAAACATTTATGAGATAGATCCTATTTTGTCTTTCTATGATTCTTAAATAACACTTGGATCTAATGATTCTAGCCATCTGATTTATGGCTTGTAAATAATGGGCAGTTGCAATATTCATTGCTCACGCAAAAGACAAAAAGTGCTAACTATCATTTAAACAAACAACTGTTTTTCTATTTCTTAGAAGAAAAATTCACATTTCATAAAGAAGGCTAATATGCTATCAAGCAAGCAGAGATAAGATTATATTAAAACCTACCTTGTCATCCCTTATCTTCATATCATTCATTTCTTCAAGCAACCTATCCATGCTGATAGCATTTCCACTTGTGTTTCTCAATCCAGTCACAGGGCACCACACTAGCTGATGCCATTTGCTGCAATGGGGAACCAAACAGATCTAGTTCCAGTACATTGCAGAATCACCTTTTTAAAAAATGAGGACCATTTCAGTAAACAAAACAAGCTGAAAAAAGAAAACAATGGATTCTTCAGGCTAATCCCTCCCCACGATTTAAAATATATATACAAGGAAAGAATCTGAGTCTTGAACAGAAGTCCAATGCATGGACCACTCGCAAACTCGTCAAATGACCATAACTCTGCCAGCCAACGCAATGTAGTATTTTCATACAAAAAAGGGCATCATAAATATCTTTCGAGGGTATTACCCAATAATTTGTTTGTAAATAATGACTATAAAATATGAAAGCCAACGAAAGAAAGAATGCTAACCTCAACAGTTTGCTCCCGATGCTTCTTAATTCTGTCAAATGACCTCTACCAACAACTCGCAACGATCAATTAATTATGTTCACTTGCAACTTTTAGTAATGTAGATGACATATACGATGCATGAACGAACATAAAAGAAACGGTGAAGGAACTATATATGCTAGAAGCTTATGTCATGAGGATGAACATTTACTAGCTCAACACAAAGAAAAGAAAGGGGAAAAAAAAACCTATTCCAGTTTGAAATATAAAATCGGGTAAAACTTTAGCAGATGAAGGTGCATCAACTTGACTGTTAGCCACCTTGAACAGACTTTTATTAGATGCAATATGATTGCCAGAAATGATTGCTGCATTAAAGAAATATGGAAGAAAATGATACAACTCACCTGGACGCTCAAGCCTTTCTCTCTCCTCCTTTACCCGCTTGGGACCTAGCAATGCAAGTAGTTGCATTGGCGGAGTTAAAAAAGGGGCTTAAGATCCATTTGGTTTGATAAAAAATTATATTCATAAAGATTGATGTGATGACCAAATGGAGCTTAAGGCTTATAATACTTGCATAAATGTAGTTGTTCTCTTTCGCTTGGCTTCCATCATCTAACACTGCCACAAAAATATGCTAAAAAAGGTAAACGCCCTCCTATTAATGTTGTAAAGAAACATGGAAAGAACAAGAGTTACCCAACCTATCATATGTGCATTGGATCTTAAGTCAATCCAAATTCCAAAATTAGAGTTAAACACTTACTATCCAAAACCAATCACACATCAGTCCTAAACCCATGCACAAAACAGAAAACATTTACAAGAGAGAGAGAGAAGAGATTAGAAGAGAGAGAGAGAGAGAGAGAGAGAGAGAGAGAGAGAGAGATCCTTTCATTTAGCTCAATCCATCTTTCCTTGAACCTGCAAAACAAAACAATAAAAAGAAATTAATTAGTACTCGCATTCTTGTACAAGAAATTCTATTGTATATGGAAAAAAAAAAATCTGACCTTACACATAATAGACGGCCAAACAATACTCGTTCCAACAGCATCCCCAATTGTTTTATATCGTCCATAAGGTCTTATCAAAACCTCCTCTCGTACTATTGCCACATGAATTAATACTTCCCAAAAACCAATTCCAAGTTCGTGCCCCCCTACTTTTGTGAGCGGATCCTTGCTCAAAACAATTCCTTTAGCAATAGTAACCCCGGGTATGAAGATACTGGTAAGAAGAACTCTAGTCACACCCTACAAAATAAAATTCACTATTTGACAAACTGCATTGTTTTGAATAAACACTCATCCATATACCACATATAACATAATAACATCAAAATATAATAAAAGAACTATTCACTTGGTATAAGGAATTACCTCAGCACTAGTGTAACTCGTGGTCTTCCCCTTATTCGTCGAGTGTTTCTGCAAATGATAAATCAATATCAATCATTATATACCAACTAAACTATATATAATCTAGGACATAGTGTATATGTAAATAAATACATGTATATAATATAATTACCCGAGAGGTCACCCAATGGCTTGATGATGAGGACGGTTGGTTCATGTTAGAACTAGTCAATGACACCAAATACTGTGGGTGGGTTATTGTTTGCATTATTCATAGTGGCTATCAATTTCATCAGAGTTTCTTTCAAGGAAGAAATTTCAGCATCTCTTGAGGATGAGAGTGCAGCTATATTTTCTTTAAGAGAGACTATATCAGCATGTAGTTCCTCATATCTTTCATCTCTCCTCTGATCAATAGAAGCCATCCTTTATTGGATGGATGTTGCACCCCACAAATCAGATGGAGATGGTCATAACCCATAAGTGCGGCCACGACCATACTTGTCTTCTCCCATGACTTGAGATAATATATCATCCCTTGTCGTGCTACTCTGTGAGGCCCCGGGTTGCTGAGATATTTCTTCATTGAGTTTTGCCTGTAATAATAATTATCACATGATAACAGTTAATGTGTACATACTCTAGCTGTTGCTACACATTTATAATGAGCTCTTCTTGCATGTAAATACATTAACATACCATTACTACTGATGAGGCCTCATCCACAGGCTTTCCATCTTTGCATGTATGAGTCAATATAAACATATCTGCCCGGCTCAGATCCTCCCCATTGGCCTTTTTCCTCTATTATTATGAAAACAAGTTATATAACACAAATATACTAACATGGTTGATCAGGTTATTAATAACATTTACCTCTTCCTCGCGTATTCGCGCAAAACTCTTCGAGCCTGTCACATGGTTAATCAGTTGTTTCTTCCGATTCTCTTTATTTTTTTAAGAACGAGCCTATATGTAAGACACTGACAGTAAATTATAAAATATCAACAAAAGATTTTGTATAATTGTGATATATAAAAGTAACATCGAGCCTATATTTTTTTTAGAACGAGCCTATATGTTTCACCTTCGGGAAGTGCGTCCTTTAGCAATTCAAGTAACATCGTGAATGACTTGTCGCTCCATCCACCAAGGCACTTTATGTGATATAGTCGAATAAGGAAAGAGAGCTTACTAAACTTCTTGCAGCCTGGGTACAATTCTTTATCGGCATCTTCTACTAATTTGAAAAATTGTTGTGCTTCGGGATTAAGCCCCTGTGTAGGTCTATATGTTGCATCACTCTCTTGATCATCCGGGCCCGAAAAATCAAATGCATCGTGTAACAATTCGTACATATCATCATTTGGATCTAGATTAGGCATAGAAGAAGACGTGGCTTCCCCATGAAAACGCCAATGAGTATAACTTGTATTAAATCCATCACACACGATATGATTGTATGCTTCTTGTCGAGATACTCAGAAATTGTTATTACAGTTCTTACATGGACATAGGATCCTCCCTCTATCACTTGCATTTGTAAATGCAAAGTTTAGGAATTCCTTAGCTCCACTTACGTATGCATTGCTTACCCTAAATCATTCAACGCAATTGGAGGACATATCAAACAATGCATCTTAACCATTGGGCCACAACAACTGAAAGAAGAAGTTACTGAGATACCTTGACAAATGAATCCAACTCTTATCCATCACTATGTTACTCAACTACTTCAACAAGTTAGTTGAAATACAACATAAGCCTGACAAATTATAATGAAACAAGCACCATTATTGCTCACCCCACAAGCGACGACGATTTAGGCATCTAATAAAATCTCTAATGGTATCTTTAACTAACTAACTAAATCAATCACCCATCCAAGACTAGATAGATTGCAATACTTTCATGTTCTCATTTAAATGCCCACACCGAAATTCCGGCAGCATCTCCCCATGTCTCTCCGAATACATTGATCTTGCATTTGATTCCCATGTCAAGTATCCACATAACGTGAGGATATTTGACATTAGAAATAAATATAAGAAACGTAACCAGAGAGAAAAGGACAAATACAGCGCAGAACTAGCATGTGCATTTAAATCAGGGAACTGAAAGCATTCTAATCTATCCGACCTTGAATTGTCCAAACATGGGACAATTTGAGAATTTTTATGTCTCCAAAAGCACACTATATCTATGCTTGGCCACATAAAAATTCTCAAATGGGCAACTGATTGTCCTATACTTAAACAATTACATAATCAATCACAATTGGCATTCATCATCTAGCTAAATAATAACAGAATGAATTTTAAACTAAAGAAACGAATTTTGTTTTGATAAATTAACTTAGTAATATCTACTACATACTAGTAACATACGAGCAATATTGGGGCACCATACCATAGGCTGCAAGAATATCATGTCCCCTTAAAAAATAAATCCTCCAAGGATAACATATATATATATATATAAGTTGTTTATTGTCATTCACAATCACAAGTATCATTCATCATCCAACTAACTATTAATAGCATTTACAAAAATAAAAGACATCCAACCAACTCTATATAATAACTTGCAACTTAACCTACTAGGAACCGTCATACACCGTAATATCTTACGGCAGAGCGGGTTCTGAGGAGTTACAAGTTGGGCCTCTACTCTCTAGGAAAACATATAAATGAAGTGACAAAAATATAAATTAAGCAAGATCAATTATTTATGGAAGAGATAGATGAATAATACCTGGCAAACAAATGGAGAGAAACCCGCTGACTTACTTTGTGGAGCTATGTAGGAAGAGATTGCTTGTATTGGTTCTAAGAATCAAAGATATACAATTTGGAAGATCATGTTGAATTTCGTCTAAAAAGGAGAAAAAAATCTACAGCTGAAATTCTAGAAGATACTAACATAGAACTTGAAAATTTGTCTGGAAATTTAACATATGGACAACAACTTTCAGCTTTGCTCTCCATTAAGCACAAAAAATGACGGAACAACAAATAGAGAATTGTAGGATTTTATAAAGGTTAGGGGTTGTTCTGCTGATTAAAGGAGTTTCTAAATTGTATTCTGTCATTTATGAGAAAACAAATACTAACAAGAGATGTGCAAATGTTGCATGTATATGAGATGTGCAAATGTTACATGACTCAAAGCATGCGGTCCTATTTACATGAGAGAAATGTGATGGCCATGCGAATCGTACTCACCTTAAATGTGCAAATGTTGCATGTATATGAGATCCAGGTCATTCGGAAGGTGCTGCTACCTGTTTTCTTCTCATGGCCTGAAAATCAGTCCAATTTGATCATTAGGTGGGCCATGTTAATGGTTAGAAAGAATTGTGCAACTTTTCATGTTAAAATAGTATTGTTAAATCAAATGAAAACCAAAAGCTACAAAAAACTGAAATATTCATACAGAAACACAATAGGCAGGGCAGAATTCAACAAATTACCTTTCTTATAAATACCAGAAAATTACATTAAAGCCATTCTAATCCAAAAAAAAAAAAAAGACGACGAAGAAGAAGATATGATCTGATTATCTCCAACTCAAAGAAAGATATAAAAACCTCACAAATCAGAAACTCTTGCTTGAAACAGAAAATCTAGAAGATATATAAAAGTACCACTAGTAAAATGGTCCACCTGATGGCTGAATTAGCCCATTGTATATAATGTTGGGGTGCAGTAGACGAATGACCAGATATCGCATCCATATGTCACATTGGACAGAGGATATTTCCTAATCGAGCCAGTGAAGACATACATACACTTGTAAAATTTACCAATATAGTATCTAATGGCATGCATCCTGCAAAAGATTGATATACAACTTAGCTAAAACATTCAAAATAACTGAAAGGGGTCTTGGTTGAAGCATTTCTTCAAATGGTTAACGTGCATATTTCAAACCAGATAAGAGACTTGGAAAACACACTAAAAATTCAGCAAAACTGAAAAGATTTGTAGTAGAGATAACTCAGATGCACAAGAAAATATAGATGGAGTACTTCGACTAATGCAAGAAGAATTGTACCATGTATTCTCTAATGCAAAGGATCTCTCACGAAGAGCTGGCCTAACCACGAGACTGTCCTTGATCTTCTTGTGGAAGTGGAGCAGATGTTGTTGGTTTCCTTGATGGAGCGATGTTCCCTACAAAGCTTCGAGATCTTTGAAGGAGCCGATAATCGATAAACTTCTTTTGATTTTCAGCTTGGGCCTGCATAGTAGGAACATGTTTTTCAGGAAAAGGAAAGCTCGTCATACCAGTAGAAGTCATACCAATCAAGATCTCACTGTGACCATTAACATGAAGGTGCGTATGTCCCATGTACATGTGAATCAAGGAATTTTTAGGCTCTATGCCTACGGACTTTTCTGTTATTTTAAAGTCTCATTGAAAACTGTCCATGGATTTAGCTTATTGGACAGTTGCATCAATGTTCCTTTTGAAATTTGGTCCAACCAAGTGGTAGGACTAAAGTTGCATGGTGGAGGTACTACACCCTATTCTTTTGCTGGTGAAGTGTGATTGAATTTCAGATCAATTATTACGTGACTGAGCTGATTGTTGTGGGATTATCTGTACTTGGATTACCCACTTAAGTTTTGGAAATTGAGTAAGGGGCAGCAGCAGGTACATTGATTGGAGGTTTATTATCTGAATCTAAGGGTTTTTCATTTCTTGTCTTTTGGTTTAACTCAATGAAAGTGGATCTAACTGGTTTTTGCCGAGTTGGCTTTTTAATTCACTAGGTGTATAATGACTAATAGTTCAACTGGTTGGACTAGAAACCTTGTCAATAATAATAATTACCACATATTAATCACTGCCAAATATGGTGGCAAATTCGAAATTCCAAATACATCATATGGCACTTCTAAAGAAAAATACTTATATAGAATTGAAAAAGATGAAGAAGGAAAAAAAAAAAAACTTACAATTGTTGCAGCCTTGCCAATTTCCCTAGCTCAGGTGGGAGCCAATTAGCGAAGTAATTGTAGCTTATAACCCTGAAAATAATTAATTAATTATATTGTGTTATTTACCAATGGAAAAGCATTAATGTTATGGTCTAGCCCACCTAATGAGAGGATGGGATTAACTTTTTTACAAAGGCCATCCTCATCATGAAGCGAAGCTATTGGATAGGTTGGATGTCCATGAACATGATAGGTTGGAAGTAAGTCAGTGAGTGGATAGTAACTTGTGGTCCAACTGGTTGGAATTGAAACCTTTTCAAAAGTAAAAATAAATAAAATAATAAAATAAATTATTACCTATTAATTCACTACCAATTAAATCTAGTGGGGCATTCGAAATTCCAACACATCAAATGGCATTTCTAAAGAAGGATAACTAAATTAAAAATATATATATCGAACTTACAATTGCTGCAGACTTGACAAATTCCCCAACTGAGATGGGAGCCAACCAGAGTAGTTATTGTGGCTTATATCCCTGAAAGAGGTTCATCAAGAATCAAGATCTAAAAACCAAAGAATCTTCAAATTAATGAGTTTCTACATCATGAATATTTACAACCCTTGAAGTGCTTGTAGGCCTAAATTTAGGCACAATTGATTAAAATCCTGCACACAAGGAAAAAAAAAAGAGAGTCAAAAAGTAGCATTCAAATAGGCCTAATAGGACCCTACCCATTGACAACCCTACCTACAGCTGCACAACCCCTATTGGTTGTCCAGTTATATATAGAAAAGGAAGAAATTATTCCTCATTTGATCTACTTCTTGACATTATCCTAATTATTTGTAGGGTAGACTGAATAAAGCAATAGATATGGAGAGCAAGGACAAAAAGGATCTGAGTTCTAATAATATCAATGAATTCCAATTCATTTCAAGCAATAGAAAATGGTGGTTTTGTCAGTGCTCAGTAAGCATAGAACCAACAGTGTGATCATAATATTCACTTGCAGAAATACCAATGATCATACTGTTTTTCTATCTAACCTGGACATCTTCATCTAAAGAAAATCAAAGGTACATTATCTTAGTGAGTGCACTGTTGATATTACTATTGTGCATGTCTTCCCATTAAGACAGTTTGCCCATATGCAAAGATGCAGACATTGTAACCATCGAGAACAGATCGATCAATGGTTGTGTGTCGACAAACACTTGCTCTGCACGAAACAATAAGTATGAGTGACTGAAGAAAATGTCTACCCAAAGCCTACCATGCATCCCGATGTTTTTAAAGAAATTAACCCAACAACACCAGTTTTAGGTACCATTTAGTGATATTTTCAAAACAATATGTCCTACTTATCAACAACAAAACCAAATCACTATTGAAATGATTGTATTCATGTATTACAATAAATTTTGCTTAAAAAGATCTTTCAACCCATGTTCCCAAATGTTTATAAGTGTATGTTTAATGGAGATTGAAGAGTAGTGGATATTTCTGTACATAATGACAAGAATATCTACTTCTGGAATAACTGCTTGATTCTTGTTTCTTACAAGAATATTATGAAGGGTGTAACCTCATAAAATTCCGAGTCTCACATATCAACATTAGTATTTAGGCAAAAACCAAAATGCTATCACGACAGTTATTGAGTCTATTCTGACAGAAAATTATTTTCACCATTTCTAAAATGCAGGGTATTTTCAGTGGTATATTGAAGGAAAGTCAGTTCAGAAAAATTCCCATTATATCATGGAGAAATCATATATATCCCCTTATTTCATAAAAGAAACCTTCTCTGAGAAAGAGAACATACGTTGTGTGACATTTGTTCCAAACACTTTGTTAAAAGAAAATACATGAATACAATTTAGCTTTTTCCATCACTCTCACTAACTCAGATTTATCATTTGTAATGAGCACTAGGAGTATTTTTTAATACTTTCAAAAGGAACCATAAGCCATTCCACTGCAAAAGCTGCTAATATGCATTGAGAAAATAGTCCAATTTAGCTAACATGCATTTCATAAGCAAGATTCAATCTGAAGCAGTTCTACTTCTAGCTAAATATGGAAATGTGACACCATGAAATTGTTGACAAATCCAACTTACGAAACACCTAGATTAAGAATATATTCAACCCATGATAGAAGTAGCATGAGCACAAAATTACACAGAGAAAATAGTAAAAGACAATTTGTCAAATTGGACCATAAGCTCATTTTATGAGGAAAATATAGGCTTATCTTGTAAATCATGAAAAGCAAAAATGAAATCAACACTTTATGAAATCAAAGAGCTCGGTATTACTCTGATTTACAATGGTTTCCATGATTAATAAAACAAAATCTAACAACAACCATTCACTAGAAAAATGACAATGATAACAATAATGAATAATAACTGGAAATTTGATTGGTCAAATTTGAAATATTGCTCACTTTGGAGAGGAAGAGATCGAATAATATCTTGGCTGCAAGCAAGGGGCTATCACTGCAAGCAAGGGGCCATAATTAAGTTCCCAATTCCACATCTAGGCTGCCAAACACAACTATAAAAAGAAATGTAAAATCCATTAGGCATGTAAGAAATCTAAAACCAACCTTGTATACACAAAATGGATTCTTGGCACTGGTTATTTTGTAAGAAATCTAAAACCAACCTTGCTTCCCTTTTCAATTAGGCATGTAAAATCAAGCTTCTTACTTAATAGGCTAATTTTCTAACAATATAGGATATGATGTCATCTAAACTGTGACTTGGGTTTCATTGCTAAATTAGGAAACACAAGCAACTAACTTATCTCAATAATCTACTTGATGGTTGGGACTGTCCTCAATAGCCATTCTTCATTGTTTTATCAATCAGCCTTTGGCTGGACTGAAGAGATTGCTTCTTGGAGAGATTAATATGAATGAACGACTGCTTCATATATACGAGAGAGAGAGAGAGGGAGGAAGGGAGAGAAATTAGGTATTTAATTGTTTTAACGAGGAATGCTCCCATACAACCGTTCATACTTACTTTAGCATGGTATGCCTTTTATGCCCCTAGCGTATACATCTGAGCAATGCAAAATGTGGACCTACGGTGGAGATCACCAGGAGAAAAATCCAGGTCATTCATTCTTCAGGTAGGCCCTGTGTTTGAAATCAATGGAAGACCTACGATCTGTATCATTGTACTAGGTTGGCCCACCTAATGAATCAATCAGCCTGAGTTTTACCTCAGTTGATCTTTCGTGATGGTCCCCACCTTTGGATCAACGGATCGGATGTCCTGCACATCTGTCATTTTGAATAGAACTGGGCAACAGAGAATTTCGGAAGTAAACCATCAAATCTGATGAAATCAACATCAAATCGAATTAAAAAAATAAAATAAAATTCCTCAACCATAAAAATGCTATAAAAAATCATAAAATCAACAGATTTCCAACAGAAAAGGGGGGAAAAGTGAAGATCGAAGGGATCTGACTGTCTCCGTCCTTTTCAAACATGCCAAATGCCTCCTTGAACTCAGAGATCTGATCATCCCCAAACTCACCTCTATCAGCATCGATGTCGGCGTGGACGGCATGTTCACTCCCCAAGTGCAGGGTTGTGATGTAGTAATAAACTCGGTAAGACCGAGGTCGAATCCCAAGGGACTGGAACTTGTACGCTATCTGAAACTAAGTAGAAATAGAACTAGAATGAGATGAAATCTAAATCGATTGTAAATTGAAGAATAATGATGAAATATTTAATCTAAAACTTAGGAAAAATCAGAGAAGGGAAACTAGGGATTCAGAGGATCCACTTGCAGAGATCAGGGAGATCTTATGCCTGAATTAAAAAAATCAGGGAAATTAACTGAACTGCCGTTGATAAAGTTTTCAAGAGATGAAAGGTGTATGAATTAGAATGGATTCCATCACCAAACCATGCCCAGGAGACAAAGCAAACAACAGAATTAAACTAATTACCAACCAATCAACATATTTATGAAGGTTAGGAAGGATGCAGACATCCACCATGCCAGAGACGATGGTGAACAACAGGGCTTCCTGACGTCATAAAACATAAAAGGAGAAAGAAATACTCAAAGCCATCGCAAACCCATTGTAATTTCAGTCACAACAGACCATTAAAGACTAAAAATATTCCCTGAATAAAACCCAAATCAACATCAGATCAATCTAAACAAAAAGGCAAGCAAAGAGTTCCCATCACGCTACAAGCTTCACCTCTTAGCCCTAGCTAAGAGGTTTAGCCCGTCATGGATGGACTATCTCTCTCAAGTTCAGAGAAGAAAAACAAAACAAATAAAAATAATTAAACAATTCTTCTTCTTTTTTTCTTCTCTTCGTGTCTTTCTCTCTCTCCCTTGCTCCAGCCGTTTTCAAGAGAAGAAAAAAAAATTGTTTGATTATTTTTATTTGTTTTGTTTTTCTTCTTTGAACTTGAGAGAGATAGTCCATCCATGACGGGCTAAACCTCTTAGCTAGGGCTAAGAGGTGAAGCTTGTAGCGTGATGGGAACTCTTTGCTTGCCTTTTTGTTTAGATTGATTTGATGTTGATTTGGGTTTTATTCAGGGAATATTTTTAGTCTTTAATGGTCTGTTGTGATTGAAATTACAATGGGTCTGCGATGGCTTTGAGTATTTCTTTCTCCTTTTATGTTTTATGACGTCAGGAAGCCCTGTTGTTCACCATCGTCTCCTGGGCATGGTTGGATGTCGGTACCCTTCCTAACCTTCATAAATATGTTGATTGGTTGGTAATTAGTTTAATTCTGTTGTTTGCTTTGTCTCCTGGGCATGGTTTAGTAATGGAATCCATTCTAATTCATACACCTTTCATCTCTTGAAAACTTTAACAACGGCAGTTTAGTTAATTTCCCTGATTTTTTTAATTCAGGCATAAGATCTCCCTGATCTCTACAAGTGGATCCTCTGAATCCCTAGTTTCCCTTCTCTGATTTTTCCTAAGTTTTAGATTAAATATTTCATCATTATTCTTCAATTTACAATCGATTTAGATTTCATCTCATTCTAGTTCTATTTCTACTTAGTTTCAGATAGCGTACAAGTTCCAGTCCCTTGGGATTCGACCTGGTCTTACCGAGTTTATTACTACATCACAACCCTCACTTGGGAGTGAACAAGTTTTTGGCGCCGTTGCCGGGGACTGACGGCTACGTAATTTGAAATTAATTGGTCTTAGAATTAAGGGTAAGATTAGGATTTTACTAACTTTCTATTTTCTTAGGTTTTGTTCTCTTTTTAGAAACTAACCTAATTGTCTTGTTTTGTAGACTCTTTGATAGACTTCTAAATTGGTAACGTTCTTCCTATATTATTTCTAGAAAATTTTCTATTTTTAGATTTTCTATTTAGAAACTAACCTGTTTTCCTGTTTTGTAGGATCCTGACATACACTTTTAATTCAGTAATTTCTTTCTAATTCTTTCTCTTTTTTCTAGATCTCATATTGTTGTAGGATTATTTTATTCTTAGGATTAGATTCAGAATTAGGGTTTTACTATGCAAGAGTTTGAACGTATATATGCTGAGATAGCTAAGGAATCTTGGGAAAATTTTTTGATGTATGATGATAATAATGGAAACCAGTCTATGCCTCAAATATTTTCTGAAAATTACTTCAACCAATCAAAACACGATGCTCCACCGATTAAGAAGTCCTTCGGTGATTATCTACGGAAAAATAATTGCATTCCACGAGTTAAGGAAACAGTACGTGATTATTGGAACGATAACGCGTATCAACTCCCGACCGATGACCCGTATGACTATAACCAGTGGAACCATCAAAACTGGGAAGATGAACCAACAACATGTAATGATTATTCTCTTGGATACCCTACCATTGAGAACCTACCAGAAACGATCCAAGAGGATGAAATTCAGTATACCATGGAATGCCTTACGGAAATGAGAAAAGCAATGGAAGCACTGAACTTGCGCCTCGATAAGATAGAGGAAGCTCGTTCATCCCAACCACAACTCATTCAAGAAATACAACTCGAGGAAGGTAATCCTAACTCACTTGTGGAAAATTCCGGAATTTGGAATGAAGAGTTGAATGGTGCTAATGAGCATATGGTTCACTTTCCCGTTGAGTCGATCTCAATGATGGTCCAAAGGAATGGTGAAGAGACATGTGTGTCTTTCAAATACAGTGATGATGACACACCTTCCTTACTTGACACACATGAATTCAATGATGAGGTAGAGGTTAGTTCATTCGAACCTCAACCGAATTTAGGAATAGATTGTGAGGAAAGCGATCCCATCTCAAGTGTGTACTGGACTGAATTGGAAGCTGAGAAGTATTGGGATGAGATTCATGAGAGCACAACCCAAATTCCCCTGGAATCAATCTCAAGTATGATCCAGGTCAATGCTCAAGAAGCACACGAAGTGATCGGTCATACTGAGCTACTCCACTCACCTAACATGTCTGATTTAAAAGTGGAAGATGAGCTCATTAAAACCGACCCTTCCAACTTCTGTGAGACATGTTTGGACCACTCTCTTGAATTGAATGATAATGTGATTCGGGAGAAGGACGAGCTGCTCGCTACGACTCTAGAATTTGAAACCACTCAATTAAGACCACCATCTGAGTTGTACACGTCTGACAGTTCAATGCCTCGATTGAGTAGTTTCAATGAACAAAGTGATCCCATCGATGCTTCCCCTATTGATCTTCAATATGTTTGTGCAGGGCTGGAGCAAGAGAGCATATCTTCATATACTTTTAAGGGCGAGGGAGTCCTTGAGCATCTCATTACAGATTTCCATGAGGAAAATAAGTCACTCTCAGCTGAAATTTTCGACTCTTTTGATAATTGCTGGGCACACTTTGCAAAGTCAAATGATCCCATGTCAAAAGACAAAGTGGATGCCTTGCAAGACAACATCTCGGTAGTTATCACTGACCGAGAGAACCCTTATTTTGAAGCCCCTTCTTCCCCTGATCCTAAACGTCTACCATTAAAGGAGGAGGAGCTGAAAATTGAACCGAAGTTTGACACTTCGAAATGTGTTGAGGCTACATCACTTTTTGCGAAGTTTTCTAAACTTTATCTACTTGTAGTCTCTGATTCACCATGGGATACTAACGTTGAAACTTCTTCTGTCACAGGTGAATCGTACATACTCTGGTTACCTCAAGCAATGCAATGGAAAATTTCTTATGAGGTACATAAGTCTCTCTGGAAAGTCATGCTCCAGGGCACCCAAGCCTTTTGCAAAAAGGGCTTTTGGATGATCTTGTTGAGGAACTTACTGAGGAACTTATCAAGATACTGGCCAGAAGATGAACCTTGCAGCATGAGTAGTGAGTTCAATGTTTGTGGGTAACATTACTGTAAACCCTCACGAGACTACAACTCGTCCACTAGGGGCAACCTAGGGGTTTAAAGGCTTGTTGCATGCGTTAAATGCAATCGAGAGCACCTGCAAAAGTGGTATAGGTAGGATTTTATTTTTCTTGTTATTTTTGTGTTGCTTTGTCTCTCGTGCTCACCCGCTCTCATGTTGAGATCTCTTGGAAAGTCTCTCATGATTCATCATTCAGGTACTATCTTCCCATCACTTTGCATTCACTTTCATTGTCCCATATGCATTCCATGCTCATATCTTTTACATTGAGGACAATGTAGCTTTTAGGTTGGGGGTGGGAGATTAGGTTACCTAATCAGTGTTTTCTTCGTCTTGAGCAAAATTGTGAAAATTTTTAAATTTTTTTCTGGAAATCCTTGTGAATTTGAAGTGATTTTGACGACCATCTTGGATTTATAATGTTAAGATCCGTATTGTTGGTGATTTACTACTCTTGTATTCAGTTGCTCGTTAGATTTCACAATTAAGTTTGAATTATTAATCCATGATTAGAAGTTGTAAACATTGGTTGAGTCATGATTTCCCATGTCACATCTCGCTTACACATTAAGATTTCAGTTTGAAACTGAAGGGTTAATTTGGTAATCACTAAGCATGAAAAGAACCAGCCTGAAAAACAAAAATTTCAGCATCAGTTTATAAAGAAGAATTGAAAGAGTAAGTCGCATAATCGTCATCATAGGTTTGCTCCCTATAGATGAAGATTCGATTCCCCATGGTTGACATGAGAAAAGAGTTAGGCGACAAGTTTTCACCATAGGTTTGCTCCCTATAGGTGAGGATTTGATTCCCCTCCTTGGCGCTACTGTTTATAAAGGAAATCAAAGGCTGATAGAACGAAAAGATGATCTAAAAGGCAAGTGTTGGTTTCAGTTTTGGTTGTCATGAATTTTGTTACCAAAGATATCATGGAAAGTGACGATTGGATCTCTTAATGATGGTAAGTGAGATTACACTACTATACACCCATGGAACTCAATGTTTGGAATTATTCTAGTTAATGGATTAATATTTGAACTTGATTATGAAGTTACCGTGAACTTGATTTCAGGAGAAAGTAATACTCAACATTCATGAATCTTAGAAGTCTGATATCTGAATTGTTTTTCGAAATATCACTCGAATTTATAGAAATTGTCCTGTAAGTCTCTATTTATTTTTCGCATATTTTGCTCGGGACTGGCAAAATGCTGGTTGGGGGTTGTGTTGAGGGTCAAATATTGCATATTAGACCCCATGTATTACTTGGATTTACGAGCACAATATTGTTTAACGCCCGGTTTTAACTGTGTTTGTGATACAGGGTGTATTTGAGAGCATGAACGGTAAAAAGTCGTTAAAAAGCATGGATTTAATAATCTGAGGACACCAAGGCAAGGGACGGACTCCTAGGGACCAAGATCAACGCCAGAGATCCAAGAAAACCGAGAAATTGAAGTTCAAGTGGCCTGGAAGTAAGCTAGAATGTAAGATCACAGGGTTCTCACCATCTGATCAGCTCGAAACTACATACATGGCCTGAGGACCATAAACTAACTATACACATCGAAATTCATCCATCGAATCATCGTGGAAGCGGCCCAACGGACAAATCAGCCATTGATCCGTGAACTGGGGCCCGCTTGATCGTTGGATATGCTTCAAAGTTGGACTCAACCCCTTTCATCAGCTGAGGAAATAGACGGACGGAGCGGATTTCTTAGAACCAGTGCATGTGGACCCCATCTGAGATGGGCGTGCATAGTGTACAGGTGCACTCGCACTACACCGAAACACAGGAAGCCGGTCAGCAAGCGCTGACCGATTTTTTTTATTAAAAACGGAATTTCCGTTTTCGGCACAACGTCCGCAAACAGGGGGCTGAAGTCGACCTTCGGTGGGCCACCATATTCATGTAATTAGATGATCTGCACTGTCCATTCTCTCCAGAAGGTCGAACCGACCGTACAAAAGGAGTTTCTCCAAACTCATGCACACATGCTCAGAAGAATCTCGATCAAACACAAGTCGGACGGTGGAATAGGAACTTCGGTGGGCCACATCAAATCAATTTAAAAACTACCATAGCCGAATGGTTTTTCGACACGAAACCAATGGTCGGCGTGGATGTTTCAAATCAGCTAAGAAGTGGGCCCCATCACACGATCAGCGCAACTACCGTGCGCAGGCACAGTGTCCGTAAGATCCGGACGATCCGCGAAGTAGTGGGCCCCACCCATTGATCATATGGATGATCAGATCCGTTCATTCACTCTAGAAGGAGGGTGGGACCATAGCCTAGGTGGTGGAATTGCAAAAGTCATCGGAGATCCGTTTTTGATCGTCCAAACGCAGGATGGACGGCAGCTCAGGAAATCAGGTGGTCCACATTCATTACACTTGAAATATACTCCATCCCAGACGGTTTTTCGTCCTGAAGATAATGGACGAAGTGGATTTCCCAACTGACCTCAGGAATGAGCCCCACTGACTAACAGAGCTCCTCGCGTAAGCTCTGTTACGCGATCTGGAAAAACCGGAAGTTCCGGATTTTCTTGGCCCATTATCTATGATCGGATGGCCAATCTGGACCGTCCATCATGTAGACAGGTCAAAACCGTTCAGAGAGAAGTCCTTCTTCAGATTTTTGTGTGGACGCCACAAATACCAGCGCGAGCAGAAAATCTGCCGCTCGCGTGTAACTTCGCACACTGCTGCGTAAGAGCTTCTCCGGAAGTTCCTGCTGCGAAACTGATTTCATCACTCCTCCGCCCATATCAGCTATAAAAGGAGAAGGAGAGAAGACGTGTGGTGAGATCTGGAGAAAATGGACGGTGCAGATCATCTAATTACATGAATATGGTGGCCCACCGAAGGTCGACTTCAGCCCCCTGTTTGCGGACGCTATGCCGAAAACGGAAATTCCGTTTTTAATAAAAAAAATCGGTCAGTGCCTGCTGACCGGCTTCCTGTGTTTCGGTGTAGTGCGAGTGCACCTGTACACTATGCACGCCCATCTCAGATGGGGTCCACATGCACTGGTTCTAAGAAATCCGCTCCGTCCGTCTATTTCCTCAGCTGATGAAAGGGGTTGAGCCCAACTTTGAAGCATATCCAACGATCAAGCGGGCCCCAGTTCACGGATCAATGGCTGATTTGTCCGTTGGGCCGCTTCCACGATGATTCGATGGATGAATTTCGATGTGTATGGTTAGTTTATGGTCATCAGGCCATGTATGTAGTTTCGAGCTGATCAGATGGTGAGAACCCTGTGATCTTGCATTCTAGCTTACTTCCAGGCCACTTGAACTTCAATTTCTCGGTTTTCTTGGATCTCTGGCATTAATCTTGGTCCCTAGGAGTCCGTCCCTTGCCTTGGTGTCCTCAGATTATTAAATCCATGCTTTTTAACGACTTTTTACTGTTCATGCTCTCAAATACACCCTGTATCACAAACACAGTTAAAACCGGGCGTTAAACAATATTGTGCTCGTAAATCCAAGTAATACATGGGGTCTAATATGCAATATTTGACCCTCAACATGGCAAACCAACCATCTTCAACGAGAGAGAGAGAGAGAGAGAGAGAGAGAGAGGAAAATCGAGACCGAGAGCAAGAGATGGACAGTCGATTGAGGAGAAGATGATGGAGAGATAAGGGTAGGGTATTTTGTGGAGAAGATGAGAGATTTGGGGTTTTTTTTTTTTGGGAGAAAGGGTTAGTCGGTGGGTGTTTTAGAGAGAGAGAGAGAGAGAGAGAGAGAGAGAGAGAGAGAGAGAGAGAGAGAGAGAGAGAGAGGTGTGAGATGATTTAGGGCTCTGGAACTTTAAAACATATTTGTGACCGCAGGTCATTTACGGGTGTCAGCCACTTGTAAAAAAGCACCGATAATTCCCGCATTTCTTGTAGTGATGGTAGCATTCTCTTTCACTACAGTGGCAATGTTGATGCCATTGTTCAAAAAGTAATATTTCTCATCCATTGTCATGTACATTTGAGCAAACCAATTTTCATCTAATTTCAAGGAATTCAGTTTTTTTTTTCCAAAGAATTTTCTAATTATTCTCTTCCACTACAATGGCAATGTGGATGGATGGCATGATCTCCACTTGGAGTAAATAAGGCATTGTGGCCCACTTGAATAATAAGTCAGCTTGATTTTTGTCCCTATGGCTCTAGGCCTAACGTGAGATTACACATTTGGTGCTGTAATCTAATGGAACCTTTAGTTGTCATGTTATTGTGATAGGTGTCCATGATGGGCTTTTCAAATTGGTTTGGTGTTTTCCAATGCTAGGCCAACCAGAACTTGGGTCTGAACCCAAGTTGCAGCCCTTGACCAAGCATGCACCTGGGCCCAACACTTCTTCTTTACTTTGTAATGGGTGCCACTGCTAGCTAACTATCATAGTAATAAAAAATCTGCATATTTGCAAATTGCTTTGAAACTGAAATTCACTCTTTTGCGTCTATGTATCTTATATAAAAAAGATTCGGTCCACTTGATCTATTTGATGATATAGATATACCAATGCGGAGAAAATCTTCTTTTCTTTTTTGGTAAATTGAAATTCATTACATGCCCACTTTATCAGTTATAATATCTGGACTGTAACATTTCAGGATGCGAGGGGAACTTGGTATCAATGCTATATTAGTTGTGTCAATTGCTGCTTGTAAAGCTGGTGCTGCTGAAAAGGAGGCAAGTTTTTTATTATTATATGGTTATTGCCAAGCTGACCTGTTTTTAAAGCCATGCCCCAGGCAATTTTTTTCCTGTGTTTCAATTTTCATTTGCTTCAATGTTTCTAGTACTTTTTACACTATTGCTCTTCAAAAATTTTACTACTTTTTTTTTTTATATATAATGAAATACAACTAGGAGCAATTTCTGACTCCTAAGCAGAATCCTCTCCCCAAAGTTAGAGCCAAACTTAATGGAAAAGGAAGAAGCGGATGAAGGGAGAGCCACCCTAAGACACCATGTGCATGGAATTTTTTTTATTTTTTATTTATATATATATGGTTGACCTTAGACTGTACAGGTGTTTTTTTTTTTTTTTTTTTCTTTTTCTTTTATGTATGAGCACGTCTCACTTTACATATTTGTTTTTTGTTTCAGCAGTCTACTATGAACACTGTGCCCAGGTGATCTTATACACTCTTTTAATGTCGGAAAGGTGTGTACACATTTGATGAACCTCAATTAGTTAACTCGGTGAGTCGTATCTGACTCGGACAAGGATCAGTTCTTTCAAAAACCTGAAAATTTAACTGGATTGATGTCCAGCTGGGTCAGGTGTACTAGAAGACTCGATCCAACTCAGACTGAATATTTATAATTTTAAGAAGAGTTCTCATGTTCTACCAGTTAGACCATAAGTAACCACCCATCCAGCATATTACTCACAACCTTTCAAATGTTGCACACACACACATACAAATGTTGCACACACATATGATAGAATAGAAGTTATTTGCTGGGTGGACTATAAATTGTGGTCCAACTGGTTAGACTTGAGACCTTGTTTAGAAATATTAGTAATAGTATATATTGGTTTAGTCTCCCAATTGTTGAGTTTGGAGTCCACAAAGGAAAAAGAAAAAAGAAAAAGGAAAAAAAAAAAAAAGAATCAATCTGGCTTTACTGGCCAGGTCAAATGGGGCCCCTGGAGATGCAATTGTCTCATTGCTGACTGGTTGATTCTTCTCTGAATGGCAGGTTTCCTACTTCATTAACTCAGCAGGCAAAGTGATGTTTAAATCTACAATTCATCAAAGGGGGAAAGAGATCATGTCTATTAGTTATCAATTAACATTAATATTTTTTAGCCAACTCATCAAATTGCAGATGTGTATTGTAATAAATATTATATATATATTTTTTTTGTCTAGTAATATAAATTTGGTTTAATATTTAGTTTTATTTGTATGGCATCATTTTTATGTTTCAAATATTTTTAAAATACAGGTTTCGATTGAATTATATATAATTAAAAAAATTACTGGCATGTTAGGGCCTATCAAATCTATACAAAAGTTTTTAGCGGCGCTTGTGCATAATATTGACGGCACTTTTTCATAAGAAAAAGTGTTCAGAGACCACTTCCACCGGCGTTCGAATAAGCTATAGCGGCGCTTATTCGCGTCGCCAAAAACTAACAGCTATTGGCGCTTAGACAAGCGCCGCTAAAACTTATCTAGCACCACCAATACTTTTCCCGATATACCCATTACTCGGCGCTTGGTTAGCGCCACTATTACTATTATCGGCGCTCTTAGGGGCGCTTTCGAGCGCCGCTAAATTTCTTAGTTGTTGTAGTACCAGATTGATAGTTCAGTTCATCTTTCATTTCATTACTAAGTAAATGATGCACGTAGATTTTCATTAAAAACCCCTCTCAACAGTAAATTCAGTAAATAGTGCATCCACGCCGTCCACCTAGTGGTCTCTGTGGTGAATGGCCCAGTCTAAAAAACAACACCAATATGAGAATCTATCTATCTATCAATGTACCTCACTTGTTGAAAGCCAATGTCTACAAATCTATGGCTGTCTCCATTTACAGAGGGGATGCGAGAAGGAGAAAGGCGATGATTGGCACAATATTGCATACATCCCAGATATTCAGATTGGATGGCCGCCCGATTGTAAGCACCACTTCTTGCTCAACCCTATCTTTGCTTTAGAATATATGATTTTACCAAATACTGTCTTTAGTAACTATTAAGTACTGGAAAGTACTTTTGGGGTCTATTTGGATTGATGGAGCCCAAAGAGTAGAAATGGAGAGGAATTTTTTAAATGCAAGGAAAATGATGGATAAGGAAATCCATGTGAAAGAGTCCTAAAAGGTTGTCTATGTTAGTTTCCATGATTTTAAGGGAAATGTGGAATCGTCATTGATCAAAAAGTGATATTTCTCTTAAAAAGTGTAGAAAAGACAATAGTTTCCCACATGTTATTTTATTGTCACACCCTCCGAAAAATGTTATCTCAGTAGAAAACTCTCTTTTCCATAGTTACATTTTGGATTTCATCAATCCAAATGGGCAGGCTGATCATCCTTTTATAGACATTACCAAAATTCCATGCTCAACAATCATACATTGAAGGATGTTTCTATCCACTAACACACTTACTATGATTATACATACCTTATAATGAAGTATAGAAAAGGAGGACTCCACTAAACAATCATTATACTTTTCCATAGTTCTTGGCACAAGAAGCTAGGTGATATTTGTGAGAGGCATATGATATTTCCGCTTCTATATTCAAACAAGAACTCCAAAAATGGAATCCATTTTTCAATAGTACTTAGGAAATCATTGTTAGATATATTTTGTTCCTTTCTTTTCCTTGGACTCCACTTTTCATGTTTTTCTTTGATTTGTCTATGGTGATGATTTTCCACATCTGAACTTTATGGCCCAGTTTGTCAGAACATCTCCATGTTTAAAAGGTGATACTATCAAAAAGTTCATGGTTAAGAAGGGCCTGTTCGTGATAAGTGGGTCTTTGGCCAGTTTAACTTTATGGCCCAGTTTGTCAGAACATCCTATGGTCTCTTGTTATAAATTGACATGGAAAACTAGATGGATGGTGTGGATTTAGAATAAATACATCAATGTGGGCCCATGGTAAGGGTAACACCCTTTGTAGTGGACCCACCATCAAATTTGGGGCTATGAGTTTTGGATAACAACCATTAGTTTTATGAGATTTAAGTGATTATTGTGTTATTATTTAACTTATTTCTTACTATAGTACATGCTCTTAAGCCCTATTAAAAAAAAAAAAATTTCTTTTCTATTTTGCAATAAGTAATAAATTGATTGAAGATCAGATACTTCACCATTTCCTCCGTTTTATTAGTTAAATTTCAATCGAGAAGGAAAACGTCTATGTTGGTGCCTGTCAAATTTAACCGTAATTTTTTCTAGACATGGGTCCCACTTGCAACTTAGACTGAGGAACTATAGGGTATTTTATTTAATGGATTTTTTTGGATGCTTATTACAAAAAAAAAAGGACCTTATGAAGCAGTGTTTTGGGTCTTACTCTCACTTGTCATTTGTCATTTGTCCATCTTATATCAATTTCTAATGGTTAACGCTCATTCAACACTATTTCCTATAATGTGGTCCACTTGAGATTGAGATATACCCCATTTTTGGTCTCATACCATAAAATGATCTATATGTTTTTTTTTTGGCACCATTTAAAAATTGGCAGTGACTCATCCACCTTACATATCAGACTGATTTACAGCTATACACACCATCCATATTGTGGATCTCATTGTTGATGGAGTATTTCTAAAATCAGACATTTCTAAATCACACTGATCAAGCAATCCTAACCATCCAATTAATGGATATCATATGGATAGATGGTTAAAAATAAAAGTGAATGGTCCAAATTTGGAAGGACAAATCTGATGGTTAATGTTATCTTCTCAGTGAAGATTTTTTATTATGCACTTGTTGTAACGCCCCGGATTTTTGCCAACCTGGGATTAGACGTCCTCAGGCAATGGGTCGATCCTAATACCTCATTAACTTGTCAGAACTGATGCCCATAGTCTAAAATCGCTCCTTGACCCATTTCCTTCACAAATCCCACCCTTCACTACCTTGTTCTGACAATTTTTCAAAGCACTTTCGCCCTAGACACTATCTTAAACTAGCTAAGTAGTATAACTTGGATCACTTTAGATACAAACTACAAATGACTAAGGACCACATCAGACAGAAATCTTATAGGACTAAATCCTTTAGAAATGAGACAAAGTAACTAAGTGCTAAACTAGATTAGCTACGAAATCCGTTTGAATCGCTTTAAATACGATCTGCAAGACCCAAAACTTGCAAAGTCAGTGACTCTAGGTTACCCTAAAGTTTAGAACCAAACTTATTTCCCGTCTGCTCTCGGGGATGAAACGAAACTTCGTATTAGGTCTAGATCTACATCGGGAGTCCGATTAACACGAAGCTAAGGAACTAGGACCGCCCCACTGGGCTTAACAATCATCTCAAAAATCAGCTCCATCCGATGTCCCACGGCCATTCGTTTCGATCCGGAGCGAGGGTATGTGAAAAACACTATTCCCATCCTAATAAAAATATCAGGAATAGTGATCTGGCATCATTCGTTGACGCGTCAGTATTAAGCAACCTGACCATCAGAATCAGACCATATTACACCCTCGGATTAAGAAAAATTTTAGGAACATTTACATGTGCTTGGAATTTCGGATCGTGGCCTACTGACCGTTGAACTGAAAGTGGTCCGCCACGTGTGATCTGGGAATCCAATCGAGTCGAAAACGTAATCCCACATAGATCCATGTGTGGTGAGCTTAAGTCTGACGTTTGGCTCAAGGAGGGCCACCAGAACCTCTCTTTTGAGCTGGAAAAGTGACGAAATACCTATATTAGCAGTAACCCTTGAACCTGAGTCTATTTCGGTAAGTTTTGAGACTATAAAAGGACCTTAAACCCTCTCCCATTCCAGCCATACGAATTTGGATTTGAGAGAGAGAAAAGAGAGAGAAAGTGAGGGAGATCTGGGAGAAACTCCTGCTGTCATTTCCTCGTTCCGCTATCTGGTGCTTAACCACCTCATTCTTGCTGCTTTCCCGGCGATTCCGGCGTCATTTCTAGGTAATAAACCTTAACCCTAACCTGTTTGGGGGATTAGACAGTTGTAGGTTAGGAAATAGCTAACCTATTTCATTCTCTAGGTTGCCAAACTCCCGTATACGGAAGCTTAGCGAACCTATCGACTCCGTTACGATTCTACGACACAAGGTGAGGACTTTAAGTGTATAAGTTACGGTTTTCAACGCTTTCAATGTCAGATAATGGTAGATTCATGATCTGCTTGCAATTGCACATGTACAAAGTGCTTTCCGTTTCCTGTTTCGATTAACGTTGTGAAATATGGAATTTCACATATTCTAGGTATACGTAGAAATACCGTATACATATTTTTCTTGGATAAATGTTTGACATGTTTATTTAATGTATGATTATATACTATATGAATAAAATACTAGTTTAGCGAAAGGAACCGCCAAAATATATGTTCACTTGTAAATGCGACGTATGTTGAAATTACGTATTTTAGAAATACCGTATACGTATTTCTTTTGGAATAATGTTTGACATATTTATTTAATATATGATTATACGATACATGATTAAAATACTAGTTTGGCGAAAGGAATCGCCATAATCTATGTTCCTTTGTAAACGCTATGTATGTCGAAATTGGGTATACGAGGAGGTACCCTATACGTATAAAATTTGCTGATGTGATTGCCATGTTTAATTGCTGTATGAATATGATGTATATGTCTAAAATACTAGTTTGGTAAAGGGTCAATCCTAGTTCACATTTCTCTAGCATACGTCATGTATGTTGAAACGGTGCATTCCAAGTGTTGGTGAAATCACTTGTGAGTGTAAGTGCTTAAGTGTTAGAACCTTAGGTAGGTGCTGAGATGGGATTCTCTGCTACCTTAGAGTCACATATGACACTCTCCATGTGGTTGTTCACTCTAACCACTCACCTATGAACTCTAAGTATTTGTATCCCTATTTGCATAAATGTTTTATAACATGCTTTTGAACATGCTTTGTAATTTGTTTATTGCCATGTTTCATGATATGCTTTGTAACATGATTACTAGTGTCCTTGAATTACCATGTATCATGCCGTATTTCATATGCTATGGTCAGGACTTGACTGAGCTTGGGACTATGTTCATAGTCCAGGCATCCGGTATCAGACTTGAAGATGTGGTTGGGATTCGTTCCGCCACACATGATGTATTGGCAAACCCGAGTCGTACTTCGGTTGGCGATAGTGGTTGGCCACGCGAAGTGCTTATGCACTTCATGTCGTTCAACTTGTTGTGCGCTCGAGCTAGCCGAGCTCGTCATGTAACCCGATTTATCTAATGTATGTTCACCATGTTTGGTCGCTACTGCTTGAACTTAGGGTACCAAACTTACCATTGAAAACCCTATTAACCATGGTACCTCGATCCGCTAAGACTCATGAGCCGGGCATGGTGGTATGGGACACCGTGGTCGAGCTGTCGGCCTCTGCCGGGCTACGTGCCTCCCGTAGTGACCAATGAGCAACTTAACTCGTGAGCCGATTATGGTGGTATGGGACACTATATTCATGCTGTCGGCCTACATTGATAAGGTGATGGGAGAGCGGTGCAACGTATGCGAGCAACAGCGACCCTTTGTAGTGACCTCGAGCATACTCTGAAATCGCAGCGAGCCTTAGGGTTTGCCGCGGTATAGAGAGTATGAACTAGGCCTGTTTCTGTATAGTGATGAATCGTTTAAGGGGTGATGGGGGAGTGGTGCAACCTTTTGTGCGTAACACAGCCCTCTGCAGTGACCTAGAAAATACACCATCGTCTGATATTAATTAGGACTGACGACCCTAGAATGGATCATGTTTGGGAATGATACAAGGGAGGTACCTTAGTTTCCCAATCCTGCTGTTTGAAATGGACTAATTAAAAACTCGGTAATCATGCTTATCATGCACCGCATGTGCCTGGAAGATGTGGAGCACTGTAGGATGTAAGCATGCCACGAACGTGAGATGGTGTCGCATGAGGGAGTATGTCGGTGAGGGCATCCATCATACCTGCATTCATACTTGCATTAATCAGAGTAACTAGGAGTGTTTGATTTCCTGCTTTATCATTACTGCTTGACTGCTTTGATGAACATGTTAACCTATGCCTTATTGTTCCACTGAGTTAGCTACTCACTCCCACGTTATGGGACGGTGTTGTACACACCAAACAGATTTGTTGAATTTCAGATGATGGCGATGCTTATGGAGCAGAGCCGGACTATTACTATGATGTCGAGGAGGAGTTCTCCTACCATGTAACTCTCTGACGGGTCTCTGAAGACCTGGTATTGTATTGACGGGGCTGTGGTACTGGGGATAGAAGACATTAAACTTACACATTTGGTATATTTTAGAACTGTACTTGTATTTATTTAACCTGGTAATGTTATCACACTCTGGAGACTCATCATAGTTTATATATTTTATCTATCTAACATAGTCTTCCGCTTGCAAAATTAACTGTCTCTAGAGTATGATATGCTGTTTTGGCTTAATCTCACTCATGTTCAATGCACGAATACAGTCAACATTCAATCATCATTCATTTTGTTGCATAAGTGATGTTCTGGAACTCGGGAGTTGAGTTTATGCTCGACCCCCGATTTTCAGGGCGTTACACTTGTGCTCCATCCATAGATTTGGATGGAGAAATTCCAAGTATCGCATGGTAGCTTATGTTGAAATGAAAATGAGATAGTGCCCATATCTAATGATCAGGATTCCTCTGTTGGGACGGTTGTGATCATGCAGCCATCAGAGGTTATGCTAGCTTTTGCGTAATTTCTTATGTCTTTCTTGTTGATTATATATGGCAAGATTCTGGTAGGCTCATTCTTTAGTACATGCTCTGTTTCATTTGTCTTTGCCTAGAACATAACCCCAAAGTTTATACACTCTTTTTTTTTTAAAATATTTATCATTTCAGATTAATCATCCTGACAACCTTTTTTTTTTCTTTTCTTTTTTTTCTTTCTTTTTTCTCATTGGAAGTGATCAAAATCAAATACCCATGCTTTTTTAACCAACAGGTTGATTATTTATGTGATTTTATCAAACCGCCTCCGTTTATTTCAGAAAGACAAGCATATGCAATTCTTTTTTTCTTTTTTCTTTTTTTGCTACACTAGTTACATGATCTTTGAATCCAGTAAGACACAAGCATATGTAAAGGCCAGTTTTCTTGTAGTGTGTATTGACCCAGATGTTCTTCATACTTGGATTATCTTCAAAATGGAGTAGTCATGTAGATACTTTTCTGTTTATTATTTTCAAAATCTTTTTTCTCCTTTGAATTGTAACAAATTGTATCGGTTACATTTTTCTCTGTCATACAGGTTGTGGCTATCAAAGATATAATATCGCCTCCTTATAGGGAAACATTTAATGATGTGTACAGGTAAATTCATTTTTTCTTATTCCTTATATTGTTTCCCAGTTATATTTGTGTTGGTTTCAGAGTACAGGTAGCGATAGAAATTATTGGTCGATTGTGGCTTGTAGATAAGGGGATGAGTAACCAAGAATACAAATATGGGAGGCCTCCCCAGGTATCCAAATGCTTTTAGATATATTTATATTGTTTTTAAATGTATTAGCTCAAAATTGATGGAGCAGACCCGGATGTGCGTCGGAGCTATCCGAATGTTGAGCGGGGGTCCCTGGAAGCTGGGAACCGCTGTTATGACCATGATGAAGCTATCCATTTCCTATGGACAGCATTGGAGGGTCCTGACCATTTAGACAGATCGTGTTTATGTATTTGCTCGAAATTAATGGAGCAAACCCAGATATGCGTCGGAGCTATTCGGATGAGCGGGGATCCCTGAAAGGTGGGAATCGCTATTATGACCATGGTGAAGCTGTCCATTTCCTATGGACAGCATTGGAAGGGCCAGACCATTTGGACAGGCTGTGTTTATATCTGTATTTGCAGGGACCACACCCTTAACCTAAACCACACCCTAAACCTATAACCTAAACCTATTCTCAATTACCTAAACTTATAACCTATAATCTAAACCTAAACCTATAACCTAAACCTATTCTCAAATCCCAAAACCTATACTTATAAACTAAACCTAAACCTTAACCTATAACCTAAACCTATACTTATAACCTTAACCTAAAACCTAAATGTATTCTCAAATCCCTAAACCTAAACCTATACCTAATCCAAATCTCAACTCCCTAACCTAAACCTAAACTTGAAAACCCAAACGTAAACTCGATCCAGAACAAAACCGATTTCCTAAACTTAAACATAAACCTTAACCTATTCTCAATTCCCTAAACTTATAGCTTATAACCTTAACCTAAACCTTAACCTAAACCTATAACTTTAACCTAAACCCAAACCTATGACCTAAAACTTAAATGTATTCTCAAATCTCTAAACCTAATCCTAATCTCAACTCCCTAACCTAAACATAAACCTAAACTTGAAAACCCAAACCTAAACCCGATCCCGAACCCGAACCTGATTTCCTAAACCTAAACCTTAAACCTATTCTCAAATCCCTAAACCTAAACCTACACCTAATCCTAATCTCAACTCCCTAACCTAAACCTAAACCTAACTTGAAAACCCAAACCTAAACCGGATCCCGAACCCGAACGCGTACCATATTCCCTAAACCTAAACCTTAACCTATTCTCAATTCCCTAAACCTATAGCTTATAACCTTAACCTAAACCTTGACCTAAACCTAAACCTAAACCTATAACCTTAACCTAAACCAAAACCTATGACTTAAAACCTAAATGTATTCTCAAATATCTAAACCTAAACCTACACCTAATCCTAATCTCAACTCCCTAACCTAAACCTAAACCTAAACTTGAAAACCCAAACCTAAAACACGAACCCGATTTCCTAAACCTAAACCTTAACCTATTCTCAAATCCCTAAACCTAAACCTACACCTAATCCTAATCTAAACTCCCTAACCTAAACCTAAACCTAAACTTGAAAACCCAAACCTAAACCTAATCCCGAACCCGATTCTTAAACCTAAACCTTAACTTATTTTCAAATCCCTAAACCTAAACCTACACCTAATCCTAATCTAAACTCCCTAACCTAAACCTAAACCTAAACTTGAAAACCCAAACCTAAACCCGATCCCGAACCCGAACACGATTTCCTAAACCTAAACCTTAAACCTATTCTTAAATCCCTAAACCTAAACCTACACCTAATCCTAATCTCAACTCCCTAACCTAAACCTAAACCTAACTTGAAAACCCAAACCTAAACCCAATCCCGAACCCGAACACGATTTCCAAACCTAAACCTTAACCTATTCTTAATTCCCTAAACCTTAACCCATAACCTAACCTAAACCTAAACCTATAACCTATACTTATAACCTAAACCTAAGCATAAAACCTAAACCTATGACCTAAAACCTAAATGTATTCTCAAATCCCTAAACCTAAACATACACCTAATCCTAATCTCAACTCCCTAACCTAAACCTAAACCCAAACCTAAACCCGATCCCGAACCCGAACCCGAACCATATTCCCTAAACCTAAACCTTAACCTATTCTCAAATCCCTAAACCTATAGCTTATAACCTAAACCTAAACCTTAACCCAAACCTAAACCTAAACCTTAACCTAAACCTATAACCTTAGCCTAAACCAAAACATATGACCTAAAACCTAAATGTATTCTCAAATCTCTAAACCTAAACCTACACCTAATCCTAATCTCAACTCCCTAACCTAAACCTAAACTTGAAAACCCAAACCTAAAACCCCATCCCGAACCCGAACCCGATTTCTTAAACCTAAACCTTAACCTATTCTCAAATCCTAAACCTAAACCTACACCTAATCCTAATCTAAACTCCCTAACCTAAACCTAAACCTAAACTTGAAAACCCAAACCTAAACCCATTCCTGAACTTGAACCCAAATTCTTAAACCTAAACCTTAACCTATTTTCAAATCCCTAAACCTAAACCTACACCTAATCCTAATCTCAACTCCCTAACCTAAACCTAAACCTAAACTTGAAAACCCAGACCTAAACCCGATCCAGAACACGAACCCGATTTCCTAAACCTAAACCTTAACCTATTATCAATTCCCTAAACCTATAGCTTATAACCTAAACCTAAACCTTAAGCTTAACCTAAACCTAAACCTGAACCTACAACCTATAACCTAAACCTAAAACCTAAATATATTCTCAAATCCCTAAACCTACACCTACACCTAATCCTAATCTCAACTACCTAACCTAAACCTAAACTTGAAAACCCAAACCTAAACTCGATCCAGAACCCGAACCCGATTTCCTAAACCTAAACCTTAACCTATTCTCAATTCCCTAAACCTATAGCCTATAACCTAAACCTAAACCTTAAACTAAACCTAAACCTAAACCTTAACCTATTCTCAAATTCCTAAACCTACACCTACACCCCTAATCCTAATCTAAACTCCCTAACCTAAACCTAAACTTAAACTTGAAAACCCAAACCTAAACCCGATCCCGAACCCGAACCCAATTTCCTAAACCTAAACCTTAACCTATTCTCAAATCCCTAAACCTAAACCTACACCTAATCCTAATCTCAACTCCCTAACCTCAACCTAAACCTAACTTGAATACCCAAACCTAAACTCGATCCCAAACCTGAATCCGATTTCCTAAACCTAAACCTTAACCTATTCTCAATTCCTAAATCTTAACCTATAACCTAAAACTAAACCTATAACCTACACTTATAACCTCAACCTAAACCTATAACCTAAACCTAAGCCTAAATCCTAAACCTATGACCTAAAGCCTAAATGTATTCTCAAATCCCTAAACCTAAACCTACACCTAATCCTAATCTCAACTCCCTAACCTAAACTTAAACCTAAACTTGAAAACCCAAAACTAAACTCGATCCCGAACCCGAACCCAATGCATATTCCCTAAACCTAAACCTTAACCTATTCTCAATTCCCTAAACCTATAGCTTATAACCTAAACCTAAACTTAACCTAGACCAAAACCAAAACCAAAACCTATGACCTAAAACCTAAATGTATTCTCAAATCTCTAAACCTAAACCTACACCTAATCCTAATCTCAACTCTTTAACCTAAACCTAAACCTAAACTTGAAAACCCAAACATAAAACCCGAACCCGAGCCCGATTTCCTAAACCTAAACCTTAACCTATTCTCAAATCCCTAAACGTAAACCTACACCTAATCCTAATCTAAACTCCCTAACCAAAACCTAAACCTAAACTTGAAAACCCAAACCTAAACCCAATCCCGAACCCGAACCCGAATTCTTAAACCTAAACCTTAACCTATTTTCAAATCCCTAAACCTAAACCTACACCTAATCCTAATCTCAACTCCCTAACCTAAACCTAAACCTAAATTTGGAAAACCCAAAGCTAAACCTCGATCCAGAACCCGAACCCGATTCCCTAAAACTAAACCTTAACCTATTCTCATTCCCTAAACCTATAGCTTATAACTTAAACCTAAACCTTAACCTAAACATAAACCTAAACCTTAACCTAAACCAAAACCTATGACCTAAAACCTAAATGTATTCTCAAATCCCTAAACCTAAACCTACACCTAATCCTAATCTCAACTCCCTAACCTAAACCTAAACCTAAACTTGAAAACCCAAACCTAAAACATGATCCCGAACCCGAACCCGATTTCCTAAACCTAAACCTTAACCTATTCTCAAATCCATAAACCTAAACCTACACCTAATCCTAATATAAACTCCTAACTAAAACCTAAAGCTAAACTTGAAAACCCAAACCTAAACCCAAACCTAAACCCGAACCCGAATTCTTAAACCTAAACCTTAACCTATTTTCAAATCCCTAAACCTAAACCTACACCTAATCCTAATCTCAACTCCCTAACCTAAACCTAAACCTAAACTTGAAAACCCAAAGCTAAACCCGATCCAGAACCCGAACCCGATTTCCTAAACCTAAACCTTAACCTATTCTCAATTCCCTAAACCTATAGCTTATAACCTAATCCCAAACCTTAACCTTAACCTAAACCTAAAACTTAACCTATAACCTATAACCTAAACCTAAAACCTAAATATATTCTCAAATCCCTAAACATACACTTACACCTAATCCTAATCTCTACTCCCTAACCTAAACCTAAACCTAAACTTGAAAACACAAACCTAAACCCAATCCCGAACCCAACCCGATTTCCTAAACCTAAACCTCAACCTATTCTCAATTCCCTAAACCTATAGCTTATAACCTAAACCTAAACCTTAACCTATTCTCAAATTCCTAAACCTACACCTACACCTAATCCTAATCTAAACTCCCTAACCTAAACCTAAACCCGATCCCGAACCCGAACCCGATTTTCCTAAACCTAAACCTCAACCTATTCTCAAATCCCTAAACCTAAACCTACACCTAATCCTAATCTCAACTCCCTAACCTAAACCTAAACCTAACTTGAAAACCCAAACTTAAACCCGATTACAAACCCGAACCCGATTTCTAAACCTAAACCTTAACCTATTCTCAAATTCCTAAACCTAAACCTACACCTAATCCTAATCTAAACTCCTTAACCTAAACCTAAACCTAAACTTGAAAACCCAAACCTAAACCCAATCCCGAACACAGAACCCAAATTCCTAAACCTAAACCTTAACCTATTTTCAAATTCTTAAACCTAAACCTACACCTAAACCCGATCCTAAACCCGAACCCGATTCCTAAACTTAAACCTTAACCTATTCTCAATTCCCTAAACCTATAGTTTATAACCTAAACCTAAACCTTAACCTAAACCTAAACCTAAACCTATAATTAACCTTAACCAAAACCAAAACCTATGACCTAAAACCTAAATGTATTCTCAAACCTCTAAACCTAAACATACACCTAATCCTAATCTCAACTCCCTAACGGAAACCTAAACTTGAAAACCCAAACCTAAAACCCGATCCCGAACCCGAACCCGATTTCCTAAATGTAAACCTTAACCTATTCTCAAATCCCTAAACCTAAACCTACACCTAATCCTAATCCAAACTCCCTAACCTAAACCTAAACCTAAACTTGAAAACCCAAACCTAAACCCAATCCCGAACCTGAACCCAAATTCTTAAACTTAAACCTTAACCTATTTTCAAATTCCTAAACCTACACCTACACCTAATCCTAATCTCAACTCCCTAACCTAAACCTAAACCTAAACTTGAAAACCCAAAGCTAAACCCGATCCCGAACCCGAACCCGATTTCCTAAACCTAAACCTTAACCTATTCTCAATTCCCTAAACCTATAGCTTATAACCTAAATCTAAACCTTAACCTTAACCTTAACCTTAACCTAAACCTAAACCTAAACTTATAACCTATAACCTAAACCTAAAACCTAAATATATTCTCAAATCCATATACCTACACCTACACCTAATCCTAATCTCAACTCCCTAACCTAAACCTAAACCTAAACAGAAAACCCAAACCTAAACCCGATCCTGAACCCGAACCTGATTTCCTAAACCTAAACCTTAACCTATTCTCAATTCCCTAAACCTATAGCTTATAACCTAAACCTAAAACTTAACCTAAACCTAAAACCTTAACCTATTCTCAAATTCCTAAACCTACACCTACACCTAATCCTAATCTAAACTCCCTAACCTAAACCTAAACCGAAACTTAAAAACCCAAACCTAAACCCGATCCAGAACTTAAACCCCATTTTCTAAACCTAAACCTAAACCTAACTTGAAAACCCAAACCTAAATCCGATCCCAAACCCGAACCCAATTTCTAAACCTAACCCTTAACCTATTCTCAATTCCTAAACCTTAACCTATAAACTAAACCTAAACCTATAACCTACACTTATAACCTAAACCTAAACCTATAACCTAAACCTATGCCTAAAACCTAAACCTTTATGACTAAAGCCTAAATGTATTCTCAAATTCCTAAACCTAAACCTAATCTCAACTCCCTAACCTAAACCTAAACCTAAACTTGAAAACCCAAACCTAATCCCGATCCAGAACCCGAACACGAACCCGATTCCCTAAACCTAAACCGTAACCTATTCTCAATTCCCTAAACCTATAGCTTATAACCTAAACCTAAACCTTAACCTAAACCTATAACCTTAACCTAAACCAAATCCTATGACCTAAAACTTAAATGTATTCTCAAATCTCTAAACCTAAACCTACACCTAATCTTAATCTCAACTCCCTAACCTAAACGTAAACCTAAACTTGAAAACCCAAAGCTAAACCCGATCCCGAACCCGAACCCGATTTCCTAAACCTAAACCTTAACCTATTCTCAATTCCCTAAACCTATAGCTTATAACCTAATCCTAAACCTTAACCTTAACCTAAACCTAAACCTTAACCTATAACCTATAACCTAAACCTCGAAACCTAAATATATTCTTAAATCCCTAAACATACACCTACACCTACACCTACACCTAATCCTAATCTCTACTCCCTAACCTAAACCTAATCCTAAACTTGAAAACCCAAACCTAAACACAATCCCGAACCCAAACCCGATTTCCTAAACCTAAACCTTAACCTATTCTCAATTCCCTAAACCTATAGCTTATAACCTAAACCTAAACCTAAACCTTAACCTATTCTCAAATTCCTAAACCTACACCTACACCTAATCCTAATCTAAACTACCTAACCTAAACCTAAACCCGATCCCGAACCCGAACCCGATTTCCTAAACCTAAACCTTAACCTATTCTCAAATCCCTAAACCTAAACCTAAACCTAATCCTAATCTCAACTCCCTAACCTAAACCTAAACTTAACTTGAAAACCCAAACATAAACCCGATCCCAAACTCGAACCCGATTTCCTAAACCTAAACCTTAGCCTATTCTCAAATCCCTAAACTCACACCTGCACCTAATCCTAATCTAAACTCCCTAACCTAAACCTAAACCTAAACTTGAAAACCCAAACCTAAACCCAATCCAGAACCCGAACCCAATTTTCTAAACCTAAACCTTAACCTATTTTCAAATCCCTAAACCTAAACCTACACCTAAACCCGATCCACGAACCCGAACCCGATTCCATAAACCTAAACCTTAACCTATTCTCAATTCCCTAAACCTATAGTTAATAAACTAAACCTAAACCTTAACCTAAACCTATAACCTTAACCTAAACCAAAACCTATGACCTAAAACTTAAATGTATTCTCAAACCTCTAAACCTAAACCTACACCTAATCCTAATCTCAACTCCCTAACAAACCTAAACTTGAAAACGCAAACCTAAAACCCGATCCCGAACCCAAACCCGATTTCCTAAACGTAAATCTTAACCTATTCTCAAATCCCTAAACCTAAACCTACACCTAATCCTAATCTAAACTCCCCAACCTAAACCTAAACCTAAACTTGAAAATTCAAACCTAAACCCAATCCCGAACACAACCCATATTCTTAAACCTAAACCATAACCTATTTTCAAATCCCTAAACCTAAACCTACACCTAATCCTAATCTCAACTCCCTAACCTAAACCTAAACCTAAACTTGAAAACCCAAAGCTAAACCCGATCCAGAACCCGAACCTGATTTCCTAAACCTAAACCTTAACCTATTCTCAATTCCCTAAACCTATAGTTTATAACCTAAACATAAACCTTAACCTTAACCTTAACCTAAACCTAAACTTATAACCTATAACCTAAACCTAAAACCTAAATATATTCTCAAATCAGTAACGTACACCTACACCTAATCCTAATCTCAACTCCCTAACCTAAACCTAAACCTAAACTTGAAAACCCAAACCTATACCCGATCCCGAACTCGAACCCGATTTCCTAAACCTAAACCTTAACCTATTCTCAATTCCCTAAACCTATAGCTTATAACCTAAACCTAAACCTTAACCTAAACCTAAACCTTAACCTATTCTCAAATTCCTAAACCTACACCTACACCTAATCTAATCTAAACTCCCTAACCTAAACCTAAACCTAAACTTAAAAACCCAAACTTAAACCCAATCCCGAACCCGATTTCCTAAACCTAAACCTAAACCTAACTTGAAAACCCAAACCTAAACCCGATCCCAAACCCGAACCCGATTTCCTAAACCTAAACCTTACCCTATTCTCAATTCCTAAACCTTAATCTATAACCTAAACCTAAACCTATAACCTACACTTATAACCTAAACCTAAACGTATAACATAAACCTATGCCTAAAACCTAAACCTATGACCTAAAACCTAAATGTATTCTCAAATCCCTAAACCTAAACCTAATCTCAACTCCCTAACCTAAACCTAAACCTAAACTTGAAAACCCAAACCTAAACCCAATCCCGATCCCGAACCCGATTCCCTAAACCTAAACCTTAACCTATTCTCAATTCTCTAAACCTATAGCTTATAACCTAAACCTAAACCTTAACCTAAACCTATAATTAACCTAAACCAAAAACTATGACCTAAAACCTAAATGTATTCTCAAATCTCTAAACCTAAACCTACACCTAATCCTAATCTCATCTCCCTAACCTAAACCTAAACCTAAACTTGAAAACCCAAACCTAAAACCCGATCCAGGACCCGAACCCGATTTCCTAAACCTAAACCTACACCTAATCCTAATATAAACTCCCTAACCTAAACCTAAACCTAAACCTAAACCTGAAAACCTAAACCTAAACCCAATCCCGAACCCGAACCCGAATTCCTAAACCTAAACCTTAAGTTTCAAATCCCTAAACCTAAACCTACACCTAATCCTAATCTCAACTCCCTAACCTATGATCAGTTTTATTTTATAAAAGTGCCCACTTTTTTGGATGAAGTTCATGTAATTCTTTATGATTCTGAATTATAATGTTTTGTTGGTTGAATGTTTTTTTATTAGATGAAAGACAAAAAGAAAATCGTTGCAGATTTTTTTCCTTTTTTTTTTTTTTTACTTATGAAGTTAAACTTATTTATATGTATTATGCGTGGATGAATGTAATGTGGATAAGATTGTTCGTGTTTGGATGGATGTAGTTTATGTTTGGATGGATTTACGTAGTTTGGGTTTAGATGGATGTGAATGTGAATGTGATGAAATATATTGTATAACAGGTGTATATCAGGAAGAATACTGTAACAGGTCAAATTTGAAAATGTCCTTTAAGGGTCATAAGAGATGGCCCATAGCAGTCCTTTTAAAGGACGGTCCATGACCGTCCTTTTAAAGGACGGTCTATAACCGTCCTTTAAAGGCTCATACGAGACGGTCAATGACAGTCCTTTTTAAGGACGGTCCATAACCGTCTGTTTAAAGGACGGTCCATGGCCATCCTTTGAAGGCTCATAAAAGACGGTTCATCAAGTCCTTTTTAAGGACAGTCTATGACCGTCCGTTTAAAGGACGGTCCATGGCCGTCCTTTTTAGGCTCATAAGAGTGTCTATGGCAATCCATTTTAAGGACGGTCCATGACCGTCCTTTTTTAAGACGATCCATGGCTGTCTTTTTTTCGTCAATAATAATGACAGTTTTCAACCATCCTTTAAGTAATAGGACATGTTAAAATTTGACGGCCTATGCGACAGTCCATGACTGTCCTTTTTGGTCATTTGAGACGGTTTTGGACCGTCCTTTTTTCGCTATTTTGGCGTAGTGTTTCTTGAGTTTATAATTTTTATATAAGTGGTCTCTTTTTTTTTTTCCAAGTCTAACACTTATCCATTTTGTGCCCTTTCAACTTGAATCTCGTCTGATCTCTCTCACCAGTACCCTTCTCTGTAGATCTTCCTCTTACAATCATAACATCACTAGTAGATTCTTCATGTAAATTTTTTTATGTCAATCTTTAATAATCAATTGGACACGACTAACTTTATAGTGAGATTCAGACCATTACTGCTCGGTGGCTGTTGGGGGCTGCTTTCACGATAGGTGCCTCCGTTCTTTTTTTGCCTCTGGGGTGCCCGAATATCCATATTTTGTATATTTTCCTCCCTTATGATATATAAAGCTGTGTTTTTTTTTTTTCTTAAAGAGATTTGGACTATTGCTGAGATTTATAATCAAACCATCTCAAGAATTTGTCATCGAATAGAGTAAGAGTGCGATCTTTTCTTCATTGACGTCAATCTTTACATTGATTATCGCCAATCTACTAATCAGGGTGTTAAACCCTTTAAAGTGTTCTTATAAAGATTACTCTTCCTTTACAGCAAAGGGAACTGGGAATCCAGATTAAGGCGCATCAAACGCCAGGCAGTGAATTCATGATGTATCACGGATGGATAAAGCTCTTGTGTGGAACGCCCGTGGAGTCGGAAATTGCAGAACCATCAGAACTCTGAAACGCTTGATCTCAACCCATAGCCCAGGGATTGTGGTAATCCTCGAACCAATGATCAACGATTCTCGTCGAGTGCAAACTGGTCTATCTTTGGGCTTTCACCTCTCCCTCTCGAATGTTGCTGAGGGGAGGAAGATCTAGTTTTTCTACAATAGCTCTACCTCTTGCACAATCTTAAAGGCTACTAATCAGCTGTTATCAGTTAATATGGTCTTTCTAGTCTTACAGATTTCTATTAATCTCACCTGCGTGTATGCCTGTTGCTCCAGGCTCACCAGACGTTTTCTCTAGGAGGACCTAACTGATCTTTCCGTCGTGCTGCAAGGCCCTTAGGGAGTCTGTGGGGACTTCAACGCGATCATCGAAGCTTCCGAGTGACGTAGCAGAGGATCCTTCGATAGGGCAAGTGCTCGGGATTTCAGTGAGGCAATTGATAACGCCAGCCTTTCAGATGCAGGTTTCAATGGGTCGCGCATCACTTGGTGCAACAACCAATCTGGTACTTCCAGAAGTTGGGCCAGGTTGGATCGAGTGTTGATCAATTCAGCCTGGGCTTCCGCCTTTCTGACTTTAAAGGTTGATCATCTTCCAAGAACTAGCTCCGACCACAGCCCTCTCGTTCTTTCCTATCCTCCCTCTCCGTCGTCGGCGCCTAAGCCTTTTAAATTTCAGAAGATGTGGGCATTAGACAAGTCCTTTTTGCAGGTGGTTAAGGAGGCCTGGAACAATGTCGACTCCTATCACCCGATTTTCAAGGTCCTAGCCAAGTAGAAAGAAGTCAAAATTCAGCTCAAGATCTTGAACAGGGACCATTTTGGGGACATTTTTCAGAAGTTGAAGATGGCTGAAACTGAGGTGCAAGTCCTTGACCATCAATTACAGCAGCCGGACCTTTCACAAGAGGAATTAACATCCCTTCATCACAAATTTTTGAATGCTGCAAATCAGCTCGATCAGTGGGAAACTAAGCACGAATGTTTCTGGAAGCAGAAATTCAGATCCAGTTGGCTAAGCGAGGGAGACCGTAACACTAAATACTTTCATGTAGCTGCCACAGAGCGTCATCGAAGAGCCAGGATCGCTAGCATTCAGCTACAATCAAGGGAGGTTGTGACAGATCATGAAGATATCAAAAGAGAAGCTAATATTTATGTTAAAGAACTGTTCAAGGGCGGATCCAGTCAGGTCAATGTGGACTTTCTGGACCTGGTGCCTCAGCTTGTGACTCAGGAAATGAACAGCTCTCTCACTAATCCGCCTTCAATCCAAGAGGTCCAAGCTGCAATCCAATCAATCTCTTCTGATAGTGCGCCTTGGCCAGACGGTTTCTATGGTATGTTCTACTCCACATGTTGGGACATCATTGGCCATGACATTCACAATGCCATGGTCTATTTCTTAAAGGGTGGTAGAATTCCTCGGGTGGTCAATTCCACGCTCATCTGCTTGATCCCTTAGCATGAAGCTCTGAGCAAATGGACTAACTTCAGGCCTATAAGCCTCTGCAATTGTCTTTATAAAATCTTCTCCAAGATTATTGCAGTTCGGCTTAGTGGCATCCTCCAGACCCTGATTTCTACAGAACAGGCCGCTTTCATCAAAGGAAGAGCAATCTCAGAGAATATTGCTCTTGCCCAGGAATTATTCAGGGAAATAAATAGGAAGAGCAAAGGCGGTAATGTGGTGCTTAAACTGGATATGGCAAAAGCCTACGATCGAGTTGACTGGTTCTACCTTAAGCAAGTTCTCCTCCGTTTTGGTTTTTGTGACAAGTGGGTGCGGCTAGTTGAAAATTGTTGGGCTTCCTGCTGGTTCTCGGTTCTCATTAATGGGGATTCGTCAGGCTTTTTCAAATCGTCTCGCGGTCTGAGACAAGGCGACCCGCTTTCGCCGAGTCTCTTCATTTTGGGAGCAGATGTCTTGAGCCGTGGCCTCCACCACTTGATGGCAAAGGGTACTTGCCTTCCTTTCTCGTTAGGGAGAGGCTGTCCACGTATTTCCTATCTACTCTATGCAGATAACACCATTCTTTTCCTTAATGGTGGCAAGGCCTCGATGAGGCAAATTGCGGCTTTATTAGAAGAGTACCAATCTGCTTCGGGCCAACTTATTAACAAAGAGAAGAGTTCCTTTTTCTGTTCTGACAACATCCCAGCTTCTAGAATCCGCCAGATCAGTTCTCTTCTTGGAATTGCCAGGTTCACGGGCAATTTTCGCTACCTGGGTGTTCCCCTCGTAGTTGGCAGGCTGAAATCTTTGGATTTTCAGCCTCTATTGGATAAAGTTGAGGGTCGTATTAGGGGTTGGACAGCCAGAATTTTGTCTCAAGCAGGGAGATTGGTTCTCATCAAGCACGTGCTAAACAATATCCCTATTTTTTCGCTGGCTACCTCCTGTGTTCCTAAGCAGGTGCTGGCCGACCTTGACAAGAGAATTGCTTCATTCTTTTGGGGATGGAATGAAGGCAAGAGCAAACTTCACTAGAAGAGTTGAAAATGATTTCATCGCCTAAAGAAGAAGGTGGGCTCGGCATCAGGAAGTTAGTAGATGTCATGCAAGCCTTTCAGTGTAAAATGGCTTGGGCGCTTAAATTTCACCAAGGGTCCAGCTTTTGGGCTTCCTTCTTGGCTTCTAAATACAAGCTCTCCCTCGATCCGATAAGGGCGGATCTCAGCCATCGCCGAGCCTCCCCATTTCTAAAGAGAATCCTAAACAACTTCTCCCTCATTGATGACAATGTCCAATGGCAAGTTGGCGTAGGAGATTGTGATTTTTGGCAAGCCAATTGGACTGGTCTTAGCCCCCTTCGGAATTTCCTATCAGCTAATGTCACAGTTACCGTCCAGCACCTGCAAGTTAACCAGGTTTTGGGGCTCAAGGGCCCGCTACCTCCTTCGATTGCCCTGTCTTTACTCCCAACTGAGGAAACGGATTTGATTTTTCACCGCGGTTTTTACACCTCAGCTGAATCAAATCATCCCCTGTGGCCTTTCAAGTCTTCGGGTTCCTTCTCTGTCAAGACCGTTTGGAATGTTTGCAGACGTCTGGGCCCCTCGAAGGAATGGGCAAAATGGTTATGACACGATCTACTTCCGCCTAAAATCTCCCTTTTCCTGTGGAGGCTTCTTTAAAAGGCGCTTCCTCTTCAGTTAGCAGTCCAAGCTAGAGGTGTTGCCCTCGCATCTAAATGTGTATGTTGCAATGTCAGATCTGACTAGGGCCCAGATGTAGAGTCTTATACTCACCTCTTTCTTCACGGTCAAACGGCCAAAGCAGTTTGGAACTTCTTTGGTCGATAGGCGGGGATCTCCATCATGTAGGCCTTGACAGTGGATTCCAGAATAGGCCAATGGAGAAGGGCTTGTGCCAGTTAGGGACTCCCAGAGGCATCTTCTCACCCCCCAGCGTTCATATTGTGGGAGTTATGGAAGTCTAGGAACAGGGCCTTTTTCAACGACAGGCCAATGAATCATCACTCGATCATTGCTAAAGCTCTCTGGTGGCTGTCTACTGTTAGGGAAGGAGTTGCCAGATTCAGGCTCGTCCACCCCCCCCCCCTTCCTTTGGATGGCATTCAGTCCGTCCGATGCTCTGGTCAGGACCAATCGGCACCTATGGTCATCCATTGGCAAGTCCCACCCGCTGGTTGGGTTATAATCAATGTGGATGGATCTTCTAGAGGAAATCCAGGCCTGACAGGGGGAGGTGGGGTATGTAGAAATGACAAGGGTGACTTTCTCTTTGGTTTTGCTTCTGGGTATGGAATTATGACAAACTCTGGTGCCGAGCTCAGGGCAGTTCACAATGGGATCCTTTTATGCTTGGAGAGAGGGTACTCCCGTATCATTGTGGAATCGGATTCGGTAATGGTGATTAAGGTTTTCAATGAGGGGGCCAAGATTGCGTGGAAATGGAAAGGTTGGAAAACCATTACGGAGAGGCTCAGGGGGCTCGCCTCGGTGAATTTCAAGCATGTCTTCAAGGAGGGCAATTCCTCGGCGGATGGCCTTGCGCGAGTTGGAAGTATGTCTCAATCCTCCTTAGTTTTTCCCCGCTCTGCTGATCTCCCTCGGCATGTGCGGGGCAGCCTTTTCCTTGACAAGGTTGGGCTCGGTGTGATTAGAGAAAGGAAGTCTTAAGGCATGCCCTCCCCGTTTCCTCCCCTTTGTTTATTTTCTCTCTTTTGTAGGGCCTTTACGATAGGTCTTCCTTTGCCTTTTTTTCGGAGGAAGACCCGAAGCATTGTAAATTTTTGCCATGATGGAATATACGAGCAGTTTTACTATAAAAAAAAAATTTTAAAAAAAAAAAACAAACAAAAAAAAGTTGTACTGTAAGACCCGTGTCCTAGTTTGTACTGTTCCGACGAATCCCGCGATCCTTTCCGTCGAAGTCCGGCAATCCGCGACTGATAATCGACGTTGCGCACGACCGTAAATCGTATCCTTTAGATTCGAGTCGGTTTAATCCGAGACCTGTATCATTGCGACCGCACCGTCGCCGCGGTTCCAACGCCGCAACTCACGCACCGATCCGATACCCTGACCAGAAGATGTGAGTCAGCGTTTATTTCGAAGAAACGCCGCGCTTTCTCGATCCCAAGAGAATCTCTACACAATGTTAAATCAATCCCATCAATCAATCAATCACGTCAATCAATCAATCACTTCAATGTCAAGTACAAGCAACCCATGCTTTCTCACCCTCTCTCTTACACACCCATACCTAGTCAAGTACAACATCACCTCACCCATCACTCACATCCATCACTCTCTCTCCTTACATCACATCTCTCCATTTCTTTCTCAACACTTTTTCAAAGCAACACCAAGAGAGAAAAAAATGTGCACATCCAAGCCATCCCAAGTGAGGAAAAATGTGATTTTTGGTGGCCCACCTTCCCATCCCAAAGAACCTTCATCCTAGCCATCCATTTTCCATCTCCACCATCAAAGAGGAGCACGAGGAGGGTGGCGTTCCAACGGACCGAAGAGATCAACCGGTGGGTGCTTTGATAGGGTAGTTTTCATGCTTTCTTAGATGGGCCAAGTGAGGCCTACCGATCAATGGTATGGATTTCACTTGGGACCCTAAGATACGGTCAATGGCCCACTATGATTATCTTTTGATGTATGACTAGATGCAAGGGAGGGCCCATAGTATCGGGGTCCCTCCATCCCACGTGTGTCCCACTTTCTCTTCCTCTCTCCCCCTCTCTTTCCTTTTATTCTTCTTTCATGTGATGTTGGTGTGATTGTGTGGCCCACTTGGATGGACCCCACCATGAGGCATGGTTCTATCTAAGCCATTTATAAGTGGGGCCTACCTTATATGTGTTGACCCACACCATCCTCCAGGTGGTGGCCCACCTAAACCGGGCCCACCTTGAATGTATGTGTTCAATCCAGCTAGTCCAGGCTTCCACGACGCCTGGACGTGGAAGGAAAACACAAATGTTGGCTTGAATTTTCAAAGCCTTGGAAGTGGGTGCTCATGCAAGTCCCACCTTGATGAATGTATTCAATCCAAGCCGTCCACCATTTTTCCTAGGCTATTTTAGGCGTTGAGCCAAGATATGAGGTTAATCTGACCCTCAGACGGGCCATAGCATAGCAAATGACGATTTTCACCGTTTAAAACTTCCTTGACATTTCTGTACACCGAAAAATGCCCGATATTGGGCTTGATGGATTGGCTATGGACCATGGAATCCGATGGCAGGGTCGGATTTCCTTATAGCGGGCCCCACACGTGAGAAACCCCGAGAACATGGGATTTTCAAAAAAAATAAAAAAAATAAAAAATAAGGCAGCGCCTGCTGCCACTGACACAGCAGCAGGCGGCTGCGTTTTCTTCACGGGCGGGCGTCCGTGCAGGGACCCACGGCCCCACATGTGGTCCCCACCATGATGTATATGTTGTATCCACACTGTCCATGAGGTGGACCACCCCTTAAGGTGGGTCCCCTCCGAAAGTCAGGCCGATCCATGGCTCAGGTAGCCCACACCACAAGAAAAAGCGGTGATTGAACTCCACCATTGGAACCTTCCCTGGGCCCACTGAGGTTTTGGATCAATCTGAAATTTATTTTTCCTCTTCATTTCCAGGTCTGTGTGACCTCATGAACGGATTGGATGGAGTATAAACATTAAGGTGGGCCCCACCTGGGACCCACAATGATGCATGTGTTTTATTACCACCGTCCGCCTGGACGGTGGTACCACTGTGATGTATTTGTTTCAAACCCACCGTCCAGAGGACGGTGGGCGTGTGGGGTGTGCACGTGTGTGTGCATACGTGTGGGGGTGTGCACGTGCGTGTATGCATGCGTGTGTGAGTGTGCACGTGTGTGTGTGCGTGTGTGCTTGTGTGGGGCTGTGTGTGTGTGTGTATATATATATATATATATATATATATATATATTATATTTTATATAATATATCTGATGGTGGGCCTCTATGGACCCTACCATGATGCATGTGTTGCATCCAACCCGTCCACCCATTCTGAAAGCTCATTTTATGCCATGAATTACATAATGAATTAGATCCATAGTTCATTGGACCCACCCTTTGATGCATGTGTTGTTTCCAAACGGTCCAACCATTTGGCAAGCTTGTCTTAAAGGGGCTTGAGACTAAAAAGAAGATAGATCTATAGTTCAAATGGGCCCACCTTGGTATATATATAAGGCCATAGGATTAGGCCCATATTGATGTATTGTGGCCCGTTGTTGGGGCCCACTTGAGTATATACATGGGGCCCAATTGGTGTGGCCCATCTGATGTACATAAGGCCATGTGGTTAGGCCATATTGATGTATTTATGGCCCACTGTTGAGGCTCACCATAATGTGTATGAGGCCGTTGTTGAGGCCCACTTTGATGAGGATGTAAGGCCCATGTTACGAGGCCATTATGATGTATTCTAAGACCCATGGGTTAAGGCCCATTGTGATGTATTAAGGCCGTGGGTTGATACCCATTATGACGTATTCAAGGCCCATGGGATATAGCCCATTGCAAAGTACATGAGGCCCATTGGTGTGGCCCATTTGATATGCGTATGTGGTGAGGCCCACGTTGATGTACTTGTGGCTATCCATTGAGGCCCACCTTGGTATATACATATGGCCCACTTGTCATATTTATGGCCTGTTGTTTAGGCCCACCTTGATATACATGAGACCTATGTTGTGAGGCCCATTTGATGTATTGGGGGCCCATGGGTCGAGGCCCAATAGGGTATATATAAGGCCTACTGAATGTGATTCCACCGCGTTTTATGCGTTGACCTATATGGCGGGCTATGCCTTGGGAGCAATGTTGGTTTGACGTCCACATTGTAAGTGTAATGTTGGTTAAATGTCCGCATTACGACTCTCCCTAGGGCCAGTGGTAGGCCCATACTTGTTGTGTGTAGGCCGTCTAGGCCCATCTGCGTTGTAAGGATAGTTCATCACCTTATAATATGCTTAGTGTAGCTCCATGATTCATACCCATACGCATCATATGTATGCTTGATATGAGGAATGTTTGGTTATAACATGAGCCGTTGGGCTGAGACATTTACAGGACTCCATATGAGATGGAGTGCCCGACATGAGCGCATGGTACGCGCGAGATTGCTGCATGTTTGTACGGTGTGATTCATGCATCTCGCATACATGTTACTTGATCATTGTACGCCCTAGCGACATCAGGGCCGTGGCCTCCACAGGCATATCGTGGATGGCCAGACGGGACACCGGAAATGTTTGGTTCTAGCATACGGGCGCCATAGATGTCCCTGGGTGAAAATCCCTGAACCTCCGTGGCTAGGAGATGACTCCAACGTCGAGACCGAGTGGATATATGAGCGCACGAGGGCCGAATACCAGGAGGCCGCGTCTCCCACTGTGTCGTGGTCGGTTGGGAAGGGGTGTGACCTTACCCGCCTGAGTGAGGGGGCAATATCTAGGTTGAGTTTGACCAGCTTGAGGAATGGGTCCGCTATCGACGAGCCGGGCCCGATATTGGCAGGCGGATAGTGAGGTCTCTTTCGCTCTTCCAGTTGTGCGCTCGGATAGGGGCGGCAAGCTGGCTAGAGTGTAATAGACCCCGGTGATGATCCCAGAGAGGAACCGTACTGATACGTGGACTTATTGAGCAGGAATTGCATACCCATTCATTCATTCATTCACTATCCACTCGGGCTGGTGGTGCGTAACTATTTGTTACGTATACCATCGCATGGCCAAGATTTCAGTTAGGCGCGCGACTAACCTGAGATCAGGAGTTTACCACATTGTGTCTGACTATCCAAATTTAGGTATGGTACTGGTTTGGATAGAAGTCCCCTGTGATGGACCCCATAGCCTGTGATACTTCGTACTATCATCCCGACTTCACGTTCCTGTATGATCATTTCATTCGCACCGCATATTACATTGCATCCGCAGTACTTAGCATTTGGGTTACTATGTTTTTGCACTTATATGGCCTAGATGGGGTTGATGGTATTCGTGGTTCGTCAGGATTTGTATATTGCATTGCATTCTCAGTATCTGTTATTGTCTTATTATGTTTTGCATCGCATTACCTTGGTACGGCTAATAACATTCATGGACTTACCAGTATACTTCTGCTTACTCTGATGTCATATGATTCATGATCTTATTAGTATTTCTATTTATTCCAATAATGTATGATTTATGTGCTTTATTGATACTTAGCACTTACCTTACACACACTTCCACCACCCTCTAAGCTTTTGTAAGCTTATGCATGATAGATGTGTGCAGGTGGCGTTAGATTGCAGCAGCGTTGAGCTTGGAGCATGCAGCTGTCCTCTGGAGCTTTTGGAGCTTTGATTTCGATATATGTATTTTCCTTTCTGCAGTGTATTCAAACGATTATATTAGTGGATATGTGATGATGATGTTGCCTTTATGATTTGGGTATACTTGTGGTTATGCTTCATTACAAAAAAAAAATTATACTGAAAATCCTCCTTGTAGGATCCCAGGATCGGAATCTGGCGTATGGGCCCTGGGAGCCGAGAATGGGGTACTACGGAGGCTGTCAGCGCCGGATTCGGCGATCGGGAATTTTGTGAGCCCGGTTTCCGAGTTCGGGGCGTGACATGTACAGTTGCCATCGGAGATATATATTGTTTGACATCGATTTTCTTTCATATCGGTTTAGCAATTTCTCGCACAATCATTTCGCAGAGGTTTGATTGGACATGCCGAACAAAACTAAATAATCTATAGTAAGAAGAAAGCCTGCCATGACTACTATTTTATTTTTAAATGAAACCTTCATTCAAGGTTGAAGCAAAATTTACATGGATTTGGACATTCGGGCTAGCCTAGGAAAAAAGGACCTGGACGAAGCCTATCATGAGCTAACAGGAGAACGAAGAAGAAATGAAGGATAAACAGAGAAGGGAAAAGAAAAGAGAAAATCCGAAGGCTAAGCAAACTGAGAACGCATCTCGGTCATTGGTTGCCTCAGCTAGAGACAAACCTAACAGCACCCAGGTCCACCGAATCCAGGAAAAGGAGACCCCTAACCTGGATCGAGAGCTCCCTCCGACTATGGACCAACACGGATGATTGGGACTCGCTACCCAAACATGCCATACCATCGGCTGGTGCATTACCTTCCCTGAAGATATGGACAAAATAAACCTGACCTCTAAGCTTCATCCTCTCAATTCTGGCCAACTAATAGTTCCATTTCCAACTTGGAAGCACACTTCCATTCAAAAATGATATTGCAAGCTAAGAGTCTGATTCCACTACCACTTTGGCAAGACCACTAGCAAAACAAATAGATGATCTGTCATGAATCGCCTAAAGTTCTGCATTGATGTTGGTACTAATCCCATAACCTTCTGAGAAAGCAAAAGGAAATTCACCTTTGTCACTTCTGTAGACTCCCCCACCTGCAGACAACCCCAGATTTCCCCTTGCTGACCCGTCAACATTCAACTTAGACCAGCCTGGTATAGGCCTAACCCATTTCACGATCTTTGAGGAGGGTGGAGTGGAGCGAGAAGCATCCCGTCCCTGATTTGGACCAGACCCGTTGCCGGACTACCTTGGATGAAGAGAAGGAGGCTGATCACGCAACAGATTCAGCCACCTACTCACTTTAGCAATTACTACTGGAGCTAAAGGGGGCCTATCGTCAAATCTAGCTAAGTTCTTGGACATCCAAATTTCCCATAGGATCAGACAAGGGACTAGCATGTGAAGAGTGGATGTTGTTCCATTCGGCGAAGGGTGTTCCATCATTGGCTAATTAATTGTTCTTCTTAAATACATCGTGTTTGATCTCCATAGACTTCTTTTGTTTTCCTTTAATCGTACTTGCGCATCATTCATTCACCAACATCGCGTTCATCTTCAGTTTCCATAATGTGTAATTGGATCCATCGAAGGCATATCGAATCTGATAAAAGTAGATCCAACCATCTGAAACACAATTGCAAAACAAAAACTAACATCGATCTTGTGCTAAAAAGTTTCTTAACCTTTGGCCCTGATACCAATTGTTACGAAAAAATATTGACACTTGATTAACGTAAGTGAGGTCAAAATACAAAAGAAAAAGGGCCAAACAAATTCCAAAAGGGCTAAACCAAAATAAGAGATAAGAGGAACAATGATTTACGCGATTCAGAAATATGTCTAATCTATGGAATAACAATAGAGTTTTCTTGTTCTTCACTCAAAATAAGATAAATAAAAATATAAGGCTTACCTCTCTCACACTCATATAAAGAATTCCACACCAAAGAATAACCAAGAAGATGAATAAAATGGAATTGAATCACCTCTATTTACTAATGGTCCTCTTTATATGTAAACTACACCATTTGATGTGGAAGTTCAAAAACGTGGAATTCCTATGGTGTCTACCTGTGATTGCTGCTCTTATCTCCCGGATGCGAATCAATCGGTGGAATCGTTGGAACACATCTTCATTTCCAGCCCTATACCTCGGTCTACTTGGAACTACTTTGGGGGTGCTTTCGGGATGGTTTTTAACTCTATCTCCTCCATCAACAGAATGTTGAAAGCTTGGTGGAACGCCCCTAACCACACCTCCCCTCTCCAGCAAATCACTCCCTGCGTGATCGTATGGGAAATTTGGAAAGCCCTTAACACAGCCAAGTTTGAGGGCATCAGGCCCTCTACATCCTCCATCTGCTCAAGTATATCTCGATGGCTTTCTACGCTTGCTTCCCATTTTCGGGCTCTTCTCCACCCTCCGCCCTCTCAATTCTTCACGGCTGAATTGTGCCTTCACCCCAACTTAGGTTGCTCCAAACCTCCTCTGGTAGTCAGGTGGCAGAGACCGGATCGAGGTTGGATCAAGCTCAATGTGGATGGATCTGCACGAGGGAATCCGAGCCCTTCAGGTGGAGGTGGGATTTGCAGAGACGATAAGGGACTGTTCATTTTTGCTTTCTCCTCAGCTTACAGTCTGGCTTCTAATGTAAACGCAAAACTCAGGGCAATCCACGATGACCTCGATCATTGCATTCAGCTGGGCCTAAGTTAGATTATTGTGGAATCAGACTCTAGGCTGGTCATTGGTTTTTTGAACGGGTCAATCACTCCCAGTTGGAAATGGAAATATTGGATTGCACGGATTGCCAGATTCAACTCCTCGGCCCGGATCATTTTCTCACATATCTTCCGGGAAGGCAATGGGCCAGCTAATGGCATGGAGAAATTGGCTAGCTCCTCTCAGATAAACTCTCTGATCATGTAGTACGCACTCCTCCCTGTCAATGTAAGGGGCAACCTCTTCCTGGACAAGGTAGGTCTGGGGGCTATCCAGCTCGGTTCCTAAATCTCAGGCCAGTTTCATTTGCTCTTCTCTCCTTTCTCATTTTCCTGGTTCTTCTTGTATCAACTCCAAGTTCCTCTATCACGATCACATGATAGGTGAGGCCTGTCCTTTTTGTAGGGTCCCACCCGAAGGTATGTAAATGTTTGAAAGTAATGAAATCGTGGCAGCAGCCCACTTCCTTTATATATATATATATATATATATATATATATATATATATATATATATATATATATATATATATATATACACCATTTAAAAGACATAGGAGAGACTAGGCTTTAACATGCATCACTATACGTATGGGGCGTATAGTTGTACACGTAAGAGAGGCATCATGTGAAGGCTCACTCAGAACACATAACAAGCTAAGAAAGGAGTGCTCTTGTCTCCAATTGGTGGACAGCTTGCTTGCCCCTTTTTCACTAAGATGTGAGAGAAGAAAGAAATGCGACGTGTAAGTTAGGTCCATCCATTTGCATTAATTTGACCAAGACCATGTTCTTAGACCCGAGAGGTGATTTGAGTGGGCCACTAAAATTCCATGTTTTTGCTCCTCGTCTTGGTCATATAATCATGTCATTCCATAAATAATAATAATAATAATAATAATAATAATAATAATAATAATAATAATCTATAATACAACGTACCATGCATGCTATCAGTGGGATCAGAGTGACTATCTGCATAAGTCCATCAGTGGTATCCGAGTGACTATCTGCATGCGTCCATCAGTGGTATCAAAGTGACGATCAACATGATTTCAACAAGATCTTACACGGCCGTCGGGGAAACCACCACACGGCCATTGGTTTTGGTCATTTTTTTGGCAGTGAGAGAACGATGAAATGGGTTGTTGACCATTTCATCATCTTACACAAAATTTTGTACCACATGGTAATATTTAGTAGATGCGACATTCATATTTTTGTGACATAAGATTGTCTCTGCAGCACACGAGCCTAACAACATTATTTTAATATATTACAAAGCTATTAAAATTTGTTATATGTAGCATATTTATTATGGGTGTTACCTGACTATTGCTATATAGGAATTCGTTTATTGTCCTATCAACTTTTATTATTTCTGCTACGCCTAATCCAGTAAATGAAATTTTAGGCCAGATTAATGATATGACTGTATTGACTTTGTGTCAATCAGTTTATGTGATGCTAATTTGGACTTTTTAGACCACTTATGATGATTGTGTATGAATAGTATTAAAATTAAATGTCTCTGACTTGTTTTCTTATTGAGTATAAAAGCTATTTCCATTTTTAAAAAAATTCTTTTCAAGAGATCAGCCACAATTGATTTGAATATTATTTCTTGTTACTAGATTAACTGAGGAGGAGACATTTAATTTTAATACTATTGGATGGAAAAAAATTTGTGTCGTATTCACTAATAACCATTAAGAGAAAAACAAAGGTAAAAAATAAGAATATTTCAATAAATAGCCAAAAAAAATTGCACAGTAAAAACACAAGAATCAGAAGAAAATAAGCACAATGTATGAAAATATTCTTCCTACATTTGTCAGCATTGTCCTTGTATTTGACATCGAACTCTTCCTACTTGTTCTTGATATCATTTTGTCATGATCCTCTCATTGCTATCTTAGTAAAAGATTAACCAAAGCTGTCAAATGGCTTGCACCATTTTGTCATCACCACCTCCCAATCACCAGAGTCTTCAACAAATGCACAATGCTTACCAAAGGTGATTTGTTTTATCATGCCACCATCCGCCGATACCCCAATGCTGTGCTATCGTAGAGCGTTCCACACTAACTTTCAACCAACAAAACTCATTTGACTTCCATATCAGTACTTCAGGTTCTTCGCTTCCCTTGATGTTGCCCATAGATAATTGCATGAATCACCTCTTTCAATTAGCTGCCTCGAATCCCCTACCAATGGGCTGGCCTGAGATCTGTACAAGTCTGACCACAAAGTAAAAAAAAACTCAGCCTGAGCTTGGACCATGATGATTATGTATACCCAGGTCTAAGTCTGACCCGATTCCAGACCAACCACCCTCTTTTGTGTAAGTTGTTCATTAGGTGTGCCCAATCATGCATGATATCGATGAAAATATCCTTGAAACTTTAAATGGGTCGGGTTGAGCTGAATTTGGGCTGGGCTGATGACTCTTAGAGAAAGCAGGAGCCAAGCCCAATTAATAGACAACTTTTAAAACAAGGTCCAACCCCGTGCCTAGTATTTCAGCCCAAGCCCATATTAAGGTAGGACGAGTATGAAATCTCAATATACTAGCCTAGCCCCATTGGCAGCCCTACATGTTGATTAACTGCCCAATCAGCATCTCTATGGTAATAGGGAGTAGGGCTGGCCCGAGATAGAAAGCCGGGCCTGTTTGTTTTTCCAATTTTCCATGAAATGTAAAGTAAACGAGCCATCATTGTCATTTTTCAGGTGTTCGTTTTTTTTTTTTTTTTTAAAGAAGTGGGCAGGAGCCACTAATCCATTAACTGCAGAAAAATTGCAGATCGACTGGCGGGTCCCAACAAAATGGGCCGCGCCAGAAAAGGACCAAAAGAAATTACAACCTTTCGAACGAGGGCCAACCAAAATTCTCGGACCCCGACTATCATATATCTCAGAACTAAGGGAAAAAGAAAATGCTAACACGCGACAAGCCATAGAGGGAGCTAAGAAGATCTTAAGATGCCAATCCCCGCGTTGTCAAGGACCAAGGAGCCCCTGATGTTGCGGGGAAGGTCCACACAGGCCATGTACAGATGGTTGGGACACCCATCCGTGGCCAATCTTGCTAGGGCGTCTGCTATTGAGTTGCCTTCCCTGTAGATGTGACGAAAGGAGAGGCAAAGGGCTCGACTGTAATGAAGAATGGGGCCCATGACGTACCAAATGTTCCAGGGGGGGCCTGGGGTTCTCGACTGCTTCGACGATAATCCTTGAATCCGATTCAAGTACGACCTGTGACAGTCCCAAATTGGCGCAAATAACAATGCCATCCCGCATTGCCCGAGCTTCCGCCATCGTATTACTAGCCTTGCTGTATCTCCTATGGAAGGCAAAAATGAGGCGGCCCTGAGAGTCCCTGCAAATACCCCCGCCGCCGCTCTCTCCCAGATTGCCACGGGAGGAAGCAGAGGGAGTGCAGAGCAATTGTTTCCGAGTAGGAAAGCGGGGAACTGCTTGACAATTGATTCCCTAATTCCTGCAACCACCTAGTGACTTTCGCGATGATCTGGCAAGCCGACATGAGCTCCCCATCGAATCTGGAAGCATTCCGGCTCAGCCACAATTCCCAGGAGATGATAGCCGGAGTGAGACACAACAACTGCTTAAGACGAGAGGAATTGGAGGCTTTGGTGGACCACTGCATGATTCTGGCTTTGGTGGACCACTGCATGATTCTGCTCTTGATAGGCTGATTTGGAATAAGGGACATTCCAAATAAACAGGAGAAATGCGCCCAGACCTCCATTGAAGATTTTTCCTAGGAAAAGAGGTGATCGAGGTTCTCCACCGAATGAATTGGGGACGCTGAGGAGGCAGGAGAGGGCTGAATCGATTGAGGATCAGTTCGGCTGAGGGTGGACGTGAAGACTGCATTGACGTGGGGACCCCTGCAGCACTCACAACAGGAAGCTAAACAAATGCCTAATTTTTGGACCGCTGCGTCCACTAGGACCGCACTGTGCATGATTTTCCATAGGAGGACTCCTATCTTAGGAGGGAGTGTCTTGTTCCAGACCCACTTGGTCCAAGACAGTCTCGGATGACGGTTCCTCAGGCCATTCCAGGCTGATTTTAGAGAGAAAGCGCCTGAGGTTGATAGGTCCCATGCCAAAATGTCTTCTCTGTCAGAGAATTCTGCTGGGATGGACTTGAGCATCTGAAAGATGGAGGGAGGGAGGAACGGACGGACGAGGGAAAGATTCCATTTGCCGGTTCTAGGATGGAAATCTCTCACCTGCGCTTCCCGAAGCTGAGACGGGACTGGAGACTAGATAGTAGCAGCTAGGAGACCCCTCCCTGTCCAGTTTTGGTTCCAGAAATGAACCTTCCCCTCGCCGATGAGCCACTTGGAATGGAGAATGGCAAACAGCAGCATGTTTCGCATTTCCTTCCACACCTGAGAGGCTGCCGGCGAACTCCTTCCTCTGTTTTGGAGAAGAAAAGGAAAGTATTTGGCGGAAATCAGTCTTGCCCAGAGAGATTTGCCTTGCAGAAGAGACCAGCCCATTTTGATGCGAAACGCCGTCATGACCTCCCCCAATCTTCTAATCCCCAAACCTCCCTCGGATAAGGGTCTGCATATCTTGGCCCACGAGATCCAATGCTTCTTATGACAGCCCTCCACTATTCCCCAGAAGAAGTTTGCGAAACCTGCTTCCAGGGAGTTGCATATAGCTGCAGGGATATTCAGAGCTGACAAGATATGGATCGGGATACTAGATAAGACGTGTTTGATAAGGACAGCCTTTGCCGCTGGGTTGAGGAGTTTTGATTTCCAACCCTCTTGGCTCATAAATCGAAGTAGGTAAAATCATTACATTTTCATACTATAAATCTACTGATTTTACGGTAATTAACGGGTGAAACAAACAATGTAATAAAATCATCATTGTAGAGAAATATAAGTGACATCACCAAGTAAATAAACATTACTCATTTACAACTTTTTATCATTGTAATTGGAAAACCAAACAGGCCAGTGGTAAAAAAAAATACCTAGGACTACGAGTTCTGTGGTTTGTGAACTGAGGGCCTCAATGATTCCTTTCCCAGCAGAGAGGGAAGCAAGCTTGGGGTTATTAACGGTTCCTTTCGTACTCTGGCTGAGCATGAGGGTTGAAACGCAGTTAACTCAAAAATTGCAAACCTGACATACATTGACTCAAGCTAAGCCTACTTAACTGTGGAATCACTTTAGCTCCCAAAATTAGATTGGTTGAGCAATCACTTGGATGCAAATTCCAAATAATTTCTAAGTGCCTGAGTATCATTCAACACACTCTGCCAGAGCATCAAGTATTTCTCATCATAATATGACAGTGGTCCTGCTTCCATCATAATCAACGCCTTCCACTTAGTGGGTCATGCATACACTTAAAAAATAACATGGACCTGATGATCTTTGATATTTTATATGCGGCTTGCGACAAATTAGAGGGACATTGATAGATTCTCAAAGGGTGCCAATCATCCGTACATGTTGATAGATTCTGGGAATGGGGTTTTATTTTTTAGCTTGGGCCTTCCACAACAAAAATCACTACACTAGGTGGATGGCATGGATGCACCGTTTACTAAATTTACACTATGATAGAAACTCTCTGCGCATCATTTACTTAGTAAAAAAAAAAAAAAAAAAAAAAAAAAAAAAAAAAAAGACAAACTGTCAATCTGGTGGGCACCTCTTTGTATGGGCCATGCAACAAAAAATGAAACAATTGAATAATCCTGACCATCGATCCCATTTGAATAGTATCCTAAGAAGATCATTGGGTTATGACCACCTGGGACATCCCATGTGAGGTACAGTTCAAACCATTGGAACATGAAGCATGTAGTCCGCATTTAGTGATTTATTGAATTGGGCCCACAATCACAATGTTAGTCTTGAATCGTGCTACCCACGAATGCCAGTTTCCTTGAACTTAAGTAGGAGTTCAAGTCCTTGAGGGTAGGTGATTTCAGTTTCATAAACACAAGATGATTTAGTTAGAACCTTCTCCTTTAAAACAAGAACTTTACCTTTACACACTTCCAGCTATAAGCATGTGTGATTCTAAGCCATAAATATTCACGTTGTAGGTTAAGCTTAACCTAAAAGCTTTGTAGTGGATCCGGCCTCAAGGCAATAATAAGGAAAACAACGGAGTGACGGCCCCTTTAGACTCTTTCACTTTATGCAGATGTACCACTAAAATCACAATAGCTTATTATTATTTAGCAAGACATTAACTATTACTTGAAAACAAACTCAAGAGCTTCCTATTCCCATGAAAACACAGTCCATAGAAATGGAACTTGTTCAACAACCAATCATAATCAAACGTGAAACCCTCATAATCAACCATAGCTATACGTATGCATTTGGATTTTCAAGGAGATATCCTTCTACTGCCTTGAACATTCCCGCCATGTTTCCCATCATCTCCTTGGTTTCATCTTCCTTGGGCAGGTTACCTTCTACCGTCTCAAACTCCCCATGAAACTTGCATATGCTTCCACCATTGATGCCGTCTTTGAACTCCAGCGTAAATGTAGTTGATTTCACTTTCTTCCCAAGTAGGCCACCTTCGATAACCGAGTACTTGAATAAACGGTTATTGTTGTCGATCTCATCTATGCGGTCCTTCCAGTAGCTGAAGTCCTTGATGGCTGCACATTAACAAAACAAACGCATTTTTTAATTGAAGTATAATGCTGTTATTAAACTTGTTCAAAGGCATATGAAGCACATAAAAAAATTGTGTTAGTTACCATTAGTGAAGTTGGACTGTCTGATCGTGCCGACCCCACCATCGCCTTGGAGAATGACGATGCTTGATATGATTTCAGGCATGAGCTTGGGCATGAGGTTGTGGGAGTCCTTCACCATCGCCTTCCAGAGTCTCAACGGTGAGATTGGAGACAAGATTTCGTGACCCACCGTTCCAGCAACCATGATTTCAATACTAATATTAAGGAGTAGATATGTCTAAGGTTGTGGTTTTTTAGTAAGTAAGTGGGCTCGAGCTTGTGAAAAGATGAGAACTCTCGTGAAGATTTATACATGCTTAGGGTAGAAAGAGAGGTGGGAGAAGTGAGTTCTCTTTCATAGGATTTAGCTCCATTGAATACATTGAAAATTCTCTTATATTCCATTCTTAGGCATTGTATGTTGGTTGAGACAAATCATTTGCTTTGTATTGTAGTGAGGGATTCTTGAGCATGGATCACAAATATCTGGAATAAAGCTCGTGTACATACCACACACGTGCCAGCATGGTACATACTTGTGAGATCTATTCCATCCATCAGGTTTTTCTCAAGTTCAACTGGTTAGACTTCTGACCAGTTTAGAAATTAGAGAAAGGGGTCATGGGCTCGGGTGGGCCTAATCGCGTTGTTAATGAGAAGTTCACCCGAACCATCAGCTGCGTCACCAAACGATTGGAAACTATGTACCAGGCAAAGCTCACCCTCTAAACATGAATCACAGGTGGGACTGAAGTTTGGGCTTCAGGCCTAAGTTTAGTGTTGCATCGAATGGTTGAAGTGGATTTTATATAATCATCACGGTGGGCCCTGTAAAAATTAAGAATGGACGTCTCTCTCCCAACTCTTTACCTAGGTGGCCCACCTGAATCACAGGTCTGCCTAAGTTTAACATGGAATTATCTATCTAATGATCAGAGAGGATCTCAGACAACCCACACACACTCACGCCTAGTGGGATTTCACCCAATTCCCCACCCTGACGTGGACTCAAGCTATAGTTTACTCATACGATAACTTTCAAAGTATTAAGCGCATGTGACATCCACCCCATCAAACATTTTGTTCCTATCATGGATCTTCTCATGCAATAGTTAGTCCTATGTACACATCAATTGGACCACACTATATAAAATAATGTGCAGGCATTGGTAAATAGAGAAACACTAGTGTGGTCCAGCAAATGAGTATACATTATGGAGTATTCCAAAAGATGATTCTCACAATAGGGCCAAATTATTAGTAGATGAGTTAGATGTCATATAACATGAATATTTGGAAGTTATGATGGTTGGACCATTTTTATTTTTTTTGGGTTAGCTTGTTAGTACACACGCATGTCAGTACACACACTCCATATTAGCCACCCCCACTAGGGATCGATACCAAGACCTCAAGCGTTGAAACGAGGTATATCCACTCAGTCTGCCGGTTGAGCTATGGATCTGGGTGTATTTGATGGTTGGACCATAACATATAGTTCAGCCTGCTAGTCTCAAGACCTCATTTAATTTGACTGTACACTGGCCCTTATTTTTTATGGGCCCACTATGATCTATATGTGAGATTTATTCTGATCATTAGACGCGTAATCCCATTTTAGGCCATAACAAAATATTAGGCTGCCTTGTGTTTCCGGTTGGCCACACTAAGGTAAATAGTTGGGATTTTACAAGGCCCACCATGATTATTATATGCAATCCACTCCAACTATTAGATCCCACACTAAAAATTAAGCCATTGGTACAAATATTAGACCCTTCTCTGATTCGAGTGGGCCACACCAAGGGAAACAGTTTGGAGGGTGGTGTTTGCCCTATACATGGTTTCCAAATGCCTGGTCCAACTCAATCAAGAATAGGGCTGAGTTTTGGACTTTGGGCCTAACATGAGGTGACACAACTGATGGTCGGGGTGGATTTCACATAAACACCATGGTAGGGCCCATCAAAGTACCACCCTTTCCCAAAAGCGAGGTGTAATAACTACTGTGTTAATGTGAAATCCACATGGACCATTAGGTGGTCATCCCATGTTAGGCTGAGGGGCAACAATTCACATATGTAATTCCTATGGCCCGATCAATTGAAAATAATATATACGGCAAAGCTCACCCTCATAACTATTTCCCTTGGTGTGGCCCACATGAATCATAGATATGATTGAAATTTGGGCCTTAGACAAAAATTTTAGTATGGCATCTAATGGTTGGAGTGGATTTTATATAATCATTACGGTGGGTTCTATAAAAATCAAGGGTGGATATCTCTCCCAACTCATTCCCTTGGTGTGGACCACTTGGATCATAGGCCAAAACTAGTTTTTAGCTTGCATACAAGTCTAATAATCGGAGAGGACCTCACATACACATCACAGTAGGATTGACAATGGTTGAAGTAGATTACCCATACACATGGTTGGAGTGGATTACACGTCTAATGGTTAGAGATGATCTCTCATACACATCATGGTGGGCCCGTGAAAATTCAATGGTGGGCGTTCCTCTTCCCACTTATTTGAGAAAAAAGGTATACATTTTCAAGAGAGTTCTTTAAGTCCAACCCGGTTAGACCAAAAGCTATATATACTCACTACAAGACAAAGTACTTTCACCGGCGTCCAAAACCGCCGCTAGAAGACCCAAAACCGCCGCTAGTAGTCTTTATCGGTGCTAGTCAAGCGCCGCCGGAGGGATATGTCGCTAAAAGATTCAGCGGCGTTAAGGTATTTCAGCGGCACTTTTATATGCGCCGCTGACTGGAAAGCATTTGGCGGGTTGGACCGGCGCTTTTTCTGGGCGGTAGTATTTCTGAAGAAAGCGCCGCTAAAATCCCCAAAGCGCTGCTGTAGTTATATAAAAGCGCCGCGGTATTGATTTGAAAAGCCAGCGCTGGCCAGTAATTTTAAAAACATTTATATATAATTCTATTGAAACCTGCAATTTTTTAATATTTGAAACAAAAAATGTTGCAATATAATTAAAATTGAATATTAACCAAAATTTATATTACTACACAAAAAATATATATATAATATTTATTACAATAAAATTGAAAATGGTCTTGAATTATAAATAAATAAACAAATCCTCTATATGGCATACTCCTAGCGCGAGTGGCGTCAAAAGGCTGAAGTGCTTGTAAGCTCAAATTTAGGTACAATTGATTAAAATCCTGCACAAGGGAAAAAAAGAAGTAAATTATCAAGTTCATCTCTTTTGAAAGAATTCTTAGCATCTATGATTTTAAAATAGTGTAAGAGATCTAGCAATCTGTATACCTAACAAATCAACACTATCCTAATCTTACCATTCGAAAACATCGAGTTAGCTCCCATTCCCGAAAAGCATCAGTCCAACCTGTTCATATTGAGCCACATTACCAACCATTATCCTTAAATTATTGATACCAAAGAGAGGATTTTAAAATACAATATTCGACAGTACTTTAACAGTATGTCTACACCCATTTTTTCTACTGTGGGATTACAAACATATTTTTTGACACAAACACCCATTTTTTCTACTGTGAGATTACAAACATGTTTTTTGACACAAACACATTTTTTCAGCAAGTCCTAATTTATATATGCGTATAGAAGGGCGTTTTTAGTACGAACACTATCATGCTGAAGAATTGTAACAGATGATAGCGAGTATAACTAGTTAATGTGGTGTTCTTCCGTAGAATAATCTCTTCTATAGAACAGAGATGTTAAACCACACCAGGAAGTCGAAGTAATTGATTGGAATATAGAGCGCAACAAAAGTATGAAATAATAGAGAAGGGCATTTTGAAAGTCAGGAAAATAGTTTCTGAGGGCTTCCTAAATATTAGTCAAAAGATCATTGTGGCATTCACCTTTTCCAATTCTTACGAGCTTCTTCAAACCATCAAGAGTATATGGCTTCAACCATGCGGACGATGTCCTTCCAAATTGATCCTTCAAGGAAAAAAGCAATTTGAATGAGATCAAGTGATATATGATTGGTGGCAAATTACGCTTTTGCGAGAAAATAAATAAGCCATATATTGTGCATGTTTAATAATTATGCATACTCATTCTCAGTGTTTATTTTGGCTCAGCCACTTCCTCTCCAAAGATCATAAGCAGCCACTCATAATACAGTGAACCAATTAATGGAAGTTCTTAGGAAATCCTAAGGATAAAAAAAAAGATGCATCAAAAGTGAACTTGTGTCAGCACGATTTTGCATCAAAGATGCACATTCAACATTTATAATAGCAAGTTAAAAAAAAAACCACATGGATCATCACCATCATCGTTGTATTTCATAGCCTTGTACCTGGCTACCAGCTAGTTGGGGTTGGCTTGCAAACAACATGTGTGTGACTTTCTCAAGGAGGCATTGAGAATCTGAAATAAGTGACCTTTGTGTCATTTCCTCTTCCTCTTTAGCAAGATTTTCAGCCACTTTATTCACCTCCCCAATACAGGGGAGAATGAGATCTTTAAATTCAACACCAAAACCTGGATTTTGGGAATGGTGAAAGGTCTCCGTTTGTCCAGCTTCACCAAGGATGCCAATTAATATCATTACTAGAATCACCTTCGACAATCAAATACCCTTCAAATGAGAATTAGAAGATGCATAGGGTTTCAGATTCTGCCTAAACTTCATTAGAAATTTAGAACCTATTCGGCCTGAAGGACCAAAAGGCACCATTTGACATGGATTTTGGCTCACAAATGATTTTGTGACATTACAATCTGAATACCTATGGAAGTTTCAAGCATCCTCTCACATATGGATGCTCATAACAAAATCAATTTCCAGGTAGACCTGGCTTATCAAATAAAAATCACAAAGGTCCTAGTTATTGTAGGAGTTCTCTCAAGAATAACATGGTTTTTACTGTAGATACAAAATATCAAAGCATATCTATACAAAGAAAATTGAAAATGGTCTTCTAAACAACGCCCTCTTCTAAGGTTATCTTCTTTTCTCTGAGCCAATATAGATTTGGGTGGAATAACATCCAGCAAGTCCAACAAAGTTGAGACGTCCAAATGCAGCCATAATGTCAAAGAGGAATCGGAGCTTACCTTATTAAAATGGACGAATTGGAGGGAATCGAAGCGGACCACACAGCCACTCGACTTTGAGTTGAACACAGGATCTTCAATGCATGAAATAGATAGAGGAGAAGAAATCGATCTACTCCAGCAAGCCTATGTCACAATCAATCCAACCGATTAATGTGCAATACAAACTACAAATGTTAGGATTCTGAAGTTTAAAATCACCATCATCTATCTCAGTTGATCATTATTTATTTTGAAAACAAGAGCACTCGAAAAAAAAAAAACAGAAATCCAAGAGACATGATTGCATCATACTCAAGAAGAAGAGCCTTTGTAAGTCCCAACAGCACCACATACAGCCACCATGGAATGTGTGTGGGACATCCCAACCTGTTCATATGTATAAAATTCTTTTTTTATAAATGGAATACTAATGACAGGACAGGACTAAGATACAAACCCATATGTCACGTAGGACTCAACCCTATGCAGCATGTTCATAGTGGCCTTATTGACCTTCAGAAACACACCAATAAATATCCGGTTTTGGAAAAAAAAAAAAAAAAACAAACAAACACGGCAAAACATCAGAACAAGGCATTGTTTTTTATTACTAAAAAGAAATGGAACCACAGAAACAACCAACGCTAACCTAACCGCACCTGTCTCAAATGCAAGAGCTGCAGAATTTCTTTCACTTGATCCTCATACTGCTTCGCTCTATTGAAAATAAGCTTTCGGAATATAATGTAAGGCTTATTTCCATAGAAGATGAAAATTGTAAAAGACCAGATATTCCTACCGACCTCATTTACACCTTGGCCGCTGAAGGATGCACCATCACAGTAGCGAACATTGACTCTATTCTAATTGTAAAAATCTGAGAAAATAATAAATGTAACCTAAAATAAGAACAAATTCCAATAATACCACCAAAATCTCAACCCTAATTCCTTCCGGAAGAATGACTGTACATCGAATTCAATTTTAGACAAAGAAAATAAATAATGAATGCAATCTTAGACAAACCGAGTTTTTCTTCAGCTTTATTGCTCAAAATTCCAGTAAATTGTACCACCCTCTTCATTTGATCTATATCCGATATGATTACCTGTACACCCGAATGGAAGGGGAGGGAGCCTCCACATTTGTTTCGATATGATTACCAACTCCCCACACCAAAAGGGGAAGCTGTTAACTTAAAATGCGAAAATAATCATACCAAAACAAGCGCGCTCGAATTTCTCCCCTGCAGCAGCATATCACCGGTCCCACATGGCTTGGAAAACAGGCGGCTGCTCTTCACCAATGCACCATATCCCTGTCCAATGCCAATTTATTCATCACCGCATCCAGCATCGGGCGCCCGATATCTGTGGCGCGCTCTTGAACGTCCATATCCGATCCTTGGCCCATGTTCTCTGTGGCTGTTTCTCCTGCGGTTTGAACAATTGACAATCCCATGAGCATCTATGATGCCACTATGCCACTGTATAGGAAATTATAGGGTCCCGAGTTATAGAAAATGTCTAGTTTGATGATGCAAAGGATTCCATCGGGTGAGGCCAGCAGTTCAAGAGGCACTGATCGATGGGCAGAACCATGGGTGGAGACACCCAATAATCTTTTCAAAGATTGCACAATCCAAACCCTTCAATGTTTGGCCTATTTTCCACACAATGTGGAACAAAGTGGCCTTCTTCTTTTCTTTCTTTTCTTTTTCTTCTTTTCTAACCTATCAGTCCATTTGTAGGCACCACTGATCAAAGGGTTAAGATCATCCAATCTATGAAGAATTTGGAGCATCTAACATTCTCAACAGGGTACATCAGATCAATGGTCTGATCACCAAACACTTCATTGTATGTACAATCCTCGAGGTTGCAGTCTTAGACACCTACAAAATGAAAACCAGAAAAGAACATTGGAGCAAGACCCAATCCATCCATCAAATGGGCCGAGATTATCTAATCATGGCAAAGATCATGTATGCACCCTCGCCCATGGTGTCGCACCATCAAGATAAATTAATTGAACAATTTACAGAACAATAAATGCAACATTTCAAAGATTCAGGAGGTTTGTTCTTCCACACATGTGGAGAGTCTTTGTCCCTGTCCATCCACACTCAGCCACATGTGTGCTTGATCAGCAGAGAGATGAACAATATGAGGGATTTATATTGGTGATATCGATACATTCACGAGTTTTAGAACTAAGTGAGCTTCCAGAGACTTGGCACGAAATCCCGTCGATTCAAGCTGACTCGGCTGAGTTTCAAGTTGACTCACTGACTTTTAGAACTATGATTGATTTCTTGCTTAAATCTAGATATCTTCACTGGAAATTAATTTATAAATAGGTGCAAGAAAGCAAATGGATGCAGCATAAGAAAACCACCACCACCAAAAAAAAAAGAAAAAAAAGATTGACAATGGAATGCATTCCTATTCTTAGAACTGCAGATTGACATTAAAATGAAAAAGAAAAAAGATGGAAAAATAAACCATTCTTACCATTTATACAAGGATTGTTGATAACGTGCCAGATTGGGAAAACAGATTATTGGTGAAAACTGAAAGTTTCCATTGCTACCTTACAAGATCTCGGCTTTACAACACCCATAGCTTAGATTTAGCTTAGTGTGGCATCTTATGCTGTTAAAGACGAGCAGTACAGCTCAAAGTACAAATCTGAACTAAGATTGGAAAAGAAATAGCACTAAAAATGAATGGCCTGATAACTGAAATTGCAAGGGAAAATAGAAACTAACTGCTCGAGAATAAATCACGGAGAAGGCTCGGGCTCTCGCACTGCTTCGGGACTACCAGATATTTGGACCGCCTTTTCGCTTAGCTCAGTCTATCTTCCATGAGGTGACAAGAGCCCCGACATCTGCTTACATTAAATATCAATACCATAACTTCAGCGACCAGGTTACAAAAATCAAGTAGGAAAATATCCGGACTCCATCCATTCTTAAGGATTCTAATATTTCAACTCTGTAATTGTTAAAATAAAATAATTTAATATAAAAAAAATTACTCTGCATGCAATGTTACGTCGCTGATCTGAGCAAGCTTGCTTCCTGATCTCATGATGAAGCTGGGAACAGCATGCTCTGGTGATAAATAGTGGAAATAGCACAGAAGAAGAAGAAGCCTTCAAGTTAGTTCATCCATCAAACACAAGGAAACAACAACTAGCATTTGCAGTCTACGGCCTAATTGGCATATGTAAAAACTTCATCAATTCAGCATTTCAACTACAATATATATATATATATATATATATAATAAAAATGAAAATCAGCAAATATCCAACATTCTACCATTGGCTCGAGTCAAGTCAATGGTGACCAGCACCACCAAATCCTACAACAGATGACCAGCATGCATCCAACATTCTACCATTGGCTTGAGTCAGGATCTCACAGTTGCATTAGTCAAGTCTGATGCATGCTGGGTGCTATCTTTGCCTGTAGTTACTGTTTATTAATTCAGACGAGAAGTGTCATTGTCGTCGTCGTCATCATCATCATCATCATCACCAACTTGTCTTGGTTGTTTGGGGTTTGCTTAAACGATCGAAACATGCCACTCAAAAGCATCAAAATAAGTCTACAATACATGCATCATAATTTTTAAGCAGCCCACATCATTGTGGTCATCATTATCATCATCACACATCACACACTAATAGCCTTGTTGAAATCCACTGTTTGAGTTTCTCCTGTTACGTACAGTTAATGCCACTGCTGCAGCAACCTTAGACGGCCTGAATTCCAAGAATTCAATCCCTCCTGCATTGAATTTTTCCACCCAAAGGTAAATCAATCAGTTGATTCACTTGCCCACCTGAGGAGAATTTTGAAGTGGAATGAGGAATTTATGCAATAGAACACAAGAAAACATATCTCTAATTGTTCCTAAGATGACTTGGATGGACTTGCAGATTGATGATCTTGGTGATGGTTTATCATCATTGATCTTCTGAAGAAAGTAATCTATAAATGAGAAAGGGGTAACAGCTTGCATTCTCCACTTCAAAGTACTAAGCACTAGAAGCTCCATTCTCTGTATAGTCCTAGCTTCAAATACGAATTTTGATTCACCAACCTAACAAACCCATATCGTTTTGACAATCAGGTAAGTGAAAAGAAAGGAAAACACAATACCATCTTCCCGAAAACATGATTGAAAACAATCCCAAATAATTGGGTCTTGAGTCTCTTGACTTTAAAGACAAGAAATTGATTAAAACTTTTTGAATCTGAGTAAAAGTCTAAAACTGTATATGTCAAGTAATTGGATGTATCCACGTGGTTGACTAAAGAATTAATGTATCCACATGGTTTCACGTTTTCTTACTCAAGGACAATTCTCCATCCTACATGACATCCTGTAGTGACGTTCTGTTGCAGTACATTTGAATGTATTGTTGTTTTCCATACAGGTACTGTAGATGTTGAACATGTGATCATGTTGTAATGGTCCAAGACATTTATTTGATGGGCCACACCACATAAATAAAACCCAAAAAATTCAAGACTGAAAGATACCATCAATGGCCCACAAAACAATGGTGTAAAGGAAACAGTTCATATTTAAAGTAAAAGAAACAAACGATCATACATATGGTTGAAATATTCGAGCCTGAACTTTTACTTTTTATATCATTCATCTGTAATAAGCCAATATCTACAACTTACAGGAAGTTCATGTCTGTAAGGAACCGATCCAAGTAATTTATAGATAGATATGCACTCAAGGGTCCAAAACTGTAATGGGCATGAACTTGTTAAAATCAAATGCAACTTAATCAAGAAAAATCACAGTAAAAGAAAACAAAGACTAAAAACCCAATTCAACATATACAAGAATCCATATCAACATCAAACACAACAATATGAATTTTTATTTTTTAAAAGGAAATCAAATCTCCACTCCACAAGACCCCAAAACCCAATGCGAAAAACTGTAAAATCCTACAAACGATTGCATAATTCATAAAGAGTTGCGTAATCGTTTTCGAGTTTTCGGATTGTAGGAGTCTTTGCAATGTGGTCCCTAGTTCATTGATCCCAACAGTAAATCAGGGGCTGCACTATGGATGCCCCATTCAGCAAATCTCCCAGATTGGAGAAATCCCAACCCCTGCATGGTTGCCAACAAATAGGCAGTCAAGAAAGAATTACTACTATCCTTCACATTCAACCATAAAAAGGGCCAAATAACATAGTTCTAGGATCTCCCAATCAGTAGGGATTTTTACCCCATGGGCCATCCATGGTGAGGCCTACATATTTTCCTCATTCAACAAACCTCACAGGTCTATTTAGCTAATGATAGCAAACTTGGCTGCATACTAGTGAATTACAACATCGGCGCTGGAATCTATTCACAGAATGCAAATATACCTGGAATAAGGAAAATGGACTGACCCCTCCCTGGAATAAGGATGAGGTTGGTTCTCTGATTGTTGATGCGGCTGTAGCGAAGTTGGCTCCGTGGGTGAAGTTGGTCCCGATGGAGTCGAGGTACCCATTGATATAAGGCAATCCAATGCCCTTAGCTGAGAATTCGAAATCACCCAAACATGCATTCATTAACAAATAATTTCAAATCTAAAATAAGTGCAGGAATAAATATGATGTTTCAGAGAGTGATAATGTGTGTATACAGTTGTGGTCCTGTGGACCGTTATAGAATTCATTTTCATATCTGCATTTTTTTTGGGTATTAGCTTCTGTATCTTTTTTGTCTATGCTTTACACTTCTCTATAAATTAATATTCTGAAATTCTCTGAAAAAAAAAAATTGGAATGAATTCACAGTTCAAACAAAGGTGTTCATCCAAGTAGGGATATGTGCAGAGAGCCCGCTCAAGTGGATGACTGTTTAAGTGCGGTGTGGCCCATTTAAATTTCACCACTGAGTTTTAGGCCGATGATATAAATTGTGGGTCCCACTAGATAGACACTCTCATGTGCTAGAAGTGTCCAAATCCAAATCCAAATTACCATGGATGTAGCTGCAAGCATTATTCTCACGACATGTAAAACAAAACATAGTATTAGTAGGTTAACCATTAGTGATTCAATGTCAACACACGACTGAAGTAAAGGAACGAAGGTATGGCCATATCTCTCAAGAACATATATTCATAGCGAGAGCACAATTTATGTGACAATTTATGTTTTGTTTGGATAGTAAAGAAAAAGATGGATTCACAAAGCAAATTTACACTTCTCCATCATTTGGATTCTTGGTACAAGAAACTAGGTGACTGTTGTGAGAGGGATATGATATTTCCATTTGCTATCAAAACAACAACTCTAAAATTGGAATCAATGTATCAATAGTGTTTATGAAAATCATCATTAGAAAATTAGCATCTTTTTCCTTTCTCTTTCCTTGGATTCCACATATCAAAACATGCCCATAAAGTTGTAACATAGACAGTTGAGCTATGATCAGTTTTATATCAACATTGTAAAGTTGTTGGGCAGAAGTCACAACCAATTGATGAGCATTCAAACAACCATTTCTCAAACTATCTACTCATCCGTCCATCTATATGTAAATGTATACTTCTGTTTACACATATGTATACTGACATGGAATTTGTTAACTCAAACCCATTGATTAATTTAACCTATGACTGACCAAGAATTATACGTAATATTACAAGGTTACATCTCCTATAATCTGACCCTAAGGGTTGAATCTCTGTTGCATCGCCTTTAGAAATTAATCGGCATACCGTAAAAATACTTATACATGCAAGAATACAGGGTTGAATCTGGAACTGATTTAAGTCAAAATATAAGATTAGCAGACCTTGTTGGATATTTGATTGTCTTATCGTCTCCCATCATTTTCTTTACTAAGTGGGAGCGCAAAATGCTTACTAAATGTGGTCTTCTTCTCCGAGCATGATCTTAATGAAAACCAAAGCTCATTTAGAATAGCCAGTTAACAATAACAATAACAGATAGGAGTCTCACTCTTTGAGGGTGAGGATTAGCATAGTTTTTTTTTTTTTCATTAAAGGTGCAATTTCTCTCTAAGATAAGTGGTTTTTTTTATATAGATTTTTATAACAGATAGGACTCTCACCCTTTGAGGGTGAGGATTAGCATAGTTGTTTTTTTTTTTTTTTCATTAAAGGTGCGGTGCAATTTCTCTCTAAGATAAGTTGGGTTTTTTTAAGATTTTTTATTACTGGATGGGAGTCTCACCTTTTGAGGGTGAGGATTAGCATAGTTTTTTTCATTTTTTTTTCATTAAATGTGCAATTTCTCTCTAAGATAAGCTGGGGTTTTTTTAAGATTTTTTTTTTTTTTCTAAATTATAAGTATACTTTTTGCAAGCTAGGTGATGTCCATTGGATCTTGATATGTGCAGCTTAGAACATTCTCCTTTTGGTTAATTGAGACAAGGCAACTTCCAACTCGCAGTTTGGTATTTTTACATGCAGGGGTTATCTAGCACCAGAGTATGCAATGCGTGGTCAATTAACTAAAAAGGCAGATATATACAGCTTTGGGGTCCTTATGCTTGAAATAGTCAGTGGTAGAAGTAGTGCAAAATCAACACAGGTCGGGACGCAAAAATTTCTCTTGGAATTGGTTAGTTTTCTATTCAATCTAGTTAACTTGTTTAAAGTAGAACACACACACACATGCACGCATGCACATGCGCACACAGCATATGGGTATGATAGTTAGCACTGTTCATATCCTCTGCTCGAGTATCATATAATTCATCAGCCTTAGTTCCAACTTGGCTAGGTTAAGAATTCGCTGGGGATCCAATAACAAGGCCTCAGGAGTTTGGAAATTTTTGGTTAACTGAGTTTTGTTATGTGGGAAGAGAAGCTAATGGGAATGCGGACACTTGAGGCCTGGAATGTGTGGCATGACTGGCTCTTTGTATTGAGGATGCTTGCCCCTTGATGCATCCTCATATGTTTTTTTTTTTTTTTTTGGTTACTTGCAGGAAGTAACCGAGGAAGAAATTGATTTCCAGTGTCATGGTTTTGCTCGTTTGCAAAGACAATAGGATTGAGGAAATCAATTTCCTTTTCCTTAGATATCCTCTATAAAGGGCGATTTCCTTTTTCACTTTTGTACCTAATGAAAACGAAACCTTTTCCCTTACAGATTTCATCATATGTGACATTTTCTTTTCCTCATCTGCTTTTTGGCTTCCACTAATCCAAACAGGCCCTTGGTTTTCATCCACTTCTGAGTGTTTTTAGGAATTTGAAGGACTTCTCAGGGCGAAACTGGATCTTTTTGTCACTTCTTAGGTCATACTTTAAACACTTACCACACACACCCGTAAGGCATTTGAAAACTGCTACTATCAGGCATCTCATATCCATGGTGGGGGCATATCAGGACAATGGTCTAGATGACCAAACCAAGGACATCATATGATGAGTGATTTTTTTCTCTCTCTCTTTATGAGAAATCTCCACCGTTAGATTATCACTGTAATGTGTGTAACAAATAAAATCAAGGAGTGGAAATTGCATATAACATTAGCAACTCATTCAAGGGGTCAGATCTTCTCAATGGAATCTACTTGAAATGGTTGGATTTTTCTTGATTAAAAAATAAAAAAATAAATTTATATACCATGTAGCCATGATAATGGTCATCAAGAACATAAAAATAAATTTACATACCATGTAGCCATGATAATGGTCATCAAAGAACATCTCAGCATTGCTTCCATCGTTGATTTTTCTGAATATAGAACACAAAAATTCAAAGAAATTTTAATTTGAAAAATGTATTTTACCATACCTAAAATAACCCAAATGCAAAGTGCAAAAAATAGATCCAAAACCCTAGGAAACAAGAGAGTAGCAGATATAGATACCTAATGAGTTATAAAACTACAAATCGAACAGAATTCAGATTGAAAAACTTCACCCGTCACCAAATCCAACATAGAAAAATCCCTAATTAGGGTTTCAACATAGTAAATCCCCAATTAGGGTTTCAACATTGTAAATCCCTAATTAGGAAATCACTAATGTTGAAATTGATGAAATGTAGACTCCTACCTGTTTCAGATCTTCATCTAAGCCCTAAAATTAATGACGGCTCGCGCAAGAGAGAGATTCGGGGGTAGGAATAAGCTGAGAATCGGGAGAGAGAGAGAGAGAGAGAGAGAGAGAGAGAGAGAGAGAGGGAGAGGGAGAGGAGAGAGTCGTCGTCGGGAGAGGGAGAGAGAGAGAGAGAGAGATTCGCGAGAGAGAGAGAGAGAGAGAGAGAGAGAGAGAGAGAGAGAGAGAGATAGAGAGAGTCGCCGGGAGAGACAGAGCTACGAGTGAAATGAAAATAAAAATCGCGTCTTTTTTTATTTTTTATAACATCCGTGGTCTTCAGTTAAATAGCGCCGCTGTAAGTTGCACCGAAGCACCGCTTTTCAGCAGTTTTGTTGTAGTGACTCCATGTGATTACTTCAAAAGTATCATGTGACATCGAACTCTTCCAAGAGGTCTTTACTATCAAGAAGATCTCTTGGTACAATAGTCTGAGTACTATCTACAAACCAAATGGGCCGTACCTAAAACAAGCACATTAGTAAATGGAGAAACACAATAATAGTCCACTAAATGATTACAATAGTCAAGTCCTATCTACAAATCAAATGGGCCATATCTAAAACAAGAACATTAGTAATTGGTTCTTACTCTTGCTCCGGTTGTAGACTCTAAGGAGTTTCAAAACCTAGTCAAAGGTTCGAGTACCCATAAGTGGTGAAATCCCACTACTGTGTGGGTGTGTGTGCGTGAAAAACTTATTTTTTATGGGCCCACCACAATGCGAATGTGACATTGGATAATAGATTAGGGTGATTTTTGGGCCCTTCACATAATATGAGGTAATGCAGTCGGTGCTCAGCGTAGATTTTACACTAACATCACAGTGGTTGACTCAAGCAGCGGACCCATTTTCTCACATGCGCACCCAACTGAGCGTTAAAAAAATGTTATTGGAATGTAAATTCCATGTTATTATGTAGTTTTTGGTAAACTTCTCTAAAAAGTTTTAACATTTGAGACCTTTGCCAATCTCACCAGGCGTATGAAATAAAGCTAAAAATGACAAAGAAGAGTGTGACACAATAAGAGAAAGATCACCTTCTTCTACAAGTGATTAAACATTGAATCCATAAGGAGATTTTTGAGTCCATTATAAAATAAGAAAGAAAATTCAAGTATTTTATTGAATAATGTTTTATAATTTATCCATTATACCATTAGTTTAGAAGTTACTCCAAAGCAAAACTTTTCTAAAGCTTAAGTTGCCAAAAATAAAAATGTCTAGATAAAGCTTACTAGAACATTCTTAGCATTATTACAAGTGATTTTAAAAAAAGATGAAAAATCCTAAAACTCTAAAAATCAAGGAGATACGACAAAAATACAAATTACTAAAAATAATCAAATTTTCTAAAATTATTATTTTGAACCAGAAGAGTGTGTTTTCTGTAAAAAGGGGGTGTGCGACCTTCCTGCCGATTGACCCCGAAACCATCGTTACATAAAGATCGATAGTTGTGCATTTTGTGACAATGTCTAGATTAAAAGTTACGAATGATTTACGACCCACTAATCGAACGCGGATTTTTACTTATCTTGAATGAATTTCTTCAATCTGAATGTGCTTGGGCCCAAATATATTATGCTCTAGGTAGGACAGTAACGGATTACTTTCACTTTCATTTGTACTTCTTTTGGTCCAATTGTGCAAAGAATGCATTTGTGGCATGTCAAACATCAGATGAACATGTGCCACATGTGTCAGTAGGGCGCTATAAGCCTGGGATCTAGTGCATCCATCAGAATGGCACTCTATTTTGATGCCTGGGCCTAAGAATCCGGTTGATCCACCCGTCAGATGGACCATACATGTGTAAGTGTTTGTCTACATATACACCTGTTTACAGTATTGTTTACAATATAGTGTAGCCCTGGTTAGACCAGATTTTATTTTTGGGAAACAATGTAAGATCTCAGCAAACCGATGGATGGACTAGATCTAACAAGTATGTGCCATGCTCACGTGTGTGGCATGTACACAAGCTTTATGTCGCATGTATGCGCTTATCAAAGCTCAATATTGCCTCAGCTACAGTACAAAACAAGGGATCTACGCATTTTTTTATTATCATTTGTCTCAACCCGCATGCATTGCCTAAGATTGGAATATATGAGAATTTTCAATGTATTCAATGGAGCTAAATCCTATGAAAGAGAACTCACCTCTCCCACCTCCCTTTCTACTATCACCATCTATAAATATACATGCATCTTCTCATCTTTTCGCAAGCTCAAGTCCACCTACCTACTCAAAAACCACAGTCATAGACTTTTATACTCATTAATAGTATTGAAATCATGGTCGCTGGTACTGTGGGTCATGAAATCTTGTCTCCAGTCTCACCATCGAGACTCTGGAAGGCAATGGTGAAGGATTCCCACAACCTCATGCCCAAGCTTATGCCTGAAATCATATCAAGCATTGTCGTTCTCGAAGGTGATGGTGGGGTCGGCACAATCAGACAGTCCAACTTCACTGATGGTAACTAACATAAATTTTTTTTTTTAAAAAAAATACTTAATATGCCTTTAAATAAGTTTGATAACAGCATTATACTTCAATAAAAAAAAAAATGTGTTTGTTTTGTTAATGTGCAGCCATCAAGGACTTCAGCTACTGGAAGGACCGCATAGATGAGATCGACGACAATAACCGTTTGTTCAAGTACTCAGTGATTGAAGGTGGTCTACTTGGGAAGAAAGTGAAATCAACTACATTTACACTGGAGTTCAAAGATGGCATCAATGGTGGAAGCGTATGCAAGTTTCACGGAGAGTTTGAGACTGTAGAAGGTAACCTGCCAAAAGAAGATGAAACAAAGGAGATGATGGGAAACATGGAGGGAATGTTCAAGGCAGTAGAAGGATATCTCCTTGAAAATCTAAATGCATACATTTAGCTTTGGTTGATTGTATGGCTTTCACCTTTCATTTTGCTTGATTGTTGAATAAGTTCCGTTTCCTTGAACTGTATTTTCATGGGAACAGGAATCTCTTGAGTTTGTTTAAAGTAGTAGTTAATGTCTAGCTAATAATCTTTGTTCCTCTATATTGTGATTTTAGTGGTACATCCACATAAAGTGAAAAGAGTCTTAAAAAGAGATTGTCACTTTGTTGTTTTCTTTATCAGTGATTTGAGGCCGGATCTACTACAACTCACCATGATGTGTGCATGAAATTCAATCCATCTATCATAACCCTCATTTCTACTTGGGTCCCAAAATCTGGATCGATTCAAAATTCAGGTGGGCACACAATAGAATAATTGGGATGGGAATGCCCATTATTAAAAACCTTTCAGATTGTCTGTGGGACCCATCATGTTTTGTATATACACCATCCATTCCATTTTGAAGATGTGCTGCACGAGGACAATGGGCACAAAGAAGAAGAAGAAGAAGAAGAAGAAAAAGCGGGTTCGGCCGTTTCAATCCAAGTGAGTGGAGTTTCTTGAGTTTTAAAGGCTAGGATTGTTTCGGGGATGCAAGGCTATTAAGAATCGGCGTTCAGGATCTAAGCACATTGTCGAAAGAGGGCCGTATACTGTTCGAGGACCTTATAACTAATGGAAAATCACAAATAAACGGTTCTTTCTTGGATCTGGTTTCACTGGGTGGTTTAGATGGGTCCCACAGAGATTATGGATCAGGGAGAAATTCTCTCTCGGATCCACTCGAAACGGAGCGAACTACTTCCGTTTTCGGAATCTTCTTTCACGAGCAAACAGTGGTTGGCGATCAAACTCGTGCGCACGCATGTGCGTGAAAACGTGTGATATTGATGAGGTTGTGGTCGGATCTCTGTTAGGATCATGATGAACGGTTCAGATCATCTGTAAAATCATCAGTGGTGGGCCATAACCCGACGAACAGACAGACAGTCGTCCGTTTCAAACTCCCGGGCGCGGGAATGGCGGGCAAAAAGAAGACTCCGTCATCCCTTCGGTCGTTTTAGGGAAATTGACCGTACTGGCCTCGAAGTTTGCGAAATTTACCTCGATCGCTACCACACTCCATATATTCCATAAACGGCCTTCTGACAGCCTTTGGACCTTTTATTGGACGAAATTGCCCCTGACCATGGTTCAGGAATTGTACAGTCCTGGCGTGAAGCAGAAGTCACCCGCTGTCTTAACCCCCGAGAAATGGACGGTTCGGCTACTCCCCGGGACACCGTCCAATGGCTGGCGCTCGGCGCTCTGTGGGTCCCACCACCAACTACGTGTTTCATCCATTCCGTCCATATAATCTCTAAAGATCATTTTATGGCAGGAGACCAAAAACGATCATGATCCAATCACGGTGGGACCTAGGGGGATCATAGTGGTGGATATCCAATAACGACTATTTTCCTGCAGTGTGGTCCACCCGAGAGTTGTATGACTCTCTATTTTCCCTTCATGCCGTAAAATGATATTTTAAACCAGACGAACGGCCTAGACGAAGCACATACATCTTGCTGGGCCCCACAGACCACCCATCACCTGCACCACGAGCCTCTGATGGGGCAGATGTCGCACTAATGCACATTTGAGAGGCCCTCTCCTTCCCTTTCTCTTGCTTTCCTAGAGAAGCCAACATCCAGGGGCCAACCGCCAGAGGGCGACGTTGTTTCTCCTCCTCCTCGCTCGCTCGTCTGAAAGCCTCTTCCACCGCGAGGTTTGTACTCTATTCCGTTTCAACCGCTTTCCTTTAGTCGTGATCCTTCTCCTTCCTCACCACGTTCACGATCCGCCTAAAGCTCAACGACTCAAGGTGATTAGTTACTTCAACTGTTGGTAGGCACCTGCCAGGGTAAAGAACAGTAGTCGGGAAGCCGAGGTACTGTGGTGGTCACGCGAAAGGGAGTGTAACGTAGGCCACACCTTGATCAAACCTCCACAATTGTATGGTAGACAACCACGGCATCATGTTTGTGACGGTATTTGGATCGTGGCTGCCACCATCACGAACGCTGTTGTCAGCGTTATGGGTCGTGCTCGTCAGGGATATGGCACTGGATACAACTACGACCCCTTGTGATTAATTGCCACGACCCAACGTGTAGGATAACCTCGATCTACCGTGCTTCATTACCATAAGATTACGACCTAGTGTGCTTCATTACCTTAAGATTACGAAGACTGCGTCGGTTGAATTCGATTTGATAATTAAAGTTGTGTACGGTGATGCACTCGGAAGTGCATCACCGCACCGAAACGACCGATGTAGTGAATCTAAGGGAAATGAAGTGTACGGGCGGGACATTTCTGACGAGGTGAAGGTTCGAATTACGTCCCGCCGAGAAGATGGGCCAACACCCGATGCTCGAGATGCAAACGAATAGGTGACACCCATGTCGATCCACCTTCGTCCCTGCTGGCTGAGGATGAGGCCGAGGTTGGTGATGACATTACGTATTTTTTGTTGCTTGTGATAATGTAATGTGAACTGTAATATATGTACTTATCTTATTGATTTATTGATTCATCAACTTTGTTGCATGTTATTTACCTTCCAATGTGTATGCTAACCAAGATCCTTTGTGCCTTTTAACCACGACCAATATAGGAAAACGTGAACTCAACAACGGGTCGTGGTTGTCGTGACGATACGATCGTGATTGAAATGTTATATGCGTGTTCTTTCTCATTAAGTCGTGGTTGTCAGGCCACGGATCAACAAGCACCACAAACCATGATCCGTTACAACTGGGACCACGCCCCATTTAACATTACAGCCACGTCCCATATCACCTACGACCAATGTTTCACGTATACCACGACCCATGTAAGATGACAACAACGACCCACGTATCATTCCAAATGTGGTCCATGTATCGTGACAACCACAACATATACAACCTCACAACCCTTACCCATATACAATGACAAGTGGGGACCCATGTATCATGACAAACAAGACTCCAATGTGGACGATAATGAAGAGCTTTTATGAATATTAACTACGTACTCAAAGACCTAATAGTGTACATAACATAGGTCGTGGTTTTGTCTTTTCCTGGATCGTGGTTGTCATGATAATCGGTTGTCTGTGCACTCAGTGACGTGGTTGTCGACAACGATCCGGTACGGATGACAACCACGATCCGGGCGAATATGACAACCACGACGCATGCGAATTGTCAATCACCATCCATGCAACACGACAACCATCGGTCGCTGATGTCGGCTTGTATGGATCGTTGTTTTCATGCTTGATGTATCCTTGTTTTCATGTTATATGGATCGTTGTTTTCCTGTTATATGGGTTGCCATTGTCATGTCAATTTCCTTTATTATTATACTATCGACTTCGCTTTGCCTGGAAACGAGAATAGGGCAACTCACTTGTATACATCTATGCGAACTCGATCACACCGAAATTAACGGCTAGAAGGTGTCGTGAACTATGTGGACACCATATATCTTTGTTTGTACGGAAGTAATGTGTCGCATGTACATGCACGAAAGATGGCGTTCTAATGGTGGGAATCAATTAATGGTGGGGAATAATTGGTTGAACTGTTGTGGTCTATTGATTCCAATATCTTGACCATTCTTTAGGTTTCTGGATGTTACAAATAAGATGGACCGTGCCGATTAGAGATAAGGCACTTCGATGTGACTTTCGCAACACCGACTTACGGATGCTTTCCGGACGCACACGATTACATCCTAAACGCAGATCATCAACCGACGCACGTTATGGACGGTTACGATTCCATCCCAAACTCACAACATCAATGGACGCTTTTACGGACGCTTCTTTCGAGAGAGTAAAACTTCATCCGCTTATCCCCATACGAACACCGACTATATATTGCGCATGCTTCTTCTCTCGGGACCTCTTCACTTTCTCTCCCATCCCTAACCCATTTCTACCGGTTTTGAATCTTATTCACGGGCCCCTCCATCGCCACTCAACAGTACATCTACAAGTTCAAGGTGCAAATTCACCAATACAAATGGCGAAGCAAGGTATGGTAATGGTTGACATGGACGGTGTACGGTGACCACTGACCATTGTGTTATGTGGGTATGGGTTGTGAACCACGACTCAATGTATCTATAACGAGATGTATACCATGACAATCACGATCGTTGTTGTGATCGGCGTTGATATGCAGAATGGATCGTGGTTCACAGGGTCGTCGACCCTGTGAACCACGACTTAACGCAGATGACATCAACGATATGTATGGCATGACAACGGCGATCAGTGTCGTCATCATGGCTTGTCGCACAATTGGTCGTAGTTGACAGTTGATCTGGATCGTGGATCACATCCTGTCTCGGTCGTGCCTGTGAACCACGATTCAATGTAGACGACAACAACGATCTGTATGCCATAATGCCTAATGGATCGTTGGTGACGGCCACATGGATGGCATCAACGAACCCTGTTGCACGACTGTCAAGCATGACCCATCACAGATGACAACCACGATCCAGCGTACGTGACAACAACGAACCGTGTCGCATCATAACCACATTCCTTTAAAACTCGTTATAAACACTACCCTTCCCTTCTTGGATTTCAATCCCCATCCACTGTGTAGTACAATTACGACCGATGTTAGATTCTGCAAGACCATCATATAATTTTTACTTAAAAATCCACGACCATACTGGAATGCAGGTCGAATGAAGTCAACCATGACCACATGCCTAGACTTCGAAAAGGCACAGGTCTCTCCCAAGTGCTCCGTCACTTTTCTGAAAGTCTTGGTTGAAGATATGTTGAAGTTTCCTGATAGAAATATACTATTTAGAGACACCTGTTTTGGATTTCTCACTGACTTTCCAAAGGGGCCGAGTGGACGGCACAAGCCTCGATCCCGCATTGCCCGATGCAAAGGCATGTTGGTGATCCGAAATTCGATGTTCAGTGGCACCAAGATAAGATTTACAGAGCTCGATTTTGCTCTAATAATGGGTCTTAAGTTTGGTCCACTTAGATAGATGGTGGCGGTGTGTCGAGGCCGGAGGAGCAGAGTCGAAAAGGCATTAGGGAGACCTACTTGAGCACAAAAGGGTGTTAGTAAACAAGAACCGAAAGAAGCCTATTTGTCACTCGCCGATCAAGACGAACATATGGACGCTGGTGAAGCTGGCACTAATAATTTGCGTTGAGAGCCTATTGGTTGGATCTCCGCAGAAGAATAACTCGTATTGATACGTTTATCGACATGGTTGATGACCTAGATTATTTTAATAACTACCCATGGGGTAGTGTGGGGTATGATTATCCAAGAAAGGGGTTAACGTACGCGTCCGGCACTATTCTCGGGGGAAAGGGCGACCGCCGCACTCCCAAATCATACAACATATGCGGATGCGCATTTGCCCTACAAGTATGTCAGTCTTGTCCTGATTCATACCTTGAGTTCATATTTTTCCCTTTTCTTCCATACATGTCAACCAAGATGTAATGCATGGTAATTGTTCTTATACAGATTTGGGCCTACGAACGGTTCCCTCAACTCACTGGTGACCGTAGGTGGTCCGTTAGAAGACTGCCTACAAGGATTCCGCGAATACTAAACTGGTGTCACAGGAAATCAGGCAGATATGACGCAATATCTGTCATCTTCACAGCTGTGCCGGTAAGATTTATTCAATTAGTATTGTAATTTGAATCATGCAGTATGTTTGTAATTAATTAATCAATCAATTTTGCTCCTGCAGGTGGTGCTAGCTCCATATCTTCAACCAACGGTCGAAGAAGCTGAGAGCGAGGTTGTCGAGTATAACCGACGACGACGACATTCAAACGAAGGACAAGGCTCATGGCCGCATCCACGGCAGAGACAACGGAGGATGACGTAATAAATAAAGATGAGGCTGATCTTACAACCTCCCTCTTGGAACTGAAAAATACAACTCAGCTTGATGGGAAATCTCCCCGTTTTGGGAATGAACTGAAAGATAATAAGACTACAAGATCCGCAATAAGGAAATTGAGTAAGCAGATTCATTTTCTCGCCACTGAAGTGCAAGGAATGAAGGGTGAATTGAAGCAGACTAACGAGTCTGGAGTAGAAATAAAGCACCTCATGGAGGATTATGCATCTTTACGAGAAGTGGTGTTGAAGAGAGATGATATTAATAATACAAAAGACGTACGTGAAATCTCCTTGCTTCTTGTAACCTATTTGCTAATAGCTCATTTAAAGGAAAATGAAAAATGGATCGTGCTTGTCATAAGCTTGAGGTTCGTTGCTTGCACACAGGACGGGTCGTGTTTCTCATGTGCCGAGGGTCCATGAGACAACATTGATGGTCTAGGGTCGTGTAACGTGGTTTGTGGTTTAGATCAAGTATGGATCGTTTTTACCGTAGACCAATGGATCGTGGTTTTCATCCACGATGGTTCGTGTGGTTGAAGCACAACTAACATGGTCGTCAGCCACGCCCCATTGGTCGTAATAACCACGACCCTATCCTTGATCGTAGCCGCCACCAACATATCTCTCAACCATGACCCGATACTGGCCGAGAAACACGATCCACTCTTTGTAATAACCACGACACTTAGTTCATCTTGTTGTCATCCACGGTGTGTTGTGGTTCACATACATGATATCATGGTTGTGTTCCTTGTAGAAAGACATATTGAAATACATAATAATAGGTATTTTATTTATTACGGACATTGTCTCTTCAATCAGCTCTTTCAATGTAGAAAATTCTTCATCGCGTGAGCAGTGAAGCAACATGGAGAGGAGATCAATGCTTTATCATAGAGATGGTGAGGCAAAGATAGAGAGGAGATCAATGCCGCACCGCGGATCGATGGAGCAACTCATGGAGGAGATCGCTGCTTCTCTTCTGGAGCAGGAGAAGCAAATCGAGAGGATATCAATTCTTCACCGCAGCGCAGATGAAGCAACCGAGAGAGGAGATCCAGTGCTATTAAGGTATATGAAGTTGAATCTATCTTAAATCGTTGTTATCATACACCCGGGTCGTGGTTGACATGCACAAGTGGGATCTTGGATGAGTTGCGATCGATATAAAATGATTTGTCTTCTATGTAGACACCGGACGTGGTTTATAAGAAATGTGGATCGTGATTATCGTTCAAAGGTGGATTTCACCATCATCCGTCTCGATCGCTTCTTTCCATCCAATGTCGATTGCGATTGTCATACATAGTGGATCGTTGTTGACATCCACGAACCTCCATGGACGTGAACGACGACCCACTAATGGATGACAACCAGTGCTCCAAAGGGCGATGTTTTAGCCATTTCTCGATACACGATTTCATTACAGACAAAGTTGTTGGGGAGGAAATTCAAGGAATAAATGTATATAATTCTATATAGAATAGAATTTTCCCTTGTCGTATTTGGTCGGTGTAGTGTTCCTTTTTGGTCGTGGTTATGATCCAAGAGGGTCGATGTTATATGCCCTGCCCATTCAACGAGTCCTCCGTCATGAGAGTGCCTACTTGAATGAGGAGATGACGCAGCTTACAGAGGAGGTAGAAGCAATAAATGTGTAGTTGACCGTGGTTAATGTCAATGATGGATCGTTGCTAGCATGTTTGATTGGTCGTGGTTATCATCCACCACTGGTCTAGTTGACCCACGACCCAAAGTGGACGAGATATGACATGAATGCAAAATACAAGTTTTTAACAGGTCTCCAATTTCGAGGCTGGGATTAGGCAGCTCTCTAGTTTTGAAGCTGGGATGACCCATCTTAAAGATGAGAATGCTGCCTTACTTGGCGCAAATGAAGCAGGATATGAACCTCGCTAAAGGATGAAGTGAATAAGACAATTGTACGTGAAATTACATTTGGATCGTGGTTTAAATCGGACATTATATTATGAACTCCATAGATAATGTGTCATTTTATTACAGATCAACATCGTTACCCCGCAACTCTGTGATGAAGGGAGACCACGTCACGATACAGAGGATCCCGACAGAGCTCTAACTGTGAGTGAGCCTCGTCAGGGGCTCAGTGAACTCCATCGAGCTCTTACCGATGCCGAAGAGGACGAGTTGAGAGTTGTCAGAGAGTCAGGTTCAAATGTCTGGTTGAAAAGTGTCTATGACCTAAATTCATGGGTGGACTCTGAGGTAAGTTTCTACCCTTTCTCTTCACTGCATCATATCAATGTATGAATATTATAGTTACATCACACATTTTCCTCGTTACGTAGACCATAGACCGGTACCTAAGATACCTATCAGCGCGCCAGGACGAACGAGGGAGAGGTAGACAGGTCGCGCGTTTGTCTCGTCGCTATTTACTTCAGAAGGTGAATTTGAGGACCATAGTTATCTTAAAAACGTCGATAATCACTTCCGTTTCTAACTCACCTCTCGTTTCTAACAATATTCTTCAATATATCAATAAGAATGCATGGGACAACAACTTGACTCGCCGCGAACCTATGGCGCCGGGGAACCATAATGATCGTGGTAGCATGAAGTCCGAAAGGTTGTCTCAAGTGCTTATAGAAATAGTCGACCGTAAACCGAAACCTCTATGGAAGTATAATGTGGTTAGATCTTAGTTTCTTGCACACGTACATGGAGTTCAATGACTAGATGCATTTATTGAAAGGCAATGTCAGAATCGTTGTCGATCTCACAGGCGTCATAGGTGTACATCCTCTTAATGCAAGAAATCAAGACTCGGCCGATGGTCGCTTTATCCGATGAAGAGAGAGGTCACTTTGTACGATACAAATCGAGTACCGAATTGAAGGGAAAACGAGCCGGTCGTCGCGCATGTAACCGATGGACCGAGGTGGTTATTCCATGTTCTTGATGACGATCGCTTAGGTGGGAGAATCCATGGATTGTGAAGCCATCCGCCGACAGGCCAACGCAACCAAACTCGACGATTGTGGCGTTTACATGCTGAAATATATAGACTTCCTTTGCAATATGAGTGCAATTGACTTTATGCATGTAAGATATATTTAATTGCCTACATTCAATCTTTATTGATTTGTACTTTGTATTATTAATATTAGTTCGTTCTGATTCCGTAGAGGAAATTCCTAAATTTCGAAAGACGATCGATACGACCGTCTCAAGGGCCGAAGAGCGTAAGATGCCGCGTTCCCACAAAAACAAGGAGAAGAGGCGTCGTAGACCAACGAAGAAAGCCAAACACTGAATCGATGTTGAATGATGAATGGATAGGTGTATCTGATGTTTCTACTTGTTATCATCATCTATAATGGGTTGGAGAGTGAGATGGTCGCAGTTGTCCGTGGAGAGTTTTCTATCCGCCATCGCATTTATAGAGAGGTGTGGTTGATAAATTATATCACAAGTGTATGGAAATCTGCCCATCCACATACTTTGATCTGTTCCCGTTGATGTGTATGGAAATCTCCCTATCAAAGTTAGGACGTGGAAGACGTAGATACCGAAAATCCCGTGTGTGTGTGTGTGTGTGTATATATATATATATATATATATATATATATAGGGAAAAGGTACTATGCTCGAGCGTAAAGCGGTCCTCCATGAGGTCGAGCTGATGTGGGCGCCACCGTGATGCCGCTCGAGCGCATAGTACCTTTTCTATTATATATATATATATATATATATATATATATATCTCAGCTGTTGTATGAGAGATTAGAAAAAGAACATCCTGGATTGATTGATCGCTTGGTCGTTGTCGTGCCGTGTCAATATCTCCGTGGTTCAAATACGTAATAGTTCGTGGTTGTCATCCACCTTGATCGTCGTTGACAACCACGGTAAACGAGAGAAACACGATCCATACGTCATGTAAACCACGATCTATAAGTCATGACAACTACGACCCCATGTCATTGCAATCACGACCAGCTAAATTTGTCAGTAAGCGCCGCGCGTTTCTCGTTATATTGTAAACTTAAGTGGAAGACCCGAGCAGAGTCTCGCGCATCACTGAGCTTCTCTTCTCGCATTTATTTTATTATATGGGTCGTGGTTGTAGTGTTGCTTTCATCGTGTTTGTTGTGATTGTAATGCTATATGGGTTGTAGTTGCCATGTTTTAAGGGTCCTGGTTGTCATGTTGCCTTCATCGTGTTTGATGTGAGCACGACCCTTGTTGTATGGGTCATGGTTCCCATGACACTTGGAGTGGTCTCCATGATGTATGTGTCGTGTTCCTCATATGGTCGTGGTTGTCGAATACGATCCAACATGGACGAGAACCACGATCCACAACAACTGAGAGCCACGATAAATTTGACAAGGAGATTGTTAACCATGGTGTTATCACAGTGTATATGGATCGCGTGGTTCTCGGTGTCATGTCGGGTCGTGGTTCTCAAGTTGTATGGATCGTGGTGGTAGTTTCACATGGGTCGTTTTCCCCATGGTTTAAGTCACGATCCAACGTGGATAATACCTACGATCCACTTTGCATGTTAACCACGATCACGCGACTGGGTCGTGGTTGTCGTACGCATACCGGGTCGTCTTATATGGGTCCCCTTTCCACGACCGTTTCCTTCGAATCTTTACCCTTCTGACTCAAATACACACTCGTGTTTTATGAAATCGCACATCCTTTCTAATGTTCTACCACCTATAAAAGGAGTAATTGGGTTTGAAATTGTTTTCAAAGTCTCGTCCGAGCTTGATCCTATTGCAACACCTTAAGCATTCATGGATTTCTTTGCTCGCCAATCAAAATACCGGTGGAGATACTGACGAGCCATTGATTTCTTCTCCTCCCATTCTTCGCTTACGGTGATCCCTTCCTTTCCTCATGTGTCTTGACGATCTTCGTGAAGATCAACGCCTCCACAGAAATGCCGAATTCACCTTCTAAAACGAGTGTTTCACTTGTTGGGTGCCCTTTGAAGGAACTGTTTTTCATACCGTATTGCAACTATGGTCGTGTTTGTCGCCAGCTTAGCTCTCTTCTTCACAATGACAGACGTTAGAGTGCAAAGATTAGCTTCTCTCCCGCAGTAAAGGGAGCCGGATGGGTCGTTGTTCGCGTGGGCTGTTGTTTTCATGTTACATGGTTCGTGATTGTTACGTTACATGGTCGTGTTTATCAGCGGTTCTAGCCTTTATTCTCGGCAAGCAATGAAGTGATATTGCAACGTTAGCTTCTCACCTGGGTTTGACTGTTTTATGGGTCGTTGTATCCATGGGTCGTACTTGTCATGTTAGATGGTCGTGGTTGTCACGTAGTATGTGTGGTTGTTGTAATGATTTTGATCCTAGATTTTAAGGTAACCTAGCGTCAATGATTCTACGAGTTTTGGGTCTTGCAGATCGTATTTAAAGTGGATCAAATGGATTTCGTAGCTAATCTAGTTTAGCACCTTGTTAACTTTGTCACATTTCTAAAGGATTTAATCCTATAAGATTTCTGTCTAAGGTGGTACCTAGGCCTTTGTAGTTTGTATATAAGGTGATCCAAGTTATATACTTGGCCAGTTTAAGATAGTGTCTAGAGTGAAAGTACTTAGAAAAATTGAAGGATCAAGGTGGTGAATTGCGTGAGATTTGTGAAGGAAATGGGTTCAAAAGAGTTTTAGACTTTGGGATTGAGTTCTGACAGGTTCATAAGGTGTTAGGATCGACCCATTGCCTAAGGACGTCTAATCCCAGTTGGCAAAATCCGGATGTTACATTACAATTCTTTTGGATATGTATATTGAGTCCCCAATCGGGTGGACACTGTGACATGATGTTATATGGTTGTACATTTTAGATTTTGTTCATTTACACGTATAATCATGATGATATACACCGCTTAGATTAGCTCTTATGAATGGTTATGATAATCGTGTAACCGTATGAATGAAACACGCTTTTGCAAAGAGAAAAGTGACACCCTAATATGGAGAATCGAATTATAATCAACCCCTAAAATACGCGTTTTCTTGCTATGTCAGTATACTTAAGTGGAAGACACTAGCAGAGTCTTGCGCATCACTGAGCCTTATGGTTATTGGTTTTCTTTTTATACCGATCGTGATTGAAGTGTTATGCGGTTCGTGGTTGATGTGAAGCATTTATCGTAGTTGTCATTTGGTGAGACCTTATTTCCTTGCACTGACTTTTCTGTTAGTGACCCAGTGCATAAAGGATCGTGATTATGGTTGTCACGGTAAATAGGCCGTGGTCCACGCTTTGATGGTTCGTGGTTGCCGTCTGTGTTGGATCGTCGCGAACAAGCACGACATAGTGAGAAACACGACTCATACAACATGACAACCACTGCCCACCACCAAGAGTGCCACGACCCTTTGTTAATCTCGCCAAGACCTGTATGGGTCGTGGTTCAAATGGTCAAGAATCTGTGGATCGTCAGTAGACATGCACCACGGTTCATGAATCGATAGGTATATATATATATATATATATATATATATATATATATATATATTAGTGCCACGGTAGGTAACGTTCACCGCTCCCAATATGGATCGTGGTTCAAGCACAAGAATTCCTGGGTATTCTCCACACCGGATATTGTTAACATGCATCGTGGTTAACAATATATTCCAGTAAGGTTCGCTTCACCCAAATAGGATGAAAGTGCATCGACGCCTTGTCAGACCGGCCGATTGATCAGATCTAGAGCATTTGGGTCTTGTCCTATCTTCTCCTTGGGACGTAATGCGAACCTTTTTCGGCCTTCCAAATGATCTTCTCGCTTTCTCGCGGCTTCATTTTCGCGCATAAAACCTTCACTTCGTCCGAGTGTTCCATTGTGTTCTCATTCAAAGACCGGTAAACCGACTCTTGATATGTTTTGCGATATATCTCATTGAAGTATAATGGAGAGCAAGATTTGTACATATATAAGTCGAAACTTATCGCATGCCGCCATCACATGAACACACGGCAAAGAAAGATTTTTGCAAACTCATTGCACGTACACTTCATGTCTATTAGATTCACTACATCCGTCGTTCCTCGTGTCGTCACTTGAACTCATCCACCGAAATCGCAAGGCATCAGTCCTTCGCACCTCCGACCGATATAGGTCCTGGACAAATTTTTTGATGCCCAAGGAGTCAAATCTTCACAGCATGCCGAGGCCTCGTCCCGTCGTCGAGGAAGAAGTGTTGGATTTTACTCCTTATTGTCTCGAGAAGTTTAGTGACAGTGGTACTCTCGCATCTACGAACAATGCATTCATGCTTTCCACGATGTTGGTGGTGACGATGTTATACCGCATGCCAGAAAGAAAGCGTCGCCCATCTTTCTTTTTCAATACCGCTGAGGAACTGATACGCCGTGGGATTCGACGTTTGAATGCATCGCATCATCTCCCAAAACGTGGATGTGCGGTATGTCTTCACGGCACCCCAAAAGTATTCCCTCATAGAATCATCCGAACATGCCTTCTTCATGTTTCCAAGTATATGATGAGCACAATATCCATGGATCGCATGCGGAACATGCCATGGACTTCACTAACCAACCCTTTGTGACGATCCGACACTATCACTAGTCCTGGAAGGTCCCCGAGTGACCTTGATAAAATCCCAAGGAACCACCTCCACCTACTATTGTTCTCGATTCCCCGATCCCATATGCCACAGGAGGATGTGATTGTTTCCATCCAAAGGCAAGAGCCATGAAGAGAACGCCTTGTATCTTCCTCACAAATGCGCGGCATCAACGCACAACACCCTCCGAACATGTAAAATTACGCTTCTGATGCACTGCCCAAGCGCAATAAAGCATCGTTGGAAACTATTCGTCTCCTCGTTCACCTGCAACTCCGTGACAATCCCTAAATTGGCCTTTTTCAACTCGTGAAGGTACGCCGGAGCTCGTTATAGAGCCCTCGTAGGATCCCAATACTTGTCTGGTTGCCATCTCCTTACCCTTCCACGCCTTCTTGTAATTGATCTCAACACCGTACGTCTCACTCATACGATATTGAATTTCCTTTGCCGTGCAGGTCAGCCCCGAGCTCATACGACCGACGCCAAACTCACTACTCATCAAACTGGTGGCTTGGCGATGATCTCTCCCCTTTCTCTTCGACGTCACCGTCTCAATACGGCCATCTGCGTTCGTGGTCTCAGATTGGCATATATCCTCAAACGACATAGTACAGGTATGCTTCGAGTTGTAAGTCCTGATCTTGAACATCCCTAGGCCGTTAAGTTTTGAAGCACGCATCCTCCAGCTACAATCTGCTACAATGTAGCCAATCGTATATATCGCCTTGTTGGACTTGATGACCTTGTACTAGAACTTGCGGCGCATCACATATTTACATAGAGAATACTGTAGTCGACCTTTGTCCTCGTACACTTGCCCGCAATATGTCGTTCTCGGATCATCCACAAAATCCGGTATCCTTGTCGATCCGAATTGACAAACGCATCATCGATGGATCATTGGCGGGTGGGGTTTGGAGATCGCACCGTCACCGTTCTCTGGCCATCATATCCATCACTACTTGATGGGCCGTATGTCGCGGTCATCATTCCCCAAATCATGCCGTGTATCGTTGGCTAAAGGGCCACCCATACCGCAGTCGTCGTATGGGCCATGTATGTCGCAGACATCATTCCCCAATCTATGTTGTGTGTCGTAGTCCGAATGGCCGGCCAGATCGCATTCGTCGAGCTCCCGATCGTGATATCCATCACTCCTTGATGGGCCGCCTATATCGCATACGTCATCACTCCCCGAAACATGATGTGTATCGTCATGGGAAGGGCCGCTTACATCGCATAGCCGCCGTTGACTTCTGCCTCGATATCTAACAAGTATGTCATGCATATCGGAAGCATCGGCCATCCGATCATTGCCTACAAAGTGTGCGCGAATGAAGAGACGATGGGTTCGAATGTAATGCGTCATCGCCGTTGTAATCCTCGCCGACAGACAACGCTCAATTTCTCCACATACAATGGTATATGTGTTGAAGGTGTCTCCCTACGTAATAACATGAATGCTTCGAGATCTTCATCGCCTTTAATTGTATGTGGGCGTAGGAATCCATGAATTGGATCACCGTACACAACCGTAATCATCAAATTGCATTCATCTGACGTAGTCTTCGTAATCTGGTGCGCTTTTATCGAGCAACTGTCGATAGGTGATATCATCACTCACAACAAATCCCTTTGAGTCTCCACCCTGGTAGGTGAACATTGCCTTGTCGTACACACTCTCTCCATCATAATAGCATAATATAGCCCTGCGACCCATACTCATTTGAATACTGGTTATTCTGTTAAAAAATAATAATAATTTTGAATGGGTCCAAATTGCGAGTAATGCAGGATACTGGTTGTCCATTAAATGGGTCGTGGTTATCATCCACATTGGTTCGGGATTGCAATCCACATTGTGTCGTGGTTGGCGACAACGGCCCACTGTGAATCACGTGGTTGCGACAACGGCCCACTGTGAATCACAACAAAGTACAATGCGAAGGGTCGTGGTTTTAATCCAGTGACAAAACTGAGTCGCGCGAGGGGTCGTAGTTTTGTCCCACAATGGGTCGCGGTTTTGTTCTTGTAAGGATCGTCCCGTTCACTGGACTGTGGGACGCCCAATTTGTTTGGGAGTTGTCGTCGTGTTATATGGCTCAGGGTTTTTAAGAGGGGCCGTCGTTGTCAGATGATGAGCGTCGCATACTCAAGTAATATCTTATTCGTGGTTGTCACGGTACATGGATCGTGGTTGTCATGCACGCTTCAACGACCCATTGCTACATCTTATTCATTCATGGATTTCGTTGCTATTACAACCATCACAATGGAAAAGATATTTGATGAAGGGCTCGAATCCTCCCCGCGTTATTCCTAACATGGCAACCACGCTCAACAACCGATATACAACTTCGATCCACGGTTTATCGTAATCACGATCCTCATTTGATGGCAAACGACATATTGTGCATGTGAACCACGACCAAACGTTCGAAGGTCGTGCTTGTTAGCTGACATGGTTTGCCAACCACGCTCAACGACCAATTGTGCATGTGAACCACGATCAAACGTTCGACGGGTCGTGGCTGTCAGCTGACATGGGTTGCCAACCACGCTCAACGACTGGGCCAGTGCATGTGAACCACGACCAAACGTTCGACCGGTCGCGATTGTCACCGACATGGGTCGTGGTTCCCACGTTACGTAGGCCGTAATATTCGCAGTTGTTATATTGGTCGGGTCGACAGGTTGCATGGGTCGTGGTTCACAGTTATATAGATGTCGTGATTTACACTTAGGAATCACTCAAAGGGTCGTGGCTCCCAATGACAACCACGACCCATAACACCTTCCAACCACGACCCATGCATCACATAATGTGCACGAGAATCCGATCCGTATCAAGTGCACAACCAAGATGGTTGCAACGTGACAACCAATATTAGGTGTGCATGGGAATACGGCACCACGATCCACAGAATGTGACCTTCTCGATTCTACCTTGACCCGTAGCAAACTGACCTCCTAGTGGAAGAGGATTACAGCCTAGGACAGATAACGTGCCTCTCTGGCAATTGGGAGCCTGGATCTTCTCTTTTCCCCTCCCTTAAATTTTAGGATGTAAGTAGAAAGTCCGTAAAAGTTGAAGCTGAAATGCTACATTCGGCCCTTCCAACGCTCATATATTCATCCGTTTAGTCCACGGGATAGTGGATTGGCTACTCCCCTGCTAGGCTGTCACCAGCAATGGGCCCAAGCATGACTCATGGGTTAGATCCATTCCGTTCATCTGCATCTACAAGTGAATGCCACGGTCGGACGTCAGCTCTTACCGATCATTCGTTGGCTTGATCCCGAAAGTGGGAGGGATAATTACAATGGTCTACGACGGTGAATCATCACTGCTCCATGTAATGTCCACCGCTTGTGATTGAGTGACGTTTCTTTTTGGTCTCCTACCCTTAAATCATCCGGAGAAGCGTATGGACGGCATGGATGAAACACATGCGTGGTGATTGGACACACCGACCGCCGAGCACCAGCCCATTTGCTCTGTCCCTGATAGTACCCAATCCGTCCGTGGCTTAATGTCAGAACATCAGTGTGACATCCGCTTCATCCAGTCCGTATGTCGCTTGAATCAAGGTCATGGGCAATTTCGTCCCGTGCCATCGTACGGATACGTATGGGGGCTTCATGTATGGGCGAGGATTGCGTACTACCCCCTCATGGCCCAACTCCCAACAAAGTACTCTATGGGCGGGCCCCGTGATGTATCCGTACATCCAGCCGTCTATCCCTTATCTCAAGTTATTTTAAGATATCGAAACTAGGGTGGGGTAGATCAAACGGTCAACTGGATCACACCACGTATACTTACAATCCATCAACAAAATCCCATTCAGACATTTCAACAACAAACACTACTTTATACATTGACTGTCTACAGATCACAAGGGGATTGTCACACATGCAACTGACCTTTATTGCTTTGTGCATTTTAAAGCAAGCAAGCGTATTACGTCCATATATACCTATAAATCATTTATTGGTAACCAAAAAATAAAAAATGATCCTTAACCCAATAAAAGTGGACCACACCACAAAGAAACAAGTGTGAATGATGAACGATCGTGGACCGATTTAAATGCCCCCGACCTCTGCCAGATACGCACGGACATGGGGTAAAGCGTGGTTACCTCCTAAGCTTTCAACTCCACATAAACTGACCGATCGGCTACTCCACAGGGCACCGCCAATTTGCCGGATCTCGGCGGTCTGTGTGCCCAACCACCACGTATGTGTTTCATCCATGCCGTCCATACGTTTCTCCATATGATTTAAGGGTAGGAGACCAAAAATGAGAACGTCACTCCAATCACAAGCGGTGGACATTACATGGAACAGTGATGATTCACCGTCGTAGACCATTGTAATTATCCCTCCCACTTTCGGGATCAAGCCAACGAATGATCGGTAAGAGCTGACGTCCGACCGTGGCATTCACTGTAGATGCAGATGAACGGAATGGATCTAACCCATGAGTCATGCTTGGGCCCACGGCCGCTGACCGGGGCCATCGGGGCCATAGTATATAACAATGGGGACAATGGGCATATTACATTACAATCACGACCCATATTACATCGACAACAACGATGCACCTTGCATTACCAACACGACCACTCTTACATGATAAGACTGACCCATAACACGATAGCAACCACGACTGATGTGAACCCCGACCGAAATATCGTGATAACTACGACCCAATGAGCACCATGAAAAACATAGCAATACTATGAAGGAATAGCGCGAGAAGGACTCGTCGGCCGGATCGCGTCCGAAAAAGTGTCTAACCCAAGTACCATTTTTATAGGATGTTCAACCCGTGGTTAATGTGGGGTTGGTGATTCGAAAGGGTCGCTTTGATTCCAAATGAATTCTGGAATGTATCGTCATTAATGTGATTTCCTGAATTTGAATATGGCATTGATTCCACAGGGAAGGCTCGTGGATAGAACGAACGTTGGGTCGTTGATGTGAATCACAACTCAACATAGATAACAACAACGATATTTACAACATGACAATCACGCTCGTGGTTGATAGCAAGGAAACTCTTGGATCTGATGGTGGATGGGCTTTATTTCTCGACGTCGACCCAGCACAGACCACGACGCCCTCTCTTCTGGCAGCTACCGTGTTATATGAGTCGTCGTTGCAATATTGTAAGGGTCGATGTTGTCATGCTACATAGTCGTGATTGCAATGTTATATGGGTTGTCACTCCCATGTTATACGGATCGTAGTTGTCATAATGACTGGAGCGTTGTAGTGGTGCACAATATCCTGCAAGTTGAATTGGTCGTGGTTGTCGTTAATAATGGATCAATGACTTAACGACGGATCGTGGTTCTCAAGATATATGGATCGTGGTTCTCGTATGTATGTATCGTGGATGTCAGTTTATATGGATCGTGGTTATCAAGTATATATGGATCGTGGTTTCCATGTCGTATGGGCCGTGTTCCTCATACCACCGTCGTTTTTGTCAAACACGATTCAACATGAACGAGGACCACGGGTTACAGCTGTGAACGACGACCAATTTAACATTAGAACACGATCCATATCAACTACGACCCGTTCATCGAGCATATCACGACCCATATTACACGACAACAACGATCATATATCGTATCGTTCATGGTCCATGTATAATGACAACCACGATCCACGTTGAATGACAAACTTTATTGCATGATAACTGCGATCAATGCATTTCGTGATGACCGTGATGACCGCTGAACATTTATATGGCCACATAAGTTGTGTATCGGGTTAATGTCTTGGCTTTTTCACTTCACCACACCATGTCTTGGCTTTTTCACTTCACCACAAAGGAAAGTTGTCTTGGCTTTTTCCCTTCATCACAAAGTGAAAGTGACATTACAAACTGTTTGGATGGAATATAAACATCAAGGTAGAGCATACGGAGGTTTTAACGGTCGAGTTCCTTTCCACACTGCTTCATATAGTATGGCCCACTTGAGTTTGGATCCTAATCATTTTCGCCTCCTTTCCTATGATTTGCTCAAAAACGATGGACGGGTGGATTTCTAACAAACATCACAAGGCCCTCACGCATTTTTTCACAAGAACCTCCTCGCGAAAGGCTTCAAGGACGCGGGCGACTGCTACGCTTAGGACATTCCGCGTACGACGATCTTCCACTACCGTCCTCTCGTGGAAGGACGAAATCGGATTGCAGATTGAGTTACTCAAGACTTATCGTATCGATTATACTCGCTGGCCCACCGTGAATGTATATGGTTTATCCACACCGTCCATCCATTTCTCCCGATATTTTTGGAGGTTGATATCAAAATTTTCAATGGCGAGGTTCAATCGCACCGCTTCCTTTGGGGTGGTTAACTTGAGTTAGATATGCCGACATTTGGTCCAAACCCTACACGAGTCTATTCAAGATGCTTCCCCTCAGTAAATGGAAACGGATTGGCTACTCTCTTACACCAAATTTCCTGAGTCGGGTGGTCTGCTCAGGGCCCACCATGATGTATGTGTTTCATCCATTCCGTCCATCTACTTTTGTAGATCAATTTATGATAATACAAAAAAAATGAGGTGTATCCTAGTCTCAAGTGGATCACATTACAGGAAACAGTGTTTAAAGAACTTTGACCGTTAAAAACCTTTTGGGGGCCATAAAAGTATTGGATCAAGTTGATCTTTGTTTTATCACTTCATCTGGGTTTTTATGACCTAATCAACGGATTGGATGTCAAATAAACAGTACATCGGGCCTTAAGAGGATTTAAATGATGGATATCCAATCACTATTTTTTTTCCTGTGGTGTGATCCACCTGAGATTATATCCCTCCCATTTTTTGGATAAAGACGTAAAATGATATTTAAAAATGGATGAGACACATACATCATGGTGGACCCCACAGAGCACCGACCACCAGCTCCGGGGCTGATGTCGGGGGGAGTAGCCAATCCGTTTCCCTGGTAAAGGGGGAACGGATTGGCTACTTCTCTCGACACCACCGGTGGCTGGTGGTCTGCTCAGGCCCCACCATGATGTATTTGTTTCATCCGTTCCGTTCATCCATTTTTACAGATCATTTTATAGCTTAATACCAACATTTAGAGGTCATATATCTCAGGTGGACCACACCACGTGAAAACAATAGTGGTTGGATATCCATCATTAAAATCATCCTAAGGCCCACTATACTGTTTATTTGAAATCTAATATGTTGATTAGGTCATGAAGGTCAAAAACAAAAATCATATTGATCCTAAACTTTTATGGCCACATTGTTTCATGTCATGTGGTCCACTTAAGCTCGGGATATACCTCATTTTTGGTCTCCTACAGTAAAATGATCCGTCAAAATAGATGGACGGCATAGATGAAACACATACATCATGGCGGGTCCCACGGAGCATCTACCACCAGCCATTGGCTGGTGTCATGGGAAGTAGCCAATCCGCGTCTTGTAAAGGGTACTGATTTACACTCTGTACGCATTCCGCTTCCTTTAAATGGCATTAAATGTTAGGAACGGCGGGGCGAACGAATTGCGCCACGTGTTGTAGAGGATCGAGGATATCCCGGCGCTTTTAGAATTCTTTAAATGCTAGGAAGATTCTGGCAATAATGGTCTTTGGTATTTTGCATCAATCCACGTGTCCCGCGGTGCATTCTTCCTCCGCTTTTTGCAGGTATGGTGGGAAGTGGCTCAGAGACGAGGCGGCCTGTTCGCCCTCCGATGGATGTCGTCCTCTCCTCTGAATCAAGGATGACAGCCACGTCGAAGAAGAGGAAGGCTCCTGAGGACGAGACGAGGCGGCTCCAGTTGTAGACCCGGCCAGGATCGTGCCCTGTTACGCATGCTCTACCGCAGTCCGCCCTCTCTCGACCGGTCCCCGGCCGGGTTTTCTGTGCTCACCGATTCCTGGGCGCTTGAGCACGCACCGAGTCGCAAATCGCCGACACCCTTTCCAAAAGCCCATGTCGCTTTCATGGATGATTTTGCGGCCGTGTGTTACAAGTCGCCGCCGAAGATGTTGGCGGTTAAGGAGAGGTCAAGGAGATGGATCACCTCGAAGCCGAGCGGCCCAAACTCGTGGCCGAGAAGGCCGAGCAAGACGCTCACGAGTCGAGCTCGAGAATAGGCCGGAGGCCGCCGCCGCCGATTTATCTGAGCCGAGGAAGGTCGTAGCGAATGCCGGCGAGAGAGCTTGTGCTCCAAGGCGAAGTCAACCACCAAAGCTCGCTTGGGCGTGGCCGAGCCCGAAGTCGAGGCCGCGTCATCGGCTAACGAGGACCTCCAGCTTCATGGCATTGGATGCCGAGTGGGGTCGAAGCGGCGAAAGAGTTGCTCGAGTCTGAGCGACCGATGGCGGCGAAACAACTAGTCCAAGAATGAATGTCCTCGAGTCCGTCCGCGTCCGCGGAAAGGGATTCCTTACGAGCGCAGCTTAAGGCTCAAGCGGCTGCCATGGGCGGCCGCGGCAGCGGGGCGAATACAAGGAGTCTGCCGATAGGGCTAAGGAGCCGGATAAATTATACAATTTCGCTATGACAAAGGGCTTTGATGCTTGCCCGGCCGGTTAGGAAGCTTTACCCGACCCTCGACTTGGACGCCCTCACGGCAGACACCTCCGGTGATGCGAGCCTGACACGGCAGACGCTACCGATAGCGCCCGTCCTGCAACGGAGATTGGCCAATATGCCCCTGTCGCGGAGGATGCCGTCGATGCTCAGTCCCCCACATCAGTATCTGGTCCCTCTGCTCGGCGGGGATAACGAGTTTTCTTTTGTGTTTTTGTTTTTTTGTTTCTGAACGATTGTTTTTATTTATTTATTGTTTATTTGCTGTTCTTGATGTCCCTTTGCTGTTTATTTGCATCTGAAATGTCCACGACCCATAACCAATGAGAGGCACGACCCATGCTAACACCCACGACAGACACATAACCATTGAGAGGCACGACCCATGTTCAACAATGGTCACGACCCCTATATCGTGTTTCGAGCGCGATCATATGGCTCGTCTCTGTCGCAGCCCGACCTTACAATCTGAACCGTTCCCTCTCTCCCTTTCTGAGTTCCAGGCTGATGTAGAAGCCCTGTAGCCGTGGTTGAACCTTTATCGATGACCAGCTACTCGCAGTTGGGGGACCCGGTGTGTGTAATGGCTTATTTGGGAATCCAGACCGATGTAGCACGGCTTCTTCCGGGTTCCAAACGGACGTGAAAGCTCAACGAACGGACTCACTATTTTGCGGAACTTGCAACAGCGATCCGTACAATACCACGACCTCGAACCAAAAAACACTAAAATGGTTACCCGTAGCAACCTACTCCACTACCCATGCTACATTGTAACCCACGATCCATATATCATAACAACCATCATTAACTCTACATGAAAGGCACGATAAAACTGTACACAGCAATTGTTTGGATAGTTTCGTGGTTGTCATGTTAATGGCATCGGGGGTTGTCTTTAGTCTTTACAATGGGAAATGGTTGTCGTCTTACAATCACGACCCTTCCAACATGCAAATGAGGGACTCATGTAACATGACATGAACGACCCATGTCCACCAGAACATACAAACCATACCCCTTCACAACCACGACCATGTAACATGACATGACCGACCCATATCCACCAGAACATACGAACCATACTCCTTCACAACCACGACCCCATGTAACATGACATGAACGACCCATATCCACCAGAACATACGAACCATACTCCTTCACAACCACGACCCCCATGTTCAGGGGGCCTTTTGAAGCCCAATGAGTTGGCGCACGGCTTTTTAACTTTGTTATATGGTCGTGGTGCAAATGTTCGATGGGTCGTGGTTGACACGACGATTTAGATCGTGTATTCGGTGTATATGGCTCGCTGTAGTTATGAGATATGGATCGTGTATTGAAATTTTACGGACGAAGACGCCGTCGACACTCCAAACGATGTAATGATGAAAGTGTAAGGTCGGCGCAGGCGCGCTTTCCTGCAAATGCCTGTAGTTGGAAGGTCATTCGTCGGAATCCGAAGTGGGCCGCACGCTGATGTTTGCGATGAATCTATCCCGTTCATCCGTTTCTTGAGGTCAATTTAGGAGTCCAGACAAAAAGTGATCAGGATCCATTACTCAAGGGACGGCATTCAAGAAAATGTGGAGTCATATTCCAATCGTTGAAACTGTTTCTATAGGGGTCGACATTTATTCCAACCGTTGACACTTCACTTGGGTCGACGTTTATGTTTACACGCCATCCACACCGTTCATAACTTATTTTCCTAATGGGATGAACTGAAAACCTAACTCCTGTCCTGACACGACACTTCGTCTGCCATAAATATTTCTACTATGGAAGTTGAAGCCTCGTGTTTTCAGCACATTTGAGCCTCAGATCTGGTTCATCTTTTGGCCCAAAACTGAGCGCATGAAGCTGATGGACGGAGTTGATTTCTGACAAACATCACGGCGGGCCACAACCCACAATATTAGTCTGTACTGAAATATACGTCGCCCGTACATACAGTTCATTAAAATGGCGTGTAAAGGGCGCCAAGGTCGCTTCCGGTTCCCAACGTCTAAGATCAATCGTCGATCATCGTGGTCAAGTGCATGGGCCCATCATCGTCGGATCTAATCAGTTGGAATAGTTCATGGCTGATGGATTCCTGAGATAAGTTTAATTGCGACACGTATCGAGCCATCAGTGGCCCACACTGCGTAAAGATGACAATTTGTAACTTTTGACGGAACCAGCGCATCTTCTGTTGTGGTCCATTGGATTCTACATATTCCTATCATCCGTTGGGTAATTCCGTATCTTCTCGATGCAAATAGATTGGTCGGTGCGGATGGGAGTAAGGGCAGTTCAGTGTGACTTAGCAACGACCCATATTGGGATGTATACAGTTAAAGCAACCGCTGCTCCTCACGTGTAAGTCGGAACACCGATTATATATATATATATATATAATATTTCATTTATAATTATATATAGGGAAATAAAATAAAATAATATATTTAGAGCTTCTTCTCTGGGACCCATTCACTTCATATCCCTACCAATTTTTTTTTTTTACTGGTTCCGAATCTTCTTCACTGGGACCCATTCACTTCATATCCCTACCAATTGTTTTTTTTTACTGGTTCCGATTCTTCTCCACTGGGCCCTCCATCGCCACTCAGCAACTGCATATATACAAGTAGGGTGCAGCTCATTTCCTATCAATGGCAAAGCAAGGTAATGGTTCGCATGGACAGTATGTAGTTGTTCACATGTTAATTGATTTAGCGCTGTCAACCACGACCCAGTAGTCACGACTGAGACGATTTGTATAGCATGAACAGCACGATGGTGGTTGTGATCGTAGTTGATGTCTATACGGATCGTGGTTGAAAATCGCAGAGCGCTGTCAACCACGACCCAGTAGTCACGACTGAGACGATTTGTATAGCATGAACAGCACGATGGTGGTCGTGATCGTAGTTGATGTCTATACGGATCGTGGTTGAAAATCGCAGTGGATCGTTGCTCACACGTTATTTGGGTCGGGGCTGTGAGTCATGGTGGTCGTGCTATATGGGTAGTGGGTATGCCATCCCAGCTGACAACAACGAACGGTTCGTTGCGAGTCGCTGTATACTACAACAACGATCTATATGGCATGACAAGCACGATTACGGTTTTCATCGTGGTTGCTGTGCCCAGTGTATCGTGGCTCACATGCTGTGTGGGTCGTAGGCGTGAACCGCAGCATGGATCGTTGTTGACAAGCACAGTGGATCGTTGCTCTCATGTTATTTGGGATGGGGAAGTGAGTTATGGTAGACATGCTGTATGAGTGGTGGTTATGCCACGTAGATGGCGACCACGAACCGCATAAACTGACAAACACGACCGTGGTTGCGATTAATTGTACACGACAGCAAGGACCCATATGGCATGACAATCGCGATGGACCCATATATCATGACAATCGCGATCGTGGCTGTGATCGCGGTTGATGTGCCCAGTGGGTCGTGTATGACACGTTATGTTGGTCGTATATGTGAACCATCCAGTAAAGGTCGTTGTTGACATGGACAGTTTATGTCGGAAGTGGATGTGAACCACGACCAGTTGTTTATGACATTCATGATCCTGGTGACCTGTGATCGTGGTTGACATGGACAGTTTCCCCAATGGATCGTGTTGACCCGATCGTTTGTGGGTGGTTGGTTAGTTTCCCCATTGGATCGTGGTTGACAGGACGGTGGATCGTTGATCACATTTTGGGTGGGTCGTATTGACCGTGGACCTCGACCCAGGGTAGAAGACAACAACGATCCGTGCTGCATGGCAACCCCAATCGGTGGTGAACACCTGATAACAACGACCCTCTGTTGGTTACATCAGCGATCAAGAATTTAGTTCAGTCACGATCGGTAGTCTGTTCACGGCATTATTGTTGATTGATCAGCAATCGATGTCCATATTGGTATACAGGTCGAGGAAAGCCAGTGATGACCACTTGCTTAGACTTCGTAGAGGCACGGGTCTCCGCCAAGTGCTCCGTCAGTTTTTGGGAGTATATGATTGTAGACCTGGAGAAGCATCCTGATAGACAGAATATATTTAGAGACAGCTGTTTCGGATTTCTTCTTCACTTTCCGAAGACTGGATTTAGGGCACACTCACAGATCTTGCATTGCCTAATGCAAAGGCATGTTGGTGATCTGAAATTTGATGTTCAGGGCACCAGGATAAAATTCACCGAGCTCGACTTTGCTTTAATTATGGGACTGAAATTTGGACCAGTTAGGGAGGAGGATGCCGGAAGGGAAGAGGGAGGAAGATCTATTAGGGAGACCTACCTGAGAACAGGTAGTGTTAGTAAACAATACCTGAAACAAGCCTATTTGTCACTTGCCGATCTCACACAAGCATATGGACGCGGTGAAGCTGGCTCTATTAATTTACGTTGAGAGTCTATTAGTTGGATCTCCGGGGAAGAATAACTGTGTTGATAAGTATATCGACATGGTCGATGATTTGGATTATTTTAATAACTACCCCTGGGGCAGTGTGGGGATATGATTATCTGAAGAAAGGGATTAACGCAGCGTCTGGCATTATTCGGGCGACTGGCCGGTACCCCAAGTCATACAACATATGCGGATGCGCGTTCGCCCACAGTACATTATTCTTGTCCTGGTTCATACTCTTTAAGGTTGAATGTGTATTACATACACGTCAATCAATATGTAATGGATCATTATAATTGATCCTAAGGTGTCCGGGCATACGAACGATTCCCAAAACTCACAGGAGACAAGTGGGTGGGCGGATAGGAAACAAGATACATTGATTCCTCGAATACTAAATTGGAATCTGAAGAAGTCAGGCAGATACGGCCCCTTATCCGCCATCTTCACAAATTACGGTGAGAGTTGTTTAAATAGTAGTGTAATTTAATTATGCAGTGTGTTGATAGTTAATAAATGAATCAATTTTACCCATGCAGGTGACGATGGCTTCAAAGCTTCGACCGACAGTGGAAGAAGCAGAGACCGAGGTTGTCAGGAGTATAACCGACGATATTCCTACGATTGACAAGGCTCGGTTGGCACCACCCACGGCAGTGACAACGGCGATGGAGGCGGATGAAGTTAGAAATAAAGTGAATGCTGATCTTACAGCCTTCCTCTTGAAAATGAGAAGTGAAATTGTGGCTGAGGTTAGAGCCTCCTTCCAGGACGATATTAGCCACGTATTGAGAGAGATTAAGAAATCAAGGTCCGAAAGAAAGAAATGTAATAAGCGGATTGAGTTCCTTACCGCTGAAGTGAAAAGAATGGAGGAGGCTCGCGGAGAATAAATAACCTCAAGGTGGATAATGCTTCTTTGCGCGAAGAAGTGAAGACGCTGATGGACGATATTAATACAAAATACGTACGTGAAATTGACCTGTTTTATTATTATTCGTTAGAGGTCTCTGTGAATGTACAGTCTAATATAACGATTTTAATACGTGGCAACAAATAAGAACAACAACAACATCTCGTTGATGATGGGATGGACCGTATCAAACGGCTTGAAGATGGGATGAGCCATCTTAAAGATGACATTGCTTCACTCATGCGGCGTATGAGTCGCCTAATAGTTGAGTTTCAATCAACGAAGGTAATGAAATATGGATCGTGGTTATCATTCATATATGATCGTTGTTACCATCTAGTAAAGGCCGTGGATGCCATGCTGATTGGTCGTGGTTCATACACGGCCCAACATTGGTGGCATTCACGATTCAGCAATGTCGTGGTTTCTGTGTAAGATGGGTCGTGATTTATATGAAACATGGGTCGTGAATCATAATAATATAGTGCTCCATTGCAGGAATTCGTTGCTTCGATCAGCCCTCTCGTAGGAGAGAATGCTTTACTGCAGGAGCAAGTGAAGCAACTCAGGAAGGAGATTCAGTCAACGAGGGTACATGGAATTGAACTTATCAATTTATCATGAACCTTACTTGGTCGTTGTTCGGTCACGTTTTGGCTCATCTATTGTGTATGATTTTATTACAGGACAATGTCCCTTCGAGCAGCCCTTCAAGCGCAGAGATTGCCTCGCTGCTGGAACAGATGAAGCATTGTGGAAAGGAGATACAGGGAATGCAGGTATGTGAAGTTGAAGTTTTCCTGAATTATAGTTATCGCTGTTGTGGCCCTATTTGGATCGTGGTTATGATACATAACGGGTCGTTGTGACAGGCCCATGTCCAATCGGTGGCCGATCTCCGGGACGAGAATGCGTATATCAATGAGCAGATGAAGCACATCGGAGAGGAGATGCAAGCAATTAAGGTATATGAAATTTCCAAAGGGAAGGTAGTTGCGTTCTACGTTTGGACGTGGTCACTGTGAAGGTAGATCCAGCGTGAAGAATGACACGGTATGAATGCCAAGCACGATTCACGTACCACGTCACGTCGGGTGTGAACTTCGACCTTACGTGGACAACAACCACGATCCGGTCGTGCACGTGAACCACGCCATGACTTCACTACGTGGGTCGTGTTGAAATACATAAAAATCAATCAAGTAATATGCGTGTGTTACAGGAGAAGATCACTTCGGTGCAACGCAACGAAGAAGAAATTCTGCACCTGAAAGAGCTCCAGGCTTCGCTCAGACAGGACATGAATCTATTACAGGATGAGGCTAATAAGAAAACTGTATGTGAAACTGCTTTCGGATCGTGATTTCCAATGGACATTATGTTGTGGATTTGCATAGATTATAACGTATCATGTTATTACAGCTAAATATTGGTACTTCACAAGTGAGTGAGGAAGGGATACCGCACCGCTATGCATCGGAACCCCACCGAGCTATACCCGTAAAGGAGACTCGCCAGGGGTACGTGGACCCGCACCGAACTCTAACCGAAGCCGAAGACCACGAATTGAGAGTAGCCGTGATTATCATCGGATTCACCTGCATGGCTGAAGAGCATCTGTGACCCAAAATCATGGGTCGACTCTGATGTAGGTTTATACATATTGATTTTAAACTTAACATCGATGTCTGATAATTATATCACACGACTTCCTCGGTGTGTAGGCAATCGATCGATACCTACGCTATCTATCAGAGCGTCAGGAAAAGAGACGACGGCCAAGACAGATCACACCGTCCCGTCGCTATTCACGGTATTATGTAACTGAGGATTATAGTTGTATTTAAAACATCATTAAAACTATTTATGTTTCTGACCCTTTCCAATATATCAACAGTCCATCATGGATGTCCAGCTTAGCGTTTTGCAAACTTATGGAGCTGGCAACCATAAGGATCGACAGGACATCATCAAGAGTGGCAACTTGAGTGATCTGCTTATAGATATAATCAACGGTCGATGTAGATCGAAGCCTCTATGGAAGTATGATGTGGTAAGAGGTTATTTACTTGCACGTATCCATGAACGTAAACGATTCCCTATTATTTTGAGGCGCGTCTAACTGTTGTCGTATATTCTTGTGATTGACAGCTATACATCCCACTCAACGCGAGGAGCCAGCACTGGTTCCTGTCAGTTGTTAATTTGAAGAATAAAGATAAAGATGTCACTGTGTACGACAGCCTGAGTACCGAGATGCAAGAGAAAAACGAGTTGATTGTCGCGCAGGTTACGGACGGACTGCGATGGCTATTCCATATTCTTGATAATGGATCCAAGATATGGGAGAAGCCATGGACTTTGAAGACATCGATGATGACCGGCAAGACAACTCGGATGACTATGGGCGTATTCATGCTGAAGTATATAGACTTCTTGAGGGTCAAATATTGCATATCAGACCCTAGTTACTGCCAGATTTTACATACACAATAATGGTTAACGGAGTATTTTAATTGTGTTTTGTTGCAGGATGCAATCAGGAGCGTAAACTGAAATTTGGTACTAAAAGTGTGGATTTGATGCTTAGAATTCACCAGAGCAAGGGACGGACCCCAGGGTACGAAGATCAATGACTTTTCACAGCCGAGATCCGAGAAAATCAAGAAACTGAAACTCAAGTGGCCGGAAGTTGGTCCAGAATGCAAGATCACAGTGTTCCCACCATCCGCTTGGCTCAAAACTACATACATGGCTTCAGGATCATGAATGAACCGTACACGTCAAATGTCAGTTCCCGAATCATTGTAGAAGTGACCTGGCGGACAGATCAGCCTACAGACCATTGATTTTAGACCCACATGAGACTTGGATATTCTTCAAACTGGAGCTGGACAGCTTAAATTAGATAAGAAAATGGATGAACGGATCAGATCTCTTACAAGTAGTACCTTGGACCCCACCTAAGTTGAGTGTGCATGGTGCACAAGTGCACCAGCCGTGCACGGCAACTAAGAAGCGGTCAAGAGATCTCTTGACCGAAATTCTTTATTAAAAACGGATTTCTCTTTTTTTTTCTTTTTTTCTTCTTCGTCCAGCGGCCGCACAGGGACTCACGGTCGGGTGCAGGTGGGCCACTATCATCACACATAGTGATGATCCAAGCCGTTCATTGAAATCAGAAGGGCAAACCGACCGTCCTCTGATCTATTTCCAGATTTTCTGGATACTGTATAAACATGCGGGAACTGACGTGGGAATGGATGGTGCCGAGCAAAACAACGTGAGCATCGACGAAGCCGATCCAAAACTGATGATGACCGACCGGTTTTCTGTGGGAAATGGAATGGACGAACTGGATTTCATAGAAAACATCAAGCATGGGTCCACCATTGTCACAGCATTAAAGCTACGCAAGCTCTGTTCGCAAACAGAGCTGCGGACGATCGGAGTGGGCCATCCTCATGGTCCAATCGTTCAATCCGAACCGTTCATTCGTTTCCTGAGTCAGCAAAGACCCTTGTCTAGCTGACTAAATCTGAAGAAATGAAGCTTTTTGGGATCTCGACCGTTCCAATACAAAAGGACGGCAAGAAGAAAATCTTGTGGGACACACCAATAACCTTCCAAAAATCAGCCTTTCCTGACTGAAATTTCGAGGCAAATCTACTGGACGGAGTGGATTTCTTCACCAACGTCAATTGTGGACCCCACAGCGTTCATCGCAGGCCGACGTGCGTAAGCAACGCACGTCCGCGAATTTCAGAAATTCCGGGAAGAAGTGGGCCACCGTCTGTGATCAGACGAATGATCCGGACCGTCTAAAACTTCAAGAAAGTGGTCTTAACCACACCCAAGAAGACAGATTGGATGGAAGGACGGTTAACCACTCTAAAAACCAGTTCTACGCAGCTGTTCTCTCCTTTCTTTCGCACGTCTCCCTGTTGCGTAAAGAGCTTTCGCAGGAGGAATTTCTAGAAGGGCCCAGCCACCGTCCTTTGCTGGCTATAAAAGAGAGATCTGAGGCTGGAGCTTGGGCAGCTCGGCTGGGAGATCATCTACAACAGGAAGGCTGGATCAAGGCTGGAAAGAGAGAGAGAGACAGGGGACGTGAGAGGGACGGATAGGGAGTTTTTATTTTCTTTTTCCTGTTATTATATGCTGTTTTGTTGAGAGATCTAGTCCACTCATGTGTGGCTAAACCTCTTAGCTAGGGCTAAGAGGTGAAGCTTGTAGCGTGATGGGAGGCCTCTTTGCTTGCCTTTGGTTTAGACTGATCTGATATTGATTTAATTTTATTAAGGGAATGTTTTCAGTCTTTAATGGTCTGTTGTGACTGAAATTACAATGGGTCTGCAATGGCTTTGAGCATGTTCTTTTTCTTTTATGTTTATGACGTCAGGAAGCCCTGTTGTTCACCATCGTCTCTGGGCATGGTTGGATGTCGGTACCCTTCCTAACCTTCATACATTGATTGGTTGGTAATTAGTTTAATTCTGTTGTTTGCTTTGTCTCCTGGGCATGGTTTGGTGATGGAATCCATTCTAATTCATATACCTTTCATCTTATCAAAATTACAGGCAGTTCAGTTAATTTTCCTAAATTGTAATACAGGCATAAGATCTCCCTGATCTCTACAAGTGGATCCTCTGAATCCCTAGTTTCCCTTCTCTGATTTTTCCTAAAAGTTTTAGATTAATTATTTCACCATTATTCCTCAAATTACAATCGATTTAGATTTCATCTCATTATAGTTCTATTTCTACTTAGTTTCAGATAACGTACAAGTTACAGTCCCTTGGGATTCGACCTCGGTCTTACCGAGTTTATTACTACATCACAACCCTATACTTGGGGAGTGAACAAGTTTTTGGCGCCGTTGCCGGGGACTGACGGCTACGATTTTCTGAAATTAATTAGATTTAGAGTTAGTTTAAGATTAGGATTTTACTAATTTTAATTTTTAATTTTGTTTTCTATTTTGATTCATAGAACTAACTTATTTCCTATTTTGTAGATTGTTAAGATAGAACTTCTAATTTGGTAAACTCTTTCTGATTTGCTAGATTTCCTAACTCTTTAGATTTGATTTGCTCTAGAAATTTCTTCTATTTTAAACTAACTTATTTTGTTTTATTTTGCAGGTTTTTAGCTTAAGGACTCCAATTTGGTAATCTCCTTCCAACCCTCTTTTCTTTCTAGATTCATATTTTCTTTCTTAGGATTAGGTTTAGAATTTATCTGAGGGCTGCGAGTGTTTCATGCCCAAGTGGGCCCGTGACGACACTCGACGTCTCTTGACTGAAGGAGGGTTAGTTGAGGGGTTGACTGTCCATCGCAGGATTAGACACCGCTCGAATTCCCCTGAGTTAATTGAGGTTATGGCTGAAAATCAACCTCAAGCACTACCTCAACAGACGGATGAGGAAGTACATGATGAGAATGAGGTGCTTCAAGCACCCCCGCCTCGTACCTTACGAGATTATTTACAACCGGCGGGGGTGAGCACGCCCTCATGCATGATTTTTCCTGAAAACACAGGACATATGGACATCAAGCTAGGAGTTATCCAACTCCTTCCTAAATTCCATGGGCTTGAATCAGAAGGTCCATACTTACATTTGAAAGAGTTCGATGAGATTATAGCCACCTTATACTTTCCCAATGTATCCGAGGATACAATCAGGCTAAAACTCTTTCCTTTTTCCTTGAAAGAGAAGGCTAAGACGTGGTTACATTCACCGCGTCCTAGATCCATTGGCACATGGAATGATTTGCAGAGGGAATTCATAAAGAAATTTTTCCCACATCATAAAACAATTACCCTCAGAAAGGCAATCATGAACTTTGCCCAAAAGGAAGATGAAACATTCTACCAATGTTGGGAAAGGTTCAAGGATCTTGTCAGTTCATGCCCACAACACGGTTTTGAAATGTGGCGCATTACAAATTTCTTCTATGATGGACTGACATCTTCCATGCGCCAACTGGTCGAGACAATGTGTAATGGTGAATTCATGAATAAAGAGGTCGATGAGGTATGGGATTACCTCGATAGACTTGCCGAGAATGCACAATCATGGGACCATTACCCAAAATCAAACACCACGCCTAAGCCAACTCAATCTAAGGAGAAAGGTGGAGTATATCTCCTGAAAGAAGAGGACGATGTAAATTTTAAAGTGACTAATCTCACTCGAAGAGTCGAGGCCATGGAAGGAAAGAAGGAGAAGGTTAATGAAATTATTTGTGGCATCTGTGATTGCAACATTCACACAACTGAAAATTGTCCTACCATATCTGCCTTTCGAGGAGTGTTGAATGAGCAAGCTAATGCCGTAAATAACTATCAAAGACCTTTCAATGGATCTACCTCCAATACATACAATCCTGGTTGGAGAAATCATCCAAATCTTAGTTGGAGGAATGGACAAACTGCTACCCCTCAAAATTTCTTTAATCAAAACCAAAATCAGGGGAAACCTCAAGAAGAACCGGTTCCAAATCCCATACAAGAGCTGACTCAGGCAATGCGTGACTTTATGCAGAAAATAGATTCACGTATGACGGTTATAGAAAAAGGGATGCTTCCTGCACAACCGCTCCCCAATCTTAAACCGCAATACGAGATAAATGATCCCAGCTCTTCAAATCAAATGGGACACGCTAAATCCATCACCACTCTTAGGAGTGGGAAGATCATTGATAAAACCCTTCCTTAGGGCCTGAAAAATCTCAAGAACCGAAGAGGACAATAATGATGGATCTCGTGATGTCCCACAAAATTTAGAACCGGAACTTCTAGAGAAGCCAGTTGCTCCACTCCCCCAACGGTTGGTTGCACCAAAACATCTTTCTAACTCTCAGGATATTCTGGAGGTGTTGAAACAAGTGAAAGTCAACATTCCTCTACTTGATGTTGTAAAACAGATTCCTTCATATGCCAAATTCCTGAAAGACCTATGTACGACCAAAAGACGGCAAAGCATTCAAAAGAAGATCTTCTTGAGAAAGTGAGTGCCATCCTGAAGCAAGATGTGCCGCGAGAAATTCAAGGATCCCTTAGCCCAACCATATCATGTGTAATCGGGAACCATCGAATTGATCACGCACTTCTTGACTTGGGAGCGAAGCGTCAATCTAATCCCCTACTCGGTATACAAACAAGCTAGGATTGGGTGAGTTAAAACCTACCTAACCACACTACAACTTGCCGATCGAACTCGCTCGTGTACCAAGAGGGATTATTGAGGATGTGTTAGTCCAAGTCGATAGATTTTACTACCCCAGTAGATTTTATCATCTTGGACACCGAACCCATCAACAACATGAGCACTCAGATTCCCGTCATTCTTGGTCGCCCATTCCTTGCCACATCAAATGCAATCATCAATTGCAGGAATGGTGTCATGACTATGTCTTTTGGAAATTTGACATTGGAGTCGAACATCTTTTTCAATAACGGCAGCAATGCAGAGGATGATGACGATGTCCACGACATTAACATGATCGATACTTTCGTGGAAGATAGGACACCCCTTACCTTATCCTCTGATCCTCTAGAGACGTGTTTGGCCCACTCCCATGAGTTTGATGATGATATGATTGGGGAGATGTGTGCCTTGCTTGATACTGCACCGGTACTTGAAGTTAACCGGTGGAGGCCACAATTTGAAGAATTGCCACAAACTGATGTAGTGCCTCTACCGTCTAACCTCAAGGCACCGAAGCTTGACCTAAAACCTTTGCCCTCTGATTTGAAATATGCCTATTTAGGTCAAGATGAGACATACCCGGTGGTGATCTCTCGCCTACTGGAGAAAGAACGAGAGAGTATGCTCATATCTACTCTCATTGAGCATAAAGGAGCCCTAGGATGGGCGATAGCGGACCTCAAGGGAATCGATCCCTCGATTTGTACTCACCACATATATCTTGAGGAAAATGCGAAAACCGCTCGGCAACCACAACGTAGACTAAATCCAAACATGAAGGAAGTGGTTAAAGCCGAGGTTCTTAAACTATTGGATGTGGGTATCATATACCCTATATCCGATAGTCAATGGGTGAGTCCAACTCAGGTGGTTCCCAAGAAGTCCGGAATCACCATCGTAGCCAATGCTAATAATGAACTCGTGCCAACCAGAGTCACTACTGGTTGGAGAATGTGCATTGACTACAGGAAGTTGAATACCGTCACAAGGAAGGATCACTTTCCTTTGCCCTTTATTGATCAAATCTTAGAAAGGCTAGCTGGTCATTCCTATTACTGTTTCCTTGACGGGTATTCGGGCTACAATCAGATTGAAATCGCCCCTGAGGACCAGGAAAAGACCACATTTACATGTCCCTACGGCACCTTTGCTTACCGAAGGATGCCATTTGGACTATGTAATGCCCCTGCCACCTTTCAGCGATGTATGTTGAGTATCTTTTCTGATATGGTAGGGCAATATCTAGAGGTCTTCATGGACGATTTCTCTGTCTATGGCTCATCTTTCAGCAAGTGCTTGGAAAGTCTTAAATGTGTGCTGAGAAGATGTGAAGAAAAGAACTTGGTACTTAATTGGGAGAAGTGTCATTTCATGGTTCATAAGGGAATTGTCCTTGGACATATCATCTCGTCCAAGGGAATTGAGGTAGATAAGGCAAAAATTGATCTTATCTCTAACCTACCTCCACCTAAGAACATCAGGGACGTGCGATCCTTCTTAGGACACGCAGGATTTTACAGGCGATTCATAAAGGACTTTAGTCTCCTCTCTCATCCTTTATGTAATCTTCTTCAAAAGGATGTTCCATACGAGTGGTCCGAGCAATGCCGGAAGCTTTCACCAAGCTTAAAGGCATGTTAACCATCGCACCTATCATGCGACCACCCGACCGAGCCTTCCTTTTGAGCTTATGTGCGACGCCTCTCGATTATGCTCTTGGAGCGGTTCTAGGCCGAGAAAAGATAAGAGGCCCCGCGTTATCCATTACGCGAGTAGGACTTTAAATCCGCCCAAGTGAACTACTCGACTACGGAAAAAGAACTCTTAGCCGTAGTGTTCGCTTTGGACAAATTTAGGTCTTACCTGATCGGATCCAAGATCATTATCTATACAGATCATGCGGCACTGAAGTATCTTCTTTCTAAGAATGATTCTAAGCCCCGCTTGATACGATGGATCCTTCTACTCCAAGAATTTGATTTGGAAATTAAAGATAAAAAGGGAGTAGAGAACGTAGTGGCCGATCACCTTTCTCGCCTTAATACCTCTGATTCCCTTGAGACGACACATATCAGTGACATGTTCCCTGATGAACAACTGTTCAGAATCTCCCATTCACCTTGGTTCGCTGATATTGCTAATTATCTTGCTACAGGTTCTATACCGACACATTGGACTGCGCAAGATAAGAAGAAATTTTTCACCGAGGTGCGCAAATTCTTCTGGGATGATCCATACTTGTTTAAATATTGCCCAGACCAAATCTTGAGGAGATGTGTGCCAGACGATGAGCATCAGAGTGTCATCTCCTTTTGTCATTCACAAGCCTGTGGTGGTCACTTTTCTGCAAAAAAGACCACGGCCAAGATTCTGCAGTGTGGCTTCTATTGGCCCACTATGTTCAGGGACACTCATGAGTTTTGCAAAGCTTGTGAGCGTTGTCAGAAATTGGGAGCATTGTCCCGTCGAAATATGATGCCCTTGAATCCCATTCTTATCATAGAGGCATTTGATTGCTGGGGCATCGATTTCATGGGACCATTCCCCCAATCTTTTGGGAATTTATATATTTTGCTTGCTGTAGACTATGTCACTAAATGGGTCGAAGCGATTCCGTGTCGGAATAATGACCATCGCACGGTCATTAAATTTCTAAAAGAGAACATCCTTTCCCGATTTGGAACGCCTCGAGCCATCATTAGTGATGGGGGTTCACACTTTTGTAATAGGCCATTCGAGAGTTTAATGAAGAAATACGGTAT